>CM031941.1:17073201-17799354 GCA_018703725.1 Brassica juncea | reverse complement strand
TCAGTCAGGTATGACGGTAGACACTGACAAAAGACAAACAGGCGCCCGACGGGCCTCCCGTCGATCCCAGTGTTAATCTAACCCAACTGGAAACATGTCAACGGTAACCACTGACGCCGCGGCATTAGCCCAGATGAAAGAACTGTTCGCTTCTGCTCAGAAAAAGTCAGACGAACAGAATAAATTCCTTGCCTCTCTCGCAAAACAGGTGGAGACCTTAACTGCGAAGGCTATAAGTAAAATCCCGCGCGGCACCACCAAGACCTGCGGCGGCAGAAGACTCAATTTCGAGACTCCTAACGACCAGGCCGCACGGACGGACAGAGCTTCCTCGGGAAAAAACCCTAGCGAAACAGCCCCGTCCGATGCGCAGCCGATCGTGGAGAAACTTCCACCTCCTCCCGGGTGCGACGAAGAAGCTGACGTCGAACGTATCGATCTGGACATAAGTGACCAGTCCGATGGCTCGGACCAGGAAGCTGATATCCATCCGAGAAGAACGTGAAGCCAGTCCGCTCGGCAGAACGCGTCACTCGAAAAACCAATGACGGAGGAAGAAGAAAACCTCTATTGGGTGGAGCAGGAGGAGCTGGCTGGAAAACAAGCCAGAATCCACTGGAGCCAGCGTCAGCAGACTCGAAGGGCATCTGGAAGCCCCAGTGAGATCCACGACCTCCGTGAGTACATCGCGAAAACCGCGGCAGAAGTCAAAGCAGTAAAATCGTAGATTCACCACGCGACAACCGCTGCGCCCGAAATTGACAGGCTACTCGAGGAAGCACGCAAGACCCCTTTCACTGCCCGGATCACGGAAACCCACATCTCAGATCCAGGGAAGATAAAAATTCCCGTCTACGATGGCACCTCCGATCCGAAGGCACATCTGCAGTCATTCCAGATCGCGATGGGAAGATGCAAACTCAAGGAGTGCAAAAAAGACGCCGGCTACTGCCTCCTCTTTTTCGAAAACCTTTAAGGAGCTGCGCTCGAATGGTTTTCTCGTCTAAAGCAAAACTCTATCGGAAGTTTCCGCCAACTCGCCTCAGAATTTCTCTAGCAGTATCCCATGTTCATGGACAGAGAGACCTCGGATGTCGATCTCTGGAGCCTATCTCAAAGAGAGGACGAACCACTTCGCGAGTTCATGAACAGATTCAATCTAGTAATGGCAAGAGTCACTGGAATCAGCGATAAAGTAGCTATCGATGCTCTGCGGAAAACTCTCTGGTATAGGTCAAAACTCCGACAGTGGATATCCCTCGAAAAACCGAGAATGATCCAGGACGCTCTTCACAAGGCAACTGACTTCATCATAATGGAAGAGGAGATGAAAGTCCTCTCCCAGAAGTACAACCCGCAGAAGACGTCCGCAAAAAGGAAAAACTCTCGTAATGACAAGTATGTCCACCACGAGGGAGAAGATCTCCAGGACGACCATAACTACACCATCAATTGCGAATAAGGGAAGACCTCCGGGAACATTTGGACCATGGACCAGGAACCAGTTCAAAGATAACTCCTACTGCGATTTCCACCAGACCAGAGGACATTCTACTACGAACTGCAAGGTTCTCGGCGCGAGGCTCGCCGCAAAACTCCTCGCCGGCGAACTCTCGATGGTTACGATCATAAAAGATCTTGTCTTGGATTCTGATCGGCCTCCCAAAACTGATAAAGAGTCTCCCGAAAGGGACGCACGCGAAAATCAGTTGTACGAGAAACGCGGAAGAAGACAAGACGACCAAGGAAACAACAGCAACCGTCGAAGGGTCAACACGATCATCGGAGGATCGCAATTCTATCACGATTTGGTCTCTTGAATCAAGCCTTACGGACGGAAGGCTGAGACGAGCTCTAACTGGGAAAATCGGTCCCCGACCAACAACGTACTGAACGATACGATCACCTTCGAAGAGCATGAAACCATCGGTATTGACAAACCGCACTGTGATCCGCTAGTCGTCGATTTTGTAATCCGAGACCTTGAAGTCGCCAGGATCCTTGTCGACACAAAAAGCACAGTCAACGTCATCTACCGCGATACGCTTCGAAGAATGAGTATCAAACTCGGAGAAGTCGTCCCAGAACCAAAACCTCTCACAGGTTTTTCGGGTACGATGTCAATGACCCTCGGATCCATCGAACTTCCCGTAATGGCGAAGGATGTGACGTAAATCGTCGACTTCATGGTAGTCGACACTCCCGCCATCTATAACGTCATCATGGGAAACCCCTGGATCAATACCATGAAAGCAGTACCATCGACTTACCATCTCGGCATCAAATTCCCAACCCCAAACAAAATGTCAGTAATCTGGGGATTCCAAAAACAGTCAAGGTCTGCTACTTGGCCAAACATAAACTTCGACTAACTCGGAACACCCCAGCGGTCAACCCGAAGAAATCGAAGAAAACTCAGGACTCCTACCAGAGCTCCGCAAAAAGCGATCCGGAACCATCAGATCAGGCAACGACTCGGGACGATAGAATCGTTACCGAATCCATCACCTCACCGGCGGACAACCCAACCCTGGAAACAATCGTCGACCCAGCTTTGGCCCCAGTAGCCGAAGTAACTGAGGCGACCCCCTCCAGCGAGTAGGAACACCCGCGGAAAACCAGCAGAACTACAAGATGACTTGATCCTCGAAAGAGGTACGTAGGCAGCTTGTCCTATTGACGAGTTCAGCTATCCCCCTCTCCAAAAAGGGGGGGGGGGAGTGGGAACGTATACTCATATACTCTCATAAAGTTCGAAATATCTCACGAATCACTCGCAATAAACCTCTACACCGTCCAAGCAATCCTTGGACGGAAAACAGTTCCTGTTTTAAAAACAGTCACGGTCAAGTAAGACCTATAATGCACACGTCTTCTCCAAAAAGAAGATCGAAACCACCTCATAAAAGATATATCTTTCGGGAAAAGCGAGACGTCGCGAACAACCCTCGAAAGATCTTATCTAAGCACACAGTCCATCCGTGACTTTAAAAACAATATAATGATGATCGTCGATTGGCCCCGACGAACATACCTGGAAAAACGTTCTCCAAAGAGAACTCGTAGTCAAACCTTTAATAAAAGTAAAGGTTCTCTTACATCGGACAAGGATATCATAGCGCGCTATACAAAAAATCGTAAATTTTGGTCAGCACTCCAGACGGTCTCTGGAAGATGCTCGGTTCTTCCCATACAAGTCGTATAAGCCGTCATCAAGCCGCGGACTTTAAGACGGAAAGAACCAGGTAGAAATCGCCAACAGGCAAAACGAAAGTCGATTAGTCATCGCATAGCCTTAGTGCCGAAAGTAAACCTAGGTCTTGCCCTAAACCCAGTCCTACTGGTCCACAAACATTACAAGGCATGATACAAAAAATGTCCCGTCACCCACGTCTATAACGCTCACGAAAAATTCGTAGAAACTCCAAAGCATTCACGAATATCTTTATCTCGAAAAAGGCCAGCGGACAAGCGACAAAACACGAGTCGAGATACGAAGTGACTACTCATATCTCATCCTCGACACTTGACAGAAGTATAAACTAAAAACATTCGTTTATATATATTAGGAGCCGCAAAACGGCTGGGATTCAAAGCCACCAATGGCCAGTCCCAAAAATAAAGTCAAATGGCCCCGTAAGGCCATAGCACACTCATATAAACAGCCACACTTGGCCTAAAAACTCAACAATACAGATAAGGGAAATCCATCCCGACGATCCTCAAAAGTCAAGGTCGAGATACCCGGACATCGAAACGCCAAACGAGCTCACAGGCTGATCGACCTCTCCCTCCTCGTCCGCAGCACCGACTCCAGCTTCCGCCGTGTCATCCAAAACCTCGATGGAATCCCAAAGCTGTCGGACTCTTCCTTCGATCGGAGGAACCAAGGATTCGGCATGGGCGCACCCGTCCATGAGGCCCGACATCTCAGCGACCTCGGTAGGAAAGGAGAAGTCCTTGTTCTGCGACTCGTAGAGGGTAGCAACCGAGCCACGGCACTCGCAAAAATAGCCCACAAATTCCTGAGCATCCTTAAAGCTCTCGAATTCAGTGGCAAACAAAGCGGCCCTCCGCTTCATCTCGGCGACAATCGTTCTCTTTCCTCTCCTCTCCGCACGGACAAGGGCCCGAGAATGGAGCTCAGCCTGTCTCCGGCTCTGTTCCTCGACCTCCTTCCGAAACCAAAAGAGTTCTCTTTCAGCCTCCTCGGCTTTGAAGTGAGAGATACGCGATTCCCGGAAACTTCCGTCAAGCGCCGCATTGAACACCCTCATCCCCTGCATGAACATAAGATAAAAAAAAATATATATCGAAATTCAGATCAAAGTTCAAAGGATAAACCTCATTGATTAAACGGGAACCTTCAGCGACTGCTTTCCTCCTCGACTCTTCGTCCAGCGACTCATGAGTAGTGAAACGGGGAGGGAGGTCGGCAAAAAATTCGCTAGGAAGGGGAACCTCTCTGGTTCCACTCCTTTCCCCTGGGGTGAAACTAGGGTTCCATCCTGGCAGCGGAGGATCTCCCGAGGCGTTCTTAGAGGCAACCCCTTTGCCTCTCCCGACCTGTCTCTCCGCCTCTGAGCAGGCAAGACATCAGTGACCGGTTCTACGTCGTACGGAACGTCAAGAGGCTGGGAGACGGCTCGAGATCGATGGAGCTCCACCGCGCTTCGAACCCGTTCAACGGTGAAGGAGATCCAGGAGAATGACCTGTCGCGGAGAAGATCTCGCTTAGCAAAAAGATCGGCAGGAGTCGGCGGAAGGATCCTGTTCACTGCAAGATAATAAAAAAATCATCGTCACGTGTTTTCAAGGTATCAAAATGAAAAATGCAACTAGTCGTATTACCGCGTTTGAAGTTCCACTCCCGACGGAATAGGTGGAGGTAGCTCTCCTCGACAGACTCCCCATCTATCCGGACAAAGAAAAAGCGCTCAAACCATGTATTGGGGTGCGAAGTATGCCCCTGAATTATAGCCATGTTTTTATTTGGCACCATGCGGTATGAGACATCGATCCCCGTTACTTTCGTAAACCAAAGACCCTCGAGTCGCCAGGGTTAAGGTCCATTCCTAGCTCGTAACTCGAGATCAACACGCCTAGCCAATGCTGTAAGGCCGGAATGTTTAGCTGGCTGATCGAAAGCCCAAAGCGGTGAAGCGCACGGACGATGGTGTCGGGGATCGGAAACCAAGTGCGGCAATACGTCAGGAAGACTCCGTAGCAAGTGAAGAAACCTTCCGGAGGGTTCCTCGCGCTCTCGTTGCCACTCGGGATCCAAAACACAACTCCACTTGGAACCTGGTAAAAGTTCCGGAGAGTCGTAAGGTAGTCGGGAGAGACCATGCTCGGCGCGAGGGGTGCGTTTGGCGACCTCACGGGCCTCTTAGGGATTGGAATGTCTTGCAGAGGCGGGAGCGAGCCGCAAAGAGCTTTGTAGTAAGCATCCTTTGCGTCTTCATCAACTCCAAACTCTTCTTTCGGGGTGATCACCTCATTAGCAGAAGGGTCATCCGAAGATGAGTGTGAGGAAGAATGCCTCTTTGAAGATCCTTTGCTTGAAGACATTTTCTTTGTATAAGCAAGGAGAGAAAGAGAAGATAAATTCCTATCGTAGAGGTAAGTTCTAGTGAGGAGTAAGTAAAGAATGATAAAAAAAACTTACTCCACCTATCTAAGCAACAAAGGAGAGTTACTATTTACTCTTGGCTTCCGGCAAACGATTACGTCTCTACACCTTCCTAACGAGCTATACCGCGAGCTAGGACCTGTTACCAAGACTCCACGGAACCTAGCTAGCTGGGGGGCTAATTGTTGGGGACAAAATCGGTCACGACGGAATTGATACCGAAAGTCCTCGGAATAACCAAATCTCGGTCAAAAACTTCAAAAGCCGAGAAAACGAATAACCGAAACGGATCACCCGACAAACACTGGTCTACTCGCCGGCGAGCATGACCGTAGCACGGGTCAACTCGTCCGGCGAGTATGACCACATTGCAGGTCAGCTCGCCGGCGAGCTCGACCAAAGCACTGGTCAGCTCGCCGGGCGAGCACGACCATAGCACGGGTCAGCTCGCCCGGCGAGTACGACCGCATCACGGGTCGACTCGCCGGCGAGCTCGACCGTAGCGCGGGTCAGCTCGCCCAGCGAGTTTAGGGTCAACTCGCCGGCCAGCTCGACCGTAGCGAGGGTCAGCTCGCCCGGCGAGTACGGGTCAACTCGCCGGCGAGCTCGACCATAGCGCGGGTCAGCTTCCCCGGAAAATACGACCTCATTACAGGTCAACTCGCCGGCGAGCTCGACCATAGCGCGGGTCAGCTCGCCCGGCGAGTACGACCCTGTCGCGGGTCAGCTCGCCAGCGAGCTCGACCAAAGCACGTGTCAGCTCGCCGGGCGAGTACGACCGCGATGAGGGTCTACTCGCCAGCGAGCACGACCGTGATGTGGGTCTACTCGCCAGCGAGCATGACCATAGCACGGGTCAGCTCGCCCGGCGAGCGCGACCGTAGCGCGGGTCAGCTCGCCCGGCGAGTACGACCCCATCGCGGGTCAACTCGCCGGCGAGCTTGACCAAGGCACATGTCAGCTCGCCCGGTGAGCGCAACCAGCCCTTCGACGACCATTCCGAACCCGGTCCCATCCCATGACCATGCATCTTCGTCCAAAGTTTCCGCAACTCAATCCTCGGGTCCATGGACACAATACCAATGTTCCGTCTAAAATCATCGTCAAAAGTCTTCGGGAAATTGGGAAGGTTATGTCTCTCGAACGGTTTCCCACTCTTCGTAATAGAACAGGTTACGATTAACTCAACATCAACTGCCTCGGCTATGCGAAGAGACGAGGTTCTGTTGGGAAAATCATGCCAATGCCAACGGCTACTTCGCGAGTAAAATCGTAAAAACGCTTAAATCTCTATACGGCCCAAAGAGAGTCCGAATTGCGGACAACGGCCCATCTATGATCCCAAGAGACTTGAGCCCAAAGACTAGGATGACGGTTTATCTCATCCGCGGGAAGAGATAAATGTCAAATTTCCGCGAAGATAAATGTCAAGTTTCCGAAGATAATCACGATGAAAAAAAGAGATATGGAAAAGCCCGTTTCGCGCCAAGTCCGCCCCGAGAGGAGGTAAACGGACCTAAAGGAGGAGTATATAAAGAGGACTTAGGACAAAGAGCAGAGGGAGAACTTTTCAGAGCAACCTTAGCTCTTATAGGAATTTAGGCATTTTTCCGTTTCTACTATCGAGCTGCGACTCAACTAGGTTAGAACTTAGGTTGCTAGACTAGCAAAATTACCGACAGCTCTCGTAGCCAAGGCTCTCTCACCTGTTGTTCACACTCAAACGCGGATTCGGAAATAAGATCTTTTTGCTCTCTTTTTTTTTTTACGATTTACTACTTTGCTATTTGTCATCATATTGATTGTGTTGTGTGTGGCCCAGCAGATAACCGGGACCTTCAGGGAAAGCTAGGTTAACTTGGCTTTCCTCCGATTAACAAAACTCGACGGTGTGAATCTTGGTTCCCACATTAACTTTCGATTTTTTGCGGAGTCTTTGGATGTTAACTTCGTCGTGACCGTTTTTGACCCCAACATTCACATCTCTTGAATCACGCCACGTTCGCATCCTTTGGATATTGCCACGTTCGCATCCCTTGGATCATGATACGTTCGTACCTCTAGGATCACGACACGTTGTACCTCTTGGATCACGACATGATCACACCTCTTGGATTACGATATGATCGTACCCCTTGGATCACAATACACTTGCATCCCTTGGGTCACGATACATTCGCATTTCCTGTTAACTCGCACCCATTGATCACTCGTACCCTTTGGCAACTCGTAACTTGATGACAGAACTTTTCAGGTTCTAATCAAATGATGTAGTATATAAGAATGTCGAACCAGTCCTAAGTGACAATGAAACAGAGGGAATGCAAGCCTATGCTCAATCTAAATGCAACCATTAGAGAGAATGATGATTAAACTTAGAACAATAAGCAAAATGCAACAAAAAACAAAACTTTCTTTCTTATGAGGAGAGTGAGACCCATGGGTATAGGGATTTGATATCAAATGATTAAGCTTCAATCCAAGTTGCTAACTTTTCAATCAATCTAATCCTTATGCCTAGACAACAAAACTAAGCAAGCTATATCCCTAGATGAATGCTCTTTTGCAATGATCACCCAAGTACACCAAATCCCTTTGGCTGTAATGATCAAAGCAAACAATGAGAATGAGTCTAATAGCAATCCTAGCCTCTTAGACAACTAATCCCTTAGGCAAAGCAAGCTAAAAGCATAGATGAGTTGGTTCAGGCATTTCATAGAACACCTTCCGGGCATGAAATGCCTATAGCTCTATGTTTGAGAGGCCAACTCAAATATAGCCTTAGAAACACCTAATCTATGCAAGGAAATGATAGATCTAACAATAAACACCTTGGATCTAACTTAATCACTCTCTATCACCCTAACCCATGGATCTTAGAAGGATCTACTCACTAATCCACATGCTTACTCTTAAACCCATTAGAGATTCAAGCTTAAACATATAGAGAAAGAAATGATAAGAAATCAAACAATCCAGAGCACAAAGACAAGATGAGATTATGAATCAAGATGAAACTTTACTCAAGAGGTTTAGGTGTTCTTAGATAGAAAAAATGAGATCAGTCCCACATCAGGGATTACAATGGTACTTATAGTTAGGCTTAAAAGCCCTAGAAACATAGATTAAGATTACTAAAAAGTCCTTAAGCCAAATAGGTCTAGACCAATAGGAATGAGGTAGAAAACTCGGTCAGGGTAGAATCAGAGCCATTCAACCCGGTCAGGGTTACCCGGCCGTCCAGCAGGCTGTGCTCTTTGCTCCGTCCGGGTTCCAGGCCGTCCGTCTCACCCCGGCCGTCTCACCCCGGTCTTCAGCGCCTTCTTCACGACCGGGTACTCCTAGCCGGACAGGCTACCCCGGTCGTCCTCGGTCTGGACGCATCACGTTCTCCCGTCCGGGTGCTCGTACCCGGACGCGTCTCTCCGGGCGTCCACCAGTCTTCATCGTCCGGGTGTGTGTAGCCGGACGTGCTTCCCCGGACTTGCTTGGCTCGGACGCGTCTCTCCGTCCGTCCGGGTGCGTGTAACCGGACGTGCTTCCCCGGACTTGCTTGGCTCGGACGCGTCTCTCCGTCCGTCCGGGTGTGTGTAACCGGACGTGTCTCCCCGGACTTGCTTGGCTCGGACGCGTCTCTCCGTCCGTCCGGGTGTGTGTAACCGGACGTGTCTCCCCGGACTTACTGCAGTCCTCATTGTCCGGGTATGTGTTGCTGGTCAAGGCTACCCCGGTCCGACCCTCTTCTCCTCTTATAGCCATTCTTGATTCTTCACTTCTTTTTGGGTCACAAAGTCTCCAAACACCACAAATCTCACCAAAACGTGCTCCAACAACTGATAGGGACAAATGAATGCAAAATGATCCTAGACAAGCCTAAAATTAAGCCTACAACTAAAGGAATGCAATAAAAAAGATGGCTAAATACATGAAAATATGCAAGACATCAACTCCCCCACACTAGTCCTTTACTTGTCCACAAGTGAACTAGTAAGGACTAAGGAGGAGAGGTTTGGAGGAGGGGACTCATAGCCAAAAGAATGCTCTTCTTAGTTCTCAACTTGATAACCTTATATAAACATACCAAGTAGCAGGAGCAAAAACTCAATCCAACTCTAACTTAAC
This sequence comes from Brassica juncea, assembly GCA_018703725.1. Classification (NCBI taxonomy): domain Eukaryota; kingdom Viridiplantae; phylum Streptophyta; class Magnoliopsida; order Brassicales; family Brassicaceae; genus Brassica; species Brassica juncea. The sequence goes on along the minus strand of CM031941.1, from coordinate 17,789,600 downwards.
AAGGCCTATCTTAACTCCTTTGATCCCTACACTTACTCATCATGAATCCACAACCCACAATTCCATTTGCCCTCTAACAATCATTAAGCAAACTCAAAAGACTTCTTGCAAATGGTCAAATGGTCCAAGTCATTTGGTTTGGTGGTAGAAGGTTTTATTCAAGTGAAACAAGGGGTTCAAAAGGATTTTTCAAGGGGTGGTTCACTCTCAAAACAAGTAGCTTTGACATTGCACATAATATATCTAAGAAAGGGATCAACTCATGCATACAATGCTCAATATCCATTGTCCTACCCTTTCCCCAAATACATAAATTATATCCTTATTCCCAATGCCAAAATACTACTCACATCTCTCACCCAAGGATTTCCCCCAAATATTCAAGATATTTTCTCATTTGAAACTCTTTCTTTATGAAGTCTACAAGGGAATTTTCACATTTTAAATTCTTTTCAGCTCTTTCTAGATATTGCTAGCCCCCTTCCATTATTATTAAATTTTTTTTTTTTTTTTTTTTTTTTTTTTTTTTTTTTTTTTTTTTTATGGGGGGCCAAGACTTTTTAACAACTTGGAGCTTATAATCTTTCATTCCTCTTATCCCTTCTAGACTTAATCACTTATAACACTAGAGTCTCATGAGTCAACCTTTTCTTATATAAACCTTTCAATTTCCCAAGATCATACCATACAACACTCACCCCCATCCTAGAAGCTAGACATTATGAGTGTCTAATCTAGCTAAAATGGAGACCAAGTATTGTCGTTCCCAATACTCTCAACATTATGCACATGTAAAGCTTTCCAAAGGAGGCCTCACTCAACAAATAATGAAAGCTTGAAAGGAGGTAAGGGTTTTAGGGTGTGGAGTGCCACTTGAGCTTGTCAAAGAGATAGGCAAAGAATGGGAGGGACAGCTCAAGTGTTCTATCCATGGCTTAGCACACAAAGGACCATGAGCAAGAGACTAGAGTCTAAATATGACAGGAGCAAACTTCAAAGAGATAGCTTCAATCAATCAAATAAGCTTTAGGAAGAGTTTTCAAGGCAAAAAGTTTACAAGCTATCCTAAGATTGCTCAAGCTACTTACTATGCTTACAAAGGGTATCACTTTAAGAACTTAGCATGAGCATCTTTTCAAGGCAACTATCATCCTTGTCCCCTTATGCATGATGCAACCTATATGATGATTTTTTTTTTTTTTTTTATGCAAGTGAATGATCTAGACTCAATCCTAATGCAACTACATGATTCTTTTTGTGCTTTTCAAATTTTCAAATTTTTATGGCTTTTCTATGCAATAACTATCTACAAATGCATGCTTATGACATAAAACACAAGATGATCAGTAACTCGGCACCTCCCCCACACTTAAGTCACACAGTCTCTGTGTTTGTTAAATGTGGAGAAGGACACAAAGAAAGAAAAATAAAACTAATATGAAATGATGAATGGTATATACAATGATAGGGTGTTGGAGTACCTCTATGGAGCATGGGATGAGGCTGATGCCCCTCCCTCAGAGTCATCTTCATCAGCAGTGGTGCTAAGGGATGGTGACTTGTTTCCGGACTCGGATGGGGCGATGTAAGGGTTCCTCAAACGGCGGAGAGCTTGCTTGCTGGATTGAGGTGCTGAGGAGTCAATAAGTGTCTGAGGAGGGGGTGCATTGAGAGCATCAAGATCAAAGTCCTCAGCCTTGCAGCCAGCTACAGCCCCCCTAGCTAGAACATCAGCCACTTTCTTCAATAACCGGGCTGAGACTTCAGCTTGCCTCTTCACAGTCCTTTTCAGCTCTTTGCACTTGTTGGTGAGCTTGAAAATGGTCCTATCTTGAGCCTTGTTCCACCTCTGGAGGATTCTAATATGGTCATGAGCTTGGCGTAGGGGTCCAAGAGGCAGGACACTGGTGCAACGCTCAAGCTTGTAACGAGGAGGGCCAAAAAGATGAGCAGTGGTGCTGCTGGTGTAGTCCTCTTCATAAGCATTCTGCTTTCTTGCATCCTTATCACCCTTAGGCAGGTTCACCGGGCAAAGAGGTCCATGACTCCTAAGGAGGTGCTCCTCACTGATGTCAAAGCTGATGTCTCCTGAAGTGCTCAAGGAAGTGAGGTGTGGGCTAGGAAGCAAAAGCTCAGCCTTCTTGCCACCCCGGGAGTAAGAGTAGACACATTTTCCATTTAAACGTCCACTTAGAAATTGAGCCTTCCTCAGGTAAGCTCCATCCAAGAAAGTAGGACTTACTCCATCATCACCCAAATCAATCCCTTGGTATGCTATTAATGGGGTTATCCAGCCTCCAATACCAAGCTGAGGTCCGGAGTCACGGTTTGTCCAAACCCAGCTCTTGTAGTGCATGAGGCGCTTTACAAGGAAGCCAACCATACCAAAATCTGAGTAGAAATCATCCGGGACACTAGGGAGTTGAGGAGAAGAAACAAAGTGTCGGGCGGTTTGGTGAAGAAATCTCAATTCGTCTCCAGAAACATTCCCTACTTCCTTCTTCTGGAAAAAGGGTGTGGTTAAGCAACCTGTGGAGGTAGCGCATGGTGGGATGCCTAATAGCTCCATTCTTCTCCTTCTTGTGTCCCCCCTTTCCTTCCCCTGTTAACAGGGTCCACATTGATTCAGCAATGGTCTTTTCCTTAGGTGCTGTCTTGAGTGTTGGAAGTGAAGGGCTTTTCTGATCCTCAAGGTCAAGAACTTCACTAATCTCTGTGAAAGACATGGAGTACACTTCCCCCTCAATCTTAAATTTGATCTCTCCCCATCCTTGTTGTGCATGCTTGGAAGTGTGAAAAGTTGCTTCTAGTGTAGCCAAGAATTGGCAAGAGACTTCTTTGTGAGTGGGGTAAGCTGCTGAGTAGAGGCTGCCCACCTTCATGTGTTGAAGCACATCGTCAAGGTACAGCTCTTGCAAAATCATCTTATGAACAAATCTGGTGGGGACCCAAGCAATGCCATTCCTCAAAAAGTCTAGCAGCTCATCTTCAGTAGGTGTCTTGGACCTATCCCTCTTGTCATACTTTGATTTAGGATCAGCAAGCTCATCAGTAGAAGATATCTCATCTTCTTCACCTTCATTTTCTGCAATCATGGGTTTCTTGCCTTGCTTCTTTGCTCTAGCCTTTGCCAACTTCTCTTCCTTGTTGTGCTGGTTAAGGCTCTCTACAACTTCTTGCACAGGGTCTGGTGTTCTCCTAGGTGGAGTCATAGCCCTCATAGTGTGAGCAAGGGTGGGATCACCTTTGTTGCTTGTCTTTCCAATCACAATAGCTCCCACACCAGAATTTCTTGGTGCCTTAGCTCTCTTTGGAGGAGCCTGCATGTGAGTACCATCAGCCTCAATGTCTCCAACAGCTAATCTCTTTCCATCCCTGTTTGCTTGCTTGTGAGCACCATCAGCCACACCCTTATCAGCAACAACTTTCGTCCCATCTTTCTTGGCTTGCTTGTGAGCACTTTCAGCCACACTCTTATCAACCACAACTCTCTTCCCTTCTTTCTTGGATTGTGCCTTTTTCCTTAGCAGAGCCAAGGCTTGCTGGCGGCGCTCTTCCTCTGAACCAGGCTGTGAACCCAAGGATTTCCCAAACTGAGCAGTGTGTCTTGCTGCACGCTCTTTCTTCTCAACTTCAAGATCAGCTTCATTCTTTCGCCCCATTGGTACCTGAAACTTTAGACCTTGGAAAAGAGTGAGCTTGAGAAGGAAAAAAAAAGGCTTTCAATATGAGGGAATTGATCAAAAGCATATGAATTACAACTCCAATGATCAAATGCTCACAAGAAATGACTTTTTAAGCAAAAGGCTTTTAGAACAACTTAGAGGATTCTTATGCTCAAATTTTTTTTTTTTTTTTTTTTTTTTTTATGAGCACAAAGAATCTCTAAGAATCAAAACCACTCAATTTAGCACAATCAAGCTTAAAATGGCCTAAATTGAAGTTCTCCATCAACCTAGCATCCAATCTAATCCAAGAACAACCCATAACAAGCACTTTAGGAAAAACCCCCAAATCTCATGAACCCTAATTTTTCAAAGTTCAAATTAATCTCAATTCCACCATGAAATCAACTACCCAGCATGATATATGAGCATTCCCTAGTCTAATTTACAAGAATCTAGCAAGAAAAGGCTCAAATTTCAAGTTCAAAATTTTAGGGTTCATGAGAGTTACGAAATTGAACTTAGAGATGCCATACCTTGCTTTGGATGAAGGATAAAGATGAAAAGATTCAAGGAATTAGAGCTAGGGAAGGAAGGAGTGGATGTGGGAAAAAGAAATTTGTGATTTGGTTGAGATTTGGCAAAGTTAAGTGGATTTGTGTTCTTGGAGGCTAGAGAGGATTATGATGTGAGGAAGAAGATGAAATGAGGAGGGAGGGGGTGGCTTAGGGTTTAAAAGGTTTTCTGGGTCGGGTTAATGGGTGTTCGGGTCAGGGTGGGTCGGGTTTGGGTTTGAAAAGGAAGAGAAACCTTACCTGGGTCGCGGTTGGGTCGGGCACGGGTGTGGGGCTCCATCGGGTCAGTGCGCGGGTCCTGGCGTGCGGGGAACGACCGGGTAGCTCACCCCGGACGATCGTCCCCGGTCCGTGTTGCCTTCTTCTCGTCCGGGTTCGGTTACCCGGACAGGACGTCCCCGGTCCGATCAGTCCATCTCGCATTGCTTTCTTCACGTCCGGGTTCTGTTACCCGGACAGGACGTCCCGGACCATCCGTCCATCTCGCCTTGCTGCTTCTCGTCCGGGTTCGGTTACCCGGACAGGACGTCCCCGGACCATCCGTCCATCTCGCCTTGCTTTCTTCACGTCCGGGTTCTGTTACCCGGACAGGACGTCCCGGACCATCCGTCCATCTCGCCTTGCTTTCTTCACGTCCGGGTTCTGTTACCCGGACAGGACGTCTCGGACCATCCGTCCATCTCGCCTTGCTTTCTTCACGTCCGGGTTCTGTTACCCGGACAGGACGTCCCGGACCTGCTCCACCTTTTCTTTTATTATTATTTTTTTTTTTATGTGTGCTTCCTCCATCTCAAGACTTTATCCAACCCATTCCCAAGCTCTTACCATCCTCCAAATGATTTATTGTTGAAGAAGAACAAATCCTAATGCAATATTTACAAGGATAACCATGAGACTTCCTCCCAAGTGAGCTTGTTTAAAGTCACTAGCTTGACTTTGCCTCCCTTGAGGTTAGGCAAGGGGAGCATCAGAGAGTGGGGTTGATGTCCCATCCTCCTTTGGTACTGTGGCCATGTATTCCTTGAGTCTTTGGCCATTCACTGTGAAGTCTCCACCATCCTTGTTCCAAAGCACAATGGCTCCATAGGGTCTCACTTCTTTGATCACAAATGGACCAGACCACCTTGACTTTAGCTTTCCTGGAAACAGCTTCAGTCTAGAGTTGTAGAGAAGCACCTGATCTCCTGTCCTGAACTCTCTCTTGAGGATGTGCCTGTCATGGAAAGCCTTTGTCTTTTCCTTGTAGATCCTTGAGTTCTCAAAAGCATCCATCCTTATCTCATCCAGCTCATTGAGTTGAAGAAGTCTCTTCTCCTTTGCACACTTGATGTCAAAGTTTAAAAGCTTCACAGCCCACAATGCCTTGTATTCAAGCTCAACTGGTAGGTGGCAAGACTTTCCATAGACAATGTTGAAGGGAGTGGTGCCTAGAGGAGTCTTGAATGCTGTTCTGTATGCCCAAAGAGCATCATCAAGCTTGGCTGACCAATCCTTCCTCTTGGTTCCTACAACCTTTTCCAAGATTCCCTTGATTTGCTTGTTGGAGACTTCCACTTGGCCACTAGTTTGAGGGTGATAAGGTGTTGCAACCTTGTGCTTTACTCCATTCCTCTTGAGAAGACTCTCAAATACCTTGTTGATGAAGTGTGAACCTCCATCACTTATGACCACTCTTGGAACTCCAAATCTTGGGAAAATAGTGCTCTTGAACATTTTGACCACTACTCTTGAATCATTTGTAGGACTTGCTATTGCTTCCACCCACTTTGATACATAGTCCACAGCCACCAAATTGTATTTGTTGCCATAGGAAGAGGGGAAGGGTCCCATGAAATCAATCCCCCAAACATCAAACACTTCCACTTCAAGGATTGGGTTTTGAGGCATCTCATTTCTTTTAGTAATGTTCCCACTCCTTTGGCAAGAGTCACATTTTGAAATGAAGTCTTGTGAGTCCCTGAACATGTGTGGCCACCAAAATCCAGCTTGTAACACCTTAGAGACAGTCTTGAATGGAGCAAAATGGCCTCCATAGGAAGATCCATGGCAATGTGAGAGGATTCCTTCAACTTCTTCTTCAGCCACCACTCTTCTATAAATCTGATCCTTGCATAGGGTGTAGAGGTATGGTTCATCCCAATAGTATCTCTTCACATCTTTGTAGAACTTCTTCTTCTCATACCCTGCAAGTCCCAATGGTTCTTTTCCAGTGGCTAAGTAGTTAACCAATCAGCATACCAAGGTCCGTTCTCTTCAGCTGCCTTAACCTCTTCAATCTTTTTTCCAGTCTCAATGGTTGCTACCACTGACATGATGGCTAGGACATGCTCTTCTCTGAGGCCCTCATCAATAGGTATTCCACCTTCAATTCTCAACCTGGACAAGTGATCAGCAACTCCATTCTCAATCTCTGGCTTGTCTCTAATCTCCAAGTCAAACTCTTGAAGCAAAAGGATCCACCTTAGTAGTCTTGGCTTGGCATCCTTCTTTGCTAGGAGATGTCTCAAAGCTGCATGGTCAGTATACACAATGACCTTAGAACCCACCAGGTAGCTTCTGAATTTCTCAAAGGCGAAGACAATGGCCAGCATCTCCTTCTCTGTTGTGGCATACCTCATCTGCGCATCATTCAATGTTTGGCTAGCATAATAAATGACATGAGTTTTGCCATCCTTCTTCTGTCCCAGGACAGCCCCAACAGCAAAATCACTAGCATCACACATTATCTCAAAGGGGAGGTCCCAATCAGGTGGCTGAACAATGGGAGCACTAACAAGGTCACCCTTTATCTTCTTGAAAGCCTCAAGACAATCTTCATCAAAGCTGAAAGCAGCCTCCTTGCACAGCAACTTGGTCATTGGTCTAGCAATCTTTGAGAAGTCCTTGATGAATCTTCTATAGAATCCAGCATGGCCCAGGAAGCTCCTGATGTCTTTCACTGTCTTTGGTGGGGGCAAGCTAACCATCACCTCAATCTTAGCTTTGTCCACTTCAATACCCTTTTCTGAAATCTTGTGTCCCAGCACAATCCCCTCTTTGACCATGAAATGACACTTTTCCCAATTCAGCACTAGGTTGGTGTCTTCACATCTCTGTAGGACCCTGCACAAGTTGGACAAACAAGCAGAAAACGAAGATCCGTAGACAGAGAAATCATCCATGAATACCTCCACTATATCCTCAATGAGATCCGAGAAGATAGACATCATGCACCTTTGAAAGGTTGCTGGAGCATTACATAACCCAAATGGCATCCTTCGATAAGCAAAGGTGCCATAGGGGCATGTGAATGTTGTTTTCTCTTGATCATTGGGATGTATGGGGATTTGGAAGAACCCTGAATACCCATCAAGAAAACAATAGAAATCATGGTTTGCAAGTCTCTCAAGCATTTGATCAATGAATGGCAATGGAAAGTGATCTTTTCTAGATGCTGAGTTGAGCTTTCTATAATCAATACACATCCTATGGCCAGTTATGGTTCTAGTTGGTATCAATTCATCCTTGTCATTTTTAACCACAGTGATACCACCCTTCTTTGGAACTACATGCACAGGAGATACCCATTTAGAATCTGAAATAGGGTAGATAACACCAGCATCTAAGAGCTTGAGAATCTCCTTCTTTACAACATCTTTAAGGTTAGGATTCAACCTCCTTTGATGTTCTATAGAAGTCATTGATTCATCCTCTAGATGTATCCTATGCATGCACAAAGAAGGTGATATCCCCTTAATATCATCTAGTGAGTATCCAATGGCTTTTCTAAACCTTTTAAGTGCATTTTTCAGGTTCTAATGACAGAACTTTTCAGGTTCTAATCAAATGATGACAGAACTTTTCAGGTTCTAATCAAATGATGTAGTATATAAGAATGTCGAACCAGTCCTAAGTGACAATGAAACAGAGGGAATGCAAGCCTATGCTCAATATAAATGCAACCATTAGAGAGAATGATGATTAAACTTAGAACAATAAGCAAAATGCAACAAAAAACAAAACTTTCTTTCTTATGAGGAGAGTGAGACCCATGGGTATAGGGATTTGATATCAAATGATTAAGCTTCAATCCAAGTTGCTAACTTTTCAATCAATCTAATCCTTATGCCTAGACAACAAAACTAAGCAAGCTCTATCCCTAGATGAATGCTCTTTTGCAGTGATCACCCAAGTACACCAAATCCCTTTGGCTGTAATGATCAAAGCAAACAATGAGAATGAGTCTAATAGCAATCCTAGCCTCTTAGACAACTAATCCCTTAGGCAAAGCAAGCTAAAAGCATAGATGAGTTGGTTCAAGCATTTCATAGAACACCTTCCGGGCATGAAATGCCTATAGCTCTATGTTTGAGAGGCCAACTCAAATATAGCCTTAGAAACACCTAATCTATGCAAGGAAATGATAGATCTAACAATAAACACATTGGATCTAACTTAATCACTCTCTATCACCCTAACCCATGGATCTTAGAAGGATCTACTCACTAATCCACATGCTTACTCTTAAACCCATTAGAGATTCAAGCTTAAACATATAGAGAAAGAAAGGATAAGAAATCAAACAATCCAGAGCACAAAGACAAGATGAGATTATGAATCAAGATGAAACTTTACTCAAGAGGTTTAGGTGTTCTTAGATAGAAAAAATGAGATCAGTCCCACATTAGGGATTACAATGGTACTTATAGTTAGGCTTAAAAGCCCTAGAAACATAGATTAAGATTACTAAAAAGTCCTTAAGCCAAATAGGTCTAGACCAATAGGAATGAGGTAGAAAACTCGGTCAGGGTAGAATCAGAGCCATTCAACCCGGTCAGGGTTACCCGGCCGTCCAGCAGGCTGTGCTCTTTGCTCCGTCCGGGTTCCAGGCCGTCCGTCTCACCCCGGCCGTCTCACCCCGGTCTTCAGCGCCTTCTTCACGACCGGGTACTCCTAGCCGGACAGGCTACCCCGGTCGTCCTCGGTCTGGACGCATCACGTTCTCCCGTCCGGGTGCTCGTACCCGGACGCGTCTCTCCGGGCGTCCACCAGTCTTCATCGTCCGGGTGTGTGTAACCGGACGTGCTTCCCCGGACTTGCTTGGCTCGGACGCGTCTCTCCGTCCGTCCGGGTGCGTGTAACCGGACGTGCTTCCCCGGACTTGCTTGGCTCGGACGCGTCTCTCCGTCCGTCCGGGTGTGTGTAACCGGACGTGTCTCCCCGGACTTGCTTGGCTCGGACGCGTCTCTCAGTCCGTCCGGGTGTGTGTAACCGGACGTGCCTCCCCGGACTTACTGCAGTCCTCATTGTCCGGGTATGTGTTGCTGGTCAAGGCTACCCCGGTCCGAGCCTCTTCTCCTCTTATAGCCATTCTTGATTCTTCACTTCTTTTTGGGTCACAAAGTCTCCAAACACCACAAATCTCACCAAAACGTGCTCCAACACCTGATAGGGACAAATGAATGCAAAATGATCCTAGACAAGCCTAAAATTAAGCCTACAACTAAAGGAATGCAATAAAAAAGATGGCTAAATACATGAAAATATGCAAGACATCATAACTCTTCAGCTACTCGTACCCTTTGGTAACTCGTAACTCTTCGGCTACTCGTACCCTTTGGTAACTCGGGACCCTTGGTGACTAGTAACACTTTGATCCAAATATCATACCACCACGTCCATACCCAGAGAAGGAAGAAAAGAGAATGACTTGAAACAGACTAGAGAGAAACGGATGTAACCATTGAACCGATCGGACCATAGACTCGACCGTTGGGGCCGACGGTCTAGGTTGATGGATCGCTTGTCTACCACTCACATTGGAACCTTGATCAGGGTTCTCCACGTGCTTCCGCCCTTGCCAGATCATCTCATTCCTGGCCGGAGTTTCCCTTCCCAAACGATCGAAGTCGCCGGAAAGCAACCACCGTGATCGAGAGAGAGACGCTATTGGCGGACTCTCCCTGCGAAGCTGAGGATGAGCTGAGAGAGAGAAGAGAGAGAGAGATGAGAGCGAAGAGGAGAGAGAGATCAGGAGAGATCGTCTTATCGAGATATTCTCTATCATTCCCTCTCTCGATCCTCTCTCTCTCTCTCTCTCTCTCCTCTCTCTCTCTCTTCTCTCTCGGAACGTAATGAGACTGAATAAAACTGGATGCATTGAGATGAGCTGACTACCATCTGACCCAGCTGACTGAGCTAGAAGCTCAGCTAGTTGAGCTGAAATATTTTAGACCGAGCTAGAGTGGACTTGACTGAGCTTCGTTCAGCTTGGTCGAGCTACCCACCTACATCGTCCAGCTATCATTTTACTCGACTAGCTTCTTTAACTTGTCACATCCATGTGACTAAGTCTTTTGGTCGTTTCCCCAACCAAGACTAGACATTCATGACCATTACCGACAATTTCCATCATCATGCCTTGTTCACGATCAATTCTCATGATCTAAACCAAGACGTTCACGTTTCTATCGAAACGTCTAGGCCCTATGTCAAGTTCCCGGGACGGGGATGCTACAATTCCTCTCAAACCCATGGTGGATTTAAGCTTAATCATGATAAGAAAGGAAGATGAGAAATTAAAATCAATCAAGAACACAAGAACAATAAGATGATTTGATTCAAGATTAGAATTTTCACCCAAAACGTTTTTGTGTTTCTTAAGAGATAATACGATAAGTCCCACTTTGGGCTATCAAGAGTATTTATACTTGGCTTAGAAAACCTAAAAACATCATTAAAATTACTAAAAGGTCCCTGGAATCAAATAGGCTTCAACCAATAGGAGAAAAGAATCAAAAACGCTCAGGGTAACTTGGACCAGTCCGACCCGCGCATGACCAGCCCGTGCACGTCGTCCTGGTCTGTTCCTCGTCCCGCGCGGGTAAGGCGGCCTGCGTGTATCGGCCCACGCGCGTCCCATCTTTGGCTCGTTCTGATCCCGCGCGGGTGTGTCTCCTCACGCATACGCCCCCATGCATCAGTCCATCCAATCTTCTCGGCCGGCCGTGCAGGTAAGCTGACCCGCGGCCCTTGACCCGCATGATTCCCTCGTAGAAGTCATGTCCTTGCCGCGCGAGTGCTACGTCCCGAGCATCCTGGCCCGCGCATATCACGCATCCCGGCTTTGTCCGTCCGTTCACCACGCCTTGGTCACGTCCGGCTGACTCAAATCGAGGCTGTCTCTGCCCAAACTTGGCCAAGCACCTTCTTTATATTATTCTTGCATCATAATGACTCTCAACACCTTCTTTTACTCCAAGGAACACTCCAACACCTGATAAGGACTTATGAATGCAAAATGGATCCTAAAGATGTCTAAGATCTAGCTTACATGATCAAAATGCATAAAATGGGATGCTGAAACAATGAAAATATGCAAGACATCAATACCATTCGATTGTGGTATTGTTGGCACATTAGGTTAATTGGTGTGTGCTTAAAAGCAAGAAATCAATTTGGCGCCGTTGCCGGGGAACTAGTAGATTTATCATTAGGATTTCGAACTTTCTTGAGATTAAACATTATTTTCTTATGCTTTGTTTTTGTTTTGTATAGTTACTAACCATTACTTCCAGCTTTTATTCTTGCAGTGATGGCTTCATGCTACTTTGAGAGGCCACAAAAAGAGGAAGACAAATTTGAAGATCACATTGAAGATGAGCCATATGTGGAGCCACCACCCTTTGATATACGCACTCACACTAGAACAGAGGATGGAGTTATTTCGTCTTCAGAGAGAGAAAGAGAACTGGGGGAAGACAAAGAGATCCCTGGCACGAGATATCCGGATGAACCTTATTAGGGATCGAGCAGAGTTTGAAGAAAGGGAGGTTACACAGTATGAGTTTGATGTTGTTTATGCCCTTAAAGAGGTAATGTAATGGGTTCCACCAACCCGGCTGGAAGGTATATGCAATTCCACTTTAGAACTTCATTTCCAGGATATTTGCTTGCCTTGTGTGGAATACATTGACTCTGATCTTGACTCTCTTGTGCTCATCAATGAATATCTTGATCTGATATGTGAAACTTGGAAACTAGATGACTTGAGAATAGAAAAGCTTGTTAGAGATCATATTGAAGTTTGTTTGGACAAGAACTATCTTTATGCTTCAATCGATCTCGAATCTGTGTTTTTGATGCTTGATGAACCTAGACCTCTTCTTGAACTTGCTGATTTAGGGGATGACTTGATGTGGATAAGCTCTTGCTTGAGATAGAAAACCCCTTTTTCAAAAACATTTATGAGAATGAGAACATTGTGTTTTATTTGATTGATGGAGATAGAGTTGACTACTTTGTTAAAACTTTGTTTGAGCCTGTAGTTGACTTTGTGTTTCCGCCAAATGTATTAGATTCTCATGACTATCTGAACCTCAAGGAGCATTTCATAATTCATGTCATATCTTTAGTTAAGCTCTTTGATGAAAAATCTGTCTATTTTGTTATATACACTAGTGTGCTCCTTTGCATACTTGGTTTCTTGTTCTTGCAGGAGAAGGACCAAAGATGCATAGGCTCAGCCTTTTGATACTTATGATTAGCAAGCACACAAAGTAAAGCTAGAGACTTAAAACAAGCGCGCTTGGGAGGCATTCCCATGTTTATCTATTGCATATATTCCTTTTTTTCTTTCTTTTGAAGCTGTTTAATAAAGGATAGTTAAGGTTTTTCAGGTTGGGTCTAAGGCTAGATAAGAGAAGAAAGGTGGCCAAGCATTGTGACTCTAGACACCTGCCTTCACTTCTCCGCTTCTGACCCTCTCTCCCAGTGGAACAAATCCGAGGCCAAGGATCCTCTACCGACCAATTCAGCCAATAACTCCAAGTAAGTGTCACTCCAACCTTGTACATATTTTGATATCATGTTTATTGTTTTCCCTTAGATCTCTTCTTTGAGCTTACTCTAACACAATGGACTGTGTAAAGTAAGTTTGGGGGGGGGGGGGGAGAGACTACTATCTCACATCGTTTTCTATCCTGTCTATTTGTCATGAATCTCATGCATTGAATTGCATACTTATTTGCATAGAAAAACCAAAAAAAAAAATTGAAAATTTTAAAAACACACAAAAAGAAACATGTTGCATCACTTACATTCTTAGGATTGAGTCTAGAGCATATAGGTTGCATTCACTTGCATATGGAGCAGCAATTGAAAATTCCTTGTAAATATCACTCGTCCTGCACTCAAATTGACACCCTAGTTAAACATATCAAGTAGCTTAAGCATCTCTTGAAAGCCTTGCACGCTTCGAGCCTTTAAAAACTCTTCTTGAAACATGTTTGCTTGCTTGATATTGACATTGTTCTTGAAACCAGCTCCAACCTGAACCTAGAATTGAATGAACTTAATCTCTCTTGCATATGGTCACTTTGTATACTTGATCATGGATCTAATACACATTTGGGTTATCTTATTCCATTCATTACCCTTTGTTAACCCAAATGGCACTCCCACACCCTTAACCCTTTACCATTCCTTGAGAACATCATTGATTTGCTTGAGTGAGGCCTCTTCTTGATATCTTGTAATGTGCAAAATCTTGAGAGTATAGGGAGCGACATAGATTTGTTCTCATCTCTTGCTAGCATAGAGACCTCATTTGAGCTAGCATTTAGGATGGTGAGTGAGTTTGTGTTCTAAAGGTTGATATCTTGGGGTTTGGGAAGTGAGAAAGATGAGAAAGATGAACAAAGAGAGTCAAAAAAGAAAAGAAAAACCCTAGGGACCAAAGAAAACAAAAAGGAAGCTATATATTGTGTCAAATAGAATCCCCCAAAAGAAAAGAAAAAGAATCAATAAGATAGTGGGGAAAGGAAAAGAGAAAGAGTTAGATCTAAGTGTTGTAAAAAGTGAATAAAAGACCCTAATTGGTTGAGTCAAAAAAAAAAAAGAGTTGTTCATTGGTGAGTGATGTGAGTGGGTACTACTTTGGTTTTGGGATGGGGATTAAAAAGTAAAGCTTCTGATCACTTAGGAAAATGGTAGAATGATGAGAATGGATATATATGCATGAATTGCTTCTAGTCTTAGATAAATTTTGCATAATGATCAAGCTCCTTGTTCTTGAGTGATAACCACCTTGAAATGATGCATTTGAACCCTCCTCTTCATTCACATTAGACCATTTGCTTACCTAGCCAAATGATTGAGATCATGTGTCCATTTGTGAGAATTCACCTTGTGTGTGTGTGTGTGTGTGTGTGTGTGTGTGTGTGTGTGTGTGTGTGTGTGTGTGTGTGTGTGTGTGTGTGTGTGTGTGTGTGTGTGTGTGTGTGTGTGTGTGTGTGTGTGTGTGTGTGTGTGGGTGTGTGTGTGTGTGTGTGTGTGTGTGTGTGTGTGTGTGTGTGAATTAATTTGAGAGTTGGTTGAAGGAATTTGTTGGTTGATAAGCATTGCATCTTGTGTAAAGGCATAAGAGTATTGATAAGCCTAGAGAAGCTAGAGTATAATAAGAGAGTTTGCTCATGCTATTTTCTATGTCTATTTAGGATTTCAAGTTGAGTGCTAGGAAGTGTTTCTTTGGCTATAAGCTCCCACCTTCAAACCTCTTCTCCTATGAGTTCTTGAAAGTTCACTTGAGGACAAGTAAAGAACAAGTTTGGAGGAGTTGATATCTTATGAATTTTCATAATTTTAACCATCATTTTGTGTATATATTTATCATCTATATCTCCACTTAGGCATATTTAGGTTGCATTGCATTGCATATGTCTATATCAGGTCTTGGAGATACTTGTTGGTGAGTTTGAAAGCATTTGAGGGGTTTTGAGTGAAAAGAGTGAAAGATGAACATGGATGAGAGTCTTCAAGAATTTTAATGCTCATCTTTTGGGAGAACTTGGGAAATCAAGTTATCTTTCTAATGGAAGTGGTTTCAAGTCATTTTGAGCTGTATTGGAGGAGTTTTGATCGATTTACTAGAGGCATATCAACCCTGCCGCGACCCGCGCTGGCGACTGGAGCGGGCGAGTGGAGCGACCTGGACGACCCACGCTGGCGACTGGAGCGGGCGAGTCGACCCGCTCGCAGGACCTGAGGGTCGACCACCCTAGATCGGTGTGGGAACCGAAATTCACCGTCGAGTTTTGTTATTCGGAGGAAAGCCAAGTTAACCTTGCTTCTCCTGAAGGTCCCGGTTATCTGCTGGGCCACGCACGACACAATCAATATGGTGAAAGTATGAAGTAATAAATCGTAAAGAAAAAAAGAGAGCAGAAAGATTTTATTTCTGAATCTGTGTTTGAGCGTGAACAACAGGTGAGAGCCTTGGCTACGAGAGCTGTCGGCAAGTTCGCTAGTCTAGCAACCTAAGTTCTAACCTAGTTGAGTTGCAGCTTGATAGTAAAAACGGAAAAATGCCTAAATTGCTCTAAGTGCTAAGTTTCCTCTCTAAAAAGTCCTCCTCTTGCTCCCCGCCTTGAGCTCTCCTTATATACTCCCTTAAGGTCGGTTTGCCCTTTTCCCTTCTGCCCTTAGGCCAGTTTTGTCGCGAGACGGGCTTTTTCCATTTTTCGTCGATCTTCATGATTATCGGAAACTTGGATATTTATCTTAGGAAACTTGACATTTATCTTTTCCTGCAAAATAAAAATAGACCTTCATATCAATCTTGGGCTAAATCATATTTTAAATTCGTAAGGTCGGTTTGGACCTTAGCCGTTTTTACGATTTTTCCTAAGAGATCACCTTCGACTTAACGTAAGATTTCGAAAGGACTTTAATCCTACGTACAGTTAAGGCGACTGGTGTCTAAGTTAACCGTGGCTGTTTATACGATAGATTAGAATCCATCCGTCAACCAAATCTTTCATGACTTTTATCCGAATTTTCCCTTAACAATTCTAATCGAGACGAAACAAGGATACTAGGTCCACGGTCTTTGGGATTGAGGTACGAGGACTAAGGTAAAGATGCATGGTTCTGGACTGACAGACTGGCCGAGATGGGACCGAGTTCGCCCTAGGGCGAGCTGGCCGAACGGGACCGAGCTCACCCTAGGGTGAGCTGGCCGAACGGGACCGAGCTCGCCCTAAGGCGAGCTGGCCGAGACGGGACCGAGCTCACCCTAGGGAAAGCTGGCCGAGACAGGACCGAGCTCGCCCTAGGGCGAGCTGGCCGAGACGGGACCTAGCTCGCCCTAGGGCGAGCTGGCCGAGACGGGACCGAGCTCGCCCTTGAGCGACCTGGCCGAGACAGGACCGAGCTCGCCCTAGGGTGAACTGGCCGAACGGGACCGAGCTCGCCCTAGGGCGAGCTGGCCGAGACAAAACCGTGCTCGCCCTAGGGAGAGCTGGCCGAGTCATGACAAAGCTCGCCCTAGGGCGAGCTGGCCGAGTCAGGAGCGAGCTCGCCCTAGGGCGAGCTGGCCGGGATGACGTCGTACTTGTCCTGGGCGAGCGGGTTGGTCAGTCGGTTCGTCCCGCGTCTGCTCACGGGTAGGTCCTAGTCGGGCTGGATCAATCCTCGATGTTCCTCGGGTCGTAAAGCAAAAACTATCCTTTGCTTGACTAATCACTTCTCGGAGATGTCGGCTTTTCTACCAGATTGACTGGGAGTCAGTTTTCCGGGAACTTTCAGGCATTGATTCGGTCGTGACCGGTTTTGACCCCAACATATAGCCCCCCAGTTAGCTAGGATCCGTGAACTTGGGTGTCAGGTCCTTGTTTGCGGTATGACTTGTTTAGATGAATTAGGCGTAATCAATGGCCGAAAGAAAGTTCGAGAGTGAATAGTGAATTTTTTGCCTATATATAGGTAGAGTAAGTTTTTCAAAATCTTTACTCATTCACTTTTCATGAGAAGATTTCTCTAAGGTAGAAGTTTTTCTTTCTCCTTTTCTCTCTTTTACTTTTTATCTCCTTGATCCCCAAAAGATGTCTTCAAAGACGAAGTCTTCAAAGTATACCATGAGTCCCCAATCTTCTTCCGACAATCCTTGCAACGGTGAAGAGGTTTTCCCGAAAGAAGAGCTTGAGGTCGACCAAGAGGAACTCAGAAAATACTGGATCGCAATGTGCAATTTGATAACCCCCCCCCCCCCCCCCCCCCCCCCCCCCCCCGAGGCACCCTATCCCAAGAGGCCCGTGACGAGGCTTGATCCCTCTTTACCGAGCAGGACCTTTCCCTCCTTTCTCAACACCATTCGGGAATTTTGCTATGTTCCAGATGAGGTCGAATTTCAAATTCCGGTGCAGGGGGAATGCGCTGAGGATCCTCCAGAGGGTTTCTTTACTTTCTACGAGGCTTTTCTCATGCATTGCCGTATGTGGTTTCCGATCCCTGAAGCCATTTTCCGCGCACCTGATCGTTTCGAGTTGTCGATCTGTCAGCTAAACGTTGCGGGATTACAGCATCTTATCGGCGTCCTGATTCTGAGCTATGAACATGGGATGACTCTCGATGCTGATTACTTTGAAGGACTCTGGAAAACACGAAAGACTTCGATTCCTCACTTGTTCCGTCTGGTCCCTAGGAATTATATGTCGATAATCAAGTGGAAGACTTCCAATGCCAAAGATTGGTACAAGCGTTTCTTCTATGTTCGGACAGACGGTGCATCCGTTGAACAGAATTGCCTCCACTTGTTCCGCAGCAAGTGGAATTTTCAGCATGGTAGCGTGGTCGAACGTTCTGCTCTCTTTATGATATACGTCTAAACGCATTTTTTTATCTTGCAGTGAACAACCTTCATTACGCGTATCCTAACGATCTTCAGGCTAAGCGAGAACTTCTCCGTAATGGCTGGATCTTTTGGAACTTCTTTACTCCAACAATGATTCGGAAGGCGTTTGCGCTTAGTCGATCACAGGGTGCCTTACTGTCTTTCAGAGCGGCAAGTGCGTTGGACATGGATAAGCCAGCTCCCGGTACTGTTCCTGTGTGGAGAGAGAGAGATAGACCTCGGAAGGATAAAGGAATTGCGCTTGGAGATGGTAACTTTGGCCTGGATGATCTTCCGTTGCCAGGATGGAGCCCGGGCTTTGCTCCAGGCGATGGGAGTGGTACCAGCGAGGTTCCTCTTCCGAATGACTTCTTTTCTAACCTTCCTCCTAGATTTGGTGTTCCACCGTCAGTGGACGGGTCATCAAGGGTAGAGGTGGTTGCCGAGGGTTCACGGATGATCAATGAGGTTGACCTTCTTTCTTTCGATTAGTTTTAATCTTTCGATCTTTCCCTTCATCGATAACTGTTTATTCTTATAGGGAATGCAGATTTTTAACTCGGCGCTCGATGCGGGTTTCAGGGAGGCGCGCCTTTTTCGCTTCAAGGCCAAACAATCTGCGAGAAATCTCATCCGTTTTCAGAACGAGGTTGCAGAATGAGACTGTAAGCTGGCCGAGGCTCGTTCCCAAGCTGTTTGTCGTGCGGAGAGGAGAGGAAGGAAGATGATTGCTGCCGAACTAGCGAGGAGAGCCTCTCAGTTTGAAGCTGAGTTTGAGAAGTTCAAGAAGCCTCAGGACTATGTGGGTGATTTTCGCGAGTGCCGTGGTTCGGTTGGCACCATGTGGAAGACGCAAGATGTTGGATACTCCTTTCTCTCCGAGGTAGCGGAGATGTCGGGTCATATGGATGAGTGCGCCCATGCCGAATCGATGGTTCCTTCGATCGAGGGAAGGATCTGACAGCTTTGGGATCCTATCGCGGTTTCGGAGGATATAGTGGATGCGGGAGCTGATGTTGCCGACAGCTAGATCTTGACCTCTAGAGGTCGATGGGATCGTTTCCCTTTATCTCTATCTTATGATTTCATATTGTCTTAGGCCGAGTCTGGCCGTTTTATGTATGCGTGTGTTTGGGCCGTGTGAAGCCGTTTGAACTTTGTATTTGGGACTGGCTGTTGGTGGCTTTGAATCCATGTCGCTCTGCGGCTTTATATATAATGAATGTTTTTAGTTATTCTATGAGTTTAACTTATACTTTCGTCAAGTGTAGAGGGAAAAGGTACGAGTAATCACTTCGTATCTTAACTCTTAACTTGTCGTTCTGTTCGTTTGCTACTTTAGTACGAGGGTGTTCGGAAACGTTTAGGAGTTTTGCAAAGTTTCGTGAGCGTTTTAGATGTGATCGATGAGAGACATGCTTTAAGATCTCGTATCAATTTGATATCATGCCTTGAGATGTTTAGAGACCAGTAAGACTGGGTTTAGGGCAAGACTTAGGTTTACTCTCGGCTCTAAGGTTGTGCGACGACTAATCGGCTTTCGTTTTGCCTGTTGGCGATTTCTACCTGATTCTTACCAATTAAAGTTCGTGACTTGGCGCCGGCTTACATGACTTGTGTAGTAAGAATCGAGATTTCCCAAAGAACGTTTGGAGTGCTAACCAAAATTTTAGGTTTTATTGTATAGCACGCTATGGTATCCTTGTCGGATGTGAGAGGATCTTATTTTTTACGAAAGGTATGACTACGGGTTCGTTTAGAGAACGTTTTTGGGTTCATCCATCGGGGCCAGTCGACGGGCGTTTTGAATTTTATAGTCGCGTACGGACTGTTTGTTGGATGATACGGTCTTAATATCTTCGAGAAATTTGCGACGTCTCGCTTTCTTGAAGATATGTTTTTTCGTTTTGAGGTGGTTACGATCCTCGTTTAGAGAGGCTGTCTGATTTAATGGTTTTGCTTGATTGTGAATTGGATTAGATTGCGTGTACTGCCTATATGGGAGTACAGGAGTTTTGATTTCGTCCAAGGACTGCTTGGATGAATTATGAAAGCCTTTATTTTTACTTAGGCTGTATTCGGGCCAATCTTGGATTACTATTGCTTTTGCAAGTAAATCGCGAGATCGGAAAATTTTTATTGAAAAAGTTTTAAAAATATCGAGTACAGGTGCGGATATTTCGAACTTTGTGAGAGTATACGAGTATACGTACCCACTCCCCCCTTTTTGGTGAGGGGGATAGCTGAACTCGCCAAAATTTTGACGAGCTGCCTACGTACCTCTTTCGAGGATCAAGCCATCTCGTAGTTATGCTGGTTGCTTCGGGTGTTTCTACTCGCGGGATGGAGCCGCTTTGATTGCTTCGCCCGTTGAGGCTTCAGCTGTATCGATGGCTGCTTCACGAGTTGAGTTCTCCGCTGGTAAGGCGATGGACTCGGAGACTTTGTCGTTGTCTGGAGCCGTTGCCAGGTCGGATGATTCTTGATCATCCTTTACGGAGTTCCTGAGAGCGTTCTGAACTCTCTCTGCTCGTTTCGGGTTGACCACGGGGGTGTTCCAAAATTGTCGCAGTTTATGCTCGGCTAGGATGCAGAGTCTTGACTGTTTCTGGCATCCCCAGATTACTGCGATTCCATTTGGAGTTGGGAACTTGATGCCAAGGTGGTAAGTTGATGGTACTACTTTCATGGCGGTGATCCAGGGAGTTCCCATGATCACATTGTAGATGGCCGGGTTGTCGACTACCGCAAAGTCGACGATTTTCGTGACTTCTTTGGCCATGACCAGGAGCTTGATTGATCCGAGAGTCATAGACACGGTGCCCGAGAAACCGGTTAGAGGCTTTGGTTCTGGGATGACCTCTCCGAGTTTGATGTTCATTCTTCGGAGGGTTTTGTGGAAGATGACATTGACCGTACTTCCTGTATCAATAAGGATCCTTCCTACTTTGAGGTTTGTCGATCCCGATGGTTTCTTGCTCTTCGAAAACGATTGTGTCATTGGGGACGTCGTCGGCTAGCGACTCGTTTGGCCAGCTAGAGCTCGTTTCAGTCTTCCGTCGGTAAGCTTTAATTGACGAAACCGAGTCGTGATAGAACTGCGATCCGCCGATGATCATGCTTACCCTCTGACGATTGCTGTTGTTTCCTTTGTCATCCTGCCTCCTTCCGCGTTTTTCGCCCGACTGGTTTTCGTGTGTTCCACTTTCGGAAGTGTCTTTGTCAGTCTTTAGTGGGCGATCGGAATCCAGGACGAGTTCTTTTATGCCTGTGACCTTTGAGAGTTCGCCTGAGAGGAGCTTGGTGGCGAGCCTCGCGCCGAGGACCTTAGAGATTGCCGTCGAGTGGCCTCTTGTCTGATGGAATTCGCAGAAGGAATTATCCTTGAACTGGTTCTGGTCCAAGTGTTCCCGGAGGTCTTGCCCTGTTCCGAGTTAATGGCGTAGTTATGCTCACCTTGGATATCTTTCCCTTCGTGATGGACGTACTTGTCGTTATGGGAGGGCTTCTTTTTCACGGATGATTTCTGTGGGCCGTGCTTATGCGAGAGGACTTTCATCTCTACTTCCATGATGATAAAGTCCGTTGCTTTGTGGAGGCCGTCTAGATCATCCGTTGTTTCTCGAGAGATATCCATGGCAGGAACTTCGATCTAAACCAAAGCGTTATCCTCAGGGCGTCGACTGCCACCTTGTCACTGATACCCGTGACTCTTGCCATTACGAGCTTGAATCTTTTCATGAAATCGCAGTGATTCGTCCTCCCTTTGAGACAGGCTCCATAGGTCGACGTCGGAGGTTTCTCTGTCCATGAACATGGAGTACTGCTTGACGAAATCGTCACCCGAAAATCCTCGAAAGAAAAGCCAAGCGACGATCAAATCCAAGAAACGGGTCGTCGCTCGATAAAACTCACGGAAGGATCGTCTATTCCCATCTGGCGCCAACGGCGAGGGTCCTGGCGCCCATCCTTGCGATCATCTCATGATCTCGGGCAATGGCGGCATCTTGGTCCCTTGAAACCCATGTCTGGATTGTCCGAGATCTACAATGAGTCTTCCGTAAAGCCTTCCCGATTGTTTAAAAGATTCATCTTTTAACACATCTACAACTCGGAGCCACATTGCTCGCATCCTCGACGACGAAAAATCTGCAGATCCAAGTCCATCTCAAATCCCGATACTCGCGGAATCTCGTTGGATTAGAAATGATTATCTCGAAATCTACGGCTAGAGATCCTCCCAAACTCAAAAGATTTCCCGCAAACGACTGACGAGGGAAAGATCGAACAACGAAAAACCCATAGAAGGCAAGACGGCCTCGCACCGGCGGGACGCGGGCTGGCGCCGGCGGCACCCCGGCCTGACGCCGGCGGCACGCGGGACGCGGGCCGGCCTGGCGCCGGCGGCACACGGGACGCGGGCTGGCCTGGCGCCGGCGGCACCCCGGCCCGGCGCCGGCGGCACGCGGGTCGCGGGCCGGCCTGGCGCCGGCGGCACCCGGCCCTGGCGCCTGCGGGCACGCGGGACGCGGGCTGGCCTGGCGTCCGGCGGCCCCGGCCTGGCGCCGGAGGCACGGCGGGACACGGGGCTAGCCATGGCGCCGGCGGCACCACGGCCTGGCGCCGGACGGCACCCGGCTGGCGCCGGCGGCACGGGGGACGCGGGATGGCCTGGCGGCCAGGCGCACGCGGGACACGGGATGGCCTGGCGCCGGCGGCACGCGGGACGCGGGCTGGCCTGGCGCCGGCGGCACCCTGGGCTGGCGCCGGCGGCAGGCGGGACGCGGCCCGGCCTGGCGCCGGCGGCACCCGTCACGCGGGCCGGCCTGGCGCCGGCGGCACCCGGCCTGGCGCCGGCGGCACCCGTCGCGCGGGTCGGCCTGCCGTCGGTCCGCAGCCCTCGTCCCGGTCTCGGTCCTATCGTGCCCGGTTCGATCCCATCTTAGCTTGTTCGGATCAATCTACGCAAGTTTGGAATGATCACAGTTACTCTAGAACGCGACTTTCTCGACTAAACAAGGAATTGAGGTTCCTTCGGAAACACTGAAACCTTCAAAGACTGTCCTTTCGAAAAGGAAGGATAACTATGACGGTTTATCTTTATCCTCACATAAGAGATAAATGTCAAGTTTCCAGAAGATAAATATCAAGTTACCAGAAGATAATGTCAAGATTTCCGAAGATAAATGTCAAGTTTCCCGATAAACACGAAGATGGACGAAAATGGAAAAAGCCCGACTCAGCCCGCGAGAAGATAGACCGTCTTAGGAGGAGTATATAAGGAGAGCTTTGAGCAAGAAGCAAACCAGATCACAAACTTTCAAGCACTTAGCACTTAGAGCGATTTAGCATTCTTTTCTGTTTTCACTAGCGAGCTGCGACTCAACTAGGATAGACTTAGGCGACCAGACTAGCGGACTCCTCGACAGCCCTTACGGACGATTTCTTTTCTTGTTGTACACGCTCAAACGAGAATTCAGAAATAAGATCTCTTTCGCTCAATTTTTACGATTTCTATTTTCGCAACTTCTATTTTTATTGATTGTTTCGTGTGCGGCCCAGCAGATATCCAGGACCTTCAAGGAAGATCGGGTTAACTCGGTTTTCCTCCGTAAATCTTTATCGGAAATTGACGGTGCGAATTTCGGTTCCCACAGTTTGGCGCTAGAAGGAGGGGGGGGTTACGGATCTATCTATCTCGCAACTGCACACGCTCGATCATGTCTGCCGACGCCACCAAGGATCAGCCAGCGCTAGACGGAACACCCGTTGACGCCAACGCTGAGAAGACTCCAGCTGGAGATGCGTCCGCAGTCACTGCTGATGCAAACACTGAGGCGCTCAGGCAGATGAAAGAACTGTTTACCTCCGCCCAGGCGCGGGCGGAACAACAGGACAAGCTGATAACCTCGCTTCCAAAACAGGTCGATACCTTAACTGCAAGGAGCAAGTTGTCGCGCGGATCCACCAAGGCACGCCGCGGCAGAAGACTCGACTTCGGATCTCCCGAAGCACGAGAAAAAGATGCCCCGAAAGAGCCAACTCCCGAGGAAACGGCTCCGAAAGGACAGCAAACGACCTCGCAGAACCTTCCACTCCCGACTGCGGGAAACAAGGAAAGCGACGTCGAGCGCATCGATCTAGATATCAGCGACCGATCGGATCCTTCCGATGAAGACGCTGACATCCACCCTAGGAGAACCCGAAGCCAGTCCGCTCGGCAGACAGTATCCTTCGATAGGCCCATGACAGAAGAGGAAGAAGAACTCTACTGGATGGAGCAGGAAGAACTCGCGGAAGATCAGACTCGGATCTATCGCGACCAGCGCCGACAGGTTCGGAGGAACGCCGGCAGCAATAGCGAGATCCATGATCTCCGCGAATCTCTCAAAAAGACCGTGGCCGAAGTCAAAGCGGTAAAATCACAAATCCATCAGGCGACCAGTTCCGCCCCCGAGATCGATAGACTTCTCGAGGAAGCACAGAAAACGCCGTTCACCACTCGGATCACGGAAACACGCATCTCAGACCCAGGGAAGATCAAAATCCTGGTCTATGACGGTACGACGGATCCTAAGTCGCACCTGCAGTCCTTCCAGATCGCAATGGGTAGGTGAAAACTCCCGGAGCGCGAACGGGACGCAGGTCATTGTCTTCTCTTCGTCGAGCACCTCAAAGGTGCTGCGCTCGAGTGGTTCTCCCGGCTCAAAAGGAACTCCATCGGAAGCTTCCGCCAACTGGCCTCGGCGTTTCTCAAACAGTACTCCATTTTCATGGACAGAGAAACGTCCGACGTGGATCTATGGAGTCTAGCTCAGAAGGAAGACGAGTCACTCCGCGACTTCATGCGAAGGTTCAAACTGGTGATGGCCAGAGTAACAGGCATCAGCGACAATGTCGCAATCGACGCCCTGAGGAAAACTCTCTGGTACAAGTCGAAGTTCCGAAAGTGGATACTACTGGAAAAGCCGCGGACAATCCAGGATACTCTCCACAAGGCAACGGACTTCATCATCATGGAAGAAGAGATGAAGCTTCTATCGCAGAAGCACGGACCGCAGAAAACCGCGTCCAAGAAGAAACCCTCTCGTAAATACGTCCATCACGAAGGGGAAGACGCCCAAGGCGAGCATAACTACGCCATCAACTCGGAGCAAGGCAAAACCTCCGGAAATACCTAGACAAGGATAACTCCTATTGCGAGTTCCACGAGACCAGAGGACACTCCACTGCGAACTGCAAGGTTCTCGGCGCCCGGCTCGCCGCAAAACTCCTCACCGGCGAACTATCAAAGGTCAAGAGTATAAAGGACTTGCTCCTGGACTCTGACCGCCCAAAGACTAACAAAACTGTCTCTGAGGACCGCGCGACCGAAAACCAATCAGGGGAAAAGCGCAGAAGAAGACAGGACGACCAAGGGAACAACAGCAGTCGCCAGAGGGTAAACATGATCATCGGAGGGTCACAGTTCTACCAAGACTCTGTCTCATCGATAAAAGCCTACGGGCGAAAAGCCGAGACCAGTTCCAACTGGTTCCCAGACAGCGATGTTCCTAACCACACAATCGCTTTCGAGGAACACGAGACCGTCGGAATCGACAAACCTCACTGCGATCCTTTGGTAATCGACCTGGTCATCCAGGATCTCGAAGTCGGCCGCATTCTCGTCGATACAGGAAGCACGGTCAACGTCATCTTCCGCGACACCCTCTACAGGATGAAGATCCCACTTGGGGAAGTCGTCCCTGAGCCAAAACCTTTGACGGGGTTTTCGGGCGTCACTACCATGACCCTCGGGAGAATTAAACTCCCAGTCATGGCAAAGGAAGTTACAAAGATCGTCGAGTTTGCAGTAGTCGACAACCTGGCCATCTACAACGCCATCATGGGAACCCCTTGGATCAACTCCATGAAGGCAGTACCATCCACATATCACCTCGGTATCAAGTTTCCGACTCCAACTGGAACCGCAGCCATCTGGGGTAGTCAGAAACAATCGAGACTCTGTTACCTAGCCGAGTTCAAACTGCGAAAAGATCGGAACGCCCCTGCGGCCAACCCGAAACGAGCAAAGGAATCACACAACATTCCCGAAGACTCGAAGAAAGATGATCCAGAATCATCCGAACAGGCAACGATTCAAGACAGCGACAAAGCCTCTGAATCCACCGCCGTAAGAGCGGACAGCTCGACCCCCGCACAAACCACTGATCCGACCAGCACGGTCGGAACGGCGATGCACGGGGAGTAAAAACGTCCGCGGCAACTTTCAGAACTACGAGATGGCTTGATCCTCGAAAGAGGTACGTAGGCAGCTTGTCGAAACCCGGCGAGTTCAGCTATCCCCCTCACCAAAAAGGGGGGGGGGGACTGGGTGCGTATACTCCTATACTCCCACAAAAACGCGAAAAATCCGCACATGTACTCTAACTTCTCAAAATTTTTCATAAAATTCTTTCTATCTTTCATGCTCACTTAAACGCATCAACGCTTCGGAAAAACGAAAATCATATCTTCAAAAGAAACGCAAGACGTCGCAACTTCTTAAAAAGATAACAAAACTCGTATTATCCGCAAAAGACAGTCACCAGCGACTTAAAAATAACTCACGCCCGTCGATTGGCCCCGACGGACGCTCATAAGAAACGTTTCACTCAATACAAAATCGTAGTCAGACCTACAAGGTCCTCTTACATCCGACAAGGATATCATAGCGCGCTTTACAAGAAACACAAAATTTTGGTTTAGCATCTCGGATAAACTCCGAAGATAGCTCGATTCTTTTAACACAAGTCATATAAGCCGAAGACTAGTCGCGGACTTTAAACGAAAAGAATCAGAAAGAAATCACTAACAGGCAAAACGAAAGTCGATCAGTCATCGCACAGCCTCAAAGCTGAGAGTAAACCTAGGTCTTGCCCTAAACCCAGTCTTGCTGGATCTTGAAATCTCACAGACATAGTATCGTATACGAGATCCCAAAACATGTCTCTTATCGCTTACACCTAAAACGCTCGCTAAAAAGTAGCATACGGACCAAGCGGCAAAAAAAGAGTTAGGATACGAAGTGACTACTCGCATCCTTCCCTCTACACTTAACGAAAGTATAAATCAAAACAAAAGACGAAATCTCGCAAATTTTCATATTCATAAAAGCCGCAAAAGAAGGCAGGATTCAAAGCCACCAACGGCCAGTCCCAAAACATAAGAATGCAACCTCCAACGGTCGCAGGATAAAATTACTAAAAACGGCCACACACGGCCAAAAAATTCAATTCACAAAAGGAAGTCAACATTGAGAAATCCGGATGCGGAAATCCCAAATGAACTAGCAGGCTGGTCCACTTCCTCATTCACGCCTCGAGCATTCCCACCATCCTCGACGTTCTCATCGGCTCCGGCCTCCACCGTATCCTCGGAAACCTCGATAGGTTCCCATAGTCTCCGAACTCTTTCTTCTACCGGAGGAACCAAGGACTCAGCATGAGCACACTCGGCCATGAAATCCTTCATTTCAGAAATTTCGGAATCGAAAGAGAAATCCGGGTTCTGAGACTTGTAAAGGTTTACGACCGAATCCCGGCACTCGCGGAAATCACCAACAAACTCCTGAGCTTCTTTATAACATTGAAACTCAGCAGCAAACGATTCCGCCCGTCTTGCCACCTCCGCTGCGACCATCCTTCTTCCTCTCCTTTCCGCCCGAACGAGAGCCCGAGCATGAAGCTCAGCTTGCTTCGCGTTCTGTGCCTTCACCTCTTGTCGGAACCGGAAAAGCTCTCGCTCCGCTTCTGTGGTCTTGAAGTTAGCAATCCTGGATTTGCGGAAACTCGAGTCAAGCTCCTCGCTAAACACTCTTAGTCCCTACATAAAACTCAAGATCAGCAAGCATGCTTATATACAGATTCGAACGCAAGGTTAAGAAGTTCGAAGGGCCAAACCTCGTTGACACGTTGGGAGCCCTCGGCAAAAACCCGTTGTTTCTCCTCATCCTCCAGCAACTCGTCAGTAGTAAACTCCGGAGGAAGGCCATCAAAGAAGTTGTTAGGTGGAAAACCGCTGGCTCCGCCTTTTTCCGTCGGAGCAAAGCTAGGTTTTTCTCCCAACAGTGAAGGACTTTCCGAGCCTTCCCCATCATCGATTTCCTTCCCCTTACGAGACCTCTGTCTGCGCCTCCGAGTAGGAGCCGCGGTGACAGGTTCGGCGTCGTACGACGGGACAGGACCTCGGGACCGATAAAGCCTAACCGCGTCTCGGATCCGTTCGAGGGTGAAGGATTCCAGAAAAACGGCCTTTGACGAAGAAGATCTCTCTTGACAAAGACGTCACCAGGCAAATGCGCGGTAGGGTTGTTCCCTACAAAACGAAAATTTTTCACTAAAACTCGCACTTCCGAAAATGTGAGATAGACAACAGGGTTTTCATCGTATTACCTCGGTTGAAGTTCCATGCTCGCGGAAATAGATGGAGGCAGCTCTCCTCGACAGACTCGCCATCTATTTGGACGAAGAAGAAACGCTCCTGCCACGATTTGGGATTCGAAGTAGTCCCTTGAATCATGGCCATATCCTTCTTAGGCAGCATGGAGTAGTAACCGTCACTCCCCGTCGGCCGAGTGCCCCAAAGACCTTCGAAATCATCGGGACCAAGATCAATCCCGAGTTCGTAGCTAGCGATCAGTATGCCAAGCCAACTCTCCAAGGCAGGAACGCTGAGTTGGCTGATCGAAAGTTCGAAGCGGTGAAGTGCACGAACAATGGCACCAGGGATTGGGAACCACATACGGCAGTACGTAAAGAAAGCTTCGTAACATGTAAAGAAACCTTGCGGAGGATTCCTTGCACTCTCGTTACCAACGGGAATCCGGAATTTGACTCCTTCAGGAACCTGGTAAAAATCTCGAAGAACCTTGAGATATTTACGAGAAACCGAGCTCGGCGCAAAAGGAGCACCGGGCTGCCTCAGAGGCCTCCTCGGAACAGGGATCTCTGGCAGTGTTGGGGGCGAACCTACAAGGACTCGGTAATACGCATTCTTCTTTTCCTCCTCGACCGACTCCTCCTGCTTCACCGTCACATGGGCAGGAGAGTCATCCGAGGATGAATGGGAAGAAGAGTTTCTCTTTGAGGATCTTGAAGACATTGTTCTTAAAAGAGAGAGAAAGGATTCTTGAGAGAGAAAGTAAAAACCTTGTGATGAAGTAAGAATGAGATTTCTTACTCCATATAAAGGAGGTAAAATCACTATTTACCCCGATTTTCGGCAAACGATTACGTCTCAACACTTTCCCACACGGCTATACCGCAAGCTAGGATCCGACAAGCTCTACGGTTCCTAGCTAGCTGGGGGGATAACTGTTGGGGTCAAAATCGTTCAATGACAAAATCGTCACCCGAAAATCCTCGAAAGAAAAGCCAAGCGACGATCAAATCCAAGAAACGGGTCGTCGCTCGATAAAACTCACGGAAGGATCGTCTACTCCCATCTGGCGCCAACAGCGAGGGTCCTGGCGCCCATCCTTGCGATCATCTTATGATCTCGGGCTATGGCGGCATCTTGGTCCCTTGAAACCCATGTCTGGATTGTCCGATTTCTACAATGAGTCTTCCGTAAAGCCTTCCCGATTGTTTAAAAGATTCATCTTTTAACACATCTAAAACTCGGAGCCACATTGCTCGCATCCTCGACGACGGAAAATCTGCAGATCCAAGTCCATCTCAAATCCCGATACTCGCGGAATCTCGTTGGATTAGAAATGATTATCTCGAAATCTACGGCTAGAGATCCTCCCAAACTCAAAAGAGTTCCCGCAAACGACTGACGAGGGAAAGATCGAACAACGAAAAACCCACAGACGGCAAGACGGCCTGGCACCAGCGGCACGCGGGACGCGGGCTGGCGCCGGCAGCACCCCGGCATGGCGCCGGCCGGCACGGCGGCACACGGCGGCACCTGGCCTGGCAACGGACGGCACGCGGGACGCGGGCTGGGCCTGGCTGCGGCGGCACCGCGCGCCCTGCGCCAGGCGGGCACGAAGCGGGACGCGGGCTGGCCTGGCGCAGGCGGCACCCACGGCCTGGCGCTGGCGGCACGCGGGAAGCGGGCTGGCCTGGGGCGACGGCGGCACCGCGGACTGGCGCCGGCGGCCACCCCGGCCTGCGCGCCGGCGGCACCCCGGCCTGGCGCCGGCGGCACGCGGGACGGCGGGTGGCTGGCGCCGGCGGCACGCGGGACGCGGGCTGGCCTGGCGCCGGCGGCACCCCGGCCTGGCGCCGGCGGCACCCGTCACGCGGGCCGGCCTGGCGCCGGCGGCACCCCGGCCTGGCGCCGGCGGCACCCGTCGCGCGGTTCGGCCTGCCGTCGGTCCGCAGCCCTCGTCCCGGTCTCGGTCCTATCGTGCCCGGTTCGATCCCATCTTAGCTTGTTCGGATCAATCTACGCAAGTTTGGAATGATCACGGTTACTCTAGAACACCACTTTCTCGACTAAACAAGGAATTGAGGTTCCTTCGGAAACACCGAAACCTTCAAAGACTGTCCTTTCGAAAAACCGTAAAAACGCCTAAACGGCCCAACGTGGCCAAAACGGCCCACGTACGATTTTCCGAAAAGGAAGGATAACTATGACGGTTTATCTTTATCCTCACATAAGAGATAAATGTCAAGTTTCCAGAAGATAAATATCAAGTTTCCAGAAGATAAATGTCAAGATTCCCGAAGATAAATGTCAAGTTTCCCGATAAACACGAAGATGGACGAAAATGGAAAAAGCCCGACTCAGCCCGCGAGAAGATAGACCGTCTTAGGAGGAGTATATAAGGAGAGCTTTGAGCAAGAAGCAAACCAGATCACAAACTTTCAAGCACTTAGCACTTAGAGCGATTTAGCATTCTTTTCTGTTTTCGCTAGCGAGCTGCGACTCAACTAGGATAGACTTAGGCGACCAGACTAGCGGACTCCTCGACAGCCCTTACGGCCGATTTCTTTTCTTGTTGTACACGCTCAAACGAGAATTCAGAAATAAGATCTCTTTCGCTCAATTTTTACGATTTCTATTTTCGCAACTTCTATTTTTATTGATTGTTTCGTGTGCGGCCCAGCAGATATCCGGGACCTTCAAGGAAGATCGGGTTAATTCGGTTTTCCTCCGTAAATCTTTATCGGAAATTGACGGTGCGAATTTCGGTTCCCACACGAGCTGGCGGAAACTGCCGATGGAGTTTCTCTTCAAGCGAGGAAACCATTCGAGTGCGGCTCCCTTGAGGTTTTCGACGAAGAGGAAGCAATGGCCACCGTCTCGTTCGCATTCCCTGAGTTTGCACCTTCCCATCGCGATCTGGAAAGATTGCAGATGTGCCTTTGGGTCAGTGGTGCAATCGTAGACGGGAATTTTTATTTTCCAGGATCCGAGATATTTGTCTCCGTGATGCGGGCAGTGAATGGAGTTTTCCGTGCTTCCTCAAGGAGTCTATCGATCTCAGAAGCGGCGCTTTTCGCGTGATGGATTTGCGATTTCACGGCCTTAATCTCTGCCGCAGATTTCGCGATGTATTCGCGGAGATCGTGGATCTCGTTATCGCCCGCAACTATTTTTCCGAGATTGTCAGCGTTTGCTGCGGTGGATCCGTGCCTGGTTTTCAGCCAGTTCCTCCTGCTCGACCCAGTAGAGGTTTTCTTCTTCCTCCGTCATGGGTCTCTCCAACGATGCGTCCTGCCGGGCGGACTTAATTCGTGTCCTCCTTAGGTGCACGTCAACGTGTTCATTTGAGTAACCAGATAGGTCGCTGATATCCAGGTTAATTCGCTCGATGTCTTCCTCTTCGTTATCCCTTACGGGGGTTGGAAGATTCTCCGAGGTCGGCTGTGCGCCTGCTGGAGCTGTTTCGTAGGGATTCTTTTCCGATGAACCCTTTCCAGCACTAGCAGCACGATTACGAGGAGTCCCAAAATTGAGCCTTCTGCGGGGCCTGACGGCTCCGCGCTTGATTCTGCTCTTGGTTCTTGTCGTTAGAGTTTCCACCTGTTTGGAGAGTGAACCTATGAGCTTTTCTTGTTTGTCCGGCCTTTTTTGGGCGGATGCGAACATTTCCTTTATCTGGTCAAGCATTGCGGTGTTTGCATCCGCAGTGACCGTTGATGTATTTCCAGCTGGTGTTTTGTCGACGAGATTATCGTTGTGGAAGTGCTGATCTACGTCATTGTCGATAGTCATACCTGATCGAGCGTGCATGGTTGCGAGAAAGATAGATCCATACCTTTCCCTTCTAGCGCCAAACTGTGGGAACCGAAATTCAAACCGTCGAGTTTCGTTAATCGGAGGAAAGCCAAGTTAACCTAGCTTCCCCTGAAGGTTCTGGTTATCTGCTGGGCCACACACGACATAATCAATATGGTGAAAAGTATGAAGTAGTAAATCGTAAAGAACAAAAGAGAGCAAAAAGATCTTTTTTTCCGAATCCGCGTTTGAGCGTGAACAACAAGTGAGAGCCTTGGCTACGAGAGCTGTCGGCAAGTTCGCTAGTCTAGCAACCTAAGTTCTAACCTAGTTGAGTCGCAGCTCGATAGTAAAAACGAAAAAATGCCTAAATTGCTCTAAGTGCTAAGTTTGCTCTCTAAAAATTCCTCTCCTTGCTCCCCGCCTTGAGCTCTCCTTATATACTCCCTTAAGGTCGGTTTGTCCTTTTCCCTTTCTGCCCTTGGGCCAGTTTTGTCGCGAGACGGGCTTTTTCCATTTTTCATCGATCTTCATGATTATCGGAAACTTTGACATTTATCTTCGGAAACTTGACATTTATCTTTTCCTGCAAAATAAAAATAGACCGTCATATCAATCTTGGGCTAAATCTTATTTTAAAATCATAAGTGGGCCGTTTGGTCACGTTCGAGGCTTCCTTAAGCTGTTTTTGGACCTTAGCCGTTTTTACGATTTTTCCTAAGAGATCACCTTCGACGTAAAGTAAGGTTTTCGAAAGGACTTTAATCCTCCGTATAGTTAAGGCGACTGGTGTCTAAGTTAATCGTGGCTGTTTTATACGATAGATTAGAATCCATCCGTCAACCAAATCTTTCATGACTTTTGTCCGAGTTTTTCCTTAATAATTCTAATCGAGACGAAACAAGGATACTAGGTCCACGGTCTTTGGGATTGAGGTACGAGGACTAAGGCAAGGATGCATGGTACTGGACTGACGGACTGGCCGAGACGGGACCGAGCTCGCCCTAGGGCGAGCTGGCCGAACGGGACCGAGCTCGCCCTAGGGCGAGCTGGCCAAAACGGGACCGAGCTCGCCCTAGGGCGAGCTGGCCGAAACGGGACCGAACTCGCCCTAGGGTGAGCTGGCCGAGACGGGACCGAGCTCGCCCTAGGGCGAGTTGCCGAACAGGACCGAGCTTGCCATAGCGCGAGCTGGCCGAGACGGGACCGAGCTCACCCTAGGGCCAGCTGGTCGAACGGGACCGAGCTCGCCCTAGGGCGAGCTGGCCGAGACGAGACCGAGCTCGCCCTAGGGCGAGCTGGCCGAGATGGGACCGAGATCACCCTATGGCGAACTGGCCGAGACAGGACCTAGCTCGCCCTAGGGCGAGCTGTCTGAGACGGAACCGAGCTCGCCCTAGGGCGAGCTGGCCGAGACGGGACCGAGCTCGCCATAGGGCGAGCTGGCCGAACGGGACCGAGCTCGCCCTAGGGCGAGCTGGCAGAATGGGCCCGAGCTCGCCCTAGGGCGAGCTGACCGAATGGGACCGAGCTCGCCCTAGGGTGTGCTGGCCGGGATGACGCCGTGCTTGTCCTGAGCGAGCGGGTCGGTCGATCAGTTCGTTCCACGTCCGCTCCCGGGTAGGTCCTAGTCGGGCTTGATCAATCCTCGATGTTCCTCGGGTTGTAAAGCAAAAACTATCCTTTGCTTGACTAATCACTTCTCGGAGATGTTGGGTTTTCTATCAGATTGACTGGGAGTCAGTTTTCTGGGAACATTCAGGCATTGATTTCGTTGTGACCGGTTTTGACCCCAACAACCATAACATCCTCAATCAGGCCAGTAAAAATAGACATCATGAAACGTTGAAAGGTCGCATGAGCATTGTACAAGCCGAATGGCATTCTCCTATAGGAAAACGTGCCATATGGCATGTGAACTACGTCTTTTCCTGGTCGTCTGGGTGGATGGAATCTGAAAGAAACCTAAATAACCATCTAAGAAACAGTAGTATGGGTGGTTAACCAATCTTTCAATCATTTGATCATTGAAAGGAAGTGGAAAGTGATCCTTGCGAGTTGCAGCATTTAATTTACGAAAATCAATGCACATGCGTTGTCCAGTTACAGTTCTAGTAGGGATCAATTCATTCTTTTCATTTGTTATGACAGTGATTCCACCTTTTTTAGAAACTACATGAACAGGGCTAACCCATTTGATATCAGAGATGGCATAGATTACACCAGCCTCTAGAAGTTTCATTATCTCTTTCTTTACAACATCTTTTATATTCGGATTTAACCTCCTCTGATGTTCTACAGAAGTGAACGATTCATCTTCTAGATGTATTCTATGCATGCACAAGTCAGGTGAAATGCCAGGAATGTCAGTGTTGGGGTCAAAATCGGTCACGACGGAACTAATGCCTGAAAGTCCTCGGAAATTGTCCTCTATTAAAAAAAAAAAGATAAAAAGGGCGCGAGAAACCTAAATTGAGTTTCAAATCAATTACGAAAAGGAATTAGAAAATAAGACATCGAGAAAGATTAATCTAAGCCTCGGATAATGAAACGAGTACGAAGGTTCAATAGTCCGAACATACCGACAGGATCACCGGACGAGCGAATCAGGCCAAGCACGCCAGCCAACTCGCCATTTTGGCGAGTTGGACCCAGCAAGACAGCCAACTCGCCATTTTGGCGAGTTGAGTTGGACCAAGAAGCATGGCCAACTCGCAATTTTGGCGAGTTGGAACACTCCTAACTCCCTAAAATGGCGATTTGGAAAATAAACTTGGCCAAATCACTATTTTGGCGAGTTGGATCACTCCTAACTCGCCAAATTGCGAGTTGGACCAAGCACAATGGTTTTCATGCATAACTGCACAGATGCGTCAGATGTTTTGACATGGATGTAGACCTTCCCATAGTGCGATTGAGCTGATGTTTTGACACAACCTAGAGCTTTGAGTTAGCTTTCCAATGCCACCGTTGTGGAGGAAATCCAACGGTTAGATCAGAATTTATGCCTATTTTACTGAAGAGTGGTCAGTCTGCCTCGCGAGAGGAAGCTATCGAGAAGACCGAGCCACACACACAATCCAACTCGCCATCTTGGCGAGTTGGAGCTCCCGAAGACATCCAACTCGCCATCTTGTGCCATTTTGCCCCTTTGGCTAGTTGGATCAAATCTTGTGCCTTCCGTTGAACCTCGACAAGTTCAGTTCCTCATTTCGTCTTGATCGGAGTTATCATTGGAATCTTACGATAAGAACCGTCAAGGTCCATATTCCCGAATAAAGTTCATAGTTATCGTAAAACGGTGATGGCTCCTCTTCTGCGGAGGAAGCTTCGTCGTCAGCCTCGTCAGACGGTTTGTTGTCCGCTCGACGCTGCTCGCCGCTTTTGGCCCCGGAAGTTCGTTGCGCTCGCTTTTCCTTATTCTTGGAACAACTCTTGCCGGATTTTGGTTTTGGCTTGGGAGGCTGAACTTTGAAGTCACCACTTTCGATGGATGAAAGGAACTGGGCGTACAGCGTCTTGCACTCGGAGGTGTCATGCCCTTTGACGTCGTGGTATTTACAATGTTTGGAAAGATCGACTCCTTTAGAGGTTTCGGTACCAGCGGAAGGTGGTGCGGGAGGAGCCGGAGTGGCGGGACTGGTAGGATTTCCAGGGCTGCAGTCTCGCGATTATACACGTTCCATGGCTCGTTGCGTACCGAGAAGCTTGTGACTGGTCGGTTGTTCTCATCGACGACGAACAAGAGACCGTTTTTTGGGTTGTTTTTGTCGATGGGAGCGTGCTGGCGTGGCTCCTGCTTTGCTTCAGCGGTCCTGGGCGTCGCCGGTTATGTCGCGCCGTGTTTAACCAAGATCGCTTTGGTATCCTCTTCCATACGGATGAAGTTGTGTGAGCGGGCAATGGCATCCTGGAGTGATGTGGAAGGGCTCCGATACAAGTCCTCTCGGAACTTGGAATCTAGATGCAGGATGTTCATCGGGGCGTCAATGGCGATATGGTCAGGGATGTCGATCTTGGAGACGACCGATTTGAAACGCTCCATGAAGTCGCGAAGGCTCTGGTCTTTTGTTTGCTTGAGGTTCCACAGGCTGGAGGCTGTCGTCTCGCGCTTAGCAAACATGATGTAGGTCTTAAGGAAAGCCGACGAAAGTTCGCTGAAGCTGCTGATGGAGTTCTCTGAGAGTCCTGAGAACCAGGTTAAAGCTTGTTCGTGAAGTGTTTCTACGAACAGCTGACAGTAGGCAGCGTCCTTTTCGTCGTCGGGTAGTCGAGCGCGAGCCATCGCAATGTTGAAGGCTGTCATGTGCTCCACGGGACAGCCGCCAGGCTTGTACTGCGGGACACGCATCTTCTCGAGTTTACGGAAGTTGACGTCCGTCAGCGTGCTGGTAAACGGAGTACGCTCGGTCGAGGCGAGAACGCTCTCGATCTGTGGAGCAGCACTAGTGACCTTGTGGATGGTGGAGCTCATCTGGTGAAAGTTGAGTTTGAGCTCGGCTATTTCGCGTATGGTCGTGAGATCTGGACCGACTGGAGCCGCTTCTGCGGGGAGAGACTCGGTGGGTTCTAACTCTTCGGGGGTATGGTCGCCTACCGGAGCCGTAGGGTTAGTGTTGAAGAGTTGACGTCGGAACGGTCGAGGGTTTCTCGTCTATCCGACGGGGGCCGCGGTCAGCGCTGCGACTAGCGCGGCTAGATGCGCCTGGGTTTCCTTTTGGATCTCGTCCTGCTTGGCGAAGCGCGCCATGACGGAGCTCATGAAGTCAGCCGGGAGAGGTGTTTCGGGTTCGGGTGTCGGTTCCTCCCCCGAAGCACTGGAGACGTTTTCGCCTTCAGGCATGCTTAGATCTGGTAACGTTACTTTGCTCTTAGCCCCATGGTGGGCGCCAAATTGTTTGAGTGTAAACTGGTTCAAGAACAATATAAAGAGAGAAGCGGGGCGAACAAAGACATTTTATAGATCTGAAGTAAGAGATTACAAACGGGTGGAAAGAGTGACCAAATAGTCGGAAAAATACAAAGCGGCGAGTATCTATGAACTTATCAAAACCCTAGATCTAGCCGCTCAAATGAGTGTGTAAAGTCTGAATACCCTTCTTGACGTCGTCTTCCTTCCTTTTATAGGCTGTCCTGTTGTTCGCCCTAACTCGTCTTGAGTCTTGCTGGGCTTTCCTCCTAGACGGGCCTTAGAGTCGGCCTACTAGAACGTCTTTGTCAGTCAGTTCCAAATAAACTACTTTAGCCGTGTGGCTAAAGACGCTCCGAAGCCGACCCGTTCCTTTCTTCTTTAGGAGTCGCGTAAACCGTCTTAGCGAGTTAGGTTTCCACATTTGATGGGCCTTGCGGAGGGTGCAACCCATCTCCTATAATATTGGCGCCAATAGAAGTGATGCTGCTACATCACATGAGATGTAAGATGTGTCTGAAGAGGACCGTTTAATCTATGAGTTTGGTCCATGAGTTTGGTCTGAACAAGAGGGAAAGCTGCAACAAATTTTTCATTTTTTAAGTATCAAAAGAAATCTACCGCTCAAGCGTAACTGATTCAAAAAGGAGTCACCTTTAGGGTTCTGGTGTTTAGAACACGAAGGACAGAACCAAGAGCCTTTGGGAACTGACCCGCGAATCGGTCTGAGACAGAAAAGATGAAACCTTTATCGCATTTGTAGCAAAGAAGCAACTTCGCAGGTTGTTTCCCTGAGCTGCATTCTTCACAGACCATATCCAATTCCGAATCAGAATCATCCGCCATGGATCTAGGGTTTTTCACCTGAGTTCTTCTCCGCCGCGAAACCACCATTATCAACAGAGAGAGGAGACAAAGAGGAGAGTGATGGTGGCGACGAGGAGGAGATGAGGAAGAGACGAGGAGGAGACAAGGAGGAGACAAGGAGGAGACGAGGAGGAGAGTAATGGTGGTGACGAGGAGGAGATGAGGAGGAGACAAGGTGGAGATGGCTGAGGGACGGGAGAGGAAGGTGGTGATGGTCGTGGTGGTGAATGGTGATTTAGAGAGGATTGTGGCTATGGGAGAAATAGGGTTTCAGAGAGTCCAGAGAGATATTTTTTGCTGACTTTATTTTTTTTTTGCCAATACTAATTTTGCCACTTTAAGTAGAAATGAGTTATAGTAAAGAGGACAAATCTTATTTACCCGGCGCTTCTCCCATTTTTACGGTGAGTCTCAAAAAGTATCGGCGGTACGCGTGATTTTCTATTTCCGCTTACTATTTTTTCATGATAACCTTAATTAACCGTTATTAATATACACCAAAGTCGAAAAATTTATGTTTCATAGCAGTTTGAAAAACAAATTTATCTTAATGTGCTATCAATATCCATTTTTCTTGTACTGTATCTATCCCAGCTTGATGGAGAAAGGAAGGCCATGCTTGAGGGCTTTCCACTGCTCCGAACATTTCCGTAAACTCAACCGCAACGACAATGTTAGACAATCTCTGACTTCCCATACTCTCCAAGTCCCAAAGTATCACCACAAGCCTAGCCTCATCAAGAGATTGCATATTGCTAAAAGCTCTTCTACTGTGACATAAGACCACACCTCTTTTAATATGAATCAGCCAACCTCCACCTGCTAATTTTGTGGACTTATTTCAATCGAAGCCCACATTACACATCTTCCATCCCAATGGTGGAGGTTTCCACTTAGATCTACACAGTTTTGGCTTAACATTCATCTCCACCTGAAGGTTTTGCTCCATTATTTGCGCCTCAAACTGTTCCTCTTTTCATGCGTCGCTCTCTGCAAAATTTCCGGAGGGTTTGGCGAAGACCCTTTGAACATGAGCTCATTCCTAGACTTCCACAATATCCATAAAATCCAAGGCCAAACTCTACTGGTATTACATTCCACCAGCTGATTTTGCTTAACACTCAATAAGTAATTTAAATTCACATAGACCAAAGTCTGATGAAACCCAAACTAGGGGTTTAGAATACCTCAGATCGCTCATACATGCCTTGCCACAAGACAAACAAAGAGAATATGATTAATTGACTCTCCTTGATCTACACAAATTTGGCAACTGTCATCTACTTTCATGCCTCTCGCTTCAAACTCAGCAGCTGGTAACGCCCAATTCAAAGCTTTCCATAAGAAGACCCTGATCTTTGGAAGAGTAAGGACCTTCCTGACCTTTTCGTTCAGAATGTTAACCGAAAGCTGATTAAAAGCTTTAGGTTGAGACAGTTTTGTTCTCTGAAAAGGCTAGTTAATATGCAGGTTTTACCATAAATTAACCACTTCGAGTCAGATTCCAAACGTGGAAGTCCTCCTTCAGAACCACAAGTTGATTCCTGAGCATAATCTCAATATCTAATGGAATAAACACTTCATTCAAAGCACACTACAAGAAAATATCATATATATAGCATGAAGAAAACGCTATCACAGGATAGCATAGCGTTATGGTGAACGCATGCTGATGAACATGTAGGAGGCGGTGTGTCGCGACACATGCACTCCAGCTATGCGTGGTGTGTCTACCCCCTCAATCTTTTCTCTGCCATTTTATATAACATTTAGTTTGTGCTATGTTAAAATATTAGTTCAATAGCGTTTTATTAGTTATGCAAAAAGGGAACTTTACTCAACTAATACATATTTTAGGAAAAATGACTAGAATGTTACAGAACTTTTTTTTTATTACTAGAATATTTTCCCTATTTTTTATACCCAGCGTGCCCTTATTTCGCGTTATAAGAAAAAACATATTTACGAGAATGTCATTACTTTTTCATGCCACATAAGCAAAAACCCAGCGCCACGTAGGAATTCGGTTCCGTGTTTTCATTAACTCAGCCGTAAAGAGATGCCTTCATTGTTACGGCTGCGTTATGACTACGTTACGGCCGAATTAAAGAACACGGCTGACTTAAGAAAGACTGGCTGACTTACGTACATAACTCCGTCTACCGTACAGACTGATTTACAGAAATCCGACTGAGTTATGGAGTAACGGCCGACTTACCTACAATCGTGACGGCTGAGTTATACATAGGTTGTATGATTTTTGAAAAATTTAGCTGAGTTATAGTTGTGACATGACTTAGTTATGTCTCTCCGGTTGAGTAATAAAATTAGAACGTCTGAGTTATTTAATATTGATACGGCTGAGTTACTTTAAATCAGTCGTGACAAGCTAGATTTAAACAAACTCAGCTGAGTTACTGCTGACTTATTAGCGAAAGATTAATTACTAGAATAGTATACCTTTGACGGCTGCTTTAAGTGACGATACAGCTGACTTATAGTTTTACGTCCTTGTTACGGCTGAATTATTTACAAAAGATTAATTACTAGAATAGTATCCCCGTTTCAGCTGAATTACGTTAGACGTGACGACTGACTTATTTTGACTAAGTTATTTATTCGTTTGGCGGCTGACTAACCAATTTTCCATGTCATCCGCCATGTCACAAAATCGGTTTTGCCATGTCATCACTAACTTACTAACTTTACAACTCGGTTCGGTTTATCGGTCTGTTCATCTTCTTCTTCATTTTCTCTCCTTTATATACTGTTTATGTTAGAGAAAATTACTAGAATTCTTCATCTTTCTCAGAGTTCTTATGGATCCGGTTTTTATTGTTTCTGGAAAGTGGATTAAGAAATACAGATATGTTTTCAACCCCGACAGTAGAGGGTGCAGAGTTCTCCATTTAGATGAGGAAACAACACATGAAGAATTCTCAAAGTGTGTACTCGATGATTACGGATTGAATGAATTAAGTCATGAGATTCAGCTTAGCTACATGTTTTCTAATAAATCGTTGAAAAAAATGGCGCACGACACTCCACCAGTTTACGTCTCCAATAATCGACAGTTGCAAGGTTTCTGATATCACTCAAATTACCCTAAGGAGTGACTTTACTCTCTCAAATAAGAGGTTCAGTTGTAGTACTTAGGGATCGAATCCACAGAGAGCTAGTGTACAAATAAGATGCAATCTTAGTGACTATGCTAGGTTGAAAATGGGTTAAAGTAAATTTCAGGTTTGTTGAGTAATGGTAAGATTACTCAGTTGAAAGGTTTTGGTTTTAAGACAATAAAGAAAAGTAGTTAGATTCAGGGTAGGTATTCAGGAATTCAGGATTATAAATACTATAAATGCTAACAAGTTGCTTGCATGATATGTCAGAGCTCAACACTATTAAATGAATCCATCAGCTCTCGCAATATTTAGACCATCTATTACTTAGATGCTAAATGGTGTTTGCGGCCAGCTATATCGCCGACAGTATCGATCAATTATTCTATAGGAATATCGACCGATACACCTCTAGCTACGTCGATCGATTACTCTATAGGAGTATCGATCGATTCGGCTCTAAGCAGACATTATGGACGAGTTGATACAATGCTCACCATGATCTTAGATTAGCTTTCGCATGTCTCAAGAGGGTCATAGCATGTTTGGGATGTTGTCAGGAATTGTATTTGAATGAGTAATACAATCCAAGTTCATGTTCTAGGTAGCTAAGCTAGAAAAAGCATTAGTGAACAATCCTAACAATAAATATCACAACTATAGCAGATATAGGCTGGGGCTAATCCCTCATATCCTATTTAAACCATAAATCTAACAAATGAATCTACTCAGACATGGCTAAGTAATTCATAGCAACAAGGTAATAATAGGAGTTCATAGATCTATTAGAGGGTGAACACTTAGGTTCCAATCACAAATCTCTTTGGATCTCTCCTCTAGATCTAGAATCCTATAACCTTTGTTGAGAAGAACAAGTAAAGAACTGAATAGAACTTTATTGAGAACTTGCAAAGTAATGAAAACAGTAAAAGAAATGAGTAGAAGAAGACTTGTATAAAACTTGTATTAAACTTGTATTAAACTTGTGGTCTCTCTTATGCCAAAACACTTAGGCACATATAAATATGAGTTCATTAGGTTAAAAACTTGTCAGGGGTAATCTTGTAAAATGTGATGTCTTGGGCTTCAAGTTCGGCCAGGTCCAACTTGTCTTCTGCCGCTTCGATATCGATCAATAGTACAGGGTGTACATCGATCGATTATGATCTCGATGTATCGTCCTTCGGCTAATGTGTGTCGATCAATAGCACAGAGTGTGCATCGATCTGTGTGTAACTCTGGATGTCGACCTCTGGTCTTGATCACGGGTGAACTCTTCTTTAAGCTCCAAAAAGGCACCTAAAACATCACTTTTTTCCAAAATGCTCCCGATCCTGAAAACATACCTAATAGACTCCAAAACATAGATAATAGTAGTAAAAACACTTATATACCATGGGTAAAAATGGGTAAAATCCATGGTATATCAACTCCCCCAGACTTAACCTTTTGCTTGTCCTCAAGCAAACACACAGACAATCTTTATGAAAGAGGTTTTAAAAAGCAGGGACTCAATCAAATTCAAACTTAGAATCATAACCTCTACTTTGTTGCAAACCACATCTAAGAATCTGTCAATCACAGAAGTACATTATGCAATATCCTAATCAAACAACCTTGATCATCTAGCCAACAACTTAGCAATCATGTCTGACTAACCCCTCTACTGATTTCATTTCTGTACATAAAAATAAAAGTGCAAGCTTTACCTTGGGAGTATCGATCACATGATGCAAGGTTGCACAAACAAGTATCTGGACCTGCATGTAAAAATTAGTTCATATCCTCTCCCTCTATTATTTCTCTCCTAGTCAAGTCTGCTTTCATTGCGAAGCAAGTCTTGAAGGGGGTAACCACCAAGTCCTGTTTGAATCCTTTACCTATAGAATTCTTATGAATCAAGTCTTGAGGGGGGTAACTGCCAAGCCCTGTTCGAATTCCTTCCTAAGTAATAACTAACTAGTCCTAGAAAACATATAATTAAACTAATTTTCGATTTTTTTAACTGAATAAAATTAAATCTAAATTCGAAAATGAGAGAGAGAGGGTGATAAAACTATCTACACAAGGCTTTACCTTCCAGATTTGTTTGAAGCACCCGATCTCATGTATACCAAGCCCCAAGACAAGCAGAGATGTCAGGTTAGGTTGGAAATCAGCTTTGGTTCTCCAGACAATCAATGAAAGCGTTGTCATAGCTGATAGGTGATCAACTTTAGCATCTATAGTACATTCTGTATCAACAAATCTAAGAATGGTGCCTAAAAGATTGGTTAGATAAAAAGTGAAAATTTGAAATATCATTATCCCTTTCTTGACTCAATAGAAACCATTTTGAAAACATTTTTAAATGAAGTCAAAAGGTAAACAGCATCAGTAATCATCCCCCAGACTTAAATCATACACTGTCCTCAGTGTATAACCAGTCCGGTGAAGGCATAGACAAAAATAAAATACACTAATATCGAAATAGTTAGAGCGAAATACCTGCCGTGATGCGTATCAATCGATGTTGAGTCGCCTTCGTCGATCGCTATTGTTTGGTTCATGTCGATCGATATCGACAGTGTCATGTCGGTCGATTTCAGTGGTAATCGTCTAGGCGTAACTACAAAGAAAAACAAATACGAAAAATAAAATCCTAAAGATAAAAACTAAATGAAAAATTACCTAACAGTGGGTTGCCTCCCACTCAGCGCTTTGATTATAGTCATCTAGCTTGACTTTGGATGGAATGAGCTACTGAGATGAAGTCCAGGTACTTGTTTGGAGACAAGTATCCTTTGTATCCTTCTTCTCACCGAACCATGAGTCAAATAGGCTTCTTGTGGCTTCATATTCTCTGGTTCGTTTCTTCTTTATCTCAATCAACTCATCATTAATCCTTTGAATCCTTT
The DNA here is from genome assembly GCA_018703725.1 of Brassica juncea. Lineage (NCBI taxonomy): Eukaryota > Viridiplantae > Streptophyta > Magnoliopsida > Brassicales > Brassicaceae > Brassica > Brassica juncea. The sequence continues at coordinate 17,745,706 of CM031941.1, read as the reverse complement.
CTTCATGACCTTCAATGCTGAGCTCGTGCCATCCTAATTTCTCGTAGGCATGTTCTGAAAGATCACTGAGCTCCGCTTGGATTGAATCAAGGCGTTGGATCATTTTGTCGTGGATAGAGCTGGTATCGATCGATTACTTTGTTGAATTGTCGGTCGATGGCTGTTGAGCGAGCGATGCGCTGGTACTTCTGTCGATTGATGCTAAGGGTGCAGGTCTGCTCGCAAGCTGCCTCTGAATGGCTCTGATTTCTTTCTGCATCCCTTCTATGCTAGATTCCATTCTGCCAACCTCGTTGATTAGCGGGAAATACGTCTGCTCTAGACGTATGTCTTGCGAATCATCCACGCTTGTAATTTCCGTGTAGACTTCATCAGCTAACTTATCCAAGTTAGCTCTGGTGCAGATTTCTGAAGTCTGTATATTGATCGATGCAACATGTTGTTCATCGGTCGATTTTTGCTTCTGCAGATTCTCGTGAAGCTTCTCGGCAAAGAGCTTCATCTGTCCGTCGATTTCATTTAGTCGCCTATCGATCGATGTGAGGTTGAGCTCATCGATCAACGTGAGGTTGAGCTCATCGATCGCTGAGATTGATGCAGCCTGATAATCGAGTTGACGTTGGAACTTCTCAGCTTCCTGCTGCATAGTATCCATGCGTAGTGCGAGTTCCTCCACTTCTTTGTCTACTAAGAAGTGTATATCAGCAAGTTTCCTCTCAGCTGCTTTCAGACGAGTCAATCCTCCAAAAGGATTGCAAGGTGCCGCGGGGTTCATATCTGCATGCGCCTCATTGATAAGGCGGATAGATCTCTTCATCTCTTCGGTGCAGATGCTTAGATCCCCTAGGTTGTGGAAGATAGGTTCACAGTTTTTGGTGAGTTTGCTGCTGAAACGATCTTCTGCTTTCTTCAGTTCCTTTCAGATATCTCCGAGAGACACATCGACCTCATGTTTTGAGTAGGTGGTCGATGGTACAGGCTTCATATCGATCGATGTGGATGTTACTCCGTCGATCGATATTGAACTTGTCTGGCCATGGTTCTGTGTGTTGCGAAGATCTTCAAAATCCAGCTCAAGACGTTTAACCTTCTTGAGTAATGCCTGGTCTGCACTGAACATCCAATTCATCTCACTGCGAAGCTTGTCTGTAGCATCCTCTAAACTCTTTTCCATGGAGAGCTTTTCCCACTTGCGTTCTCCAAGTAGACCATTGAACATCTCGTTGATCTCGTCTTTGGTCTATGTTTCGTGCACCAATTCTCTTCTTGTAAATGAAATGGCGTGCTCTAGTAAACAGATGTAAGAGCGCTCGTCCATTGAAGTCCTTTGAAGCAGTTTCTTGATGTCGTCTTTAGAAACTCTGATGACGTCACCGTCTATTCCTCTAGCAAACCCTTTCTCGTCCCTGTAGACCCCATACTCATCTCTCTGCTCCCAAAAGAATTTTCGAACTCAATATCGAAAGGCTCTCTTTCCGAATTCAGGATGCCTATTGATCGATGTCATGGACTCCGTATCGATCGATGACCTTTGAAAATATGGGTCCTCCGTGTTGATATGATTATCCTCAGCTTCCTTTGGCTCGGCTGTTGTGTCTGCCTCCTGGTGCTGATGATGGTGGTCTGGTCCGTAACGTTGCTGCTGGAATAGGTTTTGGGATCCGTTGGCTAACTGTAGGACGTCTGCAATGTCCTCTCTTGATATGTGGAGTGTTCGTCCATCCATTGAGCGTGCGAAACCTTTTGAATCCCTGAAAATACCAAACTCATCCGGGATTAAATTACCGAAATCAAGTACATGTGAATTTGTTACCTGGGGTGGTTTGATGTATGTATCAGTCGATGGCACAGGTACGGGATCGGTCGATGGTTGTTCAGGCCTATCGGTCGATGCTGATGGTGCCATGTCGATCGATGAGACTTCCTCGGGTTGGGTGATGTATGTTGGCGTTGCGGTCTCGACCGCGAAGCTCTCGTGCTGGTAATCGCTTGCTCAGCTCCTGATTGAGTAGTCTCCGTCTCGCTTGTTGTTGATTGTGTTGTCGAATGATGCGAAGCAAGTAGTATCGATCGATGGGGAGAAGGCCATGTCGATCGATGTGTTGATTCTGAGGTTATGGTGGAGAAGTCGATCTTCATCTTCTGGAAGGTTATGATACTCTATAGCTCTCTCCTCCTCGTAATCATCAGTATACTCCTCAATATGAGTAGTATCTGCAGCATGTGGTGGGATGTAGTGGTCGTTCTCCCACTCGTTTACTTTGAGTCGCCATCTGGAAACTCCTCCTCGAATCTGGTTGAATAGTGAATCGATCGATGCCCATGTATGTCTGTGGATCGATGTCAGTTCACCAGAGTTGATCGATGAGACAGTGCTCCTATCGATCGATTCGGCGTACTCCGTCTCGTATGCGTCTTGTGAATCGTATTCATCTCCACAATAGCAAACAGCTACGAGGTCTGAGCCGTCTTGGATCTTCGTAGGAACCTTGATGACTCGTGTCGGATCATAGTAGACCGTAGGATATATCAGGGTTAGGCACAGTATGTTTGTCTGAAGGTTGCAGACCGCTCCAACTTTGGCTAGGAAGGCTCTTCCAAGTAGCAAAGAAGTAGGTAGGGTTACCTTAACGTCCAAGACATGGAAGTTTACTGGTATTAGGGCTTCTCCTATGGTAACCTCCAGGTTTCTCACAATTCCTCCAGAGTTCTGCTGAGAACAATCCACAAAGATGAACGATTCTTCAGTAGGCTCTATCTTCAGACCTAGATGGTCTGCTATCACCTTGGGTAGGATGCTGACTCCAGATCCTGTGTCACATAGGGCACGTGGGAAGTTGATCCCATGGACTGAGCAAGGAACAATGAACTTCCCTGGATCACCCTTCTTCTCAAGTTTGATCCTCTTCTTCATACTGTCTCTGACTTGGTTGAACATCCTCCTGATGTTTTCTTCTGTCTCCTTGGTTTCTCTGAAAAACATCCACAATCTGTGTGAAAAGTAGGCTTCTTCAAAGGGTTTCTCTGTAGGTATTCTTAGAACTCGCTTTCTGAAACTTTTCAGCTCCTTCTCATTAACTCCTCTTTTAAGGTGTTTAGGAACCTTCTCTTTTCTTTTTCTGAGAACTCTGCCATCTTTTTCCTTTTTATCTCCATTGGATCAATGATATCTGTGGGCTTCTTCATGATGACGGTCGGTGGGTTTCTGGAAGTCTTAGACTGCTCTCGGAGTGCATTAAGTCGTGCAACATCTATCTTGAGAAGTTGCACTCGGCGTGTGATAACTGAATATCGATCGACAGGTTCTGGAGTATGTCTATCGATTTCTTTATCTTTCGGTCGGTCGATGGGACATCTGTCCTGTCGATCGATGCTGTAGGGGCTGGGTGGATGTGGGTGCTTTGCTGCGAACTCCTCGTGAGTAAGTATCTTTACGGCGTTGCACTCGTGAGTGGATTCTTCAAGATCCATCGGTCGATGCTTGTCTGAGTCCATCGATCGATTGGAGTTGGCGTACATCGATCGATGTTCATGTCCGGACATCGGTCGATACCAGTGGCTGCCGCCAATACTCATGGAACTTTCGATCTGGAAGTCTCCCTCTTGCAGCTTCTCATGCTTCACCACTCTCCAAAAATCATCTTCTATGATAGCATTGACGTTGTGGCCTGTTGCTTCTTCTCCAGTCCCTTTTCCTAAGGCTTCCTGCTTCTTAACAGCTTCTCCTGTCTGAATCACTTGAGTCTCTAGTTTCTTCACATGAGTACTCAAAGCATCAAGCTTTGTGTTCAAAGTGGTGTAGACAGCGTTGATCTTTCCATTGAAGTTCACCTCTAACTGTTGATGGCTTTCAAGAACTTTGCTGAGCATGTCTTCTAGCTTTCCTTCTGGCGTTGGTGTGGGTGGCTTCATGTAAGATGAGTTTCCATAACTCCTGTTGTTGTTGGGGTTGTTGCTGTTGAAGTTGCCTCTCTGTCCTGAGAAGTTTCTGTTTCTTTGGTTTCCAAATCTCTGAAATCCAGTTCCAATGATCCAGTTGACTTCTGCTTCTATGTAGTCATCTTTTTCATCAGCTTCTGCATCCTCCACTGAGCAGATTTGCTTGTTTAGCAACTTCTGAATATTGTCAAGTGTAGTTTGTACCTCATTTATCTGTTCCTTTCCAAGAAACGCTGCAGATCTTGCTTTTACAATGTTTTTCGTGCTGTTGCTGGATGCTAGGTTGTCTATTAGCTTCACAGCATCTTCAGGATTCCTTTTGGTGAAGTTGCCTTCACTCGAAGTATCCAGAGCCATCTGATATTTCAGCGCGATGCCTCTGAAGAAAGTGCAGAGCAGTTGCACCTTATTGAATCCATGGTGTGGACAATCTCGCTGGTAAGACTTGAATCTGATCCAGGTATCCTTGAATGACTCCAGGCTCCTGGTTGAATGTGGCAATTTTCCTCCTTAAGTCTTCAGCGCGCGCATCATCAAAGAAGTTACGCAAAAATGCGTTTTTGATGTCGCTCCAGGATGTAAGAGATCCTGGTGGTAGCTGCTTAAGCCACTGTAAAGCTTCTCCAGATAAAGAGTGTTTGAAGAGCTTACAGAGAAGGTAGTCCACAGGGACTCCATTGGCTTTGATAGCAGATATGAGATCCTCGAACCTCTCCAGATGGTCCATGGGATGCTCATTGGACAGCCCACAGTAGATTGTCTGTCCCACAAGGGTGTAGTACTGCGGCTTGAGCTCGAAATCGCCTCTCTGAATAGCTGGCGGACGAATGGCTGATCTATTGGTGTAGAACTGATCTGGACGGTTGTAGTCAGCGAGTGTTCGAGCAGCCTCTCCTACAGGTTAAACAGCTCCTGTAGGTGCAGTTTCTGGCTCAGGGATTACTTCATTATGAGCATTAACTGTTTGTCACGAACAATTAACACATCTACACCTCTCTATATTTTACACAATAGCTCTCTATCTCTGGTAATCAATTCCATTCGCTTTCAGACTCTATGAAATATTTCCCTCTTTTCAAATTTCCTAAAGATATTCAGGTGTTAGTTGTCGAACGTGTGGCCTGCAACTCCATCCTTGATCTCTTTTGCGTAATAGAATCGTCCAAGTGGATGAAGGCGTTAGCAGACCGGCGTAGGGTATACCATTTTTTTGATGTGTTATCCGTTCCTTGGGATCTCGACATTCCTTCTCAGTTTTTGAAAACTTGCTACGAGGAGGGAAACCAAAGCACAATTTATATAAAGGGTGCATAGTTTGTCTACACCTTCGGCTTTAAAGAAGAAGGACTGGCTCTCATGAAGCGAGCAGCAGATGCAGGATATGAGCGTGCTTTGTACCTTCACGCAATCACTCGAGTGATCTTTTGGAGTGATGGGCAGTATATCAGCCGTATTCCTAGAGAATCGGCTGAGAGGATCGGGAAACTAGTCCGATCTGTGAAATGGGTGTTGGGGTCAAAATCGGTCAAAGACGCAATCAACGCCCGAAAGTCCTTGGAAGGAATCAAGTGACAAATAAAACCAAGAAAAACTAGTTACTCGACAAAACGCCGGAAGGGATGATCGCATCGTAGTCCCGGACACCAGCAGGAGCGGCCACGGCCTAGCCCCGGGCGCTGGCTCGAGCACGCCCGGCCTGGCCCAGGGCACCGGCGCCAGCTCGCCCGTGCTGGTCCCGGGCGCTAGCGCCAGCTCACCCGCGCTGGTCCCGGGCGCCGGCGCCGGCTCGCCCGTGCCAGTCCCGGGCGCCGGCGCCAGCTTGCCCGCACTGGTCCCGGGCACCGGCGCCGGTTCGCCCGTGCTGGTCCCGGGCGCCGGCGCCGGCTCGCCCGTGCTGATCCCGGGCGCCGGCGCCGGCTCGTCCGTGCTGGCCATGGGCGCCGGAACGAGCATCCGTGTCCAGGTCCAGAGTGCCTGCATGCGGACTACTCGACAGGTGCGACCTTTTCCCCGCCATACCGTCTCGACAACTACTCCAATTCCGCATTTTGCATCTTTGCTCGAAGACTCACCGTTCAACTCCTTGAAGACATGAAACCTAAAACCCCATTTCGTTTTGGTCGGAATAAATTGGGAAGGCTTCGGAAGACCACCAAAGGTTCGGTTGACGAATGGATTTCGATTCATCGTATAAAACGATCACGGTTATTATAAAAACACCAGTCATCTCGACTATACGAGGAGTTGGGGTTCCTTCGGCAAAACAAGTACCATAACAGGCTAGTTTCTCGTGAAATCGTAAAAAGTCCACGGTCAAAACAACGGCCCCAGAAGGCCCAACGCGACCAAGCGGCCCACTTACGACTTTCCAGAGGATCAAGTCGAAATGGACATGACGGCCCATGTTTATCTTTACATAAAGAGATAAATGTCAAGTTTCCCGAAGATAAATATCAGGTTTCCCGATAAACATGAAGATCGACGAAAATGGAAGAAGCCCGATTCGCAATAGATTCAGCCCAAAGGAGGAATAGACCGTCCTAAGAGGAGTATATAAAGAGAGCTTGGGGCGAGAGCAAGAGGAGAACTTTTGAGAGCAATCTTAGGAGCAACATAGCACTTAGAGCAACTTAGGCATATTTTCCGTTTTTACTAGCGAGCTGCGACTCAACTAAGTTAGATTTAGGCGGCTGGACTAGCGAACTCATCGACAACTCTTGTAGCCAATCTCTTTCCTGCTGATCACGCTTAACGAAAATTCGGAAATAACCGGGACCTTTAGGGAAGGCTAGGTTTACTTGGCTTTCCTCCGATCAACAAAACTTGATGGTGTGAATTTCGGTTCCCACAGTTTGGTGCTAGAAGGAGGGGGGTACGGATCTATCTCACTCGCAACCACACACGCTCGGTTTGATATGACGACCAACGCTGACAACCCGCAAACGCACGACGGAACTCCCGTCGATGCCAACGCCACCAACACTCCATCTGGAAACGTATCAACGGTCGCTGCCGACACCACGATACTGGGCCAGATGAAAGAAATGTTCGCCTCCGCACAAAAACAGGCGGACGAACAAGGAAAACTCGTGGCCTCTCTCGCAAAACAGGTGGAAACCTTAACGGCGAAGGCCAAGAGCAAGGCCCGGCGAGGGATTACAAGAGCCCGCAGCGGCAGAAGACTCGATTTCGAGACTCCGGGCGATTGAGCTGCACGCGCGGACAAGACTTCCTCAGGCCAAAACCCTGACGAATCTCTCCAACCGGGTGCGCAACCGATTACGGAGAATCTTCCACCTAGAAGGACCCGAAGTCAGTCTGCCCGACAGACGGTGTCCTTCGAAAAACCCATGACAAAAGAGGAAGAAGACCTCTACTGGATATAACAGGAAGAACTGGCGGAGGATCAAACTCGGATCCATCGTAACCAGCGCCGACAAGCTCGGAAGAACGCAAGTAGCGATAACAAATTCCACGATCTCCGCGAGTCTCTCGCAAAAACAATAGCCGAGGTAAAAGCGGTGAAATCACAAATTCATCAGGCAACTAGTGCCGCTCCCGAGATCGATAGACTTCTTGAGGAAGCACGAAAAACGCCGTTCACCGCTCGGATCACAGAAACACACGTCTCGGACCCTGGGAAGATCAGAATTCCCGTCTACGACGGTACCACAGATCCAAAGGCACACTTACAGTCCTTCCAGATCGCGATGGTAAGATGAAAACTCCCGGAGTGTGAACGAGAGGCCGGCTACTGCCTTCTCTTTGTCGAGAATCTCAGGGGCGCCGCGCTCGAATGGTTCTCTCGGCTCGAAAGAAACTCCATCGGAAATTTCCGCCAACTAGCCTCGGCATTTCTCAAACAGTATTCCATGTTCATGGATAGGGAGACTTCCGACGTGGACTTATGGAGTCTAGCTCAAAAGGAAGACGAATCACTCCACGACTTCATGAGAAGGTTCAAACTAGTGATGGCCAGAGTGACGGGTATCAGCGACAAAGTCGCGATCGACGCCCTGAGAAAAAATCTCTGGTACAAGTCGAATTTCCGAAAGTGGATATTGCTGGAAAAACCACAGACGATCCAGGATACCCTCCACAAGGCAACAGACTTCATCGTCATGGAGGCAAACTAACCATCACTTCAATCTTAGCCTTGTCCACCTCAATCCCCTTTTCTGAAATTTTGTGCCCAAGCACAATCCCTTCTTTGACCATGAAGTGACACTTCTCCCAATTCAGCACAAGGTTGGTGTCTTCACATCTCTGTAGGACCCTGCACAAGTTTGACAAACAAGCAGAAAACGAAGATCCGTAGACAGAGAAATCATCCATGAATACTGATGTCTTGCATATTTACATGTTTTTAGCATTCATATCTTATGCATTTTGATCATATAAGTTAGGCATTAGGCATATTTAGGCTCATTATTGCACTCATAAGTCCTTATTAGGTGTTGGAGTGTACTTGGGAGTTATTGGAGGCGTTTGGGAGTATTGTGATCAAAAAGGGGGTGAAAAATGAACATGGAAGGAGGCCTTATAGATATCTTCTGATGCTAATATTTGGTGGAGACACTGAATTTTGAGTTAGCTTTCCAATGGAAGTGGTTTAAAGTCATTTGGAGCCATATTGGAGAAGTTATAATCTATTCATTGGAAGCATGTCAAGACACCCGACCTGGACTACCCGGGGACAAGGACCCGCACAGTTTGATTGACCAACTGGCAAGCAAGGCACGCGGCCTAGGACACCCGGCCAGACCAACCCGCACGGCCTGATGGCCTGATGGATGCTGGACTCCAGGGAGTGTACCCGGCCTCACACACCCGGGATGAGAACCCCGCACGGCTCCACACACCCGGACAAGACCACCAGCACCCGCACGGGTTGGACTGAAGCTTGGACGAGGACATACGCGGCCTGGCATACGCGGCCTGAAGGACCCGCACGGCTCACATACGCGGCCACCACACGCGGCCTGAAGCACCCGCACGGCTGGAAGGCTGGACGAGAGTCTGGTACGCGGGTCGGCATACGCAGGTGGGACCTCGACCACCTGACCCGGGTGGTTCCAAAGCTTCTTCCTTTTGGCTTGATTCTGATTGGCTGAAGACTTAATGACCTCATGGACATTTTAGTAATTTTTAATGATGTTTCTAAGGGCTTTCAAGCCTTGTATAAATACTCTTGTAATCTCTTTTGGAAATCTAACTTCTTTTCTCTCAAAAACATAATAGATCTTGAAGAAAGCCTGGATCTTTGATCCTTTTCATCTTATTCATTTTTTGTTTATTTGATTATCTTCTTCTTTAATCATGTTTAGCCTTGAATCATCATTGATTTTGAGGTTTTCCATGGCTATTAGTGAGTAGATCTATCTAGGATTCATGGGCTTGGGAGATTAAGGGTGATTAGGTGTAGATCTAAGATGTTCTAGTGTAGATCCTTCTTGATCCTTGCTTGTTGAGGGTTCTTAATGCCATTTTGGTCTACACCATATCAAAATAGGTCTATTGGCATTTCCTGCCCACAAGGTGTATGATGAAATGCCTGAACCAACTCTTCATTGCTTTTAGCTTGCTTTGCCTAAGGGATAAGTTGTTAAAGGAGCTAGGATTGCTAGTAGACTTACTCTTAATGATTGCTTGCATATTATTCAACCAATGACCATTTGATGCTTGAGATATGTTAGTGAATGAGCATTCTTCTTGACCATAGAGCTTGCTTAAGATAGTGTCAAGGCATAAGGTGTTAGATTGATTGTGATGTTGCCATCTTAGAATGAAGCTTAGTCACCCAAAGTCAATTCCCTTGTCCCAAGAATCCCTTTGCCTCATTGAGAAAGAAAGTTCACTCTTTTATTGCATTTCTAGTATTGCTTTAGTTTTAATCATCCTCTCATCTTGATTGCACTTAGATTAAGCATGAACTTGCATTCCCTTTGCATTAGAATCACTTAGAATTGGATTGACATCTTATATACTATAACATTTGATTGGACCCTTGAAAAGTCCTTCATCAAATTGGCGTCGTTGCCAAGTTCTAAGTTGGTTTTGCCATTGGGATTTAGTCACTTGCTTGAGACTAAGTCATTTTTATTTTCTTTTGTTACTAATTCTCCTTCTTCTTCTCCCTTTGCATCTCAGGTGTATGATCACAAGAAGCAGAGGTGCATCAAACTTGGTCCCCACTATTGAAGAGATTGCTGCACTTGAGAGGGAGATAGCAAGAAAGAGAAGGGAGGAAGAGCAACAGGCTCATCTACAAAGGTTGGGGTTTGATATGGAGAATCAGCCTCAAGATGGTGATGCCTTAGGGGGCAATGGTCCAAGAGCTGACAACCTTAGACCACAGCGCCAACAACAACATCCACAGCGCCAAGCTAGAGCCATTGGAGCCTATGATCAACCTCACATTCATGGTCATAGGTTGGGAATCAGAGCACCAGCTGTGGAGAACAACAACTTTGAGATCAATTCAGGACTTCTCAACACCATAGAGAACAACAAGTATCATGGTCTTGCTGCTGAAGACCCTTTTGATCACTTGTACAAGTTTGATAAGTATTGTGGCTTGTCCAAGACCAATGGTGTTTCTGAAGATGCTTTCAAGCTGAAGCTGTTCCCTTTCTCTTTGGGAGACAAAACACATCAGTGGGAGAAGGCTCTTCCAAGTGACTCTATCACAACTTGGAATGATTGCAAGAGGGCATTCCTAGAGAAGTTCTTCTCTTCCTCAAGGACAGCTAAGATCATAAATGAAATCTCTGGTTTTCAACAGAAGATTCTTGAGGGCTTCAGTGAAGCATGGGAGAGGTTCAAAAGCTATTGGTCTCAATGCCCACATCATGGATTTACAAAGGAGAGCTTGCTTAGAACTTTCTATAGAGGAGCTCTACCACAATGCAGAAACAGGCTTGATACTGCTAGCAATGGTTTCTTCTTAGGAAGAACTGAAGAGGATGCTGAAGAGCTGGTGGAGAACATGGCCAGGAGTGACTCCGTCTACAATGAGGAGCATGATAGGGTCAACAGAAGTGATGACCAGCAGACAAGGAAAGAGATCAAATCCTTGCAAGAAAAGATGGATTTGCTTCTCTCCAACCAAGCTAAACAAGAGCAGCTGAACTTTGTGGGTGCTCCTAGTCAAGAGGTTCCTCCTACAGTCAATGAGGTTGATGGTTAGAAGGCCAAGAGGAGTTGTGCTTTATCAATGCTAATGGCACATGGTACAGGAAGGAGCCAAATTTTCAGTACCAAAACAACTATCAGCAAAGGCCTTACTACAACAATCAACAAGGAGGTTACCAAGCCAATCAGTCATCTCAAGCTCCAAGTTCAAATATGGAGTCCATGTTCAAGCAAATCTTAGAAGCTCAATAGAGGAATGCCAAGAACATTGGAGATGAGTTCAAGAATGTCCATGCCAAGATTGATGGGACTTATTCTGACCTCAACAACAAGTACATGCAACTTGCCTCTCACCTCAAAGCTTTGGAGAGCCAGGTTGCCTCCATGTCTTCATCTTCAAAGAACCCAATGGGATCTCTACCAGGAAAACCAGAGAAGAATCCTAAGGAGTCTTGCAATGTTATCCTCTCTACTTTTTCAGGGATTGAGCTGAATGATCATGAGAATGAGGTTGATGAGATTGAGAGGCTAGTGCTTGGAAATCAGATTGAGCATGTTCAGCGATTGGTTGTAGCCACAGCTGAGGCTAGAGTTGTGAAGGAAGCTGCCAAGAAGGTTCAAGGAAGGATTCTTAAAACTGATGAGCCTAAGGTTGAGACACCAGTTGAGAAGAGTGCTGACCTCAAGCTGAAAGAAGTGAAGGAAGAAGACACTAAGGTTGAGCTATCACCCTATGATAAGCTCCCTTTTCCTCAAAGAGTTCTCACCAAATCTCAAAAGAAGGTGATCTCAAAATTCAGGAAAGATCTTAGTGATGTTGGAGTCAAGCTTCCAGAGATCTCGGGTATGCGTGAAGCTCATGTCCAAATGATGCTCATCAAGGACATTCTCAACCACCAAGCTGAAGTGGCTGAGCTTTTAGACATCTCACTTCTGAAGATTGATCCACCAATACCTCCCAAATCCCTCCCTAAGCTTGAGTCTGAAGAGAAGTTCACATTGTCTTGCTCCCTTGGTAAGATAACCATGGATGATGCTCTTGTTGATAGTGGTGCAAGTGTGAATGTGATTTCCATGGATGTGGTGAAGAGTCTTGGGATTGAAAGCATGGAACCAGACACTTCTTCTCTCACCTTTGGGGATTCTTCTTCTACAACCCCAATTGGTATCATCAAGGATTTCCCCTTGAAGATTGGTTCATGCACCATACCCATTGACCTCACTGTTCTGAACATGGTGACAGCAAAGAGAGTTCCTTTGATCCTTGGCACTCCTTTCCTTACAACAGTTGGCGCTTGCATTGACTTTCCCAACAAGAAGGTCACCCTCATGCATGTAAACAAAGCTGTCTCTTATCCTCTCCAATCTCCATTGGATGTTAGCTACTGTGGGACAATCACTTGTGGTGAAAAAGCTGATGAGAAGCCACAAGAGGAGGTGGTTGTTTGTAAGAAAGAAGGTCTTGATGGAGAGTCTTCTAAGGAGTTGTGTGTTGAGCACTTGGAAAGTGCTAAAAGAGAGGGGATGGGTGGAGCCTCAAAGGCCACTCATGGTAAGAAGAAGATAGTGGAAGAACCTCATCCTCCACCTCTTGATTTGCTCCCACACACTCTCACTCTCCATCCAAAGAAGCTCAAGGATGGAGTCATTGAGTAGAAGATCAAGCACAAGGGCAGATCCACACCATTCTCAAGTGCTAGAGCCATCATCACTCCTCAGCTCCAAGATGACCCAATCAAGCTTCAAGAGCTTCTCTCTCAGGTCCTCACCATCACTCTTGAAGGTGGGAAGGATCCTCCTTCTCACTAGTCCAAGAGAAAAGGTAGTCAAGCTAGTGACTCAAAACAAGCTCACTTGGGAGGAAGTCCCATGGTTATCCTTTTATATAGCTTTGCAATTTCAAATTTCCTTTTAAGTTTTTAATAAAACTGGTCAAGATTTTCAGGTTGAGCCAAGCACTAGAGGAGAGAAGAAAGGTGGTAAACCACCTAAGCCTTATGATTTCCATGTAGCAGCCTCCTCTAGTGGCTATGAACCAAGCAAACTCCTAGTCCTAACACAAACACCACGCCAAAATCTCCATATGTGGTATCACTCCAACCCTTCTTGTATATACATTTGCTTTTGTCTTGTTGGGATATCTCTTTCTCTCTTACTCACACAGAGACTGTGTGATTTAAGTGTGGGGGAGGTACCGGATATTTGATCATGTTTTCTTTGTGATTTTGAGTCTCATGCATTGCATTGTACTTTCATATTTGCATAGAAAATCCAAAAAAATTTAAATTTTTGAATCATGTAGATTGCATCACCTGCATCCTTAAGATTGAGTCTAGAGCATATAGGTTGCATTTCATTTGCATGTGGAGCATTGCCTTGTAAAGAACACTTGTTTGCACTGAATTTGGCACCCTAGTTAAACATATCAGGTAGCTTAAGCATATCTTGAAAAGCTTGCATGCTTTGAGCCTTGAAAACTCTTCTTGAAACTTGCTTGCTTGCTTGATATTGGCATTGTTCTTAAGACCAGCTCCATCCTGAATTTAGACTTAAATGAACTTAATTTCTCTTGCATATGGGCATTTGTATACTTGATCATGGATCTCATACACATTTGGGTTATCTTTTTCCATTGTACCACCCTTTGTTAACCCAAATGGCACTTCCATACCCTTGAACCCTATCCATTCTTTGAAGCCTACATTGATTTGCTTGAGTGAGGCCTCTTTTGATAGCTTGTCATGTGCAAAATCTTGAGAGTATTGGGAGCGACATGGATCTGTTCTCATCTCTTGCTAGCATAGGGTCATCATTTGAGCTAGCTTCTAGGATGGTGAGTGAAGTGTTTGTTGCTTAATGGTTTACATCTTGGGTTTGGATTGTAATAATGTTGAGATTGATGAACAAAAGAGTATCATAAGAAAGAAAAGCCCTAGGGACCTAGAAATGAAAGTTAAGAAGCTTTTGATTGATGTTTTTGGTCTCCCCCCTCATGTATATAAAAAAAAGGAAAGAAAAAGAAAAGAAAAAGAGAAGAAAAAGAAAAGAAAAAGAAAAAATAAAAAAGATTCAATAAGATAGTGGGGGAGGAAAAACTAAAAGAGTTAGAGCTTAGAAAAGTGAATAGGAGTCCTTAGAGGTTGAATCATGAGAAAGGAAATGTTCATTTGGTGAGAGATGTGAGTATGCTTTTCAATTTTGGGTTATGGGATGAATAAAAAGGTGTAGATCTTGTAATCACTTAGGAATTGGGTAGAATGTTGAGGATGGATCCATGTATGCATGAATTACTCTTAGTCTTAGATAAATTTTGCATAATGATCAAGCTCCTTGATTTTCGAGTGATTGCCACCTTCAAATGATGCATTGAAACCTCATTTTCATCCATATTAGACCATTTGATCACATAGCCAAATGATTGAGATCATGTACCCATTTGTGAGACTTCACCTTATGTGTGTGTGTGTGTGAATCAATGTGAGGGCTGGTTAAGAGAACATGTTGGTTGATAGGCATAATATCTTGTGTAGAGGCATAAGAGTAATTGATATGCCTTGTGAAGCTAGAGCATAATAAGAGAGTTTTTCTCATGCTATTTGCTATGTTTCTTTAGGATGTCAAGTTGAGTGCTTTAAGTGTTTCTTTTAGCTTTGCTCCCATCTTTATATCTCTCCTCCTTGTGTTTTGAAAAGTTTACTTGAGGACAAGTAAAGGTCTAGTGTGGGGGAGTTGATGTCTTGCATATTTACATATTTTTAGCATTCATATCTTATGCATTTTGATCATATAAGTTAGGCATTAGGCATCTTTAGGCTCATTATTGCACTCATAAGTCCTTATTAGGTGTTGGAGTGTACTTGGGAGTTATTGGAGGCGTTTGGGAGTATTGTGATCAAAAAGGGGGTGAAAGATGAATATGTACGGAGGCCTTAGAAATATCTTATGATGCTAAAATTTGGTGGAGACACTGAATTTTGAGTTAGCTTTCCAATGGAAGTTGTTTCAAGTCATTTGGAGCCATATTGGAGAAGTTATGATCTATTCATTGGAAGCATGCCAAGACACCCGACCTGGACTACCCGGGGACAAGGACCCGCACGGTTTGATTGACCAACTGGCAAGCAAGGCACGCGGCCTAGGACACCCGGCCAGACCAACCCGCACGGCCTGATGGCCTGATGGATGCTGGACGCCAGGGAGTGTACCCGGCCTCACACACCCGGGATGAGAACCCCGCACGGCTCCACACACCCGGACAAGACCACCAGCACCCGCACGGGTTGGACTGAAGCTTGGACGAGGACATACGCGGCCTGGCATACGCGGCCTGAAGGACCCGCACGGCTCACATATGCGGCCACCACACGCAGCCTGAAGCACCCGCACGGCTGGAAGGCTAGACGAGAGTCTGGTACGCGGGTCGGCATACGCGGGTGGGACCTCGACCACCTGACCCGGGTGGTTCCAAAGCTTCTTCCTTTTGGCTTGATTCTGATTGGCTGAAGACTTAATGACCTCATGGACATTTTAGTAATTTTTAATAATGTTTCTAAGGGCTTTCAAGCCTTGTATAAATACTCTTGTAATCTCTTTTGGAGATCTAACTTCTTTTCTCTCAAAAACATAATAGATCTTGAAGAAAGATTGGATCTTTGATCCTTTTCATCTCATTTCTTTTGTGTTTATTTGATTATCTTCTTCTTTAATCATGTTTAGCCTTGAATCATCATTGATTTTGAGGTTTTCCATGGCTATTAGTGAGTAGATCTATCTAGGATTCATGGGCTTGGGAGATTAAGGGTGATTAGGTGTAGATCTAAGATGTTCTATTGTAGATCCTTCTTGATCCTTGCTTGTTGGGGGTTCTTAATGCCATTTTCTACACCATATCAAAATAGGTCTATAGGCATTTCCTGCCCACAAGGTGTATGATGAAATGCCTGAACCAACTCTTCATTGCTTTTAGCTTGCTTTGCCTAAGGGATTAGTTGTTAAAGGAGCTAGGATTGCTAGTAGACTTACTCTTAATGATTGCTTGCATATTATTCAACCAATGACCATTTGATGCTTGAGATATGTTATGAATGAGCATTCTTCTTGACCATAGAGCTTGCTTAAGATAGTGTCAAGGCATAAGGTGTTAGATTGATTGTGATGCGGCCATCTTAGACTGAAGCTTAGTCACCCAAAGTTAATTCCCTTGTCCCAATAATCCCTTTGACTCATTGAGAAAGAAAGTTCACTCTTTTACAATGTTTTAAAAACCGGACCGGACACCGACTCGGCGTATTCACTGGTTGATTGGTCGGACCGGTTCAACCGGTCGAACCGGGTTTTTTTATCTATTATATATTTTAATATTTATATATATATATATATAACTAATCATATATAAATACATCTAATGAATAATATCTAAAATAGTATCATAAAATAAATAAATAATAACTGAATCTTGAATATAATGAACTAGATGAAAACATGATAAATTAAAAAATAGCAAAAGGATAATATATTAACATGTTATATCAAATCTTGTGGTTAAACTGTTAAAAAGAATCACGTTACTTACTTCTTCTTACAAGTTCAGCCCCAAATATTGTGGCAATGGAAACTCAGATGCAGAGAAGTGGTGTATGAGAGAACGAGAAGAGTTTAGGTTTCTTTTTTCTGGAGAAATTATTTACAAAGGACGGCTGTTAAGCATTATGAACTTATTAATTATTATCAATATCTAAGATTAGCCTAATATAAAATCCTAATTAAAATTTAAAATGTGTTAAAAATAAAAAACCGGGTTTTAACGTCGACCCGGGTCACCGGTTTCACCGGTTTTGAACCGAGTTGTCCGAGTTTTATGAAATCCGGATTTTGAACCGAACCGGACTCGGTTTACTAAACGAGTCGCGGTTGAACCGGTTCGACCGGCCGGTCCGGTCCGGTTTTCAAAACCTTGCTATTTTATTGTATTTCTAGTATTGCTTTAGTTTTAATCATCCTCTCATCTTGATTGCACTTAGATTAAGCATGAACTTGCATTCCCTTTGCATTAGAATCACTTCGAATTGGATTGACATCTTATATACTATAACATTTGATTGGACCCTTGAAAAGTCCTTCATCAAATACCTCCACTATATCCTCAATGAGATCCGAGAAGATAGACATCATGCACCTTTGAAAGGTTGCTGGAGCATTACATAAACCAAATGGCAACCTTCGATAAGCAAAGGTGCCATAGGGGCATGTGAATGTTGTCTTCTCTTGATCATTGGGATGTATGGGGATCTGGAAGAACCCTGAATACCCATCAAGAAAGCAATAGAAAGGATGGTTCGCAAGTCTCTCAAGCATCTGATCAATAAATGGCAATGGAAAATGATCCTTTCTAGATGCAGAGTTGAGTTTTCTATAATCAATACACATCCTATGGCCAGTTATGGTTCTAGTTGGTATCAATTCATCCTTGTCATTTTTAACCACAGTGATACCACCCTTCTTTGGAACCACATGCACAGGAGATACCCATTTAGAATCTGAAATAGGGTAAATAACACCAGCATCCAAGAGTTTAAGAATCTTCTTCTTTACAACATCCTTCAGGTTAGGATTTAACCTTCTTTGATGCTCTATATATGTCATTGATTCATCCTCAAGATGTATCCTATGCATGCACAAAGAGGGTGATATCCCTTTGATATCTTTAAGTGAGTACCCTATTGCTCTTCTAAACTTTTTAAGTTCATTCAAGAGTTGAGACAATTCATGTTCACTAAGTTCACTACTCACAATGACAGGGTAAGTCTCATTGGGACCAAGGAATGCATACCTTACACCATGGGGAAGAGGTTTAAGCTCCACTTTTGGTGCCTTGAGTTCACTCCAATCACCTTGGTGGGTGTCCTCTTGCTGAGTGGCTGATGAAACCTGTTGAGTTTCTTGTTGTAGCTCCTCATACTGATCCATTTCAGCAACCCTTTTGTGTGAATCCAGCATGTTCCCATAGACAGCACTCTCCTTGTTCTCAATCACTTGGGTTTCTCTAGCAATGGTAAGAGCATGTTGAAGGAAATCCTCAAGTGCCAACTCCTCTAGTAGCTCATCAGCTAAAGCTTCCATCTCCTCAATGTAAAAGATTTGGCCTTGAACAGTTGACCTCTTCATTATCTCAGTGATGTCAAAGTGGAGAGTGTGCTCCTTGCCCAAGTGAAGATCAATCTTGCCTTCCTTCACATTTATTATTGCTCCTGTTGTGGCTAAGAATGGTCTTCTAAGGATCAAGGGGTCTCTAGCTTCTTCATCCATCTCTAGCACCACAAAATCAGTAGGAATCTCACAATTCCCCACCATCACAGGGAGGTCTTCGAGGATACCAATAGGAAACTTAACTGAACAATCAGCAAGCACCAAAAAAAATCTACACTTCTTGTATTGGTTGAATCCAAGCTTCTTGGCAAATGATAGAGGCATGAGACTGACACTGGCTCCCAAATCACATGAACACCTCTCAAACATCAAAGGACCAATGGGACAAGTTAGAGTAAAGCATCCCGGATCCTCTAGCTTCTTAGGGATTGTCAATCTCTGGATGATGTCACTGCACTCATGAGTAAGAACCATCATTCCCTCCATTTCCTTCTTCTTAGCAGCCACATCATCCTTCAAGAACTTTCTGTATTGAGGGACAAGCATGAAGGCATCAATGATAGGCATTGTGACTTGAACTTCACTCATTTGCTTCTCAGACAGTGCTTTGTACTTCTCCAATAGTTGCTTCTTGAATCTTCCAGGAAATGGCAGCTTAGGTTCATAAGGAGGAGGAACAAAAGAAGACTCTTTTGTTGGAGTAGCAACTCCACCATGTTTAGGTGTTCTCTTCTCTTCTCCAACATTTCCTTTACCCTTAGCTTCAACAATCTTTTCTAGAATCTCTTCATCAACTTTCTCATTCACAATCACCACTTCATCATCAATATTGATGGCCACCTCCCGCCTTGTTTCTCACCATCCTTGGTGAGGATTCTTGGAGGCAACTCTTTACCACTCCTTAGGATGATTGCTTTCATTGTCTCCTTGGAGTTTTGCTCTGGCTTTCCAGGGAGTGTTCCTTGTTGGCGACTTGGCTGAGAGTTCATAGAGGCAAATTGGTTCTCCAAGGCTCTAATCTTGTTGTTCAGCTCTGTGTAGCTAGTATCAATCTTGGAGTGAACTGTCTTGAACTCATGGCCAATGTCCTTTGCTGTTCTAGACTGAGCATCCATTATCTGCTTGAACATGGACTCCATACTTGAATCAGGAGTTTTAGCTTGAGAAGAGCTACTTTGAGCTTGAGTAGACTGATTGCCTTGATTGCTAAAACCAGGAGAAGGATTTTGCCTACGCTGGTAGTTCCCTTGCTGAGTGTTTTGCTTGGGCTGATAGCCTCCTTGCTGGTTGTTAGGATAAGACCTCTGCTGGTAGTTGTTGTACTGAAAGTTAGGTTCCTTCCTGTACCAAGTACCATTGTTGTTGATGAAGCAAAGCTCTTCCTGCCCTTCCAAACCATCAACCTCATTAACCTTAGGAGGAGCCTCTTCACTAGGACCACCCACAAAGTTCATCTGCTCCTCTTTGGCTTGGTTAGCAATAAGCAAATCTATCTTCTCTTGCAAGGATTTGATTTCCTTCTTTGTCTGGTTGTCATCAGCTCTGGTGGTTCTATCAGCTCTGTCGTGCTCTCCACTGTAAACTGAATCACTCTTCACCATGTTGTCAACCAGCTCCTCAGCATCTTCTTCAGATCTTCCCAGGAAGAATCCATTGCTGGCTGTATCCAATCTGGCTCTGTACTTAGGAAGGACACCTCTGTAGAATGTGCTCAGCAAGCTCTCCTTTGAGAAGCCATGGTGGGGGCATTGAGCCTGGTAGCTGTTGAACCTCTCCCATGCTTCACTAAAGCTTTCCAAATTCTTCTGCTGGAAGCTAGAGATCTCATTTCTCAACTTGGCTGTCCTTGATGTAGAGAAGAACTTCTTCAAGAAGGCTTTCTTGCAATCATCCCAAGTGGTGATGGAGTCACTGGGTAGAGACTTCTCCCATTGGCGTGCCTTGTCCCCTAGAGAGAAAGGAAACAGCTTGAGCTTGAAAGCATCTTCGGACACACCATTGATCTTGGACAAGCCACAATAACTATCAAACTTGTCCAAGTGATCAAATGGGTCTTCTACAGCCAGGCCATGGTACTTGTTGTTCCCAATCACATTCAACAACCCTGGCTTGATCTCAAAGTTGTTAGCTTCCACATCTGGTGCTCGGATGCCCGTCCTATGACCATGAATGTGAGGAAGGTCATAGGTGCCAATAGCTCGAGCTGGCCGCTGTGGGTGTTGTTGTTGGCGCTGTGGTCAGGTTGTCAGCTCCTTGACCATTGCCATCTTGAGCAACTCTGTCTTGAGGTTGATGCTGGTGTTCATCCATCTCACCCAACCTTTGAATATGAGCCTGTTGCTCTTATTCTCTTCTCCTTCTTGCTATTTCCCTCTCAAGTGTAGCTATCTCTTCAACAGTGGGAACCAGGTTTGTTGCATCCCTGCTTCTTGTGTTCATACACCTGAAATTCAAAGGGAGAGGAAAAAGGAGAATCAATATCACAAGAAAAGAAAAATGATTTAGTCTCAAGCAAGTGACTAAATCCCAATGTCACAATCAACTTAGAATTTGGCAACAGCGCCAATTTGATGAAGGACTTTTCAAGGGTCCTATCAAATGTTGTAATATAAAAGATGTCAAACCATTCTAAGTGATCACAAAGCAAAGGGAATGCAAGCCTATGCTTAATCTAAATGCAACCATTAAAAGAGATGATTATTAAACTAAGACAATATTTAAATGCAATAAAAGATGAAACTTTCTTTCTTAATGAGAAGGGAGAACTCATGGGCTAAGGGAATTGACCTTGGGGAGATCAAGCATCAATCTAAGGTGGCAGCAACAATCAATCTAGCAATCCTTAGGCCTAGACACAATCCTAAACAAACTCTATGGTCAAGAAGAATATTCATTTACTAACAAATCTCAAGCATCAAATGGTCATTGGTTGAATAATATGCAAGCAATCATTAAGAGCAGGTCTACTAGCCATCTTAACACCTTTACAACAAATGGTCTTTAATAAAGAATGTTAAAATCTTAGTAGAGTTGGTTCAGACATTTCATAGAACACCTTGTGGGTGGAAAATGTCTAGAACTCAACCTTTGAGAGGCCAACTCAAAAGAAGCATTAAAAACACTCTACAAGCAAGGAATAAGATAGATCTACACTAGAACACCCTAGATCTAGCCTAATCACCCCTTAGAGAAAGATGAAATGAGATTATGATTCAAAGATAAAGTTTTACTCAAAAGGTTTGTGTTCTTAGAGAGAAAATAACATAAGTCCCAAATTAGGGATATCAAGGGTACTTATACTTGGCTTAAAAGCCCTAAAAACATCTTAGAAATTGACTAAAAGATCCTTGAAAGCAATTAGGTCTCGACCAATAGGGAAACAGGATAAAAAACGCTCAGGGTTGTGGTTGGACGGTCCGGCCCGCGCATGTCCGACCCGCGCTGGACCGTCCGGTCCGTTCCTCGTCCCGCGCGGGTGTGCTGGCCCAGGCGTCCCGTCCCGCGCATCCGTGCAGCTCTGTCAGGCTTCGTCCCGCGCGGGTGCTGCGTACCGCGCTCGTCCGGCCATGCATCCGACTGTCCTGTCCGTCTCCAGTCTCGCGCGGGTACCACGTACCGCGCGTAGTCGTCCGAGCATCCGACAGTCTTCGTCTCTTGTCCCGCGCGGGTACTGCGTACCGCACGTCCCAGACCGCGTGTCCGGCCGCCTCGATCCTTCTCGTCCCGCGCGAGTAACATGTCCCGAGCAGACCAGTCCGCGCACCATTTAGCTTCAGTCCATCCGTCTGGTCCGTTCTGTCCCGCGCGGGTAAGTGAACCCGAGCGTTCCAGGCCGCGCGTCCATGTGTTCGTCCGGCTCTCCATGCACGGGTGAACAAGGCCGAGCACGTCCATCCGTCTTGTCCGGCCGAGTAAAACTGAAACCATCTCTGCCCACACTAGGCCAAACTCTTTTTTTATCTCATGCTTGCATCAAAACCACTCTCAACACCTTCTTTTACTCCATGGGACACTCCAATACCTGATAAGGACTTATGAATGCAAAATGGGTCCTAAGATGCCTAAACCTTAACCTACAAGACAAAGAATGCAAAATAAAGATGGCTAAATCAATGAAAATATGCAAGACATCAATGAGCCTGAGGTTTTCTACTGATAGTCCCGAAAGTTCCAGGCTCCAAAGAACCTAAGTGGAAAACCGTTTGACTATCAGAGAAGGATCTCTGGTCACTGGCCACACTGCTTTCATAAGATACTCCCATGCTCATCACCAGTGCAATAATCTCAAGTTGAGAGTTGAAAGCTCCCGCCATAAGCTTGTTGGCGTTAACATTCAGATCAAACTCCACCTTCTTCTGGAGTTATTCCCCATTGTCAAATACTAGACCTTTCACCTTGTTGATATCACTAGTACCGAGCAGGCTCCAACCTCAGAACAGAGTGTTGAGCTACAGGGTCTGATTCAGCCTCTTTGACGGTACTCCTTAATCTTTCTATCTTAACTACTCTGTTTTCACCTATGTCAGCAAGCAGATACCTTCTCATTTCATCCAGAACTTTCTTTGCAATTTTTGGTCTCCTTGAAATAGGGTCCAAACCCATCTGGGATTCATCCAATACTCCACATAGAGGATCACCTTATTAAGAATCACTTACACTTCCGAGACTAGCTCCTTAGCTATGTTCCTCCTTCCTTGAGCTTCCTCCTGACGCTTTCTCACTTCAATAGGGAAAATAATCTTCTCATGATTCAGGCGTTTACTAGTGAAACACCTCTTTTGAAACCTTCTCATATTTGAAAGGAATGATAGTTGTCTTTCCACCTTTGATATTCAACACTCTACAAGTTTTTAGCGGGTTAGCGACATTGAAGAGAACCTGAACCTGAATATAATCCTGAGTAATAGGTTTCAAAGGATCAAATGCCACAACAATGAATTTTCTAATCATATCTCCCAGATTTATAAGTGCCTCCGTTGTGTAGTAGTCAACAGGAATGTTATTAATCCTGACCCATAGAGGAATGAACTGAAGATAATCTTCTTGTGGATTTTCCTCCCATCTTTCCAACACCATGGGCCATCCATTGTAAGTCTGGACTCCTTTCTCCAGCACATATAAGAGGTCATGTTCAGTGTTAAAGATAAACTGGAACCTCTCTTGAGACAAAAGCTATGCCTCGGAATTTCCCTTCATTTTGCCATTTGTGAGGCATGGTGACGATAAGCCCAGACATGCGCTGACATTCCGGGTTTAAAGATCTCTACATAAGACTGAGGCGGTTTTCTTCGGTTCAAGTGAAACCCGGACGATCCGGCATAGTGAAGGGTTTGTCTTCTTCTTCCAGTGTTAAGGCCGTAAGACCCCTATCCATTTCTGCAGACACCCTTAAAGTCAATAGAAGTAAATTTACGAGAATTAAATTTTCCAACTATCCAGACTTGAATGCTTGAAGAAGACAGCTCCTAAACACTCAAAATATCTTGGTTTTCAAGCAAAAGTACTTAAAAAGATATAATAGGATAAGATTAAGATAAAGAAAACGTGTTTCAACTACCTCCACTCACAAACAACGTAATAAACACTCTTTCTACTGACAGAACACTATAACCCACTTGGGGTTCCTAGAGAGCAAATTCTCGCTCTGCTTTCTCTCACCTCAGTTTTACTTAAAACTTGAATCTTATGCATTAAGATGAAACCACCTGATAAAGCAGTCTACAATTTGTATTTTGTGGTGTGATTCCAAAATTTGTAAAAGAGTTATGAATGGTTAATAGAAAAGTGATGATTGGTTAATAGTTTAAATTAATTCTAGTTTTGGTTATAAGGTTGTGGCATGGACCTGTAATATTAAAGATGAATTGAGGACTATTTGGTTACTTCACAAATTTTGGGATAATAAATTTGGACGTCCATACATGTTTTCATTACAAAAACCGGCAATAATGTCGTTCATTTGTTAGCAAAAACAGAGCCACCAAATAGACTCTTTATTAATTGCTGTTATTGTCCACCTTCTTACATCAACCCAACCTGTCTATAATCAATCATCTAATCTATTAAAACTGAAGTACATTTAGTATCTACCCCTTAATTTTGCTCAATAATTACAAGTACATGCCACTGGATCTTTATGTCATTTAACTATATTCCTAAACCATCTAAAATTGATTGCGTTGATTCCATTTTCAATCGTTCATAAAACCAACCTAAACCAAATACATACAACTTAATATATCCTTATTTAGAAAACGACAATTGACCTCTCCTTACCAATCAGTTGGACCGACAACTTTTATTCCATCTTTAATTGTTACATAAAATAAACCTGTTTACATATATAGTTAACCAACTCCAGTCATTTGTTTACATATAACCACCAATAAATCAATTCAATTGTTTAAGTTTCAGCCTAAAGTTTTTTCTGTGATTGAATTTGATCTCGGTTTGTTACCAGACCTAAAGCTAAGTGTATATATTTCCGTTTGGACCGATAATTACAACCTACACAATCTAAAACTCGGTTTTCAAAAATAATACCAAAATGAATGATATTCCATAATAGATCAGCAATCACCTCCGATAGCAATCTTTGAAATAATATAGATATGCACTTATCTAATTCATGGAATATTCCTTCTCAATATACTATCAAATAAATTGAAAATGTGTTGATTTTGTCATTAATTCCAGTTTCCTTTAGAACCAATATATCCCACATGTCTATTTGTAAACAACTCTAAATACATGAATATTACTTTTATGATACAAATCTAAAAATATAATCGCAACTAACCAAATAATTTGAGCTAAGTGGGCTTTGATTTGTTTATTATACAGTTTTAGCATTTTACACAATCAAGTGAATGCCCATTTTGTAGATTAATATGTTTTTCTTATTTACATATATCAATTAAAACAGATTTTATATATATATATAGAACGAGACTGAATTTTTATGTTCTCATGCTTAGACTATAAACTATCGAATATAATATAATTAGTTAACATTACCTTAGTTTTAAAAAAATATTAAAGTGAAGTTTTCTCATATAATCTATCCAACTATATTTGAACTACAAGGTGTTTCGCTCGCCCATACAGGTTTAAACATTTTATAGTTACTTATTAATAAAATCAGTACTAATTAAAAACTTATAATAATAAATTATTTACGGTTTCTAAAAGTTTATTATATATATTTTCATTTGAAAATTATTACATATAAGCTTTTAAAAAAAATTTGTACATTATATTCATTATTAATAAATAAATTTTAAAATCACTCAATATTCTCTTTTCAATTATATAAAATTAAAAATTTTCTGTTTTTAATACCTTTTTAACCTTTTTATTAAAAGATATTTTTAAGATAACAACATAGTATATATGTGAATTACTTTTTGTTTTAAAATATATAATTTTATGTTTAGGATAATTCTTATTATTATTATTATTATTAATTTTAATCATTTTTCTAATTAAATATCTTAAATTTTTTTATTAATTAAATAATTAATATATTTTATTCATTAAGGGTATATAAACGATATTAACGAGTCTAACTTTTAATGTGAGAGTTCTGTTGCAAAAAAATTATTTTACAAATATTAGTATAGATAATAAAACAAAAAGAATAATGTTAATAATTTAGCATTGAAATATTAACTTATTCATTTGCAAAAAATATTATCTATATTATTAATTTTTCAGTACTTCATTAATCATGTTAACTATAATATTTTGACAACATTTATTTTATATATTAACTATAATAATTCAACATATTTGAATGAAATCACTCTATTGGTGACAAGAATTTAAAATGGTTAACGAATTATTTTTATTTTTTTACATAATCAGTCAGACATACACATTCGGGTACCTGTTCAACAACGAGTTTTTTCTTTTGAGTATTAGGTCTTTTTGAGTTTTGAAATTAGACTTTATCCGGGTATTATAAATTTTCATGTGGATTTCAAATCGGATCTTCATAAGTCTAAGATAATTCAGTTTTGATATAAAACCTACCAATATCCAAAAACTAATATATTTGGGGCCGGTTCGGAATATTTGTATCAAAAGTAACGATATTAACCAAATCAGTTCGGGTGTTTTAAATTCAAACTAAATTTAACCTGAAAATAATCAAATAACCAAAAGTAACCATATTATCATATTTGATTTAGGTTCAATTATAATGTATAGAAACTTAAAAGTATTTAAATAAATATACAATTAATTATATTATGACAGATATAAAATATGTATTACTAATCATGAAAAAGAAAATATCCATTTATAAAAAGTAAAAATTAAAACCCACACGGGTGTGCGGATCAATCTCTAGTTACAGTTAATAAAATTCTTAATTTGTTTTAGAAGAAAGAATAGTTTAACTGTAGCAAAAAAAAAGGAATAGTTTTTGTCATGTCCCCGATCCTAGATAGGATCGTCCAGACGGGCCATGGTGCGGGGAGACGCACCAGTCAGGTCATTAGACCTTGAGACAAGCGTATCATGGCCCTGGAAGAAGGTTAAGGGCATCAGTTAGCTGAGACTTAATCAGGTTACGATGGAAACAAGTATAACGGGTTTGGGTGAGTGTCTTGGCAGCTGGTCGAGCTCTGGTTCGAGTTCAATCAGCTAGGTTCAGCTGGTACCCAGCTCACCTTGATTTAATCAGCTCACAAGAGCTGGTGGACTAACTCACTCAGCTGGGAACAGTTGGTGGTCAGCTCAACTCAGCTGGAGGAAGTGTTCTGGTCCGGAACAGTGTGGTCGGGTCAGGGCGGTTACTGGGCGAGCCGATGGTCCGGGTGCAAGGTGGTTTGACCAAGTTTTTCTTAGGCACGGACCAGGGAGTTGGAAAGCTTCCAGGAGTGTGAGCTAAGGCTCAGTTTCGAAATTTAAAAGGAAGAAAAGGAAAGAAAACTGCCAATGGGCAGTTTTGGGCAGTTTTGGGCGGTTATGGGAAGAAAAGGCTCTCTTTCTTTATTTTTGGGAAACTGCTCGTCCAGGCAGTTGGAGAGGGAGGTTATACTTTATTTCTTCTTCATTTTATTCCTGTCTGTCGAAAATATATCCAGAAAAACCAGAGAGAACTCAGAGAAGAATTTTCAGAGAGAAAAGAAAGAGAAACCGATCTTTGGTGTTCCTTTGATTGATTCTGGTGAGAGTTGTCTGTGGGATTGAGAAGATGTATACAAGACATAGAGACAAGGATAAGGAGAACGAGAAGGAGAAGGAGAAGGAACAGGCCCCTGGAGACCGAACCCCTAAGGTGAGAGGCGTGGCCAAGAGTAACCGGACAAGGCCATGGGTTAAGCCCTTGTGAGTCTGGCCGGTTTGGATCTATTGGTCACTCCTTACTCTGAACTTTTCTACTCTGATCTTTCATCTATGATGTGTTGTGGATTGTTTTATGATGTTACAGGAAGGGTTTCATTGATCTAAAGGCCTTGGTCTGATCATAACCCCATGAAAGTCCCTTGTTCTTGTGTGGGCTGTTCATGGTCGAGATCAATATGATCCAGGCCGGTTCTGTGGATTCTGTTTATGGGAAACTCTTAGTCATGATTTATCATGAGTTTACATGAATTTTATGAGTTGATTTGATGATGTCCGGTTTAGGCCGGTTTGGTTGAATTTGGTCAAGATCTATATGATCCAGGCCGGTTCTTGGCAATCTGACTGTGGATTCCTTCTAGTTGGGATTTATCATGAATTTTCATGAATTTTAAATAGTTTTTGGACCACTTTTTAAAGGGGTCAGATTGGCATTTTTTGATGATTATTCATGTTTAGATGTGATCCGACCATGCAATGTGATTGATTCTTGTTTAGTAATCTAATCATGTGCTTGTGTGTGTTGTCTATGTTGGATCCAGGACCAGCAATGGACCGTGGTAAGGGAAAAGCACCATGAGGACCTCGGCCATGGGAAGATGTGTGGTGATTGGGTTGATTCTGAAAACTGTGTGATTATTGTAGCCTATTGTGCAACTTGTGAACTTATGAGGTTCTATTGTGTATTCTATCTATTAGGATGATGAATGATGTGTGAACTTTGATTATTATCTATGAAATATCTATTTGCCCTTAGTTTGATTCTGATTGTTTAAGTGTGCTTGTTGGAACCTCAAAACTCTGAAAAAGACTTAGAAATATTTCACACTTGAACTTGGTTAAGTTGGATTGAGCTGGTTGCATTGTTTGGTAAGGCTCCGGTCTGGTTGGATTGAGGAATCCAGGATCGGGTTTTACAGTTTTTTTTTTATCAAATAAAGAAAGAATAGTTTAAACTTTAAATCTCACGATGGAGTTCTCGTCACGGCGGCGATTGATTCTCTGAAACCGGAACTGTAAAACCTTACCAAACAATGCAACCAGCTTTCTTTATTTGATCAAAAACTAATTAAAATTCATGACAGATATAAAATGGTTAATAAAGAATGTTAAAATCTTAGTAACTGTAAAACCCGATCCTGGATTCCTATGCCTAAATCAGCTTTCTTTATTTGATCAAAAACTAATTAAAATTCATGACAGATATAAACTATTCTTTCTTTATTTGATCAAAAAAAAACTGTAAAACCCGATCCTGGATTCCTCGATCCAACCAGACCGGAGCCTTACCAAACAATGCAACCAGCTCAATCCAACTTAACCAAGTTCAAGTGTGAAATATTTCTATGTCTTTTTCAGAGTTTTGGGTTCCAACAAGCACACTTAAACAATCAGAATCAAACTAAGGACAAATAGATATTTCATAGATAATAATCAAAGTTCACACATCATTCATCATCCTAATAGATAGAATACACACTAGAACCTCATAAGTTCACAAGTTGCACAATAGACTACAATAATCACACAGTTTTCAGAATCAACCCAATCACCACACATCTTCCCATGGCCGAGGTCCTCATGGTGCTTTTCCCTTACCACGGTCCATTGCTGGTCCTGGATCCAACATAGACAACACACACAAGCACAGGATTAGATTACTAAAAAAGAATCAATCACATTGCATGGTCGGATCACATCTAAACATGAATAATCATCAAAAAATGCCAATCTGACCCCTTTAAAAAGTGGTCCAAAAACTAATTAAAATTCATGACAATTCATGATAAATCCCAACTAGAAGGAATCCACAATCAGATTGCCAAGAACCGGCCTGGATCATATAGATCTTGACCAAATTCAACCAAACCGGCCTAAACCGGACATCATCAAATCAACTCATAAAATTCATGTAAACTGATAAATCATGACTAAGAGTTTCCCATAAACAGAATCCACAGAACCGGCCTGGATCATATTGATCTCGACCATGAACAGCCCACACAAGAACAAGGGACTTTCATGGGGTTATGATCAGACTAAGGCCTTTAGATCAATGAAACCCTTCCTGTAACATCATAAAACAATCCACAACACATCATAGATGAAAGATCAGAGTAGAAAAGTTCAGAGTAAGGAGTGACCAATAGATCCAAACCGGCCAAACTCACAAGGGCTTAACCCATGGCCTTGTCCGGTTACTCTTGGCCACGCCTCTCACCTTAGGGGTTCGGTCTCCAGGGGCCTGTTCCTTCTCCTTCTCCTTCTCCTTATCCTTGTCTCTCTGTCTTGTATCCATCTTCTCAATCCCACAGACAACTCTCACCAGAATCAATCAAAGGAACACCAAAGATCGGTTTCTCTTTCTTTTCTCTCTGAAAATTATTCTCTGAGTTCTCTCTGGTTTTTCTGGATATATTTTCGACAGACAGGAATAAAATGAAGAATAAATCAAGTATAATCTCCCTCTACAACTGCCTGGTCGAGCAGTTTCCCAAAAATAAAGAAAGAGAGCCTTTTCTTCCCATAACCGCCCAAAACTGCCCAAAACTGCCCATTGGCAGTTTTCTTTCCTTTTCTTCCTTTTAAATTTCGAAACTGAGCCTTAGCTCACACTCCTGGAAGCTTGCCAACTCCCTGGTCCGTGCCTAAGACAAACTTGGTCAAACCACCTTGCACCCGGACCATCGGCTCGCCCAGTAACCGCCCTGACCCAACCACACTGTTCCGGACCAGAACACTTCCTCCAGCTGAGTTGAGCTGACCACCAACTGTTCCCAGCTGAGTGAATTAGTCCACCAGCTCTTGTGAGCTGATTAAATCAAGGTGAGCTGGGTACCAGCTGAACCTAGCTGATTGAACTCGAACCAGAGCTCGACCAGCTGCCAAGACACTCACCCAAACCCGTTATACTTGTTTCCATCGTAACCTGGTTAAGTCTCAGCTAACTGATGCCCTTAACCTTCTTCCAGGGCCATGATACGCTTGTCTCAAGGTCTAATGACCTGACTGGTGCGTCTCCCCGCACCATGGCCCGTCTGGACGATCCTTTCTAGGATCGGGGACATGACAAGTCTCCCCCACTAACTTGGGATTCGCCCTCGAATCCATGTTAAGTGTTTCATGAGGAAGAAATTGTCTGTACCAATCTGGATACATAGACTTCATCTTTGCTTCTGTTTCCCAAGTGATGAGGTCTTTACCATTGTAATCCCACACCACTTTGATCATGGGAACTGTCTTCTTTCTCATTGCCTTCTCTGACTGATCCACGATACGAACCGGCAAGGTTTCCAATGCCAGGTTCTTACCAAGGTCAGCAGGAATCTCAGGCAAGACAATGTCTTGTTCAGACAAGCATTTCCGGAGTTGGATACATGGAATACATTGTGGTATGCATCCATTGCTGATGGCAAGTCCAATTTGTATGCCACTGCACCCACTCTTTCTATGATCCGAATGGACCCAAGTACATAGGATCCAGTTTCTTTCGTCCAGAAACCCTGGTCCTACCCTTAAAGGTAATCATCTTGAGATACACCAGGTCATTGACCTCAAACTCAAGATGTTTCCTACGCTTGTCTGAATAGCTCTTTTGGCGGTCCTGCGCCTCTTTCATCTTCTCTTTGACCATCCTGATCTTCTCAGTGGTCTGTTCCACAATCTCAGGACCCAACATGCTACGCTCCCCCACTTGGGTCCAGCATAGAGGTGTCCTGCACGGCCTACCATACAAAGCCTCATATGGTGACATACCAATGCTTGTATGGAAGCTGTTGTTGTAAGCAAACTCCACTAAGGGTAAGTGTCTTTCCCAAGACTCTCCCCAGTCTAACACACACGCCCTTAGCATATCTTCCAAGGTCTGGATTGTCCTTTCAGACTGCCCATCCGTTTGAGGATGATAAGATGTGCTCATATTCACTCTCGTTCCCAAGGCTTTTTGGAAAGCCTGCCAGAAATAAGATGTAAATCTTGGATCCCTGTCCGAGACAATGCTTGCTGGAACACCATGCAACCTCACTATCTCGTCCAGGTACACTTGTACAATCCGGTCGACCCCATCCCCTTTCTTGATAGGCAGGAAATTAGCCGACTTGGTCAGACGATCGACCACAACCCATACTGCATCCTTCTTATTCCTGGTTGTGGGAAACCCAGTCACAAAATCCATAGTGATGTGATCCCACTTCCATTCTGGTATGGGTAGGTTCTGAAGTAAACCACTGGGTACTTGATGCTCTGCTTTCACCAGTTGGCAAGTGGGGCACTTAGCCACCCACTCAGCAACATCAGATTTCATTCTTACCCAATGGTAATACCGTTTCAGATCCCTATACATCTTATTCAGTCCAGGATGGACTGAAATTTTAGACTTATGAGCCTGCCTCATAATCTCTTCCTTGAGTTCCTTATCATTAGGAACACTGATCCTCCCATTGACCAAGATGGTACCATTGTCTGCCGTCTGGTACTCAGTCTTGTCGTTGGCAGCAACTTTCTTTAGGTTCTCATCCAGGCTTTGTGCCTGCCTAATCTTGGTTAAGAGATCGGCCTGGTTCACTGCCTCCAACCCTAATGGTTCATCTGGACCAACCAAGGTGTTGAGGTTCAAGGACCGGACCATCCCCTCCAGTTCATCCGCCTCCCTTTCAGATGACACCTCAGCCCTTCTGCGGCTCAAGGCGTCAGCCACTAGGTTAGCTTTCCAAGGGTGATAGGCTATGTCCAGATCGTAATCTGCAACAAACTCCATCCATCTCCTCTGCCTTAAGTTTAACTCAGGCTGAGTGAAAATGTACTTCAAACTCTTATGGTCTGTGAGTATTTGCACTTTGGCTCCGTAAAGATATGATCTCCATATCTTCAAGGCAAATACCACTGCAGCCATTTCCAAGTCATGGGTCGGATAGTTGCCTTCATGCTTCCTCAATTGTCTGGAAGCATAGGCTATCACCTTCCCATGTTGTGTCAAAACACAACCAAGACCAGTTATTGATGCATCCGTGTACACCACATAAGGCTGATCTGCCTCAGGCAGCACCAGGACGGGTGCATTAGTCAACATGTCCTTGAGTGCTGTGAAACTTTTCTCACACTCCTCAGACCATGTAAACTTCACGTCCTTGCCTGTCAACTTTGTCATGGGCTGAGCTATGCTAGAAAACCCCTTTACATACTTCCGGTAATAGCCGGCCAACCCCAAGAAGCTTCTTACTTCCGTAGCATTCTTTGGCTATGGCCATTCCTGGATACACTTGATCTTATCCTGATCAACCGAGACTCCTTGGTCAGAGACCACATGCCCAAGGAAACCAATACTCTTCTGCCAGAAACTACACTTGCTCAGCTTAGCAAAGAGTTTCTGTTCCCTTAGACGGTCCAGTACCGCCCTAAGGTACCTCTCGTGGTCTTCCTTAGTCTTGGAGTACACGAGTATATCATCAATAAAGATGATCACAAACTCGTCCAAGTACTCCCTGAAGATGCCATTCATCATCTTCATGAATGCAGCAGGTGCATTGATCAGTCCGAATGGCATGACCACGATGATGAATGGGGCCGTTCCAGGTTCCAATTCGATGATGAATGGGTCAGCCCTATCAGGGGGAATGCCCTGTAGTGCCCCAAACACATCCTGAAATTCCCGAACCAACGGTATTCCCTCTGGGTCACAGGCCCCTACAACCTCATCAGTGTAAATGGTAGCCAAGAAGGCCTCACAGCCATTTCCAAGCATCCTTTCTACTTGGACTGCTGAAACCACTAAATTACAAGAGGTTGGTTTAATTCCCTGGTACTTGATCGGAGGTCCAAACTCGTTCTCAAGTTGCACCCTTTCCCGGTGACAATCAAGAGTTGCCCGATACTTTCCCAACCAGTCCATGCCCAAGATCACCTCATGATGCTTGAGTGGAACAACAATCAGATCTATAGGCATCGGCCTATCCAAGATCATCACTGGGATGTCTTTAACCAGACCAAGTGAGTTCATAATCTGCCCTCCGGCCGCACTCACTTGTTCAGGACCATTCCAGGTTCCATATTGGAACATACCTTTTCCAATCATACTTGGGCTCACAAAACTATGTGTAGCTCCAGAATCAAACAGTGTATGTGTTTCCACACCACCAATACTTAAGGTCCCTACACAAGACCCAACAAAGTATATCTATCCATCCTAGGTTCCATACCATGCAATTCTACTGGAATTGTAAAAGTATTAGTCTAGAATGTTACCAGTGATCACCGTGAAAGGCTGAGTCCCATCCGCATCCTTGGATAGCTCATACACACGAGGAGTGGAGGTCTGGCCTCGACCATGGGCTGGCTTGCTAGCCTCTACACGCCCCTTACCCTGGCTGCTCTGAAACTTAGGGCAATCCCTGCGGTAGTGGCCCTTCTGGCCGCAATGGTGACAGGTCCTGGACTCACTCACCGGACTTGGACGGTCCTTGGCTGAATGATCCATCTTACCACATCGAGTACAGGCTCCCATGGCCTTCCAGCACTCACCACCGTGGTATCGACCACACTTAGGACACTCTGACCTACCACTTGAGGTTTTACCCTCCTCGGTCGAGTCCCTCTTCCTCTTCTTGTCACCACTCTGACCCGTGGATACCACCACACTCTTCAGCTTATGCTTACCCTCCTCTGAGAGGTTGGTCTCCAGCAAAGCCATCCTCTCAACCAACTCAGGAACCGTGTGGAATTTTCAGACAGAGCAGTAGGTCCAGAGCTCAGCCCTAAGGCCTCTTATGAACCTACGGACCTGGACTGCCTCATCCTCCAGCTCCTTACCCACATAGCGCCTGAGCCTGTTGAACTCCTCTTCATATTCCCGGACTGTCCTACGTCCCTGAGTGAGATCCAGGAACTTGGACTCCAAACGATCCCACGCCTCCGCATGAAAGTACTTGTGGTTGAACTCAACCTCAAAGTCAGCAAAACGCTCAATGGTACCATTGGTACGCTTGTCCAGAGCCAACCACCAGTTATGTGCATCTCCCTCCAAGAAGTGCACTGCTATGTCCTTCTGGTAATCCTCAGGACATCGCGTGGACTTGAAGTTCCGAACCAGCCTGGTTCTCCACTCATCCGCCTCCATAGGATCAACACTTCCAGCAAAGTGTTTGGTCCCCAACTTGGAGATGTGCTCCAGCACCTTTACGTAGTCCATACCATGCACTGGCCTGGTAGGTGGGTCAATCTCAATCACCTCAGCCACACGGCCAGCACCAACATCAGCCACCCCAGTAGCAACTCGAACAGGAAGATTAGCCTGTCCCACAGATGAGTTCACCAATGGCGTGAAAGCCTGAGTCAAGTATGCAATCTGAGCTCCCATGATCTGCATGGCCTCTAACAAGCCCCTCATGGTCGGCTCAATCACTTCCTCAGTACCAGTGGCCCGAACATTGCCTGTACCAACATTCTGGCCACTACCAGCACCAACATTAGATGAACCAGTATCCTCATCATGGACCTGTTCCTGCTGAGCACGCACATTAGTCTCAATAACCCCAATAGGAAGAGTTGGACCCACTGGAAGTCCGGTTGCATTGCCACCTGCTCCACCTGAGCCGGTAACACTGTGGTCGGAATGGTTCCAGCTGGTAACACTGAGGTTCGATCAGCACCATCATGTCCCACTGCTCCAGACACTCCAGCCGCCTCCTTTCCTTTCCGAGATTTAGACTTCCTTGTACCCTTAGGATTCAGAAACACAAACAAAAGGTTAGTTCACAACTAAACACACAAACCTCAAGACAATCCTAAGTTAAACAATACAAGTATTCACATAGAACCCATCTATCTCACCATGAGCCCCAGCAGCCAAATGTGTGGTGAACCAATAACCCAACAAATCCTAGAATCAAGAATGCTCTGATACCAACTTGTAAAACCCGATCCTGGATTCCTCAATCCAACCAGACCGGAGCCTTACCAAACAATGCAACCAGCTCAATCCAACTTAACCAAGTTCAAGTGTGAAATATTTCTAAGTCTTTTTCAGAGTTTTGAGGTTCCAACAAGCACACTTAAACAATCAGAATCAAACTAAGGACAAACAGATATTTCATAGATAATAATCAAAGTTCACACATCATTCATCATCCTAATAGATAGAATACACACTAGAACCTCATAAGTTCACAAGTTGCACAATAGGCTACAATAATCACACAGTTTTCAGAATCAACCCAATCACCACACATCTTCCCATGGCCGAGGTCCTCATGGTGCTTTTCCCTTACCACGGTCCATTGCTGGTCCTGGATCCAACATAGACAACACACACAAGCACAGGATTAGATTACTAAACAAGAATCAATCACATTGTATGGTCGGATCACATCTAAACATGAATAATCATCAAAAAAATGTCAATCTGACTGTCATGTCCCCGATCCTAGATAGGATCGTCCGGACGGGCCATGGTGCGGGGAGACGCACCAGTCAGGTCACTAGACCTTGAGACAAGCGTATCATGGCCCTGGAAGAAGGTTAAGGGCATCAGTTAGCTGAGACTTAACCAGATTAGGATGGAAACAAGTATAACGGGTTTGGGTGAGTGTCTTGGCAGCTGGTCGAGCTCTAGTTCGAGTTCAATCCTTCTCCTTCTCCTTCTCCTTATCCGTGTCTCTCTTTCTTGTATCCATATTCTCAATCCCACAGACAACTCTCACCAGAATCAATCAAAGGAACACCAAAGATCGGTTTCTCTTTCTTTTCTCTCTGAAAATTCTTCTCTGAGTTCTCTCTGGATATATTTTCGACAGACAGGAATAAAATGAAGAAGAAATCAAGTATAACCTCCCTCTCCAACTGCCTGGACGAGCAGTTTCCCAAAAATAAAGAAAGGGAGCCTTTTCTTCCCATAACCGCCCAACACTGCCCAAAACTGCCCATTGGCAGTTTTCTTTCCTTTTCTTCCTTTTAAATTTCGAAACTGAGCCTTAGCTTACACTCCTGGAAGCTTTTCAACTCCCTGGTCCGTGCCTAAGATAAACTTGTTCAAACCACCTTGCACCCGGACCATCGGCTCTCCCAGTAACCGCCCTGACCCGACCACACTGTTCCGGACCAGAACACTTCCTCCAGCTGAGTTGAGCTGACCACCAACTGTTCCCAGCTGAGTGAGTTAGTCCACCAGCTCTTGTGAGCTGATTAAATCAAGGTGATCTGGGTACCAGCTGAACCTAGCTGATTGAACTCGAACCAGAGCTCGACCAGCTGCCAAGACACTCACCCAAACCCGTTATACTTGTTTCCATCCTAACCTGGTTAAGTCTCAGCTAACTGATGCCCTTAACCTTCTTCCAGGGCCATGATACGCTTGTCTCAAGGTCTAATGACCTGACTGGTGCGTCTCCCCGCACCATGGCCCGTCCGGACGATCCTATCTAGGATCGGGGACATGACAGTCAGATTAACATTTTTTGATGATTATTCATGTTTAGATGTGATCCGACCATGCAATGTGATTGATTCTTGTTTAGTAATCTAATCATGTGCTTGTGTGTGTTGTCTATGTTGGATCCAGGACCAGCAATGGACCGTGGTAAGGGAAAAGCACCATGAGGACCTCGGCCATGGGAAGATGTGTGGTGATTGGGTTGATTCTGAAAACTGTGTGATTATTGTAGCCTATTGTGCAACTTGTGAACTTATGAGATTCTAGTGTGTATTCTATCTATTAGGATGATGAATGATGTGTGAACTTTGATTATTATCTGTGAAATATCTATTTGCCCTTAGTTTGATTCTGATTGTTTAAGTGTGCTTGTTGGAACCTCAAAACTCTGAAAAAGACTTAGAAATATTTCACACTTGAACTTGGTTAAGTTGGATTGAGCTGGTTGCATTGTTTGGTAAGGCTCCGGTTTGGTTGGATTGAGGAATCCAGGATCGGGTTTTACAAGTTGGTATCAGAGCATTCTTGATTCTAGGATTTGTTGGGTTATTGGTTCACCACACATTTGGCTGCTGGGACTCATGGTGAGATAGATGGGTTCTATGTGAATACTTGTATTGTTTAACTTAGGATTGTCTTGAGGTTTGTGTGTTCAGTTGTGAACTAACCTTTTGTTTGTGTTTCTGAATCCTAAGGGTACAAGGAAGTCTAAATCTCGGAAAGGAAAGGAGGCGGCTGGAGTGTCTGGAGCAGTGGGACAGGATGGTGCTGATCGAACCTCAGTGTTACCAGCTGGAACCATTCCGACCACAGTGTTACCGGCTCAGGTGGAGCAGGTTGACAATGCAACCGGACTTCCAGTGGGTCCAACTCTTCCTATTGGGGTTATTGAGACTAATGTGCATGCTCAGCAGGCACAGGTCCATGATGAGGATACTGGTTCATCTAATGTTGGTGCTGGTAGTGGCCAGAATATTGGTACAGGCAATGTTCGGGCCACTGGTACTGAGGAAGTGATTGAGCCGACCATGAGGGGCTTGTTAGAGGCCATGCAGATCATGGGAGCTCAGATTGCATCCTTGACTCAGGCTTTCAGGCCATTGGTGAACTCATCTGTGGGACAGGCTAATCCTCCTGTTCGAGTTGCTACTGAGGTGGCTGATGTTGGTGCTGGCCGTGTGGCTGAGGTGATTGAGATTGACCCACCTACCAGGCCAGTGCATGGTATGGACTACCTAAAGGTGCTGGAGCACATCTCCAAGTTGGGGACCAAACACTTTGCTGGAAGTGTTGATCCTATGGAGGCGGATGAGTGGAGAACCAGGCTGGTTCGGAACTTCAAGTCCACGCGATGTCCTGAGGATTACCAGAAGGACATAGCAGTGCACTTCTTGGAGGGAGATGCACATAACTGGTGGTTGGCTCTGGACAAGCGTACCAATGGTACCATTGAGCGTTTTGCTGACTTTAAGGTTGAGTTCAACCACAAGTACTTTCCTGCGGCGGCGTGGGATCGTTTGGAATCCAAGTTCCTGGATCTCACTCAGGGACGTAGGACAGTCCGGGAATATGAAGAGGAGTTCAACAGGCTCAGGCGCTATGTGGGTAAGGAGCTGGAGGATGAGGCAGTCCAGGTCCGTAGGTTCATAAGAGGCCTTAGGGCTGAGCTCCGGACCTACTGCTCCGTCTGCAAATTCCACACGGTTTCTGAGTTGGTTGAGAGGATGGCTTTGCTGGAGACCAACCTCTCAGAGGAGGGTAATCATAAGCTGAAGAGTATGGTGGTATCCACGGGTCAGAGTGGTGACAAGAAGAGGAAGAGGGACTCGACCGAGGAGGGTAAAACCTCAAGTGGTAGGTCAGAGTGTCTTAAGTGTGGTCGATACCACGGTGGTGAGTGCTGGAAGGCCATGGAAGCCTGTACTCGATGTGGTAAGATGGATCATTCAGCCAAGGACTTTCCAAGTCCGGTGAGTGAGTCCAGGACCTGTCACCATTGCGGCCAGAAGGGCCACTACCGCAGGGATTGCCCTAAGTTGCATAGCAGCCAGGGTAAGGGGCGTGTAGAGGCTAGCAAGCCAGCCCAGGGTCGAGGCCAGACCTCCACTCCTCGTGTGTATGAGCTATCCAAGGATGCGGATGGGACTCAGCCTTTCAAGGCGATCACTGGTAACATTCTAGACTAATACTTTTACAATTTCAGTAGAATTGCATGGTATGGAACCTAGGATGGATAGATATACTTTGTTGGGTCTTGTGTAGGGACCTTAAGTATTGGTGGTGTGGAAACACATACACTGTTTGATACTGGAGCTACACATAGTTTTGTGAGCCCAAGTATGATTGGAAAAGGTATGTTCCAATATGGAACCTAGAATGGTCCTGAACAAGTGAGTGCGGCCGGAGGGCAGATTATGAACTCACTTGGTCTTGTTAAGGACATCCCAGTAATGATCTTGGATAGGCCGATGCCTATAGATCTGATTGTTGTTCCACTCAAGCATCATGAGGTGATCTTGGGCATGGACTGGTTGGGAAAGTATCGGGCAACTCTTGATTGTCACCGGGGAAGGGTGCAACTTGAGAACGAGTTTGGACCTCCGATCAAGTACCAGGGAATTAAACCAACCTCTTGTAATTTAGTGGTTTCAGCAGTCCAAGTAGAAAGGATGCTTGGAAATGGTTGTGAGGCCTTCTTGGCTACCATTTACACTGATGAGGTTGTAGGGACCTGTGACCCAGAGGGGATACCGTTGGTTCGGGAATTTCAGGATGTGTTTGGGGAACTACAGGGCATTCCCCCTGATAGGGCTGACTCATTCATCATCGAACTGGAACCTGGAACGGCCCCATTATCAAAAAGTGCATATAAAATGGCACCAGCTGAGATGGCAGAGCTGAAGAAGCAACTTGAGGAGTTGCTTGAGAAGGGATTCATACGCCCTAGTGTATCACCTTGGGGAGCACCAGTCCTGTTTGTTAAGAAAAAGGATGGTAGCTTTAGGTTGTGCATTGATTATAGGGGATTGAACAGGGTGACTGTGAAGAACAAGTACCCTTTACCAAGGATTGATGAGTTGTTGGATCAACTCCGTGGAGCCAAGTGGTTCTCCAAGATTTATCTGGCCTCTGGTTACCATCAGATCCCCATTGCGCCAGAGGATGTAAGAAAGACTGCGTTCTGGACAAGGTACGGCCACTATGAGTTCGTGGTCTTGCCATTCGGACTGACCAATGCATCTGCTGCATTCATGAAGATGATGAATGGCATCTTCAGGGAGTACTTGGAAGAGTTTGTGATCATCTTTATTGATGATATACTCGTGTACTCCAAGACAAAGGAAGACCATGAGAGGCACCTTAGGGCGGTACTGGACCGTCTAAGGGAACAGAAACTCTTTTCTAAGCTGAGCAAGTGTAGTTTCTGGCAGAAGAGTATTGGTTTCCTTGGGCATGTGGTGTCTGACCAAGGAGTCTCGGTTGATCAGGATAAGATCAAGTGTATCCAGGAATGGCCACAGCCAAAGAATGCTACGGAAGTAAGAAGCTTCTTGGGGTTGGTCGGCTATTACCGGAAGTATGTAAAGGGGTTTTCGAGCATAGCTCAGCCCATGACAAAGTTGACAGGCAAGGACGTGAAGTTTACATGGTCTGAGGAGTGTGAGAAAAGTTTCACAGCACTCAAGGACATGTTGACTAATGCACCCGTCCTGGTGCTGCCTGAGGCAGATTAGCCTTATGTGGTGTACACGGATGCATCAATAACTGGTCTTGGTTGTGTTTTGACACAACATGGGAAGGTGATAGCCTATGCTTCCAGACAATTGAGGAAGCATGAAGGCAACTATCCGACCCATGACTTGGAAATGGCTGCAGTGGTATTTGCCTTGAAGATATGGAGATCATATCTTTACGGAGCCAAAGTGCAAATACTCACAGACCATAAGAGTTTGAAGTACATTTTCACTCAGCCTGAGTTAAACTTAAGGCAGAGGAGATGGATGGAGTTTGTTGCAGATTACGATATGGACATAGCCTATCACCCTGGGAAAGCTAACCTAGTGGCTGACGCCTTGAGCCGCAGAAGGGCTGAGGTGTCATCTGAAAGGGAGGCGGATGAACTAGAGGGGATGGTCCGGTCCTTGAACCTCAACACCTTGGTTGGTCCAGATGAACTATTAGGGTTGGAGGCAGTGAACCAGGCCGATCTCTTGACCAAGATTAGGCAGGCACAAAGCCTGGATGAGAACCTAAAGAAAGTTGCTGCCAACGACAAGACTGAGTACCAGACGGCAGACAATGGTACCATCTTGGTCAATGGGAGGATCAGTGTTCCTAATGATAAGGAACTCAAGGAAGAGATTATGAGGCAGGCTCATAAGTCTAAAATTTCAGTCCATCCTGGACTGAATAAGATGTATAGGGATCTGAAACGGTATTACCATTGGGTAAGAATGAAATCTGATGTTGCTGAGTGGGTGGCTAAGTGCCCCACTTGCCAACTGGTGAAAGCAGAGCATCAAGTACCCAGTGGTTTACTTCAGAACCTACCCATACCAGAATGGAAGTGGGATCACATCACTATGGATTTTGTGACTGGGTTTCCCACAACCAGGAATAAGAAGGATGCAGTATGGGTTGTGGTCGATCGTCTGACCAACTCGGCTCATTTCCTGCCTATCAAGAAAGGGATGGGGTCGGCCGGATTGTGCAAGTGTACCTGGACGAGATATTGAGGTTGCATGGTGTTCCGTCTCGGACAGGGATCCAAGATTTACATCTTATTTCTGGCAGGCTTTCCAAAAAGCCTTGGGAACCAGAGTGAATATGAGCACATCTCATCATCCTCAAACGGATGGGCAGTCTGAAAGGACAATCCAGACCTTGGAAGATATGCTAAGGGCGTGTGTGTTAGACTGGGGAGAGTCTTGGGAAAGACACTTATCATTAGTGGAGTTTGCTTACAACAGCAGCTTCCATACAAGCATTGGTATGTCACCATATGAGGCTTTGTATGGTAGGCCGTGCAGGACACCTCTATGCTGGACCCAAGTGGGGGAGCGTAGCATGTTGGGTCATGAGATTGTGGAACAGACCACTGAGAAGATCAGGATGGTCAAAGAGAAGATGAAAGAGGCGCAGGACCGCCAAAAGAGCTATGCAGACAAGCGTAGGAAACATCTTGAGTTTGAGGTCAATGACCTGGTGTATCTCAAGATGATTACCTTTAAGGGTAGGACCAGGGTTTCTGGACGAAAGAAACTGGATCCTAGGTACTTGGGTCCATTCAAGATCATAGAAAGAGTGGGTGCAGTGGCATACAAATTGGACTTGCCATCAGCAATGGATGCATACCACAATGTATTCCATGTATCCCAACTCCGGAAATGCTTGTCTGAACAAGACATTGTCTTGCCTGAGATTCCTGCTGACCTTGGTAAGAACCTGGCATTGGAAACCTTGCCGGTTCGTATCGTGGATCGGTCAGAGAAGGCAATGAGAAAGAAGACAGTTCCCATGATCAAA
The DNA here is from genome assembly GCA_018703725.1 of Brassica juncea. Taxonomy (NCBI): domain Eukaryota; kingdom Viridiplantae; phylum Streptophyta; class Magnoliopsida; order Brassicales; family Brassicaceae; genus Brassica; species Brassica juncea. The sequence continues at coordinate 17,703,189 of CM031941.1, read as the reverse complement.
GTGGTGTGGGATTATAATGGTAAAGACCTCATCACTTGGGAAACAGAAGCAAAGATGAAGTCTTTGTATCCGGATTGGTACAGACAATTTCTTCCTGATGAAACACTTAACATGGATTTGAGGGCGAATCCCAAGTTAGTGGGGGAGACTTGTCATGTCCCCGATCCTAGATAGGATCGTCCGGACGGGCCATGGTGCGGGGAGACGCACCAGTCAGGTCATTAGACCTTGAGACAAGCGTATCATGGCCCTGGAAGAAGGTTAAGGGCATCAATTAACTGAGACTTAACCAGGTTACGATGGAAACAAGTATAACAGGTTTGGGTGAGTGTCTTGGCAGCTGGTCGAGCTCTGGTTCGAGTTCAATCAGCTAGGTTCAGCTGGTACCCAGCTCACCTTGATTTAATCAGCTCACAAGAGCTGGTGGACTAACTCACTCAGCTGGGAACAGTTGGTGGTCAGCTCAACTCAGCTGGAGGAAGTGTTCTGGTCCGGAACAGTGTGGTCGGGTCAGGGCGGTTACTGGGCGAGCCGATGGTCCGGGTGCAAGGTGGTTTGACCAAGTTTGTCTTAGGTACGGACCAGGGAGTTGGCAAGCTTCCAGGAGTGTGAGCTAAGGCTCAGTTTCGAAATTTAAAAGGAAGAAAAGGAAAGAAAACTGCCAATGGGCAGTTTTGGGCAGTTTTTGGCGGTTATGGGAAGAAAAGGCTCCCTTTCTTTATTTTTGGGAAACTGCTCGTCCAGGCAGTTGGAGAGAGAGGTTATACTTGATTTCTTCTTCATTTTATTCCTGTCTGTCGAAAATATATCCAGAAAAACCAGAGAGAACTCAGAGAAGATTTTTCAGAGAGAAAAGAAAGAGAAACCGATCTTTGGTGTTCCTTTGATTGATTCTGGTGAGAATTGTCTGTGGGATTGAGAAGATGGATACAAGACAGAGAGACAAGGATAAGGAGAAGGAGAAGAAGAAGGAACAGGCCCCTGGAGACCGAACCCCTAAGGTGAGAGGCGTGGCCAAGAGTAACCGGACAAGGCCATGGGTTAAGCCCTTGTGAGTCTGGCCGGTTTGGATCTATTGGTCACTCTTACTCTGAACTTTTCTACTCTGATCTTTCATCTATGATGTGTTGTGGATTGTTTTATGATGTTAAAGGAAGGGTTTCATTGATCTAAAGGCCTTGGTCTGATCATAACCCCATGAAAGTCCCTTGTTCTTGTGTGGGCTGTTCATGGTCGAGATCAATATGATCCAGGCCGGTTATGTGGATTCTGTTTATGGGAAACTCTTAGTCATGATTTATAATGAGTTTACATGAATTTTATGAGTTGATTTGATGATGTCCGGTTTAGGCCGGTTTGGTTGAATTTGGTCAGAGCTCGACCAGCTGCCAAGACACTCACCCAAACCCGTTATACTTGTTTCCATCCTAACCTGGTTAAGTCTCAGCTAACTGATGCCCTTAACCTTCTTCCAGGGCCATGATACGCTTGTCTCAAGGTCTAATGACCTGACTGGTGCGTCTCCCCGCACCATGGCCCGTCCGGACGATCCTATCTAGGATCGGGGACATGACAGTCAGATTGACATTTTTTGATGATTATTCATGTTTAGATGTGATCCGACCATGCAATGTGATTGATTCTTGTTTAGTAATCTAATCATGTGCTTGTGTGTGTTGTCTATGTTGGATCCAAGACCAGCAATGGACCGTGGTAAGGGAAAAGCACCATGAGGACCTCGGCCATGGGAAGATGTGTGGTGATTGGGTTGATTCTGAAAACTGTGTGATTATTGTAGCCTATTGTGCAACTTGTGAACTTATGAGGTTCTAGTGTGTATTCTATCTATTAGGATGATGAATGATGTGTGAACTTTGATTATTATCTATGAAATACCTATTTGTCCTTAGTTTGATTCTGATTGTTTAAGTGTGCTTGTTGGAACCTCAAAACTCTGAAAAAGACTTAGAAATATTTCACACTTGAACTTGGTTAAGTTGGATTGAGCTGGTTGCATTGTTTGGTAAGGCTCCGGTCTGGTTGGATTGAGGAATCCAGGATTGGGTTTTACAGTTTTTTTTTTTATCAAATAAAGAAAGAATAGTTTAAACTTTAAATCTCACGATGGAGATCTCGTCACGGCGGCGATTGATCCGTTCCGGTTTCAGAGACCTATGGCTTTAAAGATGCTCGCGGTGAAGATAGACGGAGATATGATGCTCCGATGTGGTCCAGTGATCCGAAGTTTGGATCTCCGGCGAAGAAGAGACAAGAAGATTGGCGTCGTGATGGCCTTGCGACATGTGTACCCTCGACGGTGAGGATGACAACACGTGTCTTCGCAACGATCAGATAGATTTACGAGGCGGCGGCAGGCTTGGTGCATTGAGTCTAGGGTTTTCTCAAGTTGGACCGTAGGTCAGAGGCCCAATTGAGTAGTTTCTTTGGCCCGGTTGATTTGAACTGGGTTTTGTATTTTTTCAAAGCTTGGCCTTTGCTTTTAAATATTAAAAACTTTGTGGGAAAAAAAAAAAACTTTAAATCTCACGAGATGCACAAGTGCCCACGAAAGCGCAACAAAAAGCCAAGAATCATTTTCTGCTACTTATAAAATTAATGAAGCAGCGCCTCTCTCGATCTCTTGTCTCCGTCTTCACCATTTCCACCAAACACTTCCTCTTCTCTCTCTCTCTCTCTCTCTCAGATCTGCACTTACCATAGATTCTCCTACTTTTCTGCATCTTTTAAATCACCATGGTTGGAGCTTTAGAATCTGATCAATCATTCCCAATGGCTGAAAAGTTTGACATCTTGTCTGAAGGCTTCGATCCAACGGCTGTTGTCCCCGAACCGTTACCTTTGCCGGTAACAAACGGAACGGGAGCAGATCACGAGGAAGAGAATCTGAAAAAGACCAAGGTGATAAACGGAGGAGGTGGAGAAAGAGAAATGGTTCTGGGCAGGAATGTGCACACCACTTGTCTCGCCGTGACGGAGCCAGAGTCCAACGACGAATTCACTGGAGACAAAGAAGCTTACATGGCTAGCGTTCTCGCTCGTTACCGGAAAACTTTGGTCGAACGAACCAAATATCATCTAGGTAAGAACAATAACAAGGAACAAAACGAATCTTTAGATTCAGGATATGTCTGAGGAAAATGATTACATGGCATAGGTTATCCATATAACTTGGATTTCGACTACGGTGCGCTTGGGCAGTTGCAGCATTTTTCCATCAACAATCTTGGAGATCCGTTTATCGAAAGCAACTATGGTGTGCACTCTAGGCCCTTTGAGGTTGGAGTTTTGGATTGGTTTGCTCGTCTTTGGGAGATAGAGAGAGATGATTATTGGGGTTACATCACAAACTGTGGTACTGAAGGAAACCTTCACGGCATTTTAGTTGGGTTAGTTTTGTTTGTTTCGTGTGATTTGTTGTTTTTTTTTCAATCCTTCCTTTTACTGCATTTTAAAAAAAAAAATTGTTCTAATCATTTCTTTTTATCAGACGAGAAGTGTTTCCTGATGGGATTTTGTATGCGTCGAGTGAATCTCATTACTCTGTGTTTAAAGCCGCTCGTATGTATCGAATGGAGTGTGAGAAGGTTGATACGCTTATCTCAGGGGAGATTGACTGTGATGATTTCAGACGGAAGCTGTTGGCAAACAAAGATAAACCAGCCATTCTTAATGTTAACATAGGTTCGTGTCTCTCTTTTTAACTAGGTTCGTATTGTGAAAGGTTGTTTATTTTTTCTTCTTACAGGAACAACTGTTAAAGGAGCTGTTGATGACCTGGACCTTGTGATCAAAACTCTTGAAGAGTGTGGCTTCTCACATGACAGGTTCTATATTCACTGTGATGGAGCTTTGTTTGGACTTATGATGCCTTTTGTCAAACGTGTAAGAGTACAGTTTTCAATCAAATCATTCTGATCATAACTTTATTGTCCTCTAAGCAAGGGTACCCCTCTTCACAGGCACCAAAAGTCACGTTCAATAAACCGATAGGGAGTGTGAGTGTGTCGGGCCACAAATTTGTCGGATGCCCAATGCCATGTGGTGTTCAGATAACAAGAATGAAACACATCAAATTCCTCTCTAACAACGTCGAGTACCTCGCCTCTAGGGATGCAACAATCATGGGAAGCCGAAACGGGCATGCTCCTTTGTTTCTCTGGTACACCTTAAACCGGAAAGGGTACAAAGGATTCCAGAAAGAGGTTCAGAAATGCCTGAGAAACGCGCATTACCTCAAAGACCGACTCCGTGAAGCTGGGATCAGCGCGATGCTCAATGAGCTTAGCAGCACTGTGGTCTTTGAACGTCCCAAGGAGGAAGAGTTTGTCAGAAGGTGGCAGCTTGCTTGCCAAGGCGATATAGCTCATGTGGTGGTTATGCCAAGTGTTACAGTAGAGAAGCTAGATCATTTTCTCAAGGACCTGGTCGAAAACAGATTAGTTTGGTACGAGGACGGATCTCAACCACCATGCCTTGTAAAAGATGTAGGAATCAACAACTGCATCTGTCCAGCTCACAAGTGACCGCACATTTTCCTCCATTTGTTTGGTGTTTCTCGTGTTATTTGGTTTAAATTTCTATCTCCGTTGTAGTCATGAATTTCAAAGTCAAATTTTTGTTAGTTTCTTATAATAACAATAATAACACAAGTCATGGTTTTAAAACAATGTTTCTTTATGCATTTCAGATGATCGATACTAAATGACATGTAGATATGTTTGCTATAAAGATCTCTGGAGAGATGGAGAGTATAACAGTAGTTGTAGTTACTACTCTTTACACATAAAACCGATATTGACATGAACATATCAGTATAGACGTACAATCAAAGCTAACACAAACCATAATACATACATCCAATATTTGCAGCCCCAAATGAATACTACAGTGTATTTGTGTAACTCAGCCAACACTTAGAACTTAGCCTCTCTTAGTGTAATCAAGGAAGCTCGGCTGCCCGTTTGTGGTCATCTGCTGGTTCTTGTTGCTACCGAACTGATTCATTGTGGACTGCTGAGATGAGAATTGAGTACGGTTGTATGAATTTCCGTTCCCTTGTGGAATTTCTCCAGCGGCTATCTTGAGTCGGTTCAATTCTTCTCGCAGCGCTTCATTCAAAGCTGCAAAACATATTATCATTTATATATCAAAACTTTAAAAAAAAAATAATATATATGATGATGATGCTGCGTTTTCAAAAATGGCTTACCATCCCTAAGTTCAGCCTGTTGCTCCAATGCTTGCAGACGCATCTTGAGGTGTTTATTTTCAGTGGTTAGGTCTGATGTTCCTCTCTGCACAGTATACACACATATTAGAAGGGATGCACAAGTGCGCAAACAAACAAAACATGCTATCCAGACGATAAATCGTGGTTGGCTTAATTTAACATAAGAATAACAGAAAAGAAATGTTAGGCAGTAGCATGTATACCAAAATACCAATAAGAACCAGAAAACGATTCTTAAATTATAGATCTTGAATTGTTGGTATTACATCCAAAAACACAACAACAAATTTGTAGAGTTCTCTCAACTAATTTGTTTTCTCTCTTCCTATTATTTAAACTATTATATGGGCCTTATCATATATACTTGTTCCGAGTAACAAACATATCTCTAAACACCAAGAAGCAGTCTTAAACACATAAGAAATTAGACCTCAATTACAAGTAGAAAGCTTACTAGCCAGAAAGCAATATTATCCACCATCAAGATAGAAAGATATATATATATATATATATATATATAGATGGCATGAAATATGCATAAAGATGTCAGCCTTGACCAAGTCATGGTACCTGCAACATGGTGACTTGGGCAGAGAGTGTAGTTGCTTCGTTCTGAAGTGTCTGAACTTTCCTCTCCAGCTCACCAGTATACCTAATCTTCCTCTCTTTTGACCTAGCCGCCGATTGTCTATTCGCTAGAATCCTATCAAGAATCATCCCAAAGACTATGAATAATCAAAATATATTTGAAGGAACACTAATTTCTGAGGATACATACCGTTTAGCTCTTTTGGGATCCAGCAAAGCAAGCTCGGCAAGTCTGTCACTAGCCATGCCCATATTCTTCTTACCACCGTCTTTGGAATTCACAGCGGCGAGAATCGATTCCATGTTAAAGGAACCCGAACTTGTAGCTCCATCCATCGAATTACTCCGATGATGATGACCTTTCCTCTCTCCGGAGCGGGCGAATTGATTATCCTCAGTGGCTATCAGATCGTCGAAGAAATCGGAATCGGAATCTACTGAGAAGCTTCGAACGTGACGGCCACGGGGAAGAGGAATCGGTGGTGGAGCGCCGTTAGATGAGGTTTCTTCGGGAGGAGAATCGACGGACATCGGAGAAGGTTGTGGTTGTGGTTGTGGTTGCGGTGTTGGAGCGTTGAGGAAATCGAGAGAAGAGAAATCTACATCGGAAGGGTCGAAAAGGAGGAGATCGTTGATTGATTCGGTGGAGAAGAAAGTGTCGGAGCGAGCTCGACGGTGATGAGAGATACGCTGACGTGGAGCTTCTGGCATACGTTCGATTTCGCTTAGGATCGATGATTGATTGGCCCTCAGGGAGGAAGGCTCCATCGATTTCGATTTTTTTTCCATTCCACCGGCGCAGAGGTTTGGTTGACTGTTTCGTAGTTTTCACTTACCCAACGAGAAAAAATCTTGTCAGAAGAGAGTTTTGTCAAGGGGGAAATGTTAGATAATACGACATCTGGTCTTAGTAAACCTATATTCTCGAAAGTGACCAAGAAAAAGCTTCTTTCCAAAAAAAAATACTAATAATAATTCAATACAGAATACGTACTAATAATAATAGGGGAATTTGCCAAAAGTAACCCACAACTTGAAGTCAACCCAAATACTAAACCCCAACTTGAATCATACGCAAATCTAACCTAAAATCCCTAAGAAATTACAGCATGGTTCCTTGTGACCAAACAAAAAAACAGAAGACATTTTTACGAATATAGCCCCAGTAAGTTGTCTGAGTCGTCTGAGATGTTTTCAGTCGTCCAGACGACTGAAATTTCAGTCTTCTGGACGAGTGAATCTTAAAAATAATTTATAAATTTTGAAAAAAATATTTTGATGAGTGAAAAATTAAAATCATGTAATTATAAACAGTTTTAAGTGATATAAATTAAGATATGATAAAATTAATTTGTTTTCAACATAGATGAGTGAAAGTAGTGAATCATGATATTTATTGGTTTAGGGGTTTGGCAAACATATGTTGTAGTATTGTATGTGTTCTTAGGGTTAGATTTTTAAAAGCTGAAATATTTTTTAAAAAAATTTAATTTTACCTATGTGTGTTTATTTCTGTTTATATAAACAGTTTTTCAAGTTTAATTTGATTTTTCGAAGTGTTTAATTAGAGAATAAAGTTTAGGGGTTATGTTTAGGGGTTAGATGACTGAAATTTCAGTCGTCTGTTATAAATTATTCACCAGACGACTGAAATTTCAGTCGTCACATCGTACCGAACTGTTAATTTTACCAATGTACGTTTTAACCTAACCGGATTATTTACCCGACATATAAAAGATATTTTTTCACTATTTAACCACTTTCCGAAACCCTAGCGCCGTTTCTCTCCAAGGGCGATTTCGAGGTCGATTAGACGATATCGTGTTCCGCCGTTCTCTTCGCCGGTAATCTCTCCGATTTCGACGAATCTCGTTTCTCCTTCATGCCTTAGGGTATTTTCGTTGTTTAAACTGACCATCCGCTTCCTTTTTTCAGATCTGAAATCTCGTAACCCTTTCCTCCGCCGTCGATATGTTATTTCTCATCTCTTAAGGCGTCTAGTCGCTGGAAAACCCTAAAAATTGTAGTCTTGATTCTTCTTTTCCCTTCAATTTGCAGATCTGTAACCGCTTGGGACCACATCTTCTCCGACCAAATCTTCTCCGACAATATCTTCTTCGACTGTAAGTCATCCGTCTTTTGTTTAAAGACTACTGTTGTAGTGTTTTACTGAAAGACTACTCGGACGACTTCCTGGAAATCTTACATGTAAGTCGTCCAGAGAGTAAAACTTCGTAGAAGACTTCCAGGAAGTCGTCCGAGTAGTCTTCTCACTTCCTGGAAGTCTTCTAGGAAGTCTTACTCTCTGGACGACTTACATGTAAGTCGTCCAGAGAGTAAAACTTCCTAGAAGAATTCAAGGAAGTCGTCCGAGTAGTCTTCTCACTTCCTGGAAGTCTTCTACGAATTCTTCTCACTTCCTGGAAGTCGTCCGAGAAGTCTTCTCACTTCCTGGAAGTCGTTTGCAAGTCTTCTATAGTATTTAGAATAGTGCACTACCTTTGTGTTTGAGATGCTTGTTTGTGATTGTTTGCAGACCTTAAAATGGATTTACCAGAACTGCCGCCGAGGTTGTTTACAGTAGGAGAAGAGTCCGCTGCAATCAGGAGCATTTCGTATCATTCTGATGATAAGAAGTTGTTTAAAGCTCTATGTGATAGTCTTACAGCTGAGGAATACGAGGATCTGAAGGCGTCGAAGTTGGGAGTGTTCATCAAGTTCAAGGAGCTTGGCTTTGCTTGGACTTCAAGGCTGGTACATTTTATTCTCTGTTTCCAGCTGGACATCAAGAAGAAGTTTGAGCTGTGGAGTCTTGTCGGACCAGAACCTTTAAGGTTTTCACTGATAGAGTTTGTACACCTCACTGGTCTGAACTGCGAGTACATCAAGCACCTGGAAAATCCAAGGTGTGAGATTTCGAAGGAGATGGCTGCATTCTGGGAGAAGATGGGTGTTGATCTCGATGCTGGGCCAAGTATTGAACAAATAACATGAGCATTTTACAAGTGCGACGAGTGGTCTCGGGATGATCGCATGCGGCTGGGATACCTTGCCATCTACGCAAGATACATTGAAGGGAAAAAGTTCTCTTCTCCTACACGGGCTAGTCTTGCAAGGCTAGTGATGGATTTAGAAAAATTTGAGAATTATCCATGGGGAGAATGGCGTTTAAGGTGCTAATGGATTCGTTGAAGGCAAAAGACTTGAGGCAAACAGGTTACACCGTTGATGGGCTTATACAAGTTATCCAGGTGTGGGCGTACTATGATATGCCAGAATTGGGTGCTAATTATGGGTCTCCTGTACCAAACAGACCGTCTCCACTGTTGCTGGCTTACAAGGGTGGCCAAGGACAACGCAAATGTTTCAAGTCTGCCATCAGCAGACAGGTACTTAACTTCACTCCCTAAGACTTGTCAGACGACTTAAAAGTAATCGTCTGGAAAGTCGTCCAATTAAAAGTAAGTCTGGAAAGTCGTCCAAGAAAAAGACTTCTCAGACGACTGATATTTAAGTCGTATGAGAAGTCTTTTTCTTGGACGACTTTCCAGACGACTTACTTTTAAGTCGTCCATCTTTTCTAATCCGTCAAATAGCTAAGTTTATATCTTTTATTTACTGCAGATTAACGTGAACAACTTTGTTCAAAAGGACCTTGATGAAATGTTTCCAAAATGGGACGGAAACGTAGACGACCCTGCCGCGGACAACATAATTAAAGTCATGTTTAATGATCCTGGATGGAAGTGGACCATGGACTGCTGGCAAGTCACCGGTACTCAGAAGCCATTGAAGATCGAAGCGAGTCCAGTGAAGATCGAAGCGAGTCCAGTGAAGAATGAAGCGAGTCCAGTGAGTCCAGTGACGAATGAAGCGAGTCCAGCGAAGAAGGAGAGTGTTGTGAAGGAAGAAAGTAGCAGACCTCAGAAGAAAGCTCGTCAAGGGTCGTATGTTGAAGCTGAGGCACCTGCAGAGGGTAGTCAAGCGCCTTCTACGACTGTTGGTGGGATGGCGAATGAGCAGTTTCAAATGGCCTTGAAGGAAATATCTGATGCCATGAGGGAAGGGTTTGGGACGTGCCTTAGGGAGATGAAGTTGGTGGGGGATAGGGTGGGAGCTGTGGAGAAGAAGATGGGAGCTCTGGAGAAGAAGGTGGGAGCTCTGGAGAAGATGGTGAGAGTAACCAAAAAAAGGAGTTCATCTGATGATCTTCAACCTACAAATCCAGAGACCACTTCAACAAATCCAGCAAAACCTGTGCACGAACCCGGGGTTAGTACCAAAACCTCTCCCAAAATTCCAGAGACGAGAGTCACTAGGCAAAGTGTTAAGAACAGTCAGACTTCGTAGGATTTATTTCTTGTGTGCTGATTTTAACCATTGTATGCTTTGCTTCTGAACCTGTGTGGTTTGTTTCTAGTGTGCTTGGATTTTGTGTAAATTTTGTGTGAATTTTGTGTGAATTTTGTTTAAATACACATTTTTTATATCGAAATTGCAGAGTGAAAGTGTGAATAGGGCGAAAGCAGGACAGAATGAAGTCAAAGAACAGAGTCCTAGTTCCTCGAGAGAGCTGGTGATTGTACCCACTGCAGAGGACTTACCGAGTTGTGAAGCCAGTGTTCTTATTTTGGAGAAAGAAGTACCCACTGCTGAATTTTTACTGCAAGAGGAAGCTAGAAGGCAGACAAAGAAGGAAGCATACAAGGTGAATCTCCGTGAAAAAAGTGAGCGAGATAGGAAACTTGCTCCCACACAGCAACTCCTTTCAAGGGAAATAGCACTGCCAAACAGATCATTCCAAACAAAAAGGTTGGCAAAGGCTATGATCCTTTTGCACCCAATAACAAGAAGAAGTCGGAGGAGCTCACTGAATGGCTGAAAACTGATCCGTAAGTTGCTCGAATGAATGTCCTATAAACTGTCTCACCCCGAAAAATGATTGATTATTTTTGTGTTTGAAGTGCTTATAAACTGCCTCTGAAAAAAAAACCACGAAGATATCCAAGTCGGTTTTATCAGATCCTCCGAACCAGCTTAGAATGGTTAAGCGACCATGTGAGTCTTCTCCTCCTATTTTCGTACTTATAAGTTGTCTACTGTAGTATTCTTCCAGACGACTTACACGTAACTCGTCTGGATAGTCTTTCGCTAAGACGACTTAGCGGACGACTTACATATAAGTCGTCCGCAAAGTCGTCTTAACAGAAGACTACTCAGACGACTTACATATAAGTCGTCCGCAAAGTTGTCTTAACAGAAGAATACTCAGACGACTTACATATAAGTCGTCCGCAAAGTCGTCTTAACAGAAGATTACTCAGACGACTTACATTTCAGTCGTATGAGTAGTCTTCTGTTAAGTATGTCTTGTGACTTGTATTGTTTTATTTGCAGCAAATGGATGCTTTTATCAATTTACTGAGGCAACGGTACCAAGACCATCCAGATTGGTTCAGGAGCGACAAAATGTGCTTTCTTGATCATTTGTTCTCTCGGCAATGGAGGGCCTCCTACCCTGATTTTAAGAGCGGCTTGGGAGATATCAACGGTTTGGAAGAAGACTCCCTGGTGGGGCGTGGAATTATCATGCAGGCGAGATACCTTCTTTTTGCCAATCTATGAAAGTTTGGGGGGTGGATGTGGATGATATCTATGCACCTGTGAACTACAAGAACGACCATTGGCTTGCTATATGGATATCAATCCCTAAGAGGCACATTGTCGTCTGGGACAGCATTATCAAACATATTCGCCCTGAACAACTCGATGAGGTAATGGAGCCTTTTATCACAATGGTCCCTTATCTGCTTGTTTAGTGCGCTATCTCTGACGAACAAAGAGCACAATACACATTGGAGCCATACACCTATGAGAGACAACTCGTTGGAGTACCTCAGTGCCGAGCTGGTGATTGTGGCGTCTTTGCTCTGAAGTACATTGAGTGTCATGCTCTTGGGATGGACTTTCCCAAAGCGTTTTCTTCTAGAAATGGGAAGGCCATCAGGGAAAAGATGGCGGTGGATATATATCAAGAGCTTCCTATGTGCCATGAGTGGGAAAACCAAGACAATGATGAGAACCTGGGAACGTATGACTGATGCTTTTGTGTACTCTTGTATTTGAACTTGAAGCTTTTGTTAGCAGGGTCAGGATAGGATGATGTTTTTTGTAACCTATCCTCATACAAACTAGTGCAGTAACCTATCGGATAATGTAATGCATGACTTGTCTTTTCAAATTTTTACTTAATGTTTTTACTTAATGTAATGTAATGTAATGTAATGCATGACTTGACTTTTCAAAATTTTACTTAAATGAAATGCATGAAGGTCTTCTGGACGACTAAAATGAAGGTCGTCTAAAACAGAGGAGTTCTACTTAATCCGTAAGACGACTAATCATAAGGTCGTCTGGACGACTACAGAGAAGTTCATAAAACATAAAAAACAGAGAAGTTCATAAAAGACAAGCAGATAGAGAGATAATATGTCTAAAACATTAGAGATTTCTACTTAATCCGTAAGACGACTAATCATAAGGTCGTCTGGACGACTAACCAGAAGGTCGTCCAGACGACTAACCTTACCATAAGGTCGTCTACACGGCTTAAGTAGAAGGTAGCCTACAGAGAAGTTCATAAAACATAAAAACAGGGAAGTTCATAAAACATAGAGTCTGCAGATTGATAGATAGATAGATAGATTCGAAGACATTAGAGAATTGAAGGTCTTCTGGAAGACTGAAATGAAGGTCGTCTGGACGACTCATTTGAAGGTCGTCCACGTCAGTTCTTACATTGTGGAAGCTTATGGCCAGTTTCTTTGCATCCTGAGCACCTATAAACCCTGTGTTGCTTCCGGGGTTTGTGTTCTCTCATCCTGGATAGCTCCAACCATGATTGCCATCTTGATTTCTTCTGTCTCCCCGGACCACGCTTTACTTCCGGAGGAAAGCATGTGCGTGCCTCAACTTGTTGTCCAACACAAGGATATATATTCTCTGAGTATCCTGCAAACAAAGTATCCTTTGAATAAACTGGACATACAAGTGTTGAGATATGCAAACCAGCTGCTGCTCCAGCTGCTATAGCATGACAGCAAGGGAGTTTCTCAACTTGATAGACACCACAATCACACTTGAAAAGCTCCAGATCAACATTGCAGTCCCTATGGCCACCTTTCACAAAGAACTTCCATCCATCAATTTGTTGGACTCTCAGAGTATTTGCGATCTCCTCTCGAACAGCAAGCAAGTGTTCAACACCTCGAATATGTTGAGTTGTAAGACTCAAAACATCTCCTCTCCTTTTCCAATACCATCTTCCTAGCTTCTCCCTTATGAATTCCAACAGGAACTGAATAGGAAATCCTCTTGCTCGCTTCAGTGCGGAATTAATTGATTCAGCGATATTGCTCGTTTTTAAGTTGTACATGTCTCCCTGAAAATGAACCCTTGACCATAGGCTCACATCGGCATCCACCAGATACTCATGAAGATCCGGATTTGCACTCTGTATCTCATCCATGTACCAATCAAAATCGTAAAGTGTATGAGCATAAGCAGCACCTTTCACCAAGTACAAGAGATGCTTCCCTTTATACTTTTTGACAATATTCTCTTGAAGGTGATAATAGCATATTCCTCGGGTTGCCCAAGGAAACACTTTCTCACATGCATTTATAATGCCATGGTGCCTGTCGGAGACTATCACCAGAGGATGCTCAGCAGATACACAACTCGCCAATTTTGTGAAAAACCATTCCCAAGACTCATCATTTTCAGCATCTACGATTCCAAAAGCCAATGAATATATCTGAAAATTACCGTCTTGTGCGGCTGCAACCAACATAGTACCCTCATACTTCCCTTTCAGGTGAGTCCCATCCACCACAATGAACCTTCTCTGATACTTAAAACCTCTGATAGAAGCTCCAAAAGCGAGAAAAAGATACTTAAATCTATTCAGAGAATCAAGTTCTATAGCAGTGACAGAACCAGGATTTGTTGCCTTGATTTGCTCCAAATATGAAGGCAGTCGCTCATACCCATCTTCCGCGGATCCTCTCACCATTTCTTGCGCATATAACAATGCTCTGTATGAAGTGGTGTAATCAAGGGTCATGCGAAACATGTTCTTCATTGCATCTGTGATATGCTGCGGATTCAACCCATCAATGATTCCAACACGATCTATGAAGAATCGACCAACGTACTTCGGAGTAGAGTGTTTCCGCTGAGCGATTCTGTCTCCGATGGAACATTTATGAGTTTCCACATACTTGGTTACCCAAAACGTTTTAGTCCCATGTTTCACACTTGCTCTGACCTTCCATTGACAACCACTAACCTGACATGTTGCCACAAAGAGAGTTTTTGTTGACTTGTAAATTCTGAAGGAGAACCTATGCCTCACCGCTGTCAACCGCAACTCTGAAAGCAGTGCATCCTTGCTAGCAAAACTCTGGTTGACATAGATTCTTTCTGGAGATGATCCTTTTCCCTCACAACCATATGCCCCTCCGTAATCTTCAAAACAGATTTCATCATCTTCTTCCTCATCCTCATCTTTAACCTTTCCATACTGACTGTAATCCTCCGCATCATAAAAAGTTTCAGCGACAACAGGGATGTCAGCATCCTCCTCCCCATCATGATCCTCAGCTTCATCCTCCTCCTCAGCTTCATCCCCCTCCTCATCTTCATCCCCCACATCAGCTTCATCCCCCTCCTCAGCTTCATCCTCCAACTCAGCTTCATCCCCCACATCAGCTTCATCCCTTTCCTCTGAAACTGTTCTCATCTTGCAAAAGCTTGATACACAAAGACGTACTTCTTGCGTTTTAGTTATCTCGAGCAAGTTCTGAACTTGCCTATCACTTGTAACATGAATAGGAGAAAGGTCTGGAGCCATCTGTTGAGTTGCGTAGGTTAACTGCACTGACTCTGTGTTCATGTCCAGACTATAATCTTCTTGAGCCATTGCAACAAGATCAGCATGTGTCGAACCTTCACCCGAAAATAATATCCTTGCTCCTTTGAAACGATCAACCACAAAATTCCAACATCCATCTTCCAACAACCATTCTCCATACACTACATGTAACTGACGCATCATCTGAAAAAGTCAAAATAAAACACATTAGCAAACATAGAACAAAGAAAACGAAAGTTTATGAAAGATAGACGTAGACGACTTCAAACTAAGTCATCCAGACGACTAAACTTTCAGTCGTCTTGTCAACGCAGAGGTTATTTTTGGGATTGACTTTGAAATCTGTTATTTGGGACGACTGAAATATCAGTCGTCTGCTTTAGTTTGATTAAAAAAAAATCTCCAAAAATCGCAGACGACTGAAATTTCAGTCGTCATAGGTTAGTTTTGCATTTGACTAGAATATTTCAGAAGTTTGACTTTTACGGACGACTTACATTTCAGTCGTCTGAAAAAATTTGAAATATCAATATTTTATTGAAACTCGACGACTTACATTTCAGTCGTCATAGGTTAGTTTTGCAATAGTGAAAAAAACTTCAATATTTAATTATATCCAGACGACTTACAATTCAGTCGTCCGACAGACAACTTACAATTCAGTCGTCCAGGATTTACGAGGTTTGACCAGAATCTCGGAAAAAAATCCTGGACGACTGAATTGTAAGTCGTCTGACGGACGACTGAATTGTAAGTCGTCTGGATATAACTAAAAGTTGAAGTTTTTTTTCACAATTGCAAAACTAACCTATGACGACTGAAATGTAAGTCGTCGAGTTTCATAAAATATTGATATTTCAATTTTTTATCAGACGACTGAAATCTAAGTCGTCTGAAAAAGTCAAACTTCTGAAATATTCTAGTCAAATGCAAAACTAACCTATGACGACTGAAAGTTCAGTCGTCTAGATTCTTAAGATATTTTTTTGTAACCAAACTAAAGCAGACGACTGATATTTCAGTCGTCCCAGAAAACAAATTTCAAAGTCAAATGTAAAAATGGGCTTTGCATTGACCAGACGACTTCCAGGTAAGTCGTCTGCATCCAGACTACTTACCTGGAAGTCGTCTGGACGAACAGATCTGGAAATAAACTCGATTTCATACCTTAAATTGCTGAGATAACTTTCTTAGCACACATAAGACTTCTCCAAGCACACAGAATCTCAAACGAAAGTAACCCACCCAGAATCGTTAGTTTCTTTGACTATATGAACCATAAAAAATGTAGAATCAAAATCTTGGGTTTTTTTAGCTCAATGTGGAGAGAAAGTGAGAGAGATGTTTTGTTTAGTTCATAAGAATGGAGAAAGAAAAAGGGTAAATCGATGGGGAAGCATTAAAAGCTTCAAATTGGTTGTTCATGGTGGTTGAGGTATTGATGACAATGGCAATCTTGTAATTACTTGAAGATGATGATGGTGAGAGAGTAAAAATGTCATTTTCGAAAAAAAAAAAATTGATGGCATTTTCGTGAATTATATGAACTTCTGCGGCGAATAGGTCAAAATTAATTTCCAAAAAAAAAGAGGTTATTTTTGGGTTTGACTTCAAATTGTAGGTCAAATCTGCAAAAAGACCATAATAATAATACAATACAGACCGTCTTTCCTTGCTTTGTAGCTTAACTTGCATAGAAGTTTAGAGTTTGAAAGAGGAAACGGTTGAAAAGATAAGGAACATAAAAACTAATTACGAATTTAATACGTAAATATTGAATATCTTCTATAAATTATATAGTTTGATATGGTATTCAATTATCACCAAGTGATTTCTCATACTCATGCACATATATAAATATTTATAAAATAATACTATAATAATTGATTGATATTTTTTAATTTAAATTAGTTTATAATTTTTATGTATAATTTATATTAATAATATTATATTATTTTAATTAGACATATGATTTTAGATATGTTATATCTAGTCGGTTTGTTATTTTTTCAGTAGATTTAGTTATCATTTGGATATATTGGATTGCATATATTTTCTAAATTCAACTATAATATTTTTTGTTCAATTTTGATTAATTTTCTTATTTGCATTTAGTTTGGTTGTTGTCTTAGATATGTAAATATATTTTAGTGATCTTATGTATAACTTAAGACATATTATACTTAGAATGAAATAAATAATAAACTAAAGTGTATGATTCCAAATTACATTAATTAATATGACGATAATATTCTGAAGTCTCATACATATATATATATATATATATATTTTACAAAAGAACTAAATTGTAATAGTTGGTCAATATTTTATTTTCATTTGTTAATATGTTTTGAGACATCCTACAATTTATATTTATAAAATAAATAAAGTATTGTTATTATTATAAAATTATAAATTCTTATTGTAGTTATATATATATATATATATATATATATATATATATATATATATATATATATATATATATGTGTGTGTGTGTGATTTTAGATATAGGTTGGATTAGTCGAGTCACTCGTGTTAATAATATTTTATAAATTCTTAATAATTTTATGCCTTAGATTTATAAAATGGTAAACTGAAATTTATTTTAAATAATCTTAAAATGAGAATTCAGATATGCTTGGGTATTTTGATTATGGTTATACTAAAGTTCCATAAACATAAAAACATAAAATTAAAAAGCAAATTAACTATTACATAAAAAAAAAATTTAGTAATGGTAAAATATAATATATTTACCTCATTAAAGTATATAGTGTTATGCTATTTTAAAATATTTTGTATTTATTTTATCAAAAGATATTTATTGTTAAAATTTATTTTAGTTTTTTAATATCTTTTTAAAAATAAGCAGTAAAACAAATTTGCGATTGTTTTTGAGAAATCATGTTATGTAAGTAAAATTTTTTTTTTTTTTGACAACGAAAGGCTATTCTATTACTAAAACTTGAGGTGGTCTGGGTAACCAAATCGGAATAGAACAACCAACAAAATGAAGTTCTCTATGAAAAGATCTAGCCGTCCGAGCTAGAGAGTCCGAAATCCGATTATGCACTCGTGGAACATGAGAAATCTTGAAATCTGGAAAGCATATCTGCAGAGTCTCAATCCTCTCCAATTATGTTGCAAACCTTGGCCATGCGTGGAGATCCTTAATCATGGCAATCAAATCCTTTCAATCCGTTCCAAAGCTCTGACATGTTGAATATTGCAGCATACTCTCCATCGCCCATCTTAATGCCTCTACTCCGGAATGCAGAGCAGAGTCTCGCCGAATATAGTTCCTTGTCCCCATTAGCTGAACCTTCCCCAAGCTGTCCATCCAAGCCCATCCACATCCGCTGAACTGCGCTGTAGATGTCCATGACCCATCTATCATGCAGATATTACCCAAGCTTAAGACTTGAGGATTTTCACTACTATGATCTCGTGGAGCTGGTGGCACCATCTCGTTTGCATTGAACCAGGCTTGACACTCGCTCTCTGCATATCGAACTAACTCCAAAGGATCCCGGTCTATCCCCCTGAAGAGTTTATCATTTATGGCCTTCCAAATGTACCAGATTAGCCAAGGATAAGGATCCCTAACTAAATATGTTCCAACAATATTCTTCTTCCTCCAGAAAAGATAATCCATATTAGCATAAATACTGGAGACAGGAAAGATAGATTGGCTCGTTGGCGTTGATGATAGGGCCCATACTTGTAGAGCTGGTGGACATTCAAAAATTGCATGAGTAAGAGATTCTTCTGGTTCTCCACATCGTGGGCAATAATATTACATCTCATGTTACGCCTTATTAAGTTCCTTGTTACTGCCACATGACCCGTTATCAATTTCCATATAAGATGGCATATTTTTTGTGGGGCTTTTATCTTCCAAGCAAAAGCTTGAAGCTTTGTTATACTGGGTTCCAGTATCTCCTTCTCTTCCTCTGGCTTTAAAAGATTACGAGCCACCCAGTATCCTGATTTGACCGTATATTGGCCATCGTGTTATTCCAACAGAAAGTGTCCCGTCGATGAGTCGAACTAATGGCCAAACTCCTTATGAGAGTTATATCTTCAGGGGCCACATAATTTCTCAATAGTTCACCATCCCATTCCTTTGTTTCCTGGTTGATAAGATCACTGACTCTTATATTCGGATTTAAGACTGGAGCTAAGGGACGAGCATGTATAGCTGGTATTGTGGGGATCTAAGGATCTTCCCATACCTTAACCTCATATCCAGAATGTATCTTCTGTCTGATTCCCAATAACAAAAGCTTTCTCGCTGCAGAGATACTTGTCCAGACATACGAAGGACTACTTACAGAAAGTGTTCGTAAAGGCGAACTCATTCTGTAGTATCTTCCCCTCAAAACTCTGGCCACCAAAGAATCAGGATATTGAACTAACCTCCATAGTTGTTTTGCAAGTAAAGCCAGGTTAAACTCATGAATCATTCGGAAACCCATCCCACCCTCCTCTCGTGGTAAACAAACCTTTTCCCATCTTGCCCAATGAATTCCTCTTTTCGGGGGGTTTGAACTCCACCAAAATTGTGCAATGGCACTTGCTAAGTTTTCACAAACCTCCAAGAGGAGTAGAAAAGTAGACATAACATATGTCGGAAGGGCTAGCAGAATAGATTTGATCAATACTTCTTTTCCTCCTTTTGAAATCCATCTGCCCGTCCATCCATTAACTCTATGCATTAATTTTTCCTTTAAGAATGCAAAAAGCTTGCATTTGGAACCGCTGATATCCTCTGGAATTCCTAGATAAGTTCCCATCCCACCTTCATTCTGGATTCCAAGAGTATCTTTTATCTGCTGTCTAACATTTGCATTAACCCTCTTACCAAAGAGTAGAGAGGATTTCTCAAAATTAATGCATTGTCCAGATGCTTGTCCATATTTCCTGACCACTTTCACGATTTCTTCACATTCACGGAGCTCCGCCTTACAGAAGAAAAGGCTATCATCAGCAAAGAGAAGGTGAGATACTGAAGGACACGCGCGTGTGACGCGCACCCCCGTTATCTTCCCTCGATTCTCTGCATGATTAAGAAGGCTAACGAGCGCTTCCGTGCATAGAATAAAGATGAAAGGAGACAAAGGATCTCCTTGACGTAGACCTCTCCCTGGAACTATATTTCCCCTTGGTTGCCCATTCATAAGCACCTTATATTTGACCGAAGTAATGCACCTCATGATCCAGGTGATCCAGATTTGGGAAAATCCCATTTTGCGCATAACTGCTTCAATAAATGACAATTCCATCCTGTCATACGCCTTGCTCATATCCGTTTTAATAGCCATCCTTTTGTTTCGTCCGCTTGGTTTAGTTCTCAGAGCGTGAAACATCTCTTGGGCTATCATAACATTGTCTGAAATCTGTCTTCCATCAACAAAGGCTGACTGGATTTCAAAAATTCTATCCGGTAGAACTTTCTTTAGTCTTTGGCATAAGACCTTAGATATTATCTTGTAACTTACGTTACACAAACTAATGGGTAGAAATTGAGTCATCTCATTGGGCCTAGTTGTCTTCGGGATAAGGCAGATATTTGTATCATTCATTCCATTCGCCATCTCGCCATGTAAGAGAAATTGATTAACCATATGAGTTAAATCATCCTTTACAATATCCTAAAAATTTTGGTAAAATAGAGCTGTCATCCCATCTGGTCCAGGAGCCTTCTCTGGGTGCATAGCAAAGAGTGCTAGCTTGACTTCCCATTCAGTGACCGGAGCTGTGAGATCTTCATTAATTGACTCAGTGATAGTTGTGGATACCTCAGAAAGCGCTTCTTCTATATCTTCCGGATTGGAAGACTCAAAGATTTTCCTGAAATAACTGGTAGCAATGGCTACTAGTCCTTCCTCATCCTCCACAATATTCCCATTTGCATCTACAAGCTGTGTGATTTTATTTCTCGCTCTCCTTTGCTTTGTCAATGCATGGAAAAATTTTGTGTTTCTATCGCCTTCCCTTAGCCAGAATACTCTGCTTTTTTGCTTCCAGAACATCTCTTCTGCCTTAAGAGCATTAGATAGTTCCTTTAAAGCTTCTGCTATTTCTTCAGTTGTAGCCTCATCACTAGAGTACAGGCCTTCCACCTTTTCTTTTAGTTCCTCAATCTGTTTCTCTGAGTTAAAATTGTGCTGTCTCCTCCACTCACCCAAGGCTTTACGGCAGCTCGCGATATGTTCCATAATACCTGCATCTGGAGGAAGATCTGGAGATTTCCATCCATCAAGAATTACTTGCCGTAATTCCTCATTATCCAGCCACCTTTTGTCAAATTTAAACTTCTTCGATTTCCTTATTGGCTTTGTGAGGATATCTGCTAGGACCGGACGATGATCCGATCCCCATAATCTCATATATTTAACAGCAGAGTGAGGAAATTTCTCATGCCAATCTTCATTTCCAACAGCTCTATCAAGACGGCATCTGACAGTTGCACCTCGTGCTCTCTTTCCCACCCATGATAGCATATCCCCAGTAAATGGGAACTCCAGCATGCCACAGTCGTTTAACATCTGTCTAAAAGGAAGAAAAGAACTATCGGGGCGCTGCCGTCCTCCTTTTTTCTCACTATGACCTGCGATTTCATTGAAATCACCTATCATGAACCAGGGTCCATTTCTTGTTGTTGAGAAACGCGTAAGACGTTCCCAAACTTGCTCTCTTCGTTCTATTACAGGGTCTCCATAAACAAACTTCATAAAGACTTTTATTCCATCAATGACTGCCTCAATGTCAATCATTCTGTTATTTGAAAATAAAACATTAACTTGAAATTCATCCATAGAAAAAAGAGCTAAACCTCCGCTGAGACCAAGTGGCTCAACGGTAAACAAATGATCAAATCCTAAATCGGCCTGAATGTTTTGCAACAGCAGCCTCCTATTCTTTGTTTCAGAAAGGAACACAAGTTCTGGGCGATGTTTCTGACACATCTCCATAAGGCGTCGAACTGTGAGGTCGTTTTCCTATCCCTCGACAGTTCCAACTGATCGTCTTCATGGATATAATTTGGATGGATGTTTGGCACCCATCAAACCATCAGACTTTGAATAACCAGCTTGCTCTTTTTTTGAGGCCTTACGTGTCTTCCCATCATCTCCATTGGGAGGTAAAGCAGACGGTGTAACAGATCGCTGTCTCGGTGATCCTCGACGAAGAAATTCAAATTTCTTGCTGTGAATACCCAAAGGAGTATTCTTTTTGTAGCTGGCTCTCTTTGTCCTCACATGCTTCTCTTTACGAACTGTCTTTTCCTTCTGCTGTGCCTCAGACGTACCACCTTGTTCTATCTCCATTAACTCCTCTCCAAGCAAGTCGTCCATATTGACATCTCCATCAAAGGCTTCCTCATCATTCTCATCAGCAACCATACTAGATTCCGTTAACTCCATGTCTTTTAAAGCGCCAATTACCATAGCATCTCTAGGTGGACTCCTAATGACGATACCTTGATTATGCGGGTAGGAGAGAGAGCGAACTGCACCTTTATTACGGATGGTGACATTGTGCTGTGATGGAGTTACAATCTTACTAGCTAATTTCCTGCTGGACATCTCAGATTCATCATCATAGGAAAGATCCTTAACTCCCTTACGTACAACAACATCAGCATGTGAAGCTTTTTGTCCCTCCGATACATGTGCATAAGGCACATCCTCTTTGGAATGAGAAACAGCATTGAGTCTTATATGCTTTTGTTTTTCTCGCCATTCCATATCAGTCTAGCGGGCATAGGGTGCATGACGATTAGCAGCATACTTTTTCGGGCGCGGCTCATCTCTTCTTCTCATCAGCCTGTCAGAATGTGAGTACCAGCGCTTATCGACTCGGTTGTCACTACGAGAAGCTAAAGATCCACTGTCCCGATGAGAGACTCTATTCTGGTGCCTCCTATGAGAGACAATGTCGCTACGATCATCATGAGCCTGCGGCATCTGAACACGTTCAAAGATTCCGGTGCGAACATCTTGTCCTTGGGATCGAGACGTATAATACCCACTATCTCGATGTAGGACCCTATCCTGGTGCCTCCAATGGGGAGCACTGTCAATGCGGCCAACATTGTCCTGCAGGTCCTGGACCCGTTGGAATACGCCAATACGATCTTCCTGGGCTTGAGATTGAGATGTTTCCTTCACCGATGGGCAGTATTCTTTTTCATGAGATAGAAGTCCACATGTTGAACAATGCTTAAATAGCATATCATAAGCTATTTGGATAGTCACCTCTCCACCCGGTAACCTTCCTGTTAAACACAAGTGGCTTGCGTGAATCAAAATCAATCAGCATTCTTCCCTCTGCAAGTTCCATAGTATCAACATGACCCAGCCGTCTACCTATTCTCTTCAGATTGTCAACGTTCCACAAGTGCAAAGGCACCCCTGTTACTTGGACCCAAAAGGGTATGATCCAGGGATAATCATCATGGATGATGGGCTCCCACCTTACCAAAACAAACATGCAGTAATTATAGTGAAAAGGACCCTGTTGAAGGACAGCTTTGATATCCTCTTCACTTGTGAAATTAAAAAGGAATTTACCATTGCCTAGGTCATTCGCTGTTACACGATCCTGCACACCCCATTTGGTTGGCATGTACTGAATCAGCTTTTCAACATTTTGCTTCTTAGGGTTTAGAATCTTGCCAATCAACGACATTCGGAACTGCTTGATAACTTTGGGATCCTCTTCCTCAAAGAGTTGAATCGGATCCTCGTACAAGATGCCCTTCCCCTTAATGTCTACCATATGAGCAGACCTACCTCGACCAGACGATCCCATACGATGATATGGAGATGAGAATACTCTGTTATACGAATAACAAAACAGAGCCACGAACCAGATCGTAAAAACAGAGGATGATGATAACGGAGGCTGATTGTATCTAGATCAAAGGATCATAACACGTGAAGCCTACGGTGCAAGAGATCGACAGAAACCTAGGATAGAAACGGTGCAATCAGTTTGAGGAGATTAGGAGAGAGCATCAAAGAGATGATGATCTTAACGTCGATGAACAGAAAGATCAGGTTGAGATCGAATCTTCAATGGAAAATTTCGATCTGTTGAGCCGCCTCCATGATCGCCCTAATCATCTTCGGGAATAGTAATAGTAATGTAAAACATAATTTATAGTTATTTTTTTTAGTTAAAATATAATTTATAGTTATTTTTCTGTAATTGTAAGATATTATAGTCAACTAAATATATGAAAATAAATAAAACCTTTAAATAATACTAATTATATACTAATTTTGGTCAGTTGAATATATATCAGTTTATGTTACTTAATTATTTTTATTTAAACACCTAAGAAAATAGATTGATCTATAAAATATTTCTATACTTTGAAAATATATATTTTTGTATTGTTTAAAATTATGTCTTAAAAGAAAAAATATTTCTTTTTCTAATATCAAGATTATATGTGTGAACTTTTTTTAATGAAATCACATTATATAAAAATATTTATATTTTTCATCTAAGAAAATATAGATATAAAGAAAGTATTTTATTACTTCCAAAGCATATCTTATGTTATTTAAAATATGTTTTAAATGTTATATATTTATTTTTTGAACTTTCCTTTTTAATGAAATCATATTATATATACATATATTTTCGTTTTTAAATTCATTTTTTAACTGTATAAATGTTTCCCTATTTATTATATATGTTATTTAGAAAATTTTTAAAAGGAAATCAATAATAGTATTTAAATGTAACATTTTTAATTCATTAAGGATACTTCAGTAATTAACCGTCATAAGAATTAATGTGAACACACATGTATAAAACTGACTTCTCAAATAATCTTATAGAAATATACCATTAAATATATTCAGAACTATTAGATCATTCTATATTTTAAAGCAAAATTTTAAACGTAATTATTTCCAAGTTATCTATTTAAACAGTTTGTGATTTAAAATAGGAGTCTGACTAGTAGCTTTAGAGTAAAAAAAGAAATCTAATGCTAAATAATTATGTTATTATAACTTATAAGAAATGTTATACATGATTCTATAGCCGACAATTCTATCTTTTTTATAAAGATTTAAGTCTTGACTACATCCTCGAGCTGTCTATGGGATCCATGCTTGACGGTAGTCATTCCGCCATGTTGTATATCTCTTGTAAGTCTTTTTCTATTACTTTGCATAATTCCACATTTTCTGATAGTCGAAACCCATACCTCGTACTGTATAAGTATTAATGAACTTTTAGTCAAACCATTAGAATAAAAGTGAAAATGAGTAAAATAAAACGGTAAAAATCAAGAAAATAAAACAAAAATAATATTACTCTGACAAAATTAAGAGTAGAGTTAAGTGTGTATATATCTTTTATTGAATAGTTACTAAATTAAAAAGGAAAAAAATATTTTCTACTTAGATTAAAAGATTATTAGTGGAATACAGAGAGAATTAGTTTTTGGAAGAATAAGTTACGCTAGAATAACTATACATTCACAACATAAAACTAAAATAAACCATCAACACCAAATTTCTGTGTTAAAAACCTTTTTCACAGAGATTCTTAAATCGTAATAGAAAAGTAAACCCTAAAATAAATTTTACTGCTTCGATATTGATATGCTCGAGCTTGAAGTAAAGTTTCTGGTGATTCACAGGAGCATCAGCTTGTCGTCGTAAGGATGGAAGATTTGTTGGAATTCTTAAGAAGTGTTGGTGTGGTGAACAACTGGTGGTGACGATTTCCAGTTTCGATCACAATCCTAAATGGTGATACTTTTGGGTGTTCTTTTGTTGCATCAAAGAACGTAACTGGATTTGATTTCATAGGTTTTGTGAATTTACTTTTTCATTATTTTACATTTATAATTCATTTGTAGTTTGTTAACAATAATTATTCAATTAGGTTGATGAGGATCTATTAAACGATATTGAGACACTTGAATTCATAAATGTAAGACTTGATCAAGAGCTTAAAGAGATTGCATCAGAGAGTAAATTTGAGAAGGTACAAATGAATCTTGAAAAAGAGATACTTAAGAGGGCTGATGATGTAGGATGTCCCAAAATTAAGTATTCAGAGATGATGATGGGGGTGTCATTGGATGCTTAATAATGGTTGGGGTTATGGAAGTAGTGTGTAAAATGAAATGGTACATGTGAAATGAAGAAACTAGGTTATGTTATGTATTTGTGTTATGATGCTTGTGTTTCTATTCATTTATGTTGTATATTTGGATTTGGTGATGTCTTATGTGTTCAATGACATGATTTTGGCAAAACTTAGTTTGGTTTGGTGTAATGAACGAGAGACAGTGAATTAAAAAGTGATAAAATGCGTAAACCAACATCTCATATTCCATTATATAGACATGTACTTACCATTTTTTTTTTTTTGTCGATGCCCATCTTCTAAGATCAAGTGGTAGTCGGTCTTGAGTCGTTCCGGAGAAGCACTCTGTCCGGCTGGGTCTGATCTATGTGGGAAAAGAGAACACCACTACATCTTGCCTCCTTTGCGAGGGAGTCCGCACGCAAATTCCTGTTCCTAGGTATATGAGCAATACTGAAGTCCAAAAAACCAATTCGTAGAAGCCGGAAGGAGACTAGTTCTGAGTTGAAGGCCGGCCAATCGGTAGGATTTGCAATCATGTCCACAAGGTCGGAACAGTCCGTCTCTATGTGGATCACATTGCAGAGTAGATCTCTTAAGCAAGCCATCGCCCATAAGAGCCCTTCCATCTCTGCATGTAGAGCAGAAAGGCTTTTACGGCATCCTTGTAATCCAAAACTCTCCACTCCCATATGATCCTTGTAGAACCATCCTAGACCACTGACCGTACCTTATCGATCCATGATGCATCGATTTGGCAGGTCGGTCGTTGGGGGTCCACCAGGACTGGTGAGCTAAGCAGCTGGGCAGATGGTGTTTCCTCTTCCTCTTCCTCCTCAGGAAGGTTTGCTTTTCTCCAGCATTCGGCCTCAATGGTAGCTAGCTGGAGGGTATCAACTGGTGATACCTCCTTACCATTGAAAACTTTATCATTACGTGCCTTCCAGATGTACCAAAGGATCCATGGGAAGGTTTCAATCAGTGGTTCCATAAAGGCCACATTTTTCTTCTTCCAGAAAAGGAAGTTCATGTTTTGATAAATAGAGGTACTCGGGAAGTAACCCGGAAGGGACAGATAGTCCGATAAAGCCCACACCTGGATGGCCGGGGGGGGCACTCAAAAAGAAGGTGGTTAATTGTTTCCTCAGGGTCACCGCATCTAGGACAGCTCCTATCAGTGCCCAAGTGTCGATAGGTGAGTCTTTCGGTCGTGGCAATACATCCTGTCAAAGCTTGCCACATAAAGTGTCTCATCTTCCCAGGAGCAGGGATGCTCCACACATGGCTCTGTAAACCAGTGATGCTAGGTTGTGGAATCTGGGCTTCCATGTCACGCGCCTTAGCCTCCTGTAGGCGGTTATATCCTGATTTGACAGTATAAGCGCCCGATTTTGTGTAATGCCATGCATATCGATCCATAGACCATGTATTACTCGGGCGTAGTGTAAGGATGAGTGGAATGTCTTCCGGATGGAAGTATTCCAATAAAAGATTAGTATCTCAATCCCTTGTATCACGCCTAATGAAGGAGTGAACAAGTAGTTTTGGGTGTCTATATGTAATACGATCAGACGGTCTTGGGGGCCGAGCATGAGTATCTGGGACCCAAGGCTCCGTCCAAACATATGTGTTCGAGCCTGCTCCAATAGTTTTCCAAGGCCAGATTTTAGTGTGGCTTTGCTGCCATAATGCTGCGCCAACCATAGGACGGTGAGTATACCTTTCGATCTTCCAAAGGACTTGACCGATTATAGTATCGTCCTCTCAGAACTCGAGCCAGGAGGGATTCCGGGAACTGTATCAATCTCCATAATTTTTTTGCTAACAAAGCAATATTAAAATCATGTAGATCTAAGAATCCAAGTCCACCCTGGTCATGTGGTACGCAGATCTTATCCCATGCAATCCAATGTAATCCTCGGTTATTTTGGCTCGAACTCCACCAAAAGTTTGAGATTGCACTTTTTAATTTATCAACAATGCCTTGTGGAAGCAAGTAACACGACATACTGTATGTCGGTATAGCTTGCGCCACAAATTTGATTTGGACTTCTTTCCCTCCTTTCGAGAGTAGTCTGGCCGACCACGAGGTAACGCATCCATTTAGTCGATCTTGTACGTAAGAAAAGGTCTTCATCTTAGAACCACAAATTTGTTCTGGGAGTCCGAGATACTTTCCCATACCTCCTTCATTAGTGATCCCCAGAACACTCATTATATCTTGTTTAACATTTTGGCCAATCTTATTTCCAAAAAAAATGGATGACTTAGCCGCATTAAGTTGTTGTCCTGATGCCCTTCCATATGTGCCTAGGATGTCTAGAATTTCTTTACACTGCCCCACTTCTGCTTTACAGAAAAAAAGACTATCATCTGCAAAGAGAAGGTGTGAAATCCGTGGACTGGCCCGGGCAACTCGTTGTCCCAATATGCGTTTCTCTTCCTCCGCTCCTTTAAGGAGGGAGATCAGAGCTTCAGTGCACAAAATGAAAAGGAATGGGGATAAAGGATCACCCTGCCTCAATCCTCTCGTGGGTGTAATTTTACCCCGTGGTTCTCCATTGATTATCACCTGATAAGAGACCGATGTGACACAAAACATTAAAAGATCGACCAACTTCTCCGCAAAGCCAAAACGCAGCAACAGAGATCGGATAAAACACCATTCTACCCTGTCATAAGCTTTGCTCATATCCGTCTTGATGGCCATGAAATCTTCTCTAGCTCTAGTGTTCGTCCGGAGGGCATGAAAATTCTCTTGCGCCAACAGAATATTGTCTGTGATTAGCCGTCGTGCGACAAAAGCAGATTGGGTCTCCGAAATTAGGTCAGGAAGAAACCTCTTTAGACGTTTGGATAAAACTTTTGATATAATTTTATAGCTGACGTTACAAAGACTAATAGGTCGGAACTCCGTCATCTCCCTCGGTTTTTGTTTCTTCGGGATCAAGCAAATATTGGTCTGATTTAGTCTTGGATCAAAGTTCCCATCAGTAAAGAAGTCTTGTACTAGTCGGATGATATCTTTTTGCATAACCTGCCAAAATCTCTGGAAAAGTTTGCTCGTCATACCGTCTGGGCCTGGAGCTTTATCAGGGTTAATATCAAATAAAGCTTTTTTAATTTCCTGCTCTGTTGGTTCAGCTGTCAGAATATCGTTTGTGGACGCAGAAACTTTATTTTTTATGTATTGCAGGGAGGCGTCCATGTCTGTGGGTATAGATGTTGAGAAGAGTTCTTGGATATAGTCAACAGCCACCTTTTCTATTCCAAGATCACTCTCAACCATCCTGCCTTCTTTGTTCTTTATACTAGTGATGCGGTTTCGTGCTCGTCTTTGTTTTGTGATCGAGTGGTGAAATTTCGTGTTTCTATCGCCTGCTCGACGCCATTGTGTTCTACTTTTTTGTTCCCAATATTGATCCTCTTCCGTGAAAGCGGTGATAAGTTGTCGTCTCAAGTCCTCTAATTCTCGAAGAGTAGAATGATCATCATCTTGGGCTATATCAATCTTTCTTTTCAGCTCTTCAATAAGTTTTGCTGAGTTAGACGGATTATTCTTTTTCCAGGAAATTATGTTTCATCGGCACGAGGCAACTTTATGGTGAAAGTCCACATCGTGAGCTTCACTGAAAGTGCCCCTACTTGAAACGATAGCCTCTTTAAATCCAGGTTTCCCCAAGCATCTTTTATCAAAGCGGAAGCTCTTCTTCGATCTTCTGTAGATAGATTGTATACGGGCTAACACCGGTCTGTGGTCCGATCCCCAAAGTTGTAAAAATTCTACATTTGTAGCCGGGAAAAGCGAGTGCCATTCTTCATTCGCAACAGCTCTGTCTAGCTTGCATTTAACCTTTCCACATCGTCTTTTACCCACCCACGAGAACGAGTTTCCTTTGTATGGGAAATCCAACATCCCGCAGTTATCGAACATGTACTTACCATATAAAAAGTCAAAACATTAGTTTGAATAGAATATATGTTTAAAAATAAACTACCAATCACAAAAATTGAGAAAATATTATCATCATATGTATCTGCTTAATTTTTCAGCATTTTCTGAATGCATAGTAAAGAACACACTCCTTGAAAACCAATCCATTGAAGAATCTCTGATCCTTGTAAAATCTTTCATTATTGTGCCTTACCGGGTCCTTGTCATGTTTTTATTTGAAGCTTTTCACTGTCATTCTCATTGTCACTTTAACTTTCCAAAACTTTTTCATGGAGAATCGGCGGCTAGTCGATGAAGTACTCGATAAACTGCTCAACTTTGAAGGCGCCTCTGTCCACAGCTTCTTCGTCAAACTCGCCTTCTTGGTTTTCAAACAGCCAAAGACTAAAGCCATTGACTTCATTGATTTCGCTTTCTACGGTTCTACAATTTAAGGATTTTTAGTTCTAGAGTTGTCAATATGAGGAATTCAGTTTTAGGATTTAAGTTGGGTATGGATCTTAATTGGTGGGTTTCTGGTTAAACTAAACGTGTTGGATCTTAATTAATCAGGTTTTAATTTGATTAAGTGTCGACTTAAAATCTATAATATAATGGCGGAGTATCACTCCTGCAAAAGTGACACGTGTCTTTTTTTCCGATGAAACGGGCTTGTGTCTGGGTCTTCAAACTGGGCTCTGTATTAGAATGGCCCAACTCTTATCAGAAGGCGTCGTGGATATTAGGGTTTAGCCGTCTTCCTCTTCCGGTACTCAACTGTTTTGTTCGATCTATTAAGTCTCTACGCATGTCTTTAGCGACGAAACTCTTCCTCATCCTGTAACGCCTTCAGAGCCTCTTATATATATAAAACATCTATGTAAGTTTTCATTTGCTTATAACTTTTCTTCTCTACCTTTTGCGATTGTTTATTCCACTGAAATCCATTACGGAAATGACTTCACCAGCTGTTCCAGCCGCCATTGCCGCGGTTCCCTACTTCACCTTCAATTCTCTCCGCCTTGGAAGGTCCGCCCAGTCTGTTGTCGGTCGACTCATACGATTCTGGGTTTCCAGGAACATTAACAAGAATGGAGAGTTTATGGGCATCACCATTCTCCTCCTCGATGAACTGGTGATGATTATTTACTTAGCCTTTAACTCTGTTTGCTTAATCTTTGTTCATATATGAAATGTCTCTTCATGTTTTTTGGTTTTGTTTATGAGAATTTTTATGAACAAGTAATGATTTTTCCTATGATTTCCTTACAGGATTCCGTGATCCACGATTTCATCGTTGTATATTATGCGTTTTCCTTTTGTATTGATGACCTCTTGAGATTTGTGCATTCAAATAGCTTTGTGGAAGGAGTTTCGCAGAAGATCAGGAGACAGATCAAGGAATTGGAGAGGATCTCTGGTGTGGAGAGCAATGTTCTTAGCCTCTTACTGTTGATGGAGTTCCTGATGATTCTTATCTCACAAGGTATCGGCTTTTTATTTTAATATTCACAAAGAATTCAAGTCATTGGTGATTTTATGGTGACTGGTGATGTACATAACCAAACTTATTTTTGATTGGCGTTAGGGCTTGTATGGGATGAAGCTAAGTACCCAACAATGTCACCTCTGAAGGAGGTCGTGGTCTTGTGGACAATATTCAGTCTCAGGTTGCGAAGATTGAGGATGATCTCAAGGTATTCAGGCTTTTAAACCTTTACTCAGAATGATTAGCCGAATGGTAGTTTCTTTGTGACGAGTTGTTGGTTGGTAGTTTTAGTTTTTGATTATAAACTTCTTTTGGTGGTGAAATGGATTCCTATGGTTCGTTATTTAGGTTCGTGTTTCTGAGTATAACAATGTGCGCAGTCAACTCAACGCCATTAACCGAAAACAAAGTGGAAGGCAAGCTTTTATTTTTCTTTATCGTATTCATACTGTAAGAACAATCTAGAAATCGTGGGCAGATTGTAATTACAAAAGTTTTCATTTTTTTGTCTCTATAAACTAAGTTCTCCTTGAAACATGTTACAGCTTTGCTGTTCGCGACCTCCCAAGCTTGGTTAAGCCAGAAGATATCGTCGCATCAGAACATCTGGAGACTCTCCTTGCAGTTGTTCCAAAGTATTCCCAAAAAGAATTGGCTTGCATGTTATGAGACACTGACCTACTTTGTGATAAATTGATGAGTTTATGGACCAATTGTAACACTATTATTTTCTTGCACATGGATTTTGATCAGTCCATCCTTACTGTTTACAGGTTCCTAGGTCTTCGAAGAAATTGTTTGAGGATAATGAGTATGCTCTTTACACCGTCACCCACTTCACTCAAGCTTCTGTTATCTCCTCCAGAGCTTTCTTAGAAGGTATATTAGTAGTAGTGATATTTCCTTAGAACTTCTTTTATTCACTGCGCAAGCTAAGACATCTGATTGATTCTCAAAGCTTTGTTCATAATCTGTTGTCATCGTTCTCTTCTAGGTTCGTGATTTTAAACACAGCGTTGAAGCTAAGTTATTGCTGATTTCGATTCTGCAAATTTCTCAGGGATTCATTCCCACGTATTCTGTTTGATTTGTATCTATGAATTTGTTGATTTTTTGTTTTTTTAGGGAAAAGTGATGCAGTCAGGGCGTGCAACGAAATTGATGATAGAGGCGTTGCTTCCGCAGTTTCTGGCTCTCACAAGATGGTGAATTGAGCCAGTTCCGAACTCCGGGGTCCAGATCTCCGAACTCGGTCACGTTAAGGTCCAGTGGTCCACACACCTGCTTTGACTCATATTCTCGAGCTAGCTTCCATGTTCAGAGAACTCATGATGTTTCAGGGGACCATAAACTCAAAACTCAGAATCATAACGTCAAATCAATGGTGATGTAATTTTCAGGACTTGGCAACAGGCTTTCTGGCCGTGCTTGGTAACGAGGAAGCCAGCAGAGAAATATTCAACATCTCAGGAGAGAAGTACGTCACCTTTGATGGGTTAGCAAGAGCTTGCGCAAAGGTACATGCTGGACTCTTTGGAGCGTTGCTTGCGTGTTTATTACAAGTGATGACTCGTCATGTTTTAAAACTCTTTATCAGGCTGGTGGCTTTCCAGAGCCAGAGATTGTTCACTACAACCCGAAAGAGTTCAATTTTGGGAAGAAAAAGGCATTCCCTTTCCTTGACCAGGTAATACCTCCAAACATTTCAAATGATTCAGGCTGCACAACATCAAAAGAATCAAATTCTTTAAAAGTTGTTATCTTTTATCAACCCAAAACCCCCTGAACAAGTTGCATTTATCATGTGCATGCTTTTATTATGTACAAGGTGTATCTGCAACAAAGTGGGCGATCGAGTATGAAGGGACAGCTGGGGAGGCTTTTAGAAAAAACCATCCCGAAACAACAGTTATTGTTGATAACTGCAATGTGATTCTTGGGTAAATAGTCGATGAGATAAAACGCTTTACTCTCTCTCTCAATGTGGATGTTTCTTTGTGTTGTGATCAGTTGTTTGAGCTTATTATCTGCAGGGCCATAATTAATGGAGAAATGTGGAGATCAAGATGAGTGTATCTCTACCACAGAAGCTAATGAACTCGCCGCTAAACTTGATGAGGACCAGAAGCGTATACTGCCACTGCCTGGTCAAGTCGATTTCATCAACGGAGGCCCTCCATGTCAGATATATACATATATTAAGATTGTTGCTATACAGAGTGAAGAAGAGACCTTAATCTAAAGCAATTTGGCAGGGATTCTCCGGTATGAACCGGTTCAGCCAAAGCCCATGGAGTAAAGTTCAGTGTCAAATGATATTAGCATTCTTGTCCTTTGTTGATTATTTCCAGCCAAGATACTTTCTCCTGGAGAACGTGAGGAACCTTTTCTCATATAATAAAGGGCAGATGTCTAGACTCACTCTGGCTTCTCTTCGCAAAATGATTTACCAAGTAAAAAGAAACTCATGCTAATATTATGAAATAGAATTCAAAGCCTTTATGCTAATATGATATGTTTTTATCAGGTGAGACTTGGGGTCTTGGAGGCAGGTGCATATGGATTTCTCAATCTCGCAAAAGAGATTTTATATGGGCAGCCGCCCCGGAAGAAGTTCTTCCCGAATGGCCTGAGCTTTTCTTTGGGTTTTAAAAAAATTTAACTATCTTTGCTTCCGATTATTAAACTTCTGTTTTTTCCTGCGTGTGATATTTTGTTTGAATATTTGACTTTTGTTTTAGATTATCAATGGAATGTTGATGGGTTCTAATGCATACCAGTTTTTCCGGAAGCGTATTGTTTTTCCTTTTACATTTTATTCAAGTTACAGAATATCTGCCGTCTAACCTTCATACAAGTAATAATTAATCCCAGAAGATGCTGCTTTCCTAAACTAGTTATAAATGCTTAACTGAAATGGTTGTTAATTTTCCACAGTACATTTGGACTTTCTTTTTACGTTTTCTGATTGTATATGTTTTTAAACATTAACATGACAATCTATGAGTAAAAATAATGATAGTTGTTTTAATAGCGTTGATTGTCGTTCGTTCGGACGATTTTTAAAGTTGTATTTTTTTATATAACAGTACGAAATAGGAAATCTTCATTGAAGAAAACATACAAAGACGGTAGTATGATGTTGAACATTGAAAAAGATTAGTACAACATGATTCCCCCAACTTTACTCTTAGGAATTTCACAACAAAGTACCTAAGAGATGAGATCATCCTACAAATAAAAACTAACAAAGCCCATTACAAAACTATAAACTAAATAACTTTGATATTGCATACTTTTAAATCGATCAAAATTTATAAGTTCTGAAAACCAGAATATTACAATTCTACTTTCTCGAGACTAATTATGGGTTAAATAAGTCAGAAAACAAACTTTTTTGGTTCGAATAAGTTGTTAATTTTTTATGGTCGATTTTGTTAATCTTTTCCCTTTTAATTTATTTATAAATACACTAGCACCTATCTAAGTCAGCAATAACCAACCACATTAACCTCAGCTTTTGCAATAGATATCCCTTTCAGAGGTCGATCAAAATAGTATAGAACTCAAGAAATCGAGAATAACACAAAACCTCTTTTGTATTCACTTTCGTATTGCTTTCGTAATGCTCTAGAAAAAAAAACTATCTTAAGAAAAACTAAAGCTCAAATCACTCCACACAATTCGTTAGTGATTCAATCAACACAAGCTTCAATATATAAGACTAGATAACTCCTAATCCTATCAGCAATAATACTTTCAATATTTCCTAATTCTTTCGG
The DNA here is from genome assembly GCA_018703725.1 of Brassica juncea. Taxonomy (NCBI): domain Eukaryota; kingdom Viridiplantae; phylum Streptophyta; class Magnoliopsida; order Brassicales; family Brassicaceae; genus Brassica; species Brassica juncea. The sequence continues at coordinate 17,668,080 of CM031941.1, read as the reverse complement.
ATAATCATAACTTGTATCTTCGGATAATCATAACTTGTATCTCAAGTTAATCTTCAAGCTTATCAACAGTCTCCCCCTTAAGCTTGATTCCATCTTCACTCACATCTTGCATTCCTATGAGATTCCTCATCTCCTTGAAACGGATTCGACTCAGAGCCTTAGTGAGTATGTTGGCCCTTTGATCACTTCCTGGAACGTATTCTACTTCAATTTTTTCACCCTCAACACACTCACGGATGAAATGAAATCTTCTATGAACATGCTTACTTCGACCATGAAACACCGGATTCCTTGTAAGCGCGATCGCAGATTTGTTATCAACTCTTATCACCACTTTCCTGCTGTCTTCTCCTACGACCTCACTCATAAGCTCCTGGAGCCATATTGCCTGTTTCGCAGCTTCCGTTGCTGCCATGAATTCGGCTTCACATGATGATAGTGCCACAATCTCCTGTTTTTGAGAACACCAAGTTATAGGACTGTCGCCAAGGTAGAAAACATGACCCGTTGTACTTCTGCCATCACCAATATCAAGGTTGTGTGAACTATCGGAGAAACCGATTAGTTCCAGCGTCGTTGCTTGCTCAAACCGAAGACCAAGAGAGGTGGTACCACGCAGATACCTCAAAACTTGCTTTAGGGCCGCACCATGGGATTCTTTAGGGTCTTGCATATATCTACTAAGCATACCAACAGAGAAAGAGAGGTCAGGTCGTGTATGTAATAAATAACGAAGACACCCAATACTCCTTCGATACTCTCTTTCATCAATGCTCTTTTCTCTTGGTGATTTTGACAACTTCAAGTTCATGTCCATGGGAATATGAGCGAGATTGCAGTCGTTCATACCAGTTTCTTCAAGGATCTTCTGAGCATATCTATCTTGTGATAATACGATACCTTTTCCAGTTTGACACACTTCAATACCCAAGTAGTAAGTTAGCTTTCCTAGATCACTCATCTCAAACATTCGAGCCATTTCTTGTTTAAATCCGACAATCTGTTCTAGGCATGAACCAGTGACGAGTAAGTCATCAACATATACACATACGAGTAGAAGTTTTTTCTTCTCCTCCTTCCGGTAGAGTGATGGCTCTTTGGAGCAGCGGGTGAAACCAAGTTCCCTCAAGATCCTGTTAAGCTTTATATTCCATGCCCGAGGGGCTTGTTTTAAGCCATACAAAGCCTTATGTAATATGTAGACTTTGTCTTCCATGCCTTCGATAACGAACCCTTCCGGCTGCAAAACATATACTTCCTCTTTCAATTCTCCATGCAAGAAGGCTGTCTTCACATCAAGATGATGAATTTCCCACTCCTTGGAAGCAGCCACTGCGATGACCATCCTGATTGTTTCAATACGAGCCACTGGTGCAAAGACCTCGTCATAATCAATTCCATGTTGTTGCACGTAACCTTTTGCTACCAACCGCGCCTTATATTTGCTAATACTTCCATCTGCATTCCTTTTTATTTTAAAGATCCACTTTAGTCCAATAGCTTTGATTCCTTTAGGTAGATCAACCAGGACCCAAGTGTTATTCTTTTCGATATAAGTTAGCTCCTCTATGCACGCATCCATCCAAACCTTTTTCTCTTTCGCCTCCTTGAAACTCCATGGCTCATTGTTTACCACCATTAGGAGCCTCTCACACTCTTGTTCAGATAGGAGTACGTAGTCTTCTAGGTAAGAGGGCTTCGTCCTTACTCTGTTTGACCTCTGTGGCTCTGTTTCTGCGAGTTCTTCATCATCTTCTACTATTTCTTCTTCTTCGCTATTTTCTTCCTCATTTATCACCTGAGTTTCCACCGATCCTTCGGAATTCTTCAGTGGTAACAATTCCACTTCGAATGACCCTTGTTCTGTTTCTTTCGGTTTTCCTTTGTTGTTCCAGTTCCATTGTCTTTCCTCCTCGAAGTACACATCCCGACTTACCACGATTCTTTTACTTGTAGGATCGTAAAGCCTGTAGGCCTTTGTGCCTGGCTCGGTCCCTAAGTGTACCAGAACTCTCGATCGATCGTCAAGTTTCTTTCTCCCCACGGACTCTGTTCTTGCATAACATACACATCCAAAGATTTTGAGATGTGCGATGTTTGGTTTCTTTTTTCGTAAAGCCTCGTATGGTGTGAGTCCAAGTAGAGATCTTGTTGCGACTCGATTTACCAGATATGTAGCATGTCTGACTGCTTCACCCCACAAATAGTTCGGTACGTTCATATGCTTCAATAAACTCCTGGTCATCTCCAACAAAGTACGGTTTCTCCGTTCAACAACCCCATTTTGCTGGGGAGAATAAGGAGCTGTTGTGTGTTTGTTGATTCCATGTGCATCGCAGTAACTTATAAACTCGTGTGATGTAAATTCTCCACCTCTGTCTGATCTGAAAGTTTTTATCGCCATCCCTGTTTCTTGCTCCGCCATCTTCTTGAAAGTCTTGAATTTGATAAAGGCTTCACTCTTCTCTTTCAGCAATATGATCCACATGTACCTCGAAAAATCATCGATTAATACGAATACATAGCGCTTCTGTCCCGGTGTGGAAGGTGTGATAGGCCCACAAAGATCTCCATGGACAAGTTCAAGTGGATGAGTAGCTCTGTACGAAGTGGCTTGCGGCAATGGCTTCCTTGCTTGTTTTCCAAGCAGACATGATACACAGGTTTCTTTTTCAACTGATATATCAGGCAATCCTATCACCAGCTCCTTGTTTATCATTGTTTTAATCGTATCAGTGTTGACGTGTCCGAGCCTGGCATGCCATCTTGATGACGCGGTAGACGATGTAGCTTGAAGACATTGGACGATGTCAGCTTGCATTGTTACCTTGTATAAGCGATTCCTCGACCTTGAGGTTTTGATCATCAAATATCCTGTTCGATCAAACAGCATCAGTAGGTTCTCTTTCATTCTCACCTCGCAGCCAGCTTCGGTAGCTTGTCCCAAGGAAAGGATATTGCTTCTTAGTCCAGGTATGTAATAGACATTGCTTAATGTTTTCTTCACACCTCCTTTCAGAAAAAATCTGATCGATCCTTTGCCTTTTATATCGATTCGAGAATCGTCTCCAAAGCGAACCTTTCCTGTAATGCCTTCGTCAAGTGTGTAGAAGAATGATCGATTTCCACTCATGTGATTACTTGCTCCATTGTCAAGATACCACAAATTCTCCATGTCTTCTTCAACTTCGAACACACTAGGTTTCACTTTCCTTTCATTAAGATACACTACATCGTGCATCATCAATTCATCCGCCTCTTGTGTATCTTCTTCTTTCTTTTCAGCAGTTTCTTGTAACTTAAGCAACCTGTCAGGGCATTCAGATGCGTAATGGCCGAGTTTGTCACAGTTAAAGCAAGTAATGTGGCTTTTGTCTTTGCTTTGACCTAGTTGGCCTTGCTTGTATGCTTCTTTCTGTGCGTAATAACCTAGCCGTCCTCGACCTCTTCCTCCTCTCCAGCTACCTCGTCCACCACGTCCTCTTCCTCGACTGTACCCATAATTCTCTTGCTGAGGTTCATTGTTGGCGTACATTAATTTCTCCTGATCGGCGAGTTGTTCTTCATCTTCTTCCCTTATCCTTTCCTCATAGGCTTTCATTCTGCCGACTATCTCTTCAAAGTTGGTTGTGTTAAGATCCAACATCTGTTCAATTGATGCAACCATATGAATATATTTTTTCCTTGGCAAGCTCTTCAAAAAATTTTTGACAAGCTTTGGCTCTTCAATGATTTCTCCAAGAGAAGCGGACCTAGACGATATTTCAGCAAGCTTTCCGATGAAGGTATCAATAGAGTCTTCCTCCTTCATCTTAAGTTTGTCGAAATCTGCCATTAACGTTTGTAGTCTTGCTTCTCGTACTCTCTCTGCTCCAACGTGTCTAGCTTTGATTGCTTCCCACAGAGCTTTGGCTGTATCAAGGTTTCCTATCTGAAGCGTAAGTGCCTCAGGTATGGATTGAAATATCAATGCGATAGCCAGATCGTTCTTCTGTTCATGCTTGGTTCCTGGATCAATGGTTTCCCACACTAAGTTTACCTTGAGAGAAATCCTCATCTTCATAGCCCAGACAGTGTAATTTGATGAGCTCAGCATCGGGAGTTTGATGGACGAAGATCCACGTTCCTTGTTGCTTAACTCTGTTTCGTTCTTTACTTCCGCCATGGTTTATCGTCTCCTTCGTAATATCCTCTTCTCACAGGTCTTGCGTTGATTCCCTTAAGCTCTGATACCAATTATAGAACTCAAGAAATCGAGAATAACACAAAACCTCTTTTGTATTCACTTTCGTATTGCTTTCGTAATGCTCTAGAAAAAAAACTATCTTAAGAAAAACTAAAGCTCAAATCACTCCACACAATTCGTTAGTGATTCAATCAACACAAGCTTCAATATATAAGACTAGATAACTCCTAAACCTATCAGCAATAATACTTTCAATATTTCCTAATTCTTTCGGATAATCATAACTTGTATCTTCGGATAATCATAACTTGTATCTCAAGTTAATCTTCAAGCTTATCAACAAATAGTACAAATATAAAAATATACAAATATCAACACATATATAGATCAAATTCTAATGCACACAAATGACAACAATAATACAAAAAAAAATCCCAATAACATTAGACACAAAGAAACAAAATGCATTTTGATTTCCCTGTGTACAGGCATCCGGTGTTTAGAAGATATATCAAAACCTTACAAAACAAACGAACATTAGGTGCACGTATTTTATATTTGCGCGGCTTATTCAACGCCCCAACCTACACCTCCCTCCTAAGCCCCCACCTAAAACCCTCTGCATATTCAAAGATATGCAGCTAACACGCTCAAGTTTATACGCAACATTACTAACATGGCTTCAACTATCACAAATTCTGCAACGTCTATCAAAATCCATAAAAACACTACCAAACACATCAAGAACGTACCTTCCCGTCCGTACTCAGCCCCGCGCTTGCACGGGGGCTACGCCCCTAGTGGTTTAAATGAGCCTGATATTAAAATATTGGAATAGTGGAAGAAATTTTATTCTTATAAGAAAAATGTGTCTTCAGAGAGTGAAAAAATCCAGGTGTAGCAAACATCATCGATAACTTTCTCAAATTCAAGACGTTGATAGCCATCTTTGAAAGCTGTGGAATCCAATAGTGTTGGTGAGACTTGTTGGATTTTGGAAAAGAAAATTTGGAGAAAGGTTTCTTAAAAACGAAGAAGGTTTATGTGATTAATTTTTTTTTGGGTTTGGAGAAAGAAAATTTAAATTTAGGTGAAAACACTTTACCTGAGACAAAATGTGATAAAGTTGGAAAATAGCATCCAAAAAAAAAAATTGGTGGCTTCTTTAAATTTATTGTGAAAGTACACATTTTTTTATAGATAATTGTTTTCTTAAAATTGGCAATATTAAGTACGATTCTAATGAGATTTTTCATATATAGTGGCTCTGGCTGCCGGGTTTCACCTAGTTTTATTTTTTTTATTTTGTTTTTACTTTTGATTTCTTAAATTATGAGTTCATCGATAACATCTACAATGCTTGATTGTCCCTTTCCTCGTTTGGTGAAACATCCAGATGGTGTCTTTCGTCAATACGGTCTGCATCGTTTCCTCTACCCAAGTGGTGTATGTACTTATAATCATATTTCTTAACATTGGGCTTTGGTTGGGAGAGAATAATAATAATGATATTGGATGATGTGTTTCATGTGCATTATCTCTCCTCAGGAGGTTTTTCTTTTCTGTGAGTGGTCATCCTTTTCTGTAGTCTACTTCAACCGGCATTTGTCTCTGTCTTTCATGGCAAAATGATTTCCCCTCTATCAAGACGACCACTACCAAAGCAGCCTTGGAATGTTCATATAGAGAAGAGGGTCATGGTAGCAATCATAATAATCTCACAGATTAAAGAAGAATTTATCAAATTCATATTTGGATACATTATATGTGGTATACTTATATGAAAATGATGAATTAAAGAAGAAAAAGTTAATGGAAAATTCTGTTGGAGGGTCTGAATACACATGTATATGTATCTTCAAGACGAATCAGAAATTCATACGGAATCTTTAAATTTTATAATGTTATTTACAGTCTGCACGCATGTGCAGACATTAATATTATTCTTATATTAATGTATGCGTGCGGGCATTAATTATTCTTAAATTTGGTGTTTGCATATCTATGATTCTCATGATCAGCTGTATTCTCTAATGTTAACATATCATATATGTGTGTTGGTATAAAGTTAATGAATCTGATATATAAAACTTAATTAGTGTCACCATTGACTGAGTTAAGTGAGAACAAAGAAAGAAAAAGGATCAGAAAAGACCGTGTGTGTGTTCAGATAAATGTCTGAGTAAGAATCTATGTGCCCTATGATCAATACTCTCAAGATAAGCCTACACTTTTATTTCAAAAATGAAGTCACTAAAAGGGTATGTCAGATGGTGTCTAGTGAGCTGTGGGCAGATGGTCAAGTTGCTAAGCTGAGGCTAGATACATGGAAGTGCTTTTAAAGTTGGTACTGATTTGATGTGGCTTGAAGCATTGCAGCGGTGATAGTAGTGGTTCTAAAGAGCTGGTGATTCCATGCGTTTTCAAATCTCTTCCAGAGGTTCATTTTTTGTTTTGCTTGAGGACGAACAAAGAATAAGTTTGAGGAAGTTGATATACCATGGCTTTTACCACTTTTAGACCATGGCATAAGTCTTATTTAGAGTATATTATATGTGTTTGGAGTTTTTAGAGTCTTTTCAGGTTCGGGTACGTTTTTTGCAACTTTGGAGATTTTTTAGCTCTTTGATATAACATGAAGCTCATATTTTGATACAATATATAGAATTGAGTTATCTTTCCAACGTTACTGGTTTAAAGCCGTTCAGACGTTTGTATCAAAAGTTATGTTCGTTTTACTGAAGAGTGGTCCGTCTGACATGCGAGAGGAAGTTACCGAGCTCATAGCATAGTGTCGACTGACACCACCGGAATGTCGACCAACACTCCTTCTGATCTGCTCCCAACGAGTTTTATCAGCTTCAAAGAATTGTAGTTTTGCTCAGAAAATTGTAGTTTGGCTCAGAAAATTATTTTATTTACAAAAGAACCCAAAACGTGTTTAACCTAATTTATCTTTTTTAGACAGTGTTTAGGCTAAAAATTATTTTTAGATTTGGAAAGATAGATTAGAACTCCTTCAGAGATGATCTGGAACTCTTGTTGTTTATTATCGATGCTATCTGTTAAGAAAATGATTTGTGTTATTGCTTTCATGTTTGAGTAATCTATATGTTAGATTTAGGGATTTTCTAGGGAACCTGTTTGATTATGTCATTTACCTTGATTTCTATTTGAACCTGTTTCTAGAGAAATTAACTAGACACTTAGATTGTAGGATAGTTGTGAGGCATAAGAGTGTTATCAACATCGGAGTTAGATCTTGGTGAGCTAAATAACTATTTGCAGTGAGAGTTGGTTTTGGTATTTAGTGAACACATTGAATTTGAGTTTATTACTTGTCTGAAGTTGGATCTGCAACGAGAGATGGATTCCAGGATTTAGACATCTTATAGTTTATCGCAGAGAGAGTGGATAACTTACTGTTGAATTCGAGTTTTAGGATTGTTCTTTATAAAACTCTTAGCATATAGTTGTTTCAGCTCAGATTACCTGTTTGAATATCCCTGAGTCTAGCTTTTTCTCATTTGTTTAAAAAATATCTTTTATTTACAGCTGTGTTTTCTAATTTCAATTGTTTGCCTAGATTAATCTAAAACTGATAGTTAATTGTGCCTCTGTGGATTCGATCCCTACGTACTACACTGATCTCTTATTTGAGATTGTTACTCTTTTGGTAATTTTAGCATATCACATACCATCCGCGATTCCCTCCCACCATACCAAGGTGTCCCCCTTCAGGTGGTGAGCGGCCAAGATCCTACAAAGCTCGGCGGACATCTATCTGTTTTTTTTAGAAAATCAGCTTCTTCCTCTCGTAGATGTCATAGGTGGTATCCTCTATCTTTCTAAAGAAATCTATCTGCATGTTTTTCATGTGGCTCACTTCCCAATATGATGGTCCTCACACTTGAACACGCCTAGGTGGGGATAAGATGGATTCAAAGACATTCCCGAAGAAGATGGCACGGGTCCATCTTTGGATGCGACACCATTACATGGCATTCAAACTCCACATGTTCATGGTACCTATATATAATGTTCTTCTAAACCTATGGTATCTACCACAACTTGCGGATTCTCCTTGAATCACAACCTGGGTTTTCCCACCTCTGGATTTTCCTCCATATGATTATTATTTACACCTGATGTCAGCATAGTACAAGTTACTTCTATGGCTGGTGGTTGCGGTGATATTTGGACAATAGTCCCTTCTTGCACAATTTTGGTGTTTTTAGAATGATGACTAATGAAATAATTAAAAGATAATCTATTAACTTAAGTACAAGAAAGTAGCAAGATCTTTGGTCCAAAAGGTGCTTTATATAAATCATTTTGAACCCCCCCCCCCCACCATTTAGTAAGACATTTGAAAACACATTGAAACACGAATATATACACTCTTGTCTACACCTACCCACCCGGACAGCACAGGCTGGGTAGCCTGGGTTTAACCCCTGCTCTGATACCAAATTGTAAGGGCCCTGTCCCCAAGGATCGTACTTTAACCTTAACATTACTTCTATTCAGTCCAATACTTCCTTTATTTCAAGACCCAAGTTCTTACAAGAAACTAACTCAAAAAAACCTGTATAACATAACAATAGTTTTAGAAATCATAGCGAAAACTGTTAAAATAACAAAAAAAACAATGTAGATAGCACCATAAGGACTTCTACTCCTGGTCCCTCTCGAGCGTACCTGCAACAGGATGGGATAGTATTGGTTTACTTAGTCAGGGTGGGTTCTGTGAATCCACAAACTCATCTCAAGATAAGTAAGGAAACCAGATCAGTCATAATTTAATAGAATCTATCATGCATCAAACAACCTAGAACTCTAGGGCCTAGGCTCACGGACGTCCCACCTTGTGTCGGCTAATCCTGCGGGTAGCTCCTGTTAGACTACTAATAAAAACCCTCCTAAGGAATGAACTCGAAGGTTGGTGAAAAGGATAAGGTTTGAACAAGAAGATGGATCAAAGGAATGGTGGATCGAAGGGTCTGCAGTTTAAGGCTGCGGAAGGCCAAATACTTGCTTGATTGTCTTAGTCTTTGAAGGCAACCTCATAAGTGAACAAGACAATGCTAGGGAGATTCCTGTCCTGGCAACATTACGATATTCCGAAGAACGAAGAATTCAACAAATTTAAAATTAGATTTTAGTAAAAAAGTTGAATGAGTAAAACAATACAATAGCAAGCTTTTATATAATAGGATTTGGATAGAAATAAAAAATTATAGTCAATCTTAGAAACTATAAAGCTCTTTTACACTACAAGAAATATGGGCTTTGATAGCAGTAGAGGATAGCGTTTTTTGCCTTTATGCTATGTTTGACATACCCCTTAATTTTAGATAGTGTTTGTGAAAATTCAAACGCTATCTTTGGTTGGCCCGATTTCAATTATGCACACGCTTTTTAATAATGTAGTATACATAGCACTATCGATTTTAAAACGCTATGTATGATTAAGGCGGAAAAATAATTAATTCTCCCTCTCATACTCATTTCACTTTCCATCTCCCTTTAATTCATTTTTCAACCCTCTTAAAACCCTAAACCCTAAACTCTAGACTCTAAACCCTAAACTTTAAATTCAAACCCTAAAACTTAAAATTTTCTTATTTTGATTTCAAAGCTTAACTTTAGAATCAAATTTTAATACTTTAGAATTTTAGATTCAAATATTAAATCTAAACATTAAACCCTAAACTATAGACCTATAAATATATTATACCAAATTAATCACATACCCTAAAATCTAACTAAAAATATTAAAGTATAATTTTTATTATTTAACTTTAAACTAAATCAAAGTCTAATCTTAAATTTTAAATATAAACCCTAACCACTATATGTCTATATTCCAAACCCTAAATTCACTAAAATTTACACCCTAAACTTTAAACTTCATATTTAAACCACATATCCAGAAATTAACATATAATTGTAAAAACTTAATTTTAAACTTTTAAACTTTATATCAAAATACAGTTTACTATATATATATAACTCAATTTTATTCATAATTTTTGACTTTTTAAACTTTAAACTTTGAATTATAAACTATAAATATACTTGTGGTTAAACATATCAGTCAAATTTATTATATATGAATTAAATATTACTAAAAATTATTACAGAAAAATAAAACAAAAAGATTTCACTGGCTATTCACTTTCTTCCCTTAGATTGGATCCAATCCGATGGACCAAATCCTTCCCTTCTTATTTTATCCGTCTTATTTCCATTGGCTGATATAAGTTGGCGAGGATAGCCATCTTTTAATATCTACCATTTTCTCTCTAACTCTCCAATCTTTCTCTCTCTGAATCGCTGTTTCTCAACCTCTTTTGGCGAGATTGAGATAGTTGGCGAGGATAGCCATCTGTTCTTTTGTTTGACGCTGAGATCAGCGACAGCGTCAAAAATATATATGTGATGTTCGGTGTCTTCGACGCCATGGCTGCAGATGTAAGACGCAGCGGTGACTTTTTGCCCGTAATCTCTAGAGGCCATTGACGCTGCGATATTTAGCGTCTGATTTGTTCATGATTCTTGGCCGCAACGGTTAAAAAGAAGCTGTTTTTGTACCGTCAGCCGTGAATTTGCCATCGGAGTACGTGTAGTTTCTGTCTCTGGCCGCTGACGCTGCGCGTCTTCCTCCCGAACAGGGCTATGTCTCTCAATCTCAGTCGCCATCTATCTCAATCTCAGTCGCCATCTCTCTCAACCTCTATGTCTCTCCATCTTTCTCAATCGCCATCTCTCGCAATCTTTCCATTTTTCATTTAGATTCTCAGCAAGGTAGGTTCTTGTAATTGCTTACTACAGTGACCCAGAAATATGGATTGAAGTTTGGTTGAAACGTTTTTTTTTTGTTGTTTAGGGAGAAGAAGCAGTGGATAATGAAGAGTGAGTGGAGTCGGAGATGTGCCGGAGTCGGAATGGGACTAGCTGTCTGGATTCCATAGGCGGAGGAAAACGGTGGGACGATTACACGGGAAGGAGAAATGGTGCTGTCAAAAGATGATGAAACGGGAAAGAGAAGTGGTGGAGGAGTTCGTGATGATGGTTGATAGATCCGGTAATGGAGGCAGCTGGATTAAGCAAACAGACGAGGCGGAGGCAGAGCTCTGCGGCAAAGGTGGTGGAGGCGTGAGGAGTTAGTATTTTTTTAGGTTTAACTTTTTTTGGTTTACTTTTGGTTTACATTTAAACCAATTTTGATTTGTTTTTTATATGTAAACCAGTTTTATTTGGTTTAGTTTATGAATCATTTGTAATTCAAATTAATAATACAAATATAATTTATAAATTTATTTTAATTTGTAAATCCATTTTAATTTTTAAATTGCAATTCCAATAATATAAAAATTTAAAATATTTTTATTTTATTTTTAATAATACAAATAATAACAAAAATTACACGCTATTGAATAATATCTAATTGCATATAAGAAACCGCTATATTATATCACAATCTGATAGCATCGCAAAAAACTGCTATCTAATGTGTTTGACCTACTATGACGGACGATGATACATCGCTTCATAAACCGCTATCGTATCGTTAGATAGTGTTTTCTGTCCGCTACTAAAACCCTTTTTTCTTGTAGTGTTAAAACCATGAAGACTTGATTAGGAATATTGACTTGACCAAAGACCAAGATTTTTGACCGAATTTGTAAAATTGTGTTCGCAAAACTCTTAGGCAGGTCGTGTCCATTTGCATGGTCGACGGTCTCTGAATTGCCGTTAGATTGATATATTATTAGACCTTGGCTTGTATTTTCTTGTTTGGTCTTTCTTTCTTTGGACTGAGGCATGATCATAAGCACGTTTTTAGTAAATCTTCAAGCCCATGTCGTTTCAAACCAAACCCTCAATTGATATGTTTGTTGCTGAATAGGATTACATCATCCCCTCCTCCTTAATACAATTTTCCCTCAAATCCATTATAATGCTGCTTCCGGGATCACTCGCCTAGCTTAACACATTACAAAAGATGGAAGAGCAGTCTCGGTTTAACTTCAGAATGGATGATCTCTTGGCTTCTCGTAGAACTTTTTGTTTTTTTAAAAAAGATGGAAAAACGAGAATGATGAATGACATAAGTGAACACCGAACCCTCAAGTGTGCTCTGATACCACTTGATAAAAATCCTCCAAAGGAATGCACTCAAAGGTTGGTGAAAAGGATAACCTTTGAACCAAAAGATGTATCAAAGAAATGGTTGATCAAAGGGTCTTCAGTATAAGGCTGAGGAAGGCCAAATATTTGCTTGGTTTGTCTTACTCTGTGAAAGGCAACCTCACAAATGAACAAGAAAGTGCGTGGGGGAAATTCCTCTCCTGGCAACATTACGATATTCTGAAGAACAAAAGATTCAACAAATTTAAAAGTAGATTTTATTAAAAAAGTTGAATGAATAAAACAATACAATAGTAAGTCTTTATGTAATAGGCTATGGATATAAATAAATATTTTAGTCTATCTTAGAAACTATAAAGTTCTTAGAACCATGAAGACTTGATTAAGAATATTGACTTGATCAAAGACCAAGACTTTTAACCGAATTTGAGAAATTGTGTTCGCAAAACTCCACGTCATGTTGTTTCCTTTTGCATGGTCGATGATTTATGAATTACCGTCAAATTTATATATTATTCGACCATAGCTTGTATTTTCTTGTTGGGCCTTTCTTCGAGGCATGATCATAAGCACATTTTTAATAAATCTTCAAGCCTGTGTCGTTTTAAACCAAAACCTCAATTTATTTGTTTGTTGCTGAATAGGATTACATCAGCTACTTTCCCGCAGCTTCCTATGTGACTACTTGCTCGCGGCCTGTTGGTCCTTTTCGGCACCGTCTACCTTGCGGTCATGTAGTCACTTATGCCTTGACTCGGCATGACTCAAACTACTGAGCCTTATCATTAACTCATCACCTCTTTATAGACGCCACCCGTTCTCAGTGTCTTAGCATCACATCATACATCATTACTCATTATAATTAACTCATCATTACTCATCATTTACCAATAATGGTTCATACACACAATCGGTTTCCTTTAAACATCTTATCTCATCTAGGTGCCTTTTCATCATAACATAACAATCAGCCTAGATCTAGTATATATCAAATCATACACATATGTACCTAGACGATAATAACAAAGGACTAGCGCCCTGATAGCTTATACGACATGAGACAAGTTCATGACCGAGTCCTCATCTTAGCCTTACTCGACGCCACAGATCCATATCTAAGAAAAGAGGAAGATTGCTACATCACCGCTAAAGATTTGTACTCTCACGCTCAACAAGGATGGGAAAAAGTATTAGAGATCAGATCTATACACCAATCATAAACCATGGAGAGTGGTATGCTCAAACTAACCTTTAAGCTACTCTCTTAAATAAGAGCTTCATTGCAATACTTAAGGATCGAATACACAATGACTGAGGTTCACATAACAGACTTATGGTTTCAAGCTAAGCTAAGCTAGAAGGATGAAAACAATAAAACAAAATAATAAATAGATAGGTTATGTAACAGATGAGAAGAAGCTAGATCTATGGAATTAAAACAGGAAATTCAAAACATAAATCAAGGGATGCGAAGGTTAATTAGGCTCAATTCCAGAACTCGAATATCAATAGTAAGTTATCCAACTCTCGTTGTGATTTACTAGCAGATGCCTAACTCTGATCAAATGTCAACTATTGTTGCGATTATGATGAATCAAACAAGCATTAGATCCGATTCGATATTATTCAACTAAATCCTAGACGAACTCTCGCTGTGAATATATATTTAGTCCAGCAGGAATCGGGTTCCGTCAATCGATTACACTCTCGCGTCTCTCAATTGTCTTATAATCCAAGCTTCAAGTTAATTACTCTAGATCCTAGTATTACAAGCCATAATGGTGTAGAAATCTGTGAATAACTCTAGCAATCAATCAATTTTCAGTTCGACATTAAGCTTATGAAATCCTAAATCTAACAGAGTGACTACTCAGACATGATTAATGAGAATATTATCAAAGACTGAATAGATATCATAGATAAATTCACAGGAGTTCCAAGAATACTCAAAATGAGTTCTTCTATACTCTCCTAATCTCATAACAAAGCTTAAAAGAGATGTAGCCTAAATATAGGTTAGAAAATAAACTAAATAGGTTAAACATGTTCATAGGTATTTTTGCAAATAGGGAAACTTCTAGGGAAAATGCAATTCTTGAAACTTGATAACACCTTTACGGGCATGATTCAGGAGGAGTGTCGTTTGACACCTATGGTGGTGTTATTTGACACTAGACAACAACCTAGACAGCTTCCTCCTCATGTGGCAGACTAACCACTATTCAGTAAATGTGCATAAATTTTTATCTAAACGATGATCTCAAACAGGTGGCACTAGAAAGCTTACTCAATTTTCTATCTTGTGTCAAAATATGAGATTCATCCATTGATGGGAAGACCTCCATCTGTTTCGAAACTTCAGACGCATCTATATAGTTCAGTAGAGTTGGATATCGAGCAGCACCAAGGGGGTATCGACTGACACAAGAGTAGTGTCGACCGACGCTGCAATACCCCTAATCTAGGGTATCAAGTCAACGGACTCAGATCCAGCCAGACTTGGATGGAGAAGCTATTAGAAGACATGAATTGAGGTTCAGTCAAAGCATTTTGAAGAATGGTCGAGGAGAAACAAGACTTGGTCGAGGAGAAAGAACTGAAGCTTCGAAGCGGTCAAGGCCGAGCGTGGTGAAATGCTGAAGTATGCAAATCAAGTGGGACTTGATCTCAATCATCATCATGGGATAATATAAGATTTTTAGCCGACTCAGAATGAAGTTGGAAGGAGCCAAAGTGAAGGTGGTCGATAGAGCTTCCAGAGATGGTCGAGACAGAGGTTTGACATCGGGCAAAGGACAAAGAAGACTATTTTGATTCCAGAAGCTTAGGGATCAATCTAGAAATATTGTCTAAGGCATTTGAAGACATATTTGGGAGTTTGGCCAAGGCAAAACCAAGATGGTCCGGAGGAAGGCAGTTTTGGCCGATATAGTCGAAAGGAGCTACCCAAGGGCAAAGGGAGCCAAATGGAGTTGTGCAAACATGGCAAAGGAGTTCAAAGGAGTGTTTTCTACAATTCCACAACTTTTGGAGAAGGTCAACTCAGGAGCCAAAGTCAACCAAAGTCAAAGGAGAGAGAATGCACCTTATTGGTCCATTTAACCCATCCGGTCAACCAATACGAGTATGCCACATGGAGGGTACCAAATTACTTCAATCCTGGAGATGATTTATAATAAATCAAGGGATTTTATGGTGAAGAAATCAGGGGCAAAAGACATCTAGAGAGCAAGGGAGCATGAAGATACCATTTGTTCCTAAAATGGGCTACATTTGGTAATGGAGCTAAGGAATGAAGAATCTCTTTTCTACATCAAAAATACGACATCTAAGATTCATTTAGGACCCAAGGGAAGTATTGGATTGGTCTGGAGAACAAGGAGAGCAGATTAGAAGATTGAAGACCAAAGGAGTCCAAAATGGCCATTTTTGACGGTTTGGTAAAGGAGGAAGAAGTCTAATGAAAACATGTCAGACACAAAAGTGTCGATGAATTGGTTCTTCACCAACACTCAGAGGTCTACAAGATCTAGAAAGGAAGGTCTAAGGAGTAGGTTCACCACCTATTGAGCAAAGGAATGTTTTTTGGCATAAAAATAGGTTATGTGGCAAAGTAACTTGGGAATCAAGTTTTGAGCTGATGTCCTGTGCAAGCAACCATTATAAGGAGGTGGTTTAGCTTCCAGAAGATGGGACGTAAAGGAGTTGATTCAGTGTACTTTCTTCCTTGCATGCAAAGTTAGTGTAAATTTGGTGACAAGTGTTTGGACACATGTCATGAGCTCCCACCCCACTCTTTGGCTATAAATAGGACCCTTAGAATGAGTTTTAGAAGTTAGAAACCCCCCTGAGATTTCTCTCTCAGTCGATCTTATGGTTTGCTCTTGAGAGAAAGTGACCAAAACCGATAAAAAATTTCTAAGTGAGTGAGGTGAGTGTAGGAGGCTTTGCGTGAGATTATCCTTGTTCCAGGATCAGCTGTGTAGTTCTAAGAGAGGTGGTAAGACCTTAGATGTTTTGTTTGTAGGTCCCTTTCCTTTTTTTTTTTGCTTTTAGCCTCTTTTGATCGGTTTTGGCGTGAACCGTAGGTCTTTAGCTTTTGGAGGTTCTTTCCGTCTTGTGAAGACCTAGGTGGGTTTCCTGTGTGTGTTGTTTGTTTCTAACCGTGTGTGTGTGCAGGTTGGAGAGCTTGAACCGTGTGGTTCTTGTGCTTGAACCACCTTTGCGGTTTGTGTGTGTGTGTGTGGGAGATTGGTAGTCCCCATGCTTGAGTGTATATTTTCATTGCTTGTTGCTGTGTGTGTTGAACCGCAAGAGATTTGAGTGAGACTCTATCTTGTTGGTTGTGTAGAATTGTTGCATGCATTGTTGTTAGGTTGTTAGATTCATGCATTGCATTGTTTAGATTTGTAGTTGCATATGTTAGTATTGTGGAGCATGTAGATTTGAGTTTAACTCTCTCACGTAATTCATATGCATTTGTAGTGTAGTGTAGTTTGGGTTCCATAGAAATTTGAGTGAGACTCTCTCTTATGCCGGGTAGAGTCTAGGTTAGTCACTCGCTTAGGTTTAGTTTTGTGTCTCTAGTCTAGACCAAATATTGCATCGAGGTTAGAGGTGGAGCTCCCTCATGTTGGTTGTTGTTTTATATTTGGGTCTAGACTAGTGCGAGTGCTTGTTTGTTTGTGTGTTTTGCATTTAGTCTAGGTGCATAGCATGTTAGTTAGAGGTTGAGCTCCCTCATGCAGATTTAAGTTGTGAAGCATCTAGACTAGTGCATGTGTGTGTGGCCGTCTCGGGGTTAGATTGGATGAAGCCAATTCTCCGATGATGTGTGTGGACCATGGGGTTAGATTGAGAGATACCCAATTCTCCAGTGGTGGAGTGACCTCTCCTTGGCTTGTCATGTGAAGTGGATCGCGCCCATGGACAAGCGCTGCATGATGATGCGGCCTGGGTTAGATTGGATGAAGCCCAATTCCCGGAGTGATGTTTTCCGATCATTTGACTTGGTGTTTATGGTCGGGAGTGTTCAGGGTGGAGAGATAGGGCTCCGTGTGTGAAGGGATCCTGGGATGTTTGAGCTTGAGTCTCCATCCTTTGTGTGTTTTGTTTTGTTTTTTTTTTTTGTTTTGAGTCTAGGATCGAGTCTAGAATCGAGTTTAGGATTGAGTCTAGGTTGTTTTGGGGTAGTTTTAGGGTCTCGGGGGTGAGATTAATAGCCTTTGTTTATTTTATCGCATTGCATTCATGTTTATTTTTATTGCATTGCATTAGTAGTTACACGTTTACTTTTCCGCATTGCATTGTTGTTATTGCTTGTTATTATTGCTTGTTGTTTGAGCATGGGTTAAGGGGGTTCGTTGTTGTTTTGGGAACTCGCTGAGTAATCTATGATTGCTCACTCCCCCTTTTCTATGCAGGTAACCTTAGAGGGACATGCGTTCACGGGGTGCAGAGGACGAGGCCAGGCGTAGATTTCCGGTGTTGTTTGCAAGGAGCAAGATGTTGTTGTTTTCACTTGTTTTGTTTTTCATGGGTACCCGTTTGACGTTTTTTCTTTTTAATGTTGTATTTGATGACTTTAGTCGAGTTCCCGACTTTGTAAAATAAATAAAAGTATGTTTGTTTAATAAAATCCCCGTTGAACGCTGATATTTAGTTTAGTCTGAACTTAACACAACTCTCGACCGAGGTACGGGTTGGCAAGCCTTAGACCGAGGTTGAGAGGGGCGGTATTATGGTCGGACTGGTCGAGACTTAGAATTTGTTTTGAAGTTTTGACCGGACTGACTGCAGTACTCGCCAACTTGTGGCACTTCCGGGACGTTCCGGGTTAGTCCGGCCTAGGACGGTCTGGGGGTGTTACAGACGCCCTGTCCAGAAATGCAGTTTCGAGATGATACACCCTGTCCAGCTAGGTTGCACGGGTACGCCAACTTGGTGCCTTCTCGCGTACCGGGTTCGGCTGGGGGACGGGTATGACTCGAATACGCCTGAGAAACGTCCCCAACACATGTGAGGTGAACTCGGGACGGCATGACTCAGCGGGGACGGGCTTGGTCATAGACCGGAGACGTCTCGGAAACGTTTCCAAGCAAAAAAATAACGTATCCGTTTGATTTTTTTAGGTTTTGAAGTTAAAGTTAAACCATATTTCTTTTTAATTGTTTTCTTTTTAATTTGTTTTCCATTTAAAGTTTGTTTATTAAAAAGTCTCTTTAGTCTCTTCCACTTCCACTTTAGTCTTTTCCACTCCTATCTTCGTGTCTTTCTCTACTAATCATTTTATTATGTTGCTTTCTAATATTTTGATTAGCTAATACTAAGATGATTAACTTATTTTGTTGCTTTCTAACATTTGGAACAAGTGTGGTTTTAATGTTAAAACTTAATGTTTTAGATTTTAATATTTTAACATATGGATATTTTTATATTTTCTCATATTGTGAGTGTCGTTTCTATGCTGCACCCGTATCTAAAAATTTTAAGTTTGCCGTTTCCTGTCCCGGTTCCCGTCCCCGTTTCCTGTCCCGGTTCCCGTCCCCGTTTCCTGTCCCCGTTCCCATCCCAGGGCAGCTTAGCTGTCCAGAAATGCAGTTTCGAGATGATCTTTTCAGTTTCAGTTTCCTTGATGCTCCAAATAGCTCTAAAAACTTCTATATGCTCCAAAACGTACATGAAACTGTAAAGACTGTAAAACAATTCCAAAATACATTTATACTATAAAATAGTCAATTCTCTCTAGGGAGACTGCCACATCAGAAAATAGTGGTACCAGCACGCGACACCTGTCCTCTTTCATTTTACGCTGCATTTCATTAACTGTTTTGCTTAACATTTTTGGGCTTCGTGTTTGGGCTTTATGTTGTTGATTGAGCTCGAAAGCGACCAAACATATATCGTCTTCTCAGTTTCAGAACGAGTTTTCATCCTCCTTTCCCGGACCTTCTTCAAATCAATGAAATCTTTTGGTCTTCCCAATGGCACTCGACTTTGGATCAAGGTCCCTATCATCTCTTCACCTCTGATTTTGTTTTCTAATCATCTTGATGTTTCTGTGTATACATTAGATTGAATTTGAATACTTTCGAAAATTGGGTTTTTCAAAAAAATCCGAGTTTCAATTGTGTTTCAAAGTGTTTTAATTTATTTTACGTCACATCTAATCCAGTAATGTCGTATTTTATTAAACTTTTGTGTGGAGTTGGTGGATTTGATTTCAGGTTTTTGATTGATTCCAATTTTGGTGAGGGTTGATCTAGGGTTACCAAACCAGAAAATCTTCCAGATCTCAATCTCCTTTATAGACCAATTACCTATTATGATGAATTCAGCAGACTCTCATCATCAAAAGCCAAGGAGCATCACAAAGTCATCATCTACCTTCCGAGTCTGCTGTGACGGATCTCGATCAGCTGCAATCGACGTGTTCATCATAATCGCCGTTATCATATCTTCTGGGTTCTTGATCATTCCTTACAGAAAATTCATCACCGTCAAAGCCGTTTTTATTAATTTTGCTGCAAGATGACTTCACTAGAATGGATTGGTACGGAAACAAAATTTTAAGTTTTGTTTTCTTCTTTTTCCCCTCTTTCCCTCTGTTTTGTGTTCTTTACCGCCTTTTGTGTTGTGGTAAAGGGCTCGGCAGAAGTTGCGTATACAAGAAGAAGTGCTGCATTTCAATATATGAAGAGATACAACAATGTACAGTTAGCGGAAGAGACTGTAGGTTACTGCCAAGCCCATGCTTTGGAGCGCGTACGGACTTGCAATCAGAATACTGCTGAGATCTTTGGTGATTATAAATACAATACCTATGATGCCGATAAGATTTATGAGGTAAGATTTTTGCAATCCTTTTTTCTTTGGGTTTGTGATTGGTCCTTGAAGCAAGTAATGTCTCTTTGGACAAGTGAATTTTGTCCTGACTGGGGTCAATGCTAACGCCGTTATATTATTGTAGAATGATGGACCAGATTGAAGCTTTTAGTCAGAGGGAGAGATGGAGGATACTTTAATTCTGGTGGAAACTTTGTAGAATATGTTAGCGACAAGGAAGTCAAGGTGCAGATCAAACATTGGTTTAGGAACATGAGCAAGATCAAACATTGGTTTAACGTTTTAGGAACTTGAGCAAGATCAAGTGCAAAAATTGAAAGAGAGTCAGCAATTGCAAGTCTGGAAATGGGCACACAGCTCCAAGACTCTATCAGTAAATGTATACAATAATTATAAGGTCATTGGTATTGGTATCAACTGGTCGCTTACAATGACGTTGTGGGTCAAAAATGCATAGGCCAGTCAACATCTGAATAAAAAGAGATATGCAGAGTATTAGAAAATTGAGTGCCTTTAAATATGTTTTATTTTATCTTTTACTTGATTATTTTATTGTTCTGATCCATAAATCTATGTTGGTCCTTTATTGTTTAATGATACTCTATAACATTCACTTAATAATGCCACAAAATAAATTTGATGTTTTGACAAAATATTTTAGAAAATCAACGTAAAAACAATCTGACAAATGAATTATGTTTTGAAAATATAGAATTTAAATTATTGTATTTATCGAAACAGAATAAAATTAATATAAAAACTAAAACTATCAAAAATACGAGATTGTGAAGAAGTTGCAAGAACTGAATCATATATGTAGGATGACTGGTGATGGATGCTCCTGCTTTGAATAGAGCCAATATTGGTATCACTGTTGCTGCTGCGACAAATGCTGCATGAGGCGCTTCTGATATTGTTCTCACTAAACCTTGACGGTATCTTTTCCCCAAGAATGATAAGCTATACAGTCAGTTACCTCTTGTAAGCTATAGTTTTTCACTGTATCTTTTCTCTTCTCCAATCCCACTATGTTTTCTAACAGATTAATGCAGTCTCAATCACCATTCGTATAGTGGAAAGTAATCAACCTTGCATGAACATCAAATCTTCATGTTTACGTTCTTTTTGTACCTCTTCTATAGTTTGGGTTCATGGTCATTGCTTTAATATGGATAGTGAGTTTCTTTCTTTTTAAAACTTCCTCTAAAGGCTTCAAATATTAACTGCTCCAAATCCTATGCCAAAAGATTCGTACTAAATTAGAACTTCTGTTTAAATGATATGATGACTAGATATCATTCACTCATTGCTTTAATATGGATAGTGAGTTTCTTTGTTTTTAAAACCTCCTCCAAGTGCTTCAAATATTAACTGCTCCAAATCCTATGCCAAAAGATTCATATATACTAAATAAGAACTTCTGTTTAAATGATATGATGACTAGATATCATTTACTCTAAATGTACAGTAATTTTTGTTTTTTTATATAGTAATTAAATTTAAATCAAACTATAATATCTAATAAATAAAATAAATAGTTATTTACTAATAAGATATAACTAATTTAAAAAATAAAATTAATTAATTATAATAAATTCAATGTAAAATAAAAATTTATTTGATTTTAGAAATAATCACATATAAAATTCAAACAACCATATATATATAGTTACAATTTGTATAGGCTTTTCCTTTACCTACCTATGTTACGTAATTTTTATTACAGTAAATAACCTGTTTCCACATTGTATAACTTAATAATTTAAAGAAACAGAAAATCAATAAGTGTCACCAAATTCAAAAAATTAGCACATAAAAATTAATTCATGTTTAATGTGTTTAACATAATCGAGTACAGTTTTAAACGTATTGTACTTATTAACAAAGTTAAAACAGAACAAATATTGAGTACAAAGTGAAACAATAACAGTTTTATATCTTCTTAAATGATGAAACAAGTATATTATTCTTAAATAATAATGTAAATAATAAAAACGCAATGAAAATAGAGAAATATTTTAATTAAAAATAAATTAAGAATTGTAAATATTTTATTACAAACTAATGCAAATTTTTGTCTTTTTATATAATAATTAATATTAGGAAAAAACAAATAATTTCATACATTCCTCAAGACTAAAAGATCTTTATATATTGGCAAACAACAACTTTGGTAGAGGTAACTATCTCGGTAAATATCTCTATGCCATAATTTTGCTATGCACATGAGAACATGAGGAATGTACAAAATTTATGGATCGTCATGGACGGCAAAGCGATATGTATGAAGCTGACAAATGATGGAGTAGATTAAACATTCCTTATGTAACGTCTCTATATTGAAATATATTGAAAAATAAGTGTTATAGAACTAATATGTTCTTTATAATGCCACCAAGAAAGATTATATTTTCCTTAAAATAAGTCTCCATTTACAAACCACCCAAATATGTGATCAAATTTTTTGTTAAAGGAAACAAAGACCATTAGAAGCCTTCACATATATTCATGCCACAACTCTTAAAATATAAACAACTATTTAACTATATCTTATCACATATAATCTCTCCATATTTAAAATTTTCTGGAAGACAAAAATCATTATCATACATTTCTCTTGCAAATGTAAACCTTAAATACAAATTTTAAAATCATACAAAAAATAATAACATAGATCACAAGTAAAGAACATCCCGCCCGTAGGACGGATCGACTCTAGTAATATATAATTTAAATAGGACTTATACTATGGTCAAAACCATGGTAAATAAGACAGGAAGAAGGGAAAAAAACTAAAGCTTTACTTTTCAGATCTGATGAACAACAACAAATGAAAATGGAGGAGGCAGCAAATTGGAGATGGTGGCGAAAGATGGTTGGCACCGGTGATGGTTGGCGGAGGTGGTAGTCGGCAGCTAGGGTTAGGGTCTTGACGGTTCAGGATCTCTACAAGGGCTCATTAGGATTTTTTCTAATGAGAAAAAGAGAGAAAAGGAGACTCTCCTATTTATAAAGAAAATGGAAGGAAATCTTAAGATTTTTCCCTTTCGGACTCCAACAAGTACTTTGGGTTAGACACTTAGACTCATAATATTACGGAACTGGCCGATTGCAAATAACTAATTTACATAAATTGACTTTAATGACAACATTAAAAGTCTCTAAAATTACAAGACTTGGGTATATCAACATGAAGGCGATCGTTTTTTCTTCTTCCTAGGTTAAAACTTTAGCATAGAAATTCTTGTAGTCACATTCATCTATCCGTTAACCGAATACAAGAATACATTGTAATCGTATTCTTTAACATTTGATTCAGTTTAACATTCTGATTTTTCTGCAATGAAAAAGCTTACTTTACAAGTATAGATCACATGTCCTCCTACTTATTACAAGTGAATGCTATGTCATATCATCATACAAGTGAATGTTATGTCATATCATCATACAAGTGAATATAAATCCATAATCCATGATAACCAGAATCATAAAAGTCATATTCGCTTCTTTGTAGATAATAAAACTTTAACTTTATGTACACAAAAACAAGAAACTTATATTTACCAAACCAACACAAAAATTAGAAGAAACAATAAGTAAAGATTAAACTTCGTGCCTAATTGACAAAAAAAAAAAAAACTTCGTGCCTAATAATGTAACCGATAAATCTGCTAGTCAGCTTCTTCTTCTCCGTTGTTTTCTATATCAACCTCATCTATATTTACACAAACCAAGCTTTTGCAACAATCATGGAAGAGACAAGGTAATTAAAGAAAATAGATAAGGAGAGAGAAAGACAGAAACTAGATTTGTTGTTAATGAGAGTTTTGTAATTTAGATAAAATATTAATTAGATTTTAAATAAATATTAATTTAGTTTTAATTTTGTAAGAGGTTGAGAAAAGAAAAATGTGTTGGAAAAAAATGTATTATAGTTAAAACTGTCCTAGAATAGAATATAAATACGAAGTGAAACTAATCTAGAAGTGAAACTAATCTTCAAGATTTTAATACAGCTTTGCTAGCAAAACAATTATGGCGATTGATCGATAAACCGGATTGCTTATTTGCGAAGGTTTTTAAAGGAAGACACTTTAGGAATTCTCATCCTCTGAATAAATACATATCTTACTCGTCTTCTTATGGATGGAGAAGCATTTATTCAGTTCGATCTCTTGTTAAAAAGAGATAACTAAAAGAGTAGGGATAGGGCGATCAATTTCTGTTTGGAATGATCCCTGGATCCCTGCTCCTCGCCCGAGGTCAGCATTACCAAAAAATCAAGTTCAATTTTTAAATCCGTCTCTTAAGGTGGAAGATCTCATCAATCTGATTGATCCACTTTGAAATGTAGATCTACTTAATGCATATATTCATCCAAATGACGTGAAGATCATTCGTGGTTTAGCAGTTAGTAGGACACAGAGACCAGATACGTATGAATGGATGTATACAGAATCCGGTAAATATTCGGTCAAATTAGGGTTTCAAACTGAATCCTTATACCCATATAGGGGTCCACAAATAATTACTTTTGGACCAAATATTAAATCATTGTTAGCTTTTTCTTGGAAACTAAAATGTCCCCCGAAATTAAGACATTTCGTTTGGCAAGTTCTAACTGGGACTTTACTAGTGCCAAAGAATCTGAAGGCACGGGGCATAGACTGTGATTTACGGTGTAGTATTTGTGGTGCAGAGGAGGAATCTGTCAATCATTTTTTTGAATGTCCACCAGCATTACAAATTTGGGCATTATCCAGGATCCTTTCGCCTCCCGGCATATTCTCATCCTCTTCGGTTTTCACCAGCTTGGACTATCTCTTCTGGAGACTTCCGAATGAGGTTGTTTCTGAGTGCTTCCTATGGATTGTGTGGTATATATGGAAGAATATGAATGATAAGATTTATCAGAATAAGAATGAGAACCCACAGGAAATTCTACGGAGAGAAGAAATTGAAAGTACTCTTTGGATGAAGGCGCAATTACTGGCGCCAGATCAGAATGTAAATTTCCAGTCAAACATAATATGGCAGTCACTGGGGCATACAATAATTTGTTATGTCGATGGAGCGTGAAGGGAGCAAGATGCCTTCACCGGACAGGGTTGGTACTGTCGAATGAGGGAGTCAAAGGATGTAATGATGGGGGCAATGAATCTTCGAAGAAGTCTAACACCTTTACATGCAGAATGTGAAGCATTTATTTGGGCTATGGAGTGCATGAAGATCCTGCAGTTCTCAGATGTAGTTTTCGTAAGGGATAGTTCTCAACTGGTGAAGATGGTGTCGTCACCTGAAGAATGGGCAGCGTTTGCTATACACATGGAAGAATTCAACCAAAGTAAGATCAGACATATTCCGAGGACACATAATACAATGGCGGACAAACTTGCACGTGGTGCGAAGAATTCTCCATCAGCTATGTTATATGTTGACTCGTAACCTTCGTTTTGGCTATCTGAACCGATGGTGCTACCATAGTGTAGCTCATTTTTTGTTGTCAAAAAAAACTAATCTAGAAGTAAATGTCTCATATATAAATAGGTTAAAAAGTGTAGAAAAAATAATATTAATATTATATATATTACAGCATAATTAACATGATAGAGTTGTTTCATAGACTCTCTTACACAACTTCAATAAAAATAATTATATAACAAGAGAAGAATTTGAACATCCACATTATAATATATGTTACTATACTTTGCTCAGGCATTCATTCAAGACTGCAAACATTACTGGGCTTACCTATCGTATATGAACACTGAGAAAAAGGTTTATAAGATCTTATAGAGCAGACTGAGAAATTTAACTGGAAGTGGATCCAGATTTTCCTAAATCATATCGCCAAGGCTGCAAACTGGGAGTCGGGTTCCTGTGTGGCGGGTGGGCGGTAGTTGTTGTATCGGTTCTGCTGCATTTGTTTCTGATTCTGTTGTGGTTGTTGTTGGTGCTTTCGAAACTTAAGATTTCCTATCTCTCTTTCAAGGAATTGTTGCTCGACTGTATCAACAACCCAAAATTAACTACAGTTTCGCAAGAAAAAAATATATATATTTTGGGAATTTTAATGAGAAACTTTATTGGTGATTGAAGATTTTTTACCATGTTTAAGCTTTTGGATTTCTGCTAAACTATCCAGACGTTGTTTCAAGGATCTATTTTCCATGCTAAGCATGACCAGCTGTTGATCCAAGTAGTGAATGGCAGATGACATTTCACATCCTTGAGCCTGTTGGAAAAAAAAAATTCTATCATGTATGATGTACTAGGCCTTGGGCACGGATCGGATATCCGGGTTTTTGAAGGTATTTGTGATTTGTTTCGTATGTCACAAATATCTTATTTTTCGATTTGCTTTGCTTCGGTAAAATACGGATATTCGAAAAAACGAATATTCGAAAAATAAATAGATATTTGCGGATATTTACGAATACTTACAATATCTCATCTGTTTGGATTAATACAAATAATCTTAAAAATTTGATACAAATTTGTTTTGTAAAATATTTTTTTGCATGATATAAAAGATAAAAAAAAAAATTTAAATAGTGAATCTTCATATTTTGTAAATTTTTTAAAATTAGTTAACAATTTTAATTATACAAAACTTAAGAAAAAAATTATAATTGTCATAAATTTTTTCTCTTCTTTTTATGTAATACTTTTATATAAATAATAATGTGAATATAATTTGTCAAATCATATGTTAGAATAATAATTATAAAATTTTATACATTTAAAACTTTAAATATAATCAAGATATACATGTATTTATATATTGCCGGATCGGATCGGATATTCGCTTCCCAAAATTTTAGTATTTGTGATTTGCTTCAATTTTAACGGATATTGAGTTTTAGTATTTTCTTTACTTCGAAAGTTTACGGATATTCGGAATTTTCGAATCGAATCGAAACAAATAACGAATCGAATCAAATTTAACGAATAAAATGCCCAGTCCTATGATGTACATAGCGTTTACTGATGTCCATGAAATTAAAGAATATAAAGAATATGCTCATTTTAAATTAAATCTTACTTGTAGCACTTGGATGGTTCTTTCCAAATCTGATATGTACTCAAGCCTCCTTAGACGTGCCCGGTGAGCATTTTGGCTGCAATTTAAGTGAGAATTAGATAATGCAATAATGGGAAAAGTTACACCCTATAGACTAGGTGATTAGAGTACAAGCAATCAAACGTTTAAACCCAACCAATTTTGTTTGTGGATGACTCTAACCCGCATCAGGAAAAAAGCAAGCAGCTTTGTGGTAAATGAAATATATGCCTACTTGTACTAAGTTATATGTATATTAGTATAAGAATAAGACCCCTTACTGTTTGATACGTTTAGAGTCAGTTTTTGATCCAGGACCGTCTGGTTTTGTGAAAGAGCCTTCTTTCATTTTACTTGCTTGTGTTTCAGCTGATTTCGAGGCAGAGGTACCTGCTCTATTTACAGTTCCCCATGACACATGTGTTTGGAGGTTATTTCCATTTTTGTTAGAAACCTCCCATCCCAATTTACTGTGGTTGTCGTAAGAGTTAGGATGCCACAAATCATCATGCCGGGTAATGTTCTGGACTGGCCAAGATGGCCCCGAAAAATGACTATTTAGAAGGTCATCTTCTCTAAAAGGCATTAAAGATGAGTTTAAGTAGGCAGATGTGTCACTAGCTGAACGCCTATGACCTTTGCTGATCTTAGGAGACGCTGGCTCGCTTAGGAGATCATCGAGCCAAGCTGGTTGCTCATCTATGAGAAGATTATTTAAAGAAGCACTGTGATGGTGCATATTACTTGGAGGAGAAATACTATTCTCCCTGTTATATGGGGAAGCTTGTGATTGTCTTCCAATAGATCCAAAATTTCCTGAGTTGGATAAACTGCTTGAACCTTCCATTTCAAAATCTAGAATGAAGAATTACATGTATTAAAACAAAACAAAGAATGTCTTAATCGTCAACGAAAAATAAAAGAAACCATTATTTTAATATTTCTCCCATTCTTGAATGAAGATTGTTCCGACATACCTGAAAGGACAAGACTTAGGAGACGTGTGGTACCAAACCTCCGACGTGGAGGAAAATGGTATCTCCCGCGATGTAATCTCCTCCTGTGTTAGTGCCGATTTCCCCTTCTTTCTTAGAATGCGAAAAGACAATGAACTATCTCCCAATCGCTAAATAGAGAGAGATGCCTGATCAAAACAATTCATGTTGATAGTTTCCATAGCGTGCTTTTCGTGAAAACAACCGTTCTTGTTCTTTTCTTTATTTAGTTTACTACTTTGTTTCTTCTTGTTGCCATGTCCCAAAATAGCCTTCTTCACCATTAATTGCTTCATTACGTACGGTACACAATACTAGTTATAATTCATTGATGTTATATTTTAGGGAAATTTGTAAAATAGCCTTGTTTTTATTGTATCCTATATATAATACACAACTATAATTCTACAGTCATACAATGAAACCACAACACGTACCAATCAAACCCTTAGACAGACCAAAGAGCCTCAACCAAGACAGTCGGTGGTTTGTATAGAGGCCAACCTTCAGTCGCTGGGAATCCATGGGCGAAAAACAATTTGGGTTGATTGGAGATCAAATAATCAACCGAAAAAAACATTTACTTCTACATATCTCAAACGTATCTTTTCTACTTTCCATCTTCCTGTTTAAATTTTGTCTAGACATTTGTTCAGTTTTGACTAGTTTCTACATTGTGAACTCTGTATAAAGCCTTGGAAGATTCTTATCAAAGGCTACCAAAATTTTTAATCAAACAACTCTGTTCTTTAGAGGACTCTCATTCGTTCTTCATGAACAAACTAAACTTTGATGGACTCTCAGGTTAATGATTAAGTGTTTAAACGCACAGTCGAACAATATTACAATTGATCAATGTTATGCCGCTATATCATTTTAGGAATGAATACATAGAGAACTAGAGTAATGTGTATCCTAAAACCCACGCTATGTATTTAATCAGATTCAAGTTGACAAAAATTGAATTTTATATATATCAAAATTGAAATATTAAAGGGTTACAAAGATTAAAATGAATATAGAAAAGGTTAACTAAAGTCAATGAACAAATTTTGAAGTCGAGGTCAATGTTAGAGGTGATAGCAGCTAGGTTCAGAATGTCCTCTTCTCTTCCCTTGTCTCCCTTTTTATGCTCATTCTTGTTAGTCACGACTTTCGTAATCTTCTGCTCCATAAGTTTCAGATCCCAAGATATTCGGGTGTTTCTTCTTTGAGTCGTCATGTGTTCCGATGATTCTAGAGGATATTCTTTCGACTCGGTCTTTTTTATTCTAAACGATTCTCCGGTCTCATCCCTTCAATTAAAGCTCGATATCAGTCTCCTAACATGGATCTCTTCTTGTCCGGGCCCGAGGTCGAGGTTCGAGTCTTTTCTAAACATGGAACAAGCCCACGCCGTTACTAGTCCATGTCGGCGTTTGGGTCCAACATTTGTCCCCAAGTCCTTTAATTGGTCTTGCCAACTATCCATTAAAGGAGAAAATCTCTTTGTTGCATGCACGGTTGCGTATTTTCTCCTTTGTGAAGATAAATATCTCTGAGATCTCTTGTCAGTTTTCAGGGGATTTGATTCCTTCGGGCTCGTGCATGATTCTTCCTTATCGCAATCTTCATGGGAATATAAATCTCACAGCTACACCTTCCTTCGATTGCATTCTTCTCCTAGTTCCCTCCGCTCTTTCTCTTACAGGGCGATGAGGAAATCCAGCTCGCGGAAATCTGAAAGGATTTTATTGGTACAAGCGGTATTGGTAGTTCAAACAGGATCAGCTATGGAGATGTTAGTGTTATGTATTTATTTTCAGATAATATATATTTTGAACATTTTCATAATTATTATTTTTATTGTATTTATTTTACAATTAAATTAATTATTTAATTAAATAAATCGTATGTAAATTTTATTAATTTAGCTATATAATATTCTATAGCATTATTTTTTGTATATGTTTTTATGAAATTTTTTTGATTTGTTTGAAAAGATTTGACCCAATAAAAAAATATAGATATAAGTAGATATTTGGCCCAAAGAATTTTGTTATTATTCATTTCTAAATTGATGTCCATCATTTAACAATTTTGTCACCAGGAAAAACAAATAAACGTTTGTATAATTCTTTTATGTTTTTTATTTTTGTTTCTGTCGTACCTGAAAAACCACACAGATTATATGTTGTTCCAATCATATAAACTGTTTAATAGATTTTCAAAGGGCAGAAATTTCTTTTAACAAAATATTTATTTACAAATTACGAAATGATAATTTTTAACATTTTTTATTTTAGTTTATTTGAATATTACTGTATTTATAGTATTATTCATATTATATTATTTTTATTTATTAAATATTAATTTATAAGATATTATTTAATTTAATGTTTAGTTATTTCAATTCTTTTGTTATGAATTTATAGTAAAATTTTGCAACTTATTTGATTAATTATATGATATATTTTAATAAATTATAATTATAATATTTATTTGATGTCAACATTTTATCTTATTTCTATAAAATATTTAAGTTAATATGAAATTTTATTTAAATTTTTATTTTTTGAAAATATATATAATATATTATTATGTATTGATTAAATATTAAACTGTGTAAGATATTCTATAAATTATTAGTTATTTTTATTCTTTTCATTTAAATTTTTTGATAAAATCTACGTTGTTTTTTTTTATTAATTGTATGATATATTTTAATTATAAATTTATTTGATGTCAATTTATTACATTTTAATTATATATTGTCTTTAATTTAATTAGATTTTTTGTCCGCGCTACGCGCGAATTATGCATTATAATTTTATTCCAATTATTTTTGAATATAGTTTGCAAACATGAACCAAAATTGTCGCTAAAGAGATGAAGATGGTTTTTTGTTGACATTTTTGTCTTGTAAGATTAGAAGTTATTCTTATACTATATTATTTTATGTTTTTATTATCTTTTACTTAAAGTGATTTAATTTGATTTATTGTGTCCTTTTGAAGCTGCTAATAACATATATAATGAGATCGAAACAATTTTTTTTTGGTGTTGAGGTGAGTAATAAATTTTAGCATTATTTAGAAAATTAATTTAAAAAATCAGATATGGTTATGTATATCCCATTCCCTTCACGTTTTATATATGTTTGTGTTAAACTTTGATATTTAACTTTACAATAATTATAAATACAATTATTTATAGTTTTTAATGAAGTTTTGAAATTCTAAATTAGTACAAATATTAGAATCTTCAACTGTATATCCTTATAGTACTTTTAATAAAAACATAAATATTATATATTTACATAAAATACTATCAATTTTATATCTTTTTATAGTTAATATGTATGAAAAGTAAATATAATATTATGTTTAAATAAGTTATTTTCTTATCTCAATTTAGTACGTGATTTCGCATATAACAATTTAGATTGGTTCAATTTTTCTTTTTCGGTATATTAGATTATATATAATTTAAAATAATTGATCATTTTTTTGGTTTTAAATATATTAAATCATATTAATTTAATAATATTTAGTTAGTTTCATCCTATTAATTTGTAAATATATTTTCTAACAACGTTTATTAGTTAATATAAATTTTGTTTTAGGAGGAAGTAGAAAAACGAAAAAAATGCAAGTGTTAATTTAATTAGAGTTACACTAACCAATATAATAAGTGATATTATACAAAGTCATACACATTTAAGTATCATAAACAACTAAATCATAACAACTGATTAATGTTTTGCTTTTACTGGCTAATTAAATTTAAGAAGGTTTATAATTTTTGTCTTTAAAAATCTATAATATAATGAAGGAGTTTCTCTCCCTCTCAAGCTCCACGTGTCAGTTTTATTTTGGGCTTGCGAAATACAAATTCGTGAGAAAATATTAGTTGGCCCAATAAACACTAATATGATGACGTTAAAAACTCTGCAACGCTCAACCGTTCCTTCTTCCTTTCTCCCACATCCCTCCAGTGACCTCACTAATAAGCCCTAATAATGGGTCATAGAAAGTCAATCATCATTTATGATTTATCTTTTCAGATAGCGAAGAAAATAAAGCCAGATATCAAGCTTTAGCCTTCTCCAGTTGTTTCAGAAGCTTCTCAGTCAACTCCTATAAATATACGTCCACAGAAAACACAATCTGCCGGCCCTAATCTGCACAATCCTCAGTTAGATCTTCCACCTTTTGTTTTCATTCATGAGAATCAAGAAGCGAGAGCAATGGGAAGACCTCAGAGACAGAAGATCACAGTGAAGTTTCCGGTTTTGCCTTCAACTTTTATGTCGTAGTGGATTCCAGGTAGATCAGATTCCGGTTTGTGAGCCTGAGATTTTTTTAGTTTGTAGTAAATAATCATTTGGGTGTTGCGTATATCTTTTGGCCTGAATTTTAGGAAGTGTCCATAATATTTGTAGCACAAAGTTTTTTACAGTTTGATTCTTCGTTGTAATGCGGTAAAAACAAGCGAGATCAAATTGCATATCATTTAAGTTTCACTGCTCATTAGTATTTTAGCTTTGCCGTATGAAGCCTGTCATAAAAAAAATTACTCAGCATCTTTGTAGAGGAAAGATCTATTGCATCATTAGAAAAATAAAACCGATTGTGTCTTATTGACAAATCATAATCTAAAGGTTGCCTCATCCTATTAGTGTCCCTAAACATCCATATTAAGGCTGTATTTAAGTTTTTCTGGGACCCTGCATTATTGGTGTTTGGCTTTACCCAGAGAAAAAGAGATTAATGGAAGTTCTTGAGAACAGAAAAGTGCATTCTGGTCGCATCACAAAGCTCTATGCATTGCCACAAAAGGTTTCCAAAACCAGTGAGAGATTCTGCTTTGGACGCATCTTGAGAGTTGCAGTGACTGTGGTCTTTACACGAGTTGAAACGATGGCTGAAATTCAGAATAAAGAACTGGTGTTGATTGCAGATCTTCACACTTACCTATCCACATTCAGATACTAGGTGTCCATAACTTTTGATTCCTATTACGGCCAAGCTATCTAGGTAAAACATATCCCCCGCTAATATTTCCTCTTACCTCCTCTGTTAAAAAGCAGGAAGCTGACTTCCTGTGCTGAGCTTAGATCATCAGTCTCCTATAGCAAAATGGGTGGTCTTACGTTTCTTGCACCAGTTACAATAGGAAGGTGGCCAATCCCAGGACTAGATTGCACTGCAACAAATGTGCATCACCAAACGTCACTGGTATTATAAGATACCAAATAGTCATAAATAATCAAAGCTTGAGCAATATCTAAGTTCAAGTTCACATAATACACACTCTGAGGTAGGTTGAGTTGGCTGTTGATGATGGGCATTAAAGGAAACGATAGCGGCTATTTGCAACATGAAATAAAAACGTCTGTCAAGTTCATAAAATACCTCGAAACATTTTCGTCGACTACGCACATAGAATCATATGAAGACCTTATCATATGAACTTATTTTTTCAATAACCTTGTCATATCCAATTTCAAATTTTAGCTTCAAATATTTTTAAAATCTAAATATATATTGAAACTAACGTTTTTATGAGTTGTACAGTTTATATGTATACTGTATATCAAGTAAACATGCAACAGGAAGATTATTAAAGGTTATATGAACTTGAGGAAATGCGGCGATGAGTTGCATATAACTAAAAATGTATTTACGTTCACGTCAAACGTGAGTCCAACAATGACTTCAAACAAATACATACTCAAGGCGGCAACCAATGGAATTACAAGACCCTACGACACTAACACAACGACAAATGACTCCCTGCTCATGCATTTCCTTCATTTTGTATTAAGACTCGGAAATCGTGAAAGCAAAAGAATTGTCACCCTCTCATCTACTATATAAGCAAATCGTCAGTTAAAAACATAACCCCGCGCTTGCGCAGGGCATTGCCAGTAGTTAATAGAATTATGTAGTTATATTGCAAACTTAGTTTGACATATAATTTTTGGTATAATACCAATTTGGTTATTTTGTTTAAAACATATTTAATTGCAACAATTCAAAGTAACTGTTTTATTAGTTATATTTAAGCTAAAATGTGGATAATTTTGTTATTTTAATTTAGTTTGGTTATTCATCTTAGTAAGTACTTTCTAAACTTATATAGTTTTTGTATGTTGTCTAAAACTAACATTATAAGAATAAAAATTAAAAATTGGTCTCCCAATTTAAAATTTAATAGTTAATAGCATTTATTTTGAAAAAGGTAAATGTTTTAATCCGTAAATATTTTGTATATATCATAATTAATAAAGAAATAATATATAAAATAAATGATATGTTTGTTTATGTATTACGGATTATATATATATATATTGAAATCCAAAATATTTTAAAATATAACTAATTGTTAATCTAATTCATATTAATCCAGTACACAAATATTACTTACTTTTGAAAAAATTAATGTAAAAATTGTTCATATAATTCTTTCCATTTTGTTTGTTTTTTTAGAAAAATAAAAAATAAAAACAAAGATACAAATTTGATAAGGACAATTATATAATATGTTTGATTCATTAAGGCTATCTAAGCAATTGACCATCGAGTGAATTAACTTGAGCGTGATACATAGAAAAGTAAGTTTTCAAATAATAAGTTATTGTTATACATTGTATATTATTCAATATTTTAATAAAATCCTAGTTTACAAATTAAATCTTCAGAATATAAATATATTAATTTTTAAAAAAATATTTAAAATATATTAAGAAACTGTTTTGGTTAATAATATAATTGATAAATTTTAAACCCTCAGTTGTAAGTTGCAACCCTTTAAAACAAGTCTTTTTATTCACAATTTTAACTCTATTCACTTTTTTTAATTCTTCCTACCTGAGACAAAGCTGGGCTGTCAAATAAGACTTCATGCTTCTTCTTCATCCAATGAAAACAAAACTTCTTTTTTTTCTTGAGAAATCGAAAGCAAACTTTCATTCCAAGTCTTTTTAATTCCAGTGGTATTACTCGTTAAATTTGATTCGTTAAATTTGATTTGATTCGTTAAATTTGATTCGATTCGTTATTCGTTTCGATCCGAAAATTCCGAATATCCGTAAGCTTTCGAAGCAAAGCAAATACTAAAACTCAATATCCGTTAAAATCGAAGCAAATCACAAATACTAAAATTTTGGGAAGCGAATATTTGATCCGATCCGGCAATATATAAATACTTGTATATCTTGATTATATTTAAAGTTTTAAATGTATAAAATATTATAATTATTATTCTAGTATATGATTTGACAAATTCTATTTTCATTATTACTTATATAAAAGTATTACATAAAAGGAAGAGAAAAATATTATGACAATTATAATTTTTTTCTTTATTTTTGTGTTATTATAATTGTTAACTAAGATTAAAAAAATTACAAAGTATGTAGATTCACTATTTCTTTTAATTTTTATCTTTTATATCATGTAAAAAATATTTTACAAAACAAATTTGTATCAAATTTTTAAGATTATTTGTATTAATTCAAACAGATAAGATAGCCGTAAGTATTCGTAAATATTCGCAAATATCTATTTATTTTCCGGATATCCGTTTTTCCGAATATCCGTATTTTACCGAAGCAAAGCAAATCGAAAAAATAGATATCCGTGACATACGAAGCAAATCACAAATACCTTCAAAATCCCGGATATCCGATCTGTGCCCAGACCTAATTACTACAACAGAGGGCTAAAATTTAAAAGAGAGGCAACATTAAAGAATTCATATTAGACAAAAGAGTAAGATCATCTTAGGGCCTCTCCAACCCTACTCCATTTTCTACTCCAAATATCATTTTTGAGTAAAATCTTCTCCAACCCCACCCCACCCCATTTTCAACTCCAAAATGGAGTAATGGCTAGGGTTACTCCATTTATGGAGTAATCTTACTCATTACTCCATTTTGGAGTTGAACTTTTTATATTTAAGAAATGGTCCTTTAAATCTTTAATATTTTTATTTTTTGTTTAAATAATATTTTTATGTTAAAAATGATACAATAACATGAAAAAACAAGATAACCCATTATTTAGACATTTTAGATAAAAATGAATAACACTATTAAAAACATGAATAATATAAAATAAAGATAACATAAAAAAATGATTTATTAATCTGGCAAATCGTTTCCGGATCCGCTAAGATCGGTAAAGTATTGTCCAAACAGAGAAAACTGAGAAAGAGCTTGTTGATCGTGTGAATCAGCATTTCGCTTTGATATTATTTGCACTTGCTGAGCTTGAATATACGCACAGACATTCTGATCTTGTGTGGAATTCAAATCATAAAACAAAACTTTGTTTTCTTTTTTTCCGTGCATGATTTTGTTTTTGAATCTCCATATGAGTGTGAACTCGATGTACCAATTGAACTTGGAAGAAAAATTCCACCTCCAGATATCGAAATTGCAGAAGATGAAAATGTTTGATTTCAAAATTTTTTTGCTCGATTTAGGAATATCAAAGATAAAGAAGCTCATTTTTCATTACGAAATACATTAGTTGATCATTTGTGGGAAAAATATTCTAATGCTCATTAATGAACCAACTTATATATTGTCTTTTATTTTATGTTTATGATTTCTGTATTTTTTAATAAAAAGGTTTAATTCAAATAAATAATATTTTAAGAAATTTTTGTAAACATGAAATAGTTGGGATTAATTAGTAAATTTTAAAAAGTATAAGGTGTTGCACTCTATAAAATATTATTTTTGGAGTAAAAAATGGAGTAATACATTGGAGTAAAACCCTACTTCATTTTGGAATTGCACCATTTTGGAGTAAATTATGGAGTAATACATTGGAGATGCTCTTAGACGTTACACGTGTATCTAAATCTATAAAATAAACAAAACGACTGAATGGAGATGCTGAGACCACGAGTTAAGACATGGCCGTTACTGGGAAATGTCCGGTAAAGAAATTCATTCGAGAGGGTTGAGGCACAATTGCTTCTTCGTGTCTCTCTTCCTTCACTTCCTCTCCATCTGCTTCCTCTTCAGCATCCTGAAAGAACTGCACATGTGAAGCTTGCAAGATATGCGTCTACGCGAAAAAGTACATGAATGATGATCTTGAGGAGATTGGCTAAACATTCTGGTGCTCCTTGTCATATCTATCCAATTTATTTGCTTTGCTTTAGTTTCATCCCTTCTCCACCCAAAGCACTGCTAGCTCTCTCTCTCTCTCTCTCTCTCTCCTCTCTCTCTCTCTCTCTCCTCTCTCTCTCTCTCTCTCCTCTCTCTCTCTCTCTCTCTCTCTCTCTCTCTCTCTCTCTCTCTCCTCTCTCTCTCTCGTCTCCTCTCTCTCTCTCTCTCTCTCTCTCTCTCTCTCTCTCTCTCTCTGTTCTCCGTTTTGGAAAGTTTCTGTTTTGCTTTCCTCTCATCGCGTTGTTGTGCATCTACAGACTGAGATAATAGTTGGAAAGAAAATATTAGTTGAGTTTCATGGTACCTGACTGTTAATTGCTCATGAAATCAGCTTCTCTGATGTAACAGGAGAATCGAAACTACCCGGATGAGGTCCTGTCTATTACTTAAGTCAGCAAATGTACTGGCAAGTTAAGAATCTTTCTTACCAGTCATCAGGAGCTGATGCAACGGTTTGATTGAAGTATGATTCAGCTGAGCAGTCTTTGTTTGATCTTCAATCCACGTTTCCTGCTGCATGAAATGAGTTATGTTGTTGTACATTCATTCCCATATAAACCATCTATCAGACCTGATTCACCAATGGTCTCAAAGGAAATTCCAAGACTAACATTCTTAGACACACTACCATCTAAGCTGCTTAACTGCAAAACGATTCTAAAATTCAAAATTATCACAACTTTCTCAATATAACTTTTTTTGAGAAAACTTTTTCTCACTTTCTCAAATAAACTTCAAGGCAGTTTTTGACTCCCTGAACCATTAACCTTTACATATCAAAGTCATCATTGATTTGTACGCTTCTGAAGCTATCCTCCTTGGAAAATGTTTGACCTTATATTCCTCAATAAATCTGGAAAAGTTTATATGTCAAGAATCTCAGGTTCAGTGGAATTAATATAAAAATTATTTATTACCTTAAATAAATAATTGGCTCCTTGGATCTTCTATATTGTGACCTGTACACACAAAGATGCGAAGCATTTGAGTATTATCTTCTCATGAATCTCTTGTATATTGTTTCTTACTCAGACTTTCAAAGGAGAAGAGAATGAGATTACATTTAAGAAGCATACATACATAAATATAATTCCAAATACTGAGCGAAAGATATGGAGACAACTCTCGGGCTATGTGAACGTTGTGATCTCTCAGATCTTGTAACAGAGGCATGTGGATGTGGATTATATATTTATATGTTAGATAGATGTATCAGAACAACATAAATTGACAGGGATCAGAAGATCAGATCTTACCTTCTCGTTGATCAGGAGTAGCTCAAGACCAATGAGCATCATGGCTACTGCCGTGTATCACTTTGAAAGCCAACTTCCATAGTTAAGAAATTTTGTTAGGCCATTGGAACCCGTAGAGGATACCGAAGTTGACTATATGAAGAACCTCGCCGTCTTTGGCCGCGTCGAAAATCATCCTGAAGGAGAAGAAGTACATCAAGGTTACGAAAGGAGACGAAGCCGTCTCTTTCAGCGAGGTGATGGCGTTGTAGTACGTCTGGATCACAGGACCTGTGCTTCCTTGCAGAGGCGCCTCGAGCGCGTTTGCGAAGCAGTGAGCTAGTCTCTGCAAGAGCAGATCGAGAGCTGTAGTTTTGTCCCCTGTGGAGATGGTTTGTGCGCAGTGAGTTAGAAGCGTGCGGAAATCAATAACCTAACTCTTCTTCCTTGTCTTATCTTGGTGTTCTTCTTCTTCTTGTTACTTTCTTGAATCTTGTTCTCTGACAATGTTTGTGGATCGCATTCACCGTCGAGAAGCAGAACCTTATCGAACATATCAGTTACCTCCCCACCGTCTTCGACACTCGTCGTGAACTGCTTCCTGCTCCTGACGTCCTTGAGATCAATACCCTCTCTCTCATGACTCTTCTTAACTCTCTCGAGATCTGATCCAATCACCACCTCTTCTTTGATTTCAACAACGGGTCTTTCGATATTGAACACCCATTGGTCGCTGGTTGGGGAGAAACTTCCTAGCTTCCTCGAGCCCTCTCCTAAACTGTAAGTCAGACTCTGCATCACTAAACATACTCTTGACAACAATCTCATTCACAGGTCGACTTGTCGGAGGAGACAACGACCTTTCCGTTTGGTTTCGTGGAGAGATAAAATCGCTGGAATCAGGGGATTTGCTGTTGAAACTTGAGAGATTTTTTTTGCGTGTAAGAAATCTAGAAAAAAGAAGATTTTTATATAGAAACTTAGATGGAGGAAGGCGAAAGAAAGCTATAAATGTGATTTTCCGAGGATTCATTGCACAGAGGTGAAATAGTAAAAAATAACCTATTCAATATCTCCACTTTTACAAAATAAAAAAAAAAAGAGTTACGGCGTCTCCTCTCTCTCTCTTATCTTCTCCCCCATCTCTCTATCTTTCAACCTCCAATTTGTGTTTGGGGTGGTTCTGTTTTTCCCTTTCTTCCCGGCAAAAATCTCTCTTCTAATTGATTCCATCTTCGACAGATTTGGTGTTCTATCTGTCTAATGGATTTTTATTCTCGGTTTCAAGCTTCCTTTCTCCATTGTTGGTCTTTTTTGATTCAGTCCAGTTTCATTCCCTTTCAAGTCTTGCTTCTCGAGATGAGATTGGCCTGGTTTTGGATCTGCTCGCTCCATGTTTCTTCTCAAGAGATTGTTATATTCTATAAGAAACATCAATGTCAGACAAATTGTTATATTTTATTAATATCATTATTTATCCTCTAAACTTAAATCATCTCCTTCGTATTTTCTATTCTTTATAAGTTTCAATCACTGTTTTTTAATCAGAATCAGAAATCTCAATATATGTCTCGGCGTTTTTTCAAGGCTCCGATAGATCCAGCCGGTGGAGCAACCCCTTTCCCTTCTATGCCTTCAAGGATGTTTGCTATTAGTCAAGAACCAGTGGGGATAAAGGTAACCTTCTATCACAAACCTTCCTGTATCACCAAAATTCTGAACGCCCTTGATGAAGACGAAGTCGAAGCTGTTATAGACGTTGACGAAATTGGGAATGATGGGTCTAAAGGGAAGAGGATTATCAATACTGGGCATGTCGGTGAGATTGATTCCGCTGGGAAGGTATGTTACTCTTATAGCCACAAATTTTTGAGATTTCATTACTTTTGTATGGTATAATATTCTTCATTCTGTAAGCTTCTGTTGGTTGAATAAACTAATGACCAACCTGAGCTTGGATGGTCTGATGATGACGAAGATGTTCTTGCAGACGATCTTGTCAATTGTATTCAAGATGTTTTTCGTTCTCTAATTCCTATTCACTGGAGGAATCTCTAAAACCGAGGTTAACCAAATGAGTGAAGAAGCC
Organism: Brassica juncea; assembly: GCA_018703725.1. NCBI lineage: Eukaryota > Viridiplantae > Streptophyta > Magnoliopsida > Brassicales > Brassicaceae > Brassica > Brassica juncea. The sequence continues at coordinate 17,627,341 of CM031941.1, read as the reverse complement.
AAAGAAAAAAAAACATCTCCAGAAAAACCATAAAAGTGAATTTTAACTTCTTAAGCAAGGCTGCTGATGCCATCGATGCTGAGTATGTAACTGTTGTCAAAAATAGTGTAGCTGTGGATTTTTCTCGTATTGAGGAACAAATAAAAGCCCTTGGTTCGGCGTTTTCCAATTCACATTCTTTTGTGAAACATACAAGGCATGCTCGACAATATTAATGTATAACGTTTATATAATTATTTTGGTACTATTACAAAAATGCATTGGTCTAATATTTTGCATTCTTCTCCATGACAATTGTTACACAATTTATCAGCTGGTTATAATTTTCCGTCATGGCTAAGATATTATTTTCGATCACAATACAACAATGATCATATATTACATCAACTGTTACAAGTGGAGTTAACAAACCAAGGCGACCAGACACCTTGCTAAACTCCCTTTTATAACAGTTCCGAAAAAGATAAAACATACTGCTATCATCCAAGTTCGGTTAGTAAAATGTTTAACCTTAACAAAAACAAACTATCAGGCTAACACACCAAGTAACCTACCAATGAAGATGCAACGCCGCAAAAGACACTTCACTACAACAGCGGTTACAGGGAATTTAGCAAACCAAAACGACATACACCTTGCTAAACTCCCATTTTAACCGTACTCCCATTTTAACCGTACCAAGAAAAGATAAAATAGATACTGATACCGTTCAAGGTCGGTTACTAAATTGTCTAGCCTTCACAAAATCAAAACCACCAGGCTAACACATCAAGTAACCGACCAATGAAGATGCAACCCCGCAAACTGCACTTCATTACTTAAAAAAAAAAATCTCAACTGCAGATGTAACATTCACTCCTCCTTCAATAGGGAACACTTCATTAGTAACTCCTCCCAAATACGTAAGCTCGTTGTCTAACCCATCACCAGTAGCTCCGTTGTTGTTTGCATGTGCTTGGTAGTTCACCAAGTCCATCCCAACATCTCAAAATACTGGCGAGGCAGCCTGTTGTGTAATAGGGTCTGTCACACTGTTTGCAGCTCTTGTGTTTTCCAGAAAAAGTGGTCTCCATTACTCAATCATCAAAAATAATAAAATTCTGAAATTAGTTAAAAAAAGGTAAAAACAGAGAAAGGAGAAGATAGAGAGAAGAAGACGAATATATTGTGACATGATACTTCTTTACATGCAGTGGCCTGTGTCAGAATTCCTAAAGCTATGATTCGACAAAACTTTCATACTTATCCCTTTTTGTAAGGGAATTCGGCCAAAAAAATACTGAACATGGCAAGAATGGCCAAAAGAAACATGGACTCGAGGCTGGCCAATAAAACCCTGAACTTTTATTGACTTTTATCAGTTTATTAAGAAACATTGATTGACCGACCAGATTAAGACACCGTTAACTGACAGTTAAGACGGTGGTTAATCAACGTTAAATACAGCCGTTTAGCAAAACTACGTCGTTTCATTCAGTTTTTTGGTTTAAGAAAAAAAGTCAAGACGTCGTCGTTTTATTTAATTAAAATGGTGGAAGGGTGGGCTCGAACTCGTGCACTCGTGGTCTTTAGGAGGGGGTTTTGCCACTGAGCTAGTGGACTTTTCGAAAGATTATGAAACAAACTTCCTTTTATTGAGTTAACGACGGGGATGAATGAAATAAAAAGACGAACCCTAATTTCACAGAAACTCAAATTGATTTGGGGCTTTTTTGAATGGTGAGTGAATGGTGAAGACAAAGTTCACAAGGAATGGAAGGGAGGTTGTGATCTTTGGAGCGATGAGGAATTTCGATTACGGGAGTGAAGAAGCGGTTCAACAATCGAACAAGGATGGAAATGGTGGTGGGAGTGAAGAAGCGGTTCAACAGGCGAAGAAGAGTGGAAATGGTGGTGGGAGTGAAGAAGCGGTTCAACAGGCGAAGAAGAGTGGAAATGGTGGTGGGAGTGAAGAAGCGGTTCAACAGGCGAAGAAGAGTGGAAAACGCGGTGCTTCTGTGAGTTTGTCGCCGGAGAGATCGAGGAAGAGTAAAAGAGTTGAAGGGATAGAGATGTTGGCATCTACTCCGCCGTCGAAGACAAGGCGGGGAACTTCATATGGGTCGCCGGAGAAGAAAGGTGGTGATGGGAGTGCTTCTGTGACTTTGTCATCTCCGGAGAAGACCACGAGGCGTGGAACTTCATATGGTGGTTCAACTCTGTCTCCTCCTAACTCGAAGAAGAAGCAGAAGGTGACGACAGAGACTGTGGCTCGTCCTGGAAACTCGAAGAAGAAGCAGAAGGTGACGACAAAGACTGTTACGGTGACGACGGAGTCTGTGACATTTGGTGATGATGACAGAGAAGAATGTCCGAGAAATGAAGATGGTTTGGTTGAAGCAGAGTTGGTTGAAGCAGAAGAATTTGGGGATGGTAAGCTCACATTAGTAGATGATGGGGTTGAATTAGAAGATGAGGATGGTATTGGTGGCATCGAGGAAGAAAACTGTAGAGATTTGGGTCTTCATTTTGGTGATGAAGCAATAAATGATGAGTGTGAGATTGATGAAGACGAAGGGGATGATTATGCTTGGGATGAAAATAAAATCCCTGATCCTGTGTCATCAGATGATGAGAATGAAGAGGAGATGATACCTGCACAAGCTTACAGAGCAGACACTGATCCAGAGGAGCTCCTTCAGCTTGGCAAGACTTTTTCAGATGCTGAGGACTTCAAACATACTTGTCTCAGGTATACCCTCAAAACCAGATACAACATCAGGTTCTACATATCCAGTAGCTTGAAGATGGGTGCAAAATGTGCTGCTGAGATGAGAGATGATGAGGTTCCATGTCCGTGGATGGTCTACTGTTCTTACGATAGGAGGAAACAGAAGTTGATGGTAAAGACATACGTCAATGACCATAGGTGTGAGAAGACAGGGCAGTCGAGGATACTTAAGAGGTCAGCAATTGCAAGTCTATTTGCGGAGAGGTTGAGGCTGAATCCAAAGATCACAGCAAAGGAGATACAGGCGGAGATCTTGCGGGAGTATCAGATGGACGTCAAAGAAAACTCATGCATTAAGGCGAAGACGAAGGTTATGAGAGAAAGGAGGAAGACCCATGAGGAGCATTTTGATAAAATCTGGGATTACCAAGCAGAGATCTTTAGGAGCAATCCTGGATCCACCATGGACATTGAGACCATACCAGGAGCCACAATTCGAAGCAAGCAGAGGTTCTACAGGCTCTACATGTGTTTCCAAGCACAAAAGGAATCATGGAAGAAGACTTGTAGGCCAGTTATTGGCTTAGACGGAGCCTTTTTGAAGTGGGACATCAAGGGACAATTGTTGGCTGCGGTTGGAAGAGATGGAGACAATAGGATTGTTCCAATTGCTTGGGCTGTAGTGGAGATAGAGAATGATACAAACTGGGATTGGTTTGTGACACGTTTGGCCTTAGATTTGGGATTGGAAGATGGGAAAGGCTTCGTTATAATGTCTGACAAACAAAAGGTAAACACTTTGGAGATGTTTCTGAAATTTTTTCATGATTAGATGAATGAGATTTTTTCTGATTTTTTTTGTTCGAATTTCTGAGTTTTTTCTGATTTATTTGTTTGTGTAGGGGTTAGTGAAGGCAGTTCATAACCTCCTTCCAGAAGCTGAGCATAGGCAGTGTTGTCGCCATATTTACGAGAACTGGAGGAAAGGTGGAAAAGATCTAAGGTTACAGAGGTTCTTCTGGTGCATTGCAAGGTCCTACACTCCTGGTATGTTCAAGTACAACATGGATGAGCTTAAGAGCTATGATCCACTCGCTCATGCATCTCTGATCAAGACAAAGCCAGAGACTTGGTCTAGAGCTTACTTCAAGATAGGCTCCCATTGCAATGACAATCTGAATAACTTGTGTGAGTCCTTCAACAAGACCATCAGGGAGGCTAGAAAGAAGCCTCTGCTCGACTTGTTAGAGGAGATAAGGCGCCAATGTATGACTAGAAACTTCACCCGGTCCAAAATGGCTGCAGACAGGAAGACTAGATTTACCATGAAGACACATAAAGAGTTAGACAGGGTTGAGAAAAAGTGCCACGAGTGTATATTGCGTTGGGCAATTGGGCCAGAGACTGAGGTGGAGTATCAAGACCAGTGCTATGTTGTGAGTTTGGAGAAGGAGACTTGTGCATGTCGAGGCTGGCAAATGAATGGTATTCCGTGCATCCATGCTGCTAAGGTTATCCTTGGTGCGAAGAGAAAGCTTTCTGAATTTGTTGCTGAGTGCTACACAACTTCTAAGTGGCGTGAGACGTACAATTATGGGATCACTCCTGTAAATGGGATGATAGAGTGGCCTCAGACCAATAGATTAGGTGTGATTCCACCACCTAATCGAACTGGTAATCCTGGTAGGCCTAAAAACCATGACAGAAAGAAGGGAGCCAATGAGACAAAATCTACTACTAAGATGAGCCGTGCGAACAGAGTAATGACATGCTCTAACTGCAAAGAAGAAGGCCACTACAAGAACAAGTGTAATAAAGGTTCTGTTCCGAGTCCACCTAAGAAACCAAGAGGCAGACCAAGGAAATATCAGGTAAGGGTCTTAGTTTTTTAGCTACTGGTAATGTGTATGAGTTTGTTGAGGTTATTGACCATTCGTTTATATGATACAGGGACTACATTTTGAAGCGTCTCAAGCTCAATCCTCACAAGCTCAATCCTCAGAAGCTCACTCCTCACAAGCTCAAGCATCAACATGGGAAGCTCCCCAATCTTCACAAGGTCAACCATCACGATGGGAAGTTCCCCAATCTTCACAAGCATCACAGACAGGAACGTGGGGAAGATGGTTCTCTTAGATGATGATGTTGTCTCTTTTGTTTTGTTGTGTAATGATGATGTTGTTTCTCTCGGATGCTCTTGTTTTTCTTTTAGGATGATGATGTTGTTTCTTTCGGATGCTCTTGTTTTAAGATGCTGATGATGTTGTGTTAAACAATGAAAATGGTTTATGTTTTATTCTTTTTTGTTGGTCTAATCTATTAGAACGAAGAAGAAGAAGTAAACAAAGTCTAACATCATCATCCATAACATAAAAGAGTCTTACAACATGAGTCCTAAACCATTACAGAATTACACAAACATAGTCTCCTAGATGAGAATAACCATTAGAGAATCAACACAAGAAGAACACATTACAGAATTACACAACCCATTCCTACTGCCTCTTTCTCATGAAGAACACAATACAAGAAACTGATGCCACCAGAAAACCCACTTTCATGATCACATTCAGCTTCTTAACTTCATTGGTAGCCTTCCTGAGATCTTCTTTCAACTCTTCCTCCTCATTTTTGAGGCTGTCTATCTCCATTTTGAGCTTCCTCAAATCCGATGCAAAGCAATCAACTTTAGGCAATGCATCTTGAACCTCTTCGTAGACAGCTTCATCTACCCATTTATACAAGTGATCCTGGACACAAAACATGAACAAAATCTATGTTCAAACAATTTCAAACAAAATCTAAGGTTACATAAACACAATCAACAAGACCCATAATCAATTTAAACACGGGAAAACACTTACATTTCGAAACGTTGGGCATCTAAAGAAAGTTCTTCCTGGATTTTCCTTCGTTTTTGATGTGTAAATCCCAGTTCTTCGACCACAGCCGCATTGCTCTGGGATACCACGAATACCCATCGTATTCACAGACGAATCCTCACAACCCGAACTCATCATGTGACAATCGAAGAAGGAAAGGTGAGAATCGAGCTTCTTAAGGAAGAAATTGAAGAGAATCGAGCTCTGTTCGTCGTCCTCGTCGAGCTTCTGATTTTATGATTTGGGAATTTAGGGTTAGGAGAAGACGTCGTCGAAGATAATATAACTAACTCTGTTCGTCAATCTAATGTAAAGTCCATTAGCTCAGTGGCAAAAACCCGTACATTTAAGCACAAGAGCACGGGTTCGATCCTGATAGAGCACAAATTTTTAATTTCAAAAATAAATGAAACTACGTCGTTTCATTCATTTGTCTTTAATCAGACAAAGAGATGAAACGACGTCGTATTCTTTAACACCCAAAATTAACGTCATCTAAATTATCTGTTAACTCTATTAACGGTGGGATAATTTGGTTAGTCAATCGTAACGTTCTTAATAAACTGTAAAAGTCAATGAAAGTTTGTGCTTTTTTTGGCTACCGAGTATGTCCATGTTTCTTTTGGCCATTCTTGCCATGTTCAGTATTTTTTTGGCCGAATTCCCCTTTTTGTAATGTATGTGGGAGGGGAAATTCTTAGCCTAATTATTACTAACCTACCAATTATCTTTATAACCTTTCTAGCTTCTAAATTTACCGTCTACGTAGGCTAAATAGTTACCTATGTCTGTTAAAGTCATTTTAGTCATTTTACTTCTGCTATTTGCAAGTTTCGCCCCACGCAAATTTGGTATTGGGTATTTTACTAATTACTTGATTTTTTAGGATTTTGACACAAATGACTCAATTATTTTGATCATATCTAAACTTGAAAAAGTTATATTTATTTTTGATTTTTTAATAAATTATTTAATTGTTTTAGTTAATTATAATGTTTTATATATTTTAGAAAACATAGATCATAATATAACATTGTTTTATAGTTATTTTGTTATAAATTGATGTATTTAATTTAAAATCTTAATAAGAGAATGTTTCTCTTCTAATAAGAGAGATCGCTAAGAACCTTCTTAATCGAAATTAAGAACCTTCTTAACCGAAGCTAAGAACCTCAATTAAAAGATTAGTCAATCATGGTCTAAGTATCTTTCCGGAGTTTTTTTCATGTAAAAGCGAAGAAAAAGAAAAAAAAAAGGAATTATGTTCAAAGGACGACGCCGTTTAATGTAAGACTCGTTAGGGTTTCTCGTGAGGTCATTCGACCGGTTATTAAACCGGAGTTAGGCAGAAGAGAAGAGAAAGGTTGCTCAAAAAAAAAGGGCAAAGAGAAAAAAGACCCTCATTTCTTGCTTTTGTTCATCGGCTTCCTCTTCTTCGATGGATGAGAAATTGGCAACATCAGCTTCGAAAATTCCGAAACGAGCTTCTATTAAATCCCAACCCGATTTCGATTACTCTATCCGCAAGCAAAAGGTTCTTTCTTAATTCCCCATTCAATTTCTGTTTTACAATACCTGAATTTATGTAGTTGTTCGGAATTGGGTTTTTGTTTATTTTCAAAATTTTTGATTCGTTTGTTTTGATTAAAAAATGATTTTTACTAGTTTCTGGGTGTTTTTGTTTTAATGTAAGATTTATGAAATGTAGCTCAGAGAAAGTTGCTTCAGAAGAGTAAGAGAAGAAGGACACGTCTGCTGTGGAAATTGAGACACTCTGATTGTCAATCTTCAGATCAGAAGGTTTGTTTCTCTTCTTTTTATTTTTTTGAAAAAACTTTCTTTGCTTTTGCTTTGTCAGTGACTTTAACGTTCTTTTTGTGTTTCAGGAGATTATCAATTCTGCTTTCCAGGACATTGTTTCTGATGAATTAAAAAAGATTGAGGATTCCCATGATATATTATGGGAATATGAAGGCCCAGAAGATGCTTATGAAGGTGATAGTGAAGAGATATTGCTAGAAATGCAACATATGTTTTACAATGATTTGGTTTCAGAGACTTCCCTTAACGGTAAACTATCTACTTTCTCTCCATCCAATTTGGAGGAGTTGGATTTTGATGCATTGTTGTGGCTACTGACTTCTTCTTCCAGGATCATATGTTCAGGCTGAAACATGGGATGACGAGGAAGATGAGTACTTGGCCACCTTAGTTTCTCAGAATATGCTTTTAAACAGTGAACAGGTAGGTTTCCTTTCACCGAGCATCCTTGTCTTTACAAGGTAGTTACACTGGTGTGATGTGTTTGCCAGGGGCCAAACCAGGTATGGTGTCCGATCTGTAAGCAAGGCCAGGTTATGGAGAATCACCGACATATCTATTGCAGCATGTGTGAAATGCAACTGATCAAAGGCGAAGAGGTGCAGATTGTAGGCTCTTATCTGAGTCACCCACTGAACTTGCCCTTGCGTTTTGTTATCTGATTCCATTATTTTCCATCAGGTTAATCTGAACATTCTGCGAGAGCGGTTAGCGGAAGTGCACGCTGAACATTTTGAGAGAGGATGCAGATTGAAACCAAAGTTCAGTGTTCAGAGTCTCTATAATTTGAAGGCGTTGTACATCACATGTGAAGCTTGTAGTACCTTTGAGGTCGTTGTATAAGTTCTAACGTAAATGACACTCATAATTTTTGCTATATATATTAGCTCTTGAGATCATCAGGCTGGTGGAATCCTTCATACGTTGCTAACAGTTTTCTGATTTCTCAGTACATCTACATTAACCATAGATGCCATCTTTATAATTCTTGTTCATGTTTATGTTGACATTCTTCTGAAATCAGGTTAGTAGAATATTCCATGATTTGGAGTTGTTATCAATGCGATTTGTGAACACTCAAAAGCCTTTTGTATCTATTAAGTATCAAGTCTTTGAGGTATCAGATTAGTGCAACAGAACCTTTGAGATCGGTTTATAAGTTCTAACGTAAAGGCAGCAAATGTGTTAGGTAAATATTGTGGGTGATTGATTAGTTGGGTTATCAAATTTTACCAATTATTGGGAGATCTTCACAAGAACTATCATATAGTATGAGGAAGGGCTGGGCAAAAAATCCGAATCCGAAGAACCGAACCGAATCCGATCCGAAAAAGTAGCACCGAAACCCGAATCGAAATTGATTAAATATCCGAACGGGTTCAAAATTTTGGTATTTAAAGAACCGAAACCGAATCCGATCCGAACCGAAGTATTTCGGGTACCCGAATATATCCGAAATAGATTTATATACCTAAATATATTAATTAGTTTTATATATAATTTATATTAAAAACATCAAAAATATATAAGATATTTTTAAGTTTTCCAAAATACTTAAAAATATATACAAATAGTTAAAAGTAAATGTCTAAAATAGCTAAAGTATACTCAAAACACCAAAAATACATAAATATCTATTGATTTTCTATCCAAATATTTAAAGAAAATCAATTTAAATGTTAATTTTAGGTGTTTTGGCATATGTTATTCAAATTTATATGTAATATATTATTTTGTTTATAGATTTTAAAAAATTTAAAGTATATAATAAATTTTAAAATTTTAAAAATAATTTAAATGGGTTATCCGAACCCGAACCGAACCCGCAAAGATCCGAACCGAACCCGAACCGAAATTTAGAAATATCCGAATGAGGCTGAAATCTTTGACCCCGAAAATCCGAAACCCGAATAGACCCGAACCGAACCCAAATGGGTACCCGAACGCCCACCCGGTATCTTCCCAACTATTATTTTCTTCTATATATTTTTTTAGAAAATAGTTCAAAATTTAATTTACCATGGAACAAAAGTTATATACGTATTTTCCATGAATTTAAAGCTTGTTTTTGTCAATCATAATTTAGTTTTATTTTATAGGTAAAGCAAAAAATTAAATAAAACCTTTTTATATTAATAAAAAAATAAATTACCAAAATTTTACTATTATTTAATCTAATACATAAATTGCAATTATATTATTTTAAAATTTAATATTTTCTAAAATTACTCAAAGTAAATAAAAATTATGTATAAGTTTTAAAATTATAGTAAAAGATAATATCTAACTAGTAATAAAATTTACTTATAAATATCTAATTTATTTAATATTATACATGTATTTTTAATTTTACAAATGTTACAGCCTAGATTATAAAGATGTAAGATTTTTGCCTAATTTTACAAATGTTACAGCCTAGATTACATATGTTTTATTTAAAGATATCTAAAGTCAAAAATGTACAGCTACAACCAACATAGTTCTCAATAACATGTTTACTGATTTGTCTACCTTCTGAACCGACATAAAGATTTTGTAGTCGTCCTTGTTCAAAATCTGAATTGGCGCATCTCCTTTCCCTGCAATAACATATACGCGATCATCAACTAAATATGATATATCGACTGAAGCAGAGATTCCAACCAGACCATAATTCTCAACAATTCTATCTTTGAGCATATCAGCAAAGGATATTAGCTTCGCACTGAGTGATATGCCCAACCTATCATTGACAATCTTGAAATTCTAATCATCATTACAATACATAATCCACCACCCAGTCATAACCACGATGTACGGATCATCATCGCCTATAACATAGACCAAATATTATATTTAACAAACATGCGAAATACTCAATAAATGAACCTACTTTAAATAAACATAGGATGTACGAAACGTGTTTGTAATAATGGAATTATGTCATAACTACAATGCAATAAATGTTGTGGTGTACAAATGAAAATGATGACATAAAATTTATATTTCATCCTGGATTGCACATTCAAGGGGCGGCTTAGATAGTAGGGTGTGAGGAGTGCGACTGCTTCAAGGCCCTAGAGTATTTTTTTTCACAAATTGTTTGAAATTTTTAATAAATAAAAAGTAGATATAAATATATTTTAACTAAATTTAGTTATAAATATTTTAAAAACTAAATTATATTGAAAATTTTCATACAAAATAATAAAATAGCTTATGTAATTATATTAAATTTTAGTTTTTTAACAAGGAATGATCATCAAGTAGTTGCCCATTCTTACAATTCAAACTAAAGAATATCCCACTACAAGAAATAAGGCGAGTTGCGAGAGGAAAATTCCTAGCAAATCGCTAGCAAATCGCTATTTGCGAGGCATTTGCTAGGGTAGCCAGTTCCTCGCAAATCAGTACTCAATAATGGAACCTACTTTAAATAGACATAGGATGTACGAAACGTGTTTGTAATAATGGAATTATGTCATAACTACAATGCAATAAATGTTGTGGTGTACAAATGAAAATGATGACATAAAATTTATATTTCATCCTGGATTGCACATTCAAGGGGCGGCTTAGATAGTAGGGTGTGAGGAGTGCGACTGCTTCAAGGCCCTAGAGTATTTTTTTTCACAAATTGTTTGAAATTTTTAATAAATAAAAAGTAGATATAAATATATTTTAACTAAATTTAGTTATAAATATTTTAAAAACTAAATTATATTGAAAATTTTCATACAAAATAATAAAATAGCTTATGTAATTATATTAAATTTTAGTTTTTTAACAAGGAATGATCATCAAGTAGTTGCCCATTCTTACAATTCAAACTAAAGAATATCCCACTACAAGAAATAAGGCGAGTTGCGAGAGGAAAATTCCTAGCAAATCGCTAGCAAATCGCTATTTGCGAGGCATTTGCTAGGGTAGCCAGTTCCTCGCAAATCAGTACTCGCAAACTAAAATTCCTCGCAAAGTCCTCGCAACTTGCGACCAATAAAGAGGACTCGCAAATCCGTCGCATAGTTGCGACGACAAACTTTCCTCGCAAATTAGCTATGGAAAACTAGTCCCTCGCAAACTAGCTACGGAAACTTATTCTTCGCAAATCTCTAGCAATCTTTTGCGAGGATTTGCTCCGAAACGTTTGCCCCCGCAATAACTAGCTACGGAAACTTATTCTTCGCAAATCTCTAGCAATCTTTTGCGAGGATTTTGCTTCCGAAAACTTTTGCGACGGACAGCTCCGATGCATAGCGCTTGCAAGTTTGCTAGGGATCTGCGAGGGAAGAAAGACATATTCATCGCAGTTCCGTAGCAAATTAGCTAGAGATTTGCTAGGCATTTTGCAAGGGAATTAAAAATAATATTTTTAATTTTATAATAATTTGATTTAAAACTTTTATAATAAAATATTTTTTAAAAACAAAATAAAATTTAAATTCGAAATTCATTACATAAAACATTAAAAAATAAACATAAGTTTTAAGTTTTAAAATAAACATAGGTTTCAAAATAGAATACTAAAAAACAGATAGGTCTGAATCTAAAAGTCATCTGAAACATCATCGGGGTCTTCACCGGGAGAGCTCCTAGTAGGCTCGGTACAGGTCTGAAGCATGGTAGCCAAAGCTGAATCTTTTGTAGCAAGAAAACCAAAGAGAGAATCGAACTTGTTGAGGCGTGCATGACTTAGGAGCTGAGTTTTTTGTGAGCGAATCAAACAAGCCTGTTCCTCGATAATAGTCTTTAAATGCTCTTGATCAGAACTAGTAGAAGAAGAACAGGCCGGAGCAGATGCTAGAGACTTCTTGAGAGAACCAACACCGTAAATGCGCCCTTTTTTACGAGGAGCGAGCTACAAAAACAAATACAAAAGATCAAATATTGTCTTTTTAAAAAACTTAAAAATGAAATAACTCAAATTTATCAAACACATACCTCACAATAAATCTTGTTCTTCTCCTCTTGGGTGAGTTCAATAGAGCCAGTACTCTCAGGATTATTACTATGACCTTGAGATAACTCCTGAAGTTTGGAAGTTACATCGTTGTAGAGTTGCTGGGCTTTGCCGTCGGTGAAAGATCCATCTGGTTTCCGCTTCGTCTTCTCGAGAACCCCAAGTAAATCAGGAACAGAACACCCAGTTTCTTCAGCCTACAATTAAAAATATGATTAATGTATTTAAATTTAATGAAATAAGATAAAACAATTATAGAAACTTACAATCATCCGTGCACGTGCTTTGAATGAAGTCTGACCAATATTTTCTCGCAAATTCATTGCAAATCTCTAGCAGTTTCCTCGCAAATTTGCGACCAATTTTTTCCCTCGCAGTTGTCCTTCGCAAATCGGCTGTTTTCTTGTAGTGTCCACATTCTTACAACTAAAACTTAAAAGTTCCCAAACTACTTAATCAATGAAATCGGAAAATCATTGTAAGAGCATTGAATCTTATTAGGAATGTTAAGTATTTTGTTTTATATTGTACACAAGGAATGAATATCATCAACCAATTGTTTTTCGTGTACTTGTTGAAAACAAAATTACAATTTTTCTAAGGGAGTGCCATAGAGGTATTGGATTATGAGTACGTATGGGAAATTTACTTCATACTCGAAATCAAACCCAATCTGAAGAACTTGAACTCGAACCCGATCCGATCTATAAAAATATCCAAACGGATAGTGAGTTAGAGAAAATTGGATATCCGAAACCTGATAGGATAAGATCTGATACCCTTATGGATATCTGAAATATCTGAAGATATATATAGCAATTCTAAATTTGTGATAGTTTAGACTCATTGAGTTTCTCTTCATATTTCACGCTAAACCTAACTTTATCTCCGTCCTGGACTTAACGGTTTTATCTTTAATTTCTCCACATTTTTATTAGAGGATATACTATTATCTAAAGTTTTTTGGTAAAATATTACTCTTCATCTTTGAATACTTGATACTCCACTGTTTAGTTAGAAAGTTTTTTTTTATTATTATTTTAAAAATTCTATATTGTTCTATTTTACAAATACTACTATTTGATTCAACTTTTTTTTATTCATAGGCTATGTTTATCTCGATATTGTTTTTTTTGTAGTAACTTCCAATAACTGAATCCGACCTGAATTACCCGAACTCACTTAAACCAGACCTGATGTATAAATTACCTGGATGGGTTCCATATCCCTATTCTGAAATATCCGAAAGTCCCAAACACGAATTTGAATGGGTATCTGAACGTTCACCCATAATTATGAGGGCCAAATGTGTGAGTAAATGAAAAACGTAGGACTTGTTTGTAAGAGATTATGGGGTGACTCGGAACAAGTAGGGATGAGTCGGAGCGAGCAGAGAAAATTAAAAAAAAAACAAATATTTTTTTGCACATTCTTATAGTTATAAACTAAAACTACCCTATTCTTACCATTAAAACTTAAAAGTGTCTAAATTACTAAATCACCCAAATCTGAAATCAATGTAAGAGTGTTAAAACTTAAAAGTGTCCAAACTACTAAATCACCCAAATCTGAAATAAGTGTTTTATTGGATTTGATAACTAGGTAGTCAAAGTTACGCTATCATTGTACATAACTCAAACCTTGCCTTTAAAATTGTTTATTGCAGAAAAGGTCTCCTTTCTTAAAAACTTCGACCAACAAACTCTTCGACAAATTTTCTCTCTCTATTCTTTTTCAGAGATGATGGTGTCAGCATCATAATCATCTCTATCAACGTCTACTTACATCATCTTTCCTTTATTCTACTTGTTATGCATATTAGCCCTAACATTACTTGAATCGTCCCCATTGTTACAAAGCTGCGCTCCTTTTCACTATTAGTTGAATCAGCTGGCACCTTATTAAGATCAATGTCGACTTTATTTGGATTACCATGCTTAGTTTTATAGGTAACACACAATCAAGTTGACAGATTATTCGTAAAAAATCTTAGAAACTTTTTCAGCTGGCGATTATTTTCAATGATCACTGGTGAACATCGTGATGTATTGATAAACCCAATAGGTAGATAACTCAATTTCAAATCGGCATCCGTTTCTTCAAAACCAAAATTTCTAAAACCATTCTCTGTAAGTGAAGCTCAATTCCAAAAGCAAGTAACCTTTCCCCTTTCTTTCCATCGACTGAGAATCCCCATCCTGAAGCTGCACCCATTTCTATTAGGACTGGGCATTTTATTCGTTAAATTTGATTCGATTCGTTATTTGTTTCGATTCGATTCGAAAATTCCGAATATCCGTAAACTTTCGAAGTAAAGCAAAAACTAAAACTCAATATCCGTTAAAATTGAAGCAAATCACAAATACTAAAATTTTGGGAAGCGAATATCCGATCCGATCCGGCAATATATAAATACATGTATATCTTGATTATATTTAAAGTTTTAAATGTATAAAATTTTATAATAATTATTCTAACATATGATTTGACAAATTCTATTCACATTATTATTTATATAAAAGTATTACATAAAAGGAAGAGAAAAAATTTATGACAATTATAATTTTTTCTTAAGTTTTTTATAATTAAAATTGTTAACTAATTTTTAAAATTTTACAAAATATGAAGATTCACTATTTTTTTTTTAATTTTTATCTTTTATATCATGCAAAAAAATATTTTACAAAACAAATTTGTATCAAATTTTTAAGATTATTTGTATTAATCCAAACAGATGAGATATTGTAAGTATTCGTAAATATCCGCAAATATCTATTTATTTTTCGAATATCCGTTTTTCCGAATATCTTTATTTTATCGAAGCAAAGAAAATCAAAAAATAAGATATTCGTGACATACGAAGCAAATCACAAATACCTTCAAAAACCCGGATATCCGATCCGTGCCCTGGCCTAATTTCTATACACCACATGAAGTATAGATATGAATCATGGAAGAAACTTTGTGAAAATTTTGTGAAAATCATGGGAAAACTTAGGTGTTTAAAGAAAGGCTAATAGGAGATTTTTTTGATTTTTTTAACAAAGTTGTTTTTAAAAAAATAAGGAAACAAAATATTTGCAAATATTTCATAGATGCACTTCCATATTTTCGCAAAATATTTGCAAAGAAACCGGTTGACTCATGAACGGAAAGAAACATAAAGTCTGCTGAACAAGAAGCTAGGGCACAACCTAAGACCGCCCGAGAGAGGCCTAAAACCTCTAATGGTCGTAATTCTCATATAGAATTTCAGCAACGCCAGTCACAACTTGATTACGTGCAAATGCCATAATACCGGTTTGATTTGGATAATCCACAATTCATGGATCCCTGATGAATGCAATACAACAATCATTCAATAAATTGATGTATGAACCACAACTAAGGTCAGCACCACGACCAGAATCACGAGATCTTGAACCAAGTTGTTACAAAAAGGCACCGGCTGAGAAAGAGCATGAGTTGAACCAGAACAGGCCCTTCCTTGTGAAGAGGAACCAATGGACATTCATAAGGAGTCTCTTGCGACTTTTAATGAACAAGGTGAAATCACTAGATTTTGTTCTTATGATTTTCTGATCAAGCCTTTTATTTGTGTCCAGTTCAATCTCATGGAGCATTTGATATTTGTCAAAGGGTTTCAGAACCTTGACATTGAAACAGGACGAAAAGAATGTGGGCATAAGAACTTTGTACACACTCTGGTCGAGAGAGTGATCCATTAATTTTTAAAGAATAAGATTTGAGGTCAAATCTTTTTGAAGGAGGAAGAGGTATTGTGGTGCAAATAAGAAGCTATGGCAAGCAAAAGGAGATCAATACTAAGCTATTTTCTTTAGTCAAAGACTTGCAAACGTGGCCACATCATCCTAGGACAAAGCAACTTGTGATACATATTTAAAGTACTTGATCTTTGAGTTTTGGCAGGATGATCCGAAATGTACATTTGACGAACTTGGACAGGTCAATGATAAACCAAAGTTCAATCACCCTAGACCTAGCATCTATTCTCCCTGATTTTTACATCGTACCCATCCTGATATCTATTTGCTTTTGTTACATAAGTCATCAACCAAATCGCTTTGTCTTAGTTCTATTTCACTTTGAAAGAACTGTAGTGTAACCCTTGGTCTTTTTGGATTCAACCCCTAAAATACTATTTCGTTTGATGTGCACTTGTAGTAGATTTATAGGGTTTTAAAACCTGAGAAAAAAATTTGTGCATCACTTAGTGATACTATAGAAGCATTAAGTAAAACATGAAGATATAACAAAATTGGTGTTTTATTAATCAATAGAGTAAGAGTATAATGTATTGCTGTATAGACCCATTATATTTGACTGCTTTATGTCGAAAGTGAATAGTTGGTGATCCCTCTCTTAGGATTTAGAAGTCCCTTTTATAAGTAGTTATGGTTGTAATCTAGGTTAGATCCTTTCATATCCTGAAATAGGAAAAGGTCTCCATTTATATAAATGGATCTTTTGACTCGGGGAAAACGCGACCCGGAGACCGGAAGATAGTTTGCAAGATAAAAAGGTCGGTGTCTTGCATTAGGTAAGATGATTTTTTTCATTGGTTAAATATCCTTATATCTCCAACATTTTTTTATGAAATTTGGTTTGACTTAAAAATCTAAACTATTAAAAAGGAAGTACATTTGGTACTTAACCCAGACTTTTCCACAATAATTACCAACATATGCCACTCAATAAAACACTGTAGTTTTACATTTAGCTATCACATTAATTTCCCAAACCAAAAGATCGTTACTCACGTTTCTTAAACCATTCCGTCCGGTACAGACTCAAACTAATTATGTTGAACCATCACCTACATTATATAATTCGAAACTAAAACTGAAGCTAAACCAAATAAATCGTTACTCTCTTTAATAAACAATTCCGTCCGGTACATAATCTAAATAATTATGTGGAACCATATGATTGATCCTAAACCAATAATCATGTACACCTTTAACCAAATGATTGATCATAATTAAGCTGAGTTCATGTTTCTTTATAGCAAAACAAAGTTTGTTTACCGATTTTATGATATACCTAATTTGTTATTTTGACATATTTTGATCTAATCAAGGTATGATTTATCGGTTTTGTGGTTTACCGATTTTATAATTTTTTAAAAATTCTGACTTATGGATATCATTATAATTTTTTTTTTGTACAAAATCGAAACTAAATATTATATTTTCATTCCAAAACTCGATACTATTCAAATAATGAATCCTAATTCTAGGCAAACAACATAAACTACAGAAAATCATAACACAATATTCTTCAATTCGAAAACAAAACAACAATCCACGATTTTTTCCTATTTCTACTCTGTCAATATAATCAAAACAGGTACCTATTAATCAACACAATCAGCATATTCTTTCATTTAAACTTGCAAAACACGTATTCCTTACCTGTGATGTGTATATAAGTATATTCAAATTTTTATTATTGTATAATTCATAATTAAAAAGGAATGTGCATTTTCTGTTTTGATTTTGCGTAACAATCAAAACTACCAAAAGATTGTGATTTATCCTATTAAACCTATCATCCACATTGCCAAGTATATATATATATATATATCCTACATGAAAAAGATATCAACAGAACCCACAAAAAAATAAACATGTCTAAGCTTACAACTTTTTCCCTTGCAAAGACAACTGGCGAATTTGAGTGAAGTGTTTGCATTCATGGAAGCAAAAGACACCTTTTGGCGGGAATTCCTTCGAGATGATTATGTCTACTTTTTTTCTTTCTAGGTTTCAGTTGGTTATCTTCAAGCTGCGGTGGAAGAATGCTTGCTGATTAGAAAGATTTTTTTTTATTTACGCAAACAACAATCGTTTTTTATTTAATAAAACATTCACTTGATAAGATTCTTATTCTTGAGTTTTGAGCTGCTTGTGAATTCTCTTCGTTCATTTTAAACTATTATCTTTATCATAAACACTAATAAGCATCACTCAGACAAGTAAAAACTAAACATTAATACTTAAGGCATTGTTCTTTATTACTCACTACTTATTCTAGATGTCCTACATTGCTTGCAAACTATGAATTATTTATGATAGATACGTTATTACTGACCGTGATTCATTCTGTTGTCTTCTATGTTGTTGTTTCCCTTTGTATATGGATTGCTGGAGTATGGCTCTTAGAACGTCCAACTCCAACATGCGTCACATTTAAAGATACATAATATAAGCTATCAAACTATTGACGTATGCTGTTTTATAAAAGATAGTTAAGAAAAAATCAATCCGAGCTATGCAACACTCAGACAACTATAAAACACACATACATGCTCTGAACAGTATTTTTTATAAATCTACCATTTAAACAGAGCTGAGACTATCAATATCATTTACGTTCTGAACAACATGAGACAATCAAGTCAATCCGACATATCTTATTAACAACCGTCTATTAGCTTATCATTTAGTGATACCTTATAAAAATTAATCCAATTTGTTACTCATTCAATCACATTTCTGAGCCAAAGGAAAGTTAGTTAAAATCATTCCGCTAGAGAAAAAAAGAGAGTTTTTACCACTTCTTGACCGATCAAAGGAATGCAAGACGTTTTTCCATGTTGTTTAAACTGGACCCGTCTCCGTGTATCCCATCAAAAGCTATTGGTACTCCATACCTTAGCTGGTCTCTGCAAAATGAAAAAAAAAATTGTAAATTAGAGGAACCTAAACATAAATACTCAATTAATTTTCATTCAAGAAACTCGGAAACTTTATATAGAAAAAAAAATGAACAAGAAAATTTACCTTTGCATGTCGACTCCACCTATATGTCGAATCCTCAAATATATCTCTGATCATCATCTCCATTAAACAGTTTTGTTAGGAAAAAGATGCCATAAGACCGATCTTCTACAGATCGAAGATAACTATCAATATATAATAATCAAAACATAACCGCAAGATCATTAAAAACAGCAGAAACGATCAAAATCCAACCTTTCTTTGCTAGCTGTATTGACTAACGATCTGAATATATATCATATTCATCAGAAGATGTTGGACTCGAGAATAAACGATAGCCAAGGAGAGAGAGAAAAAAAACTACACAATCTACTTTTTTCTAGGGAAATAAAAAGTTTTTGTTTTTACTTGGAAACGTAAACAAAAAAAGACCTGTTTGTTCCCCGGAAAAAAGTGTAACAAAACCCTAATGGAAATTTAATAATTCATGATTCATTTTAGCCCAAATCAATATTGTTATTAAAAGCCCAAATTTGATCATGATATTAGGCTTCCCAGATTACACTTTTTTCATTTGGTTTTTTGTGATATATTTTTTTTTTGGTTTACAAAATAATCATGAGAACTTTTGCGTTTAGGAAATGAATTTAAAACTAACAATGATTCTTTGACCAAAAAAAAACTAAAAACGTTTCTTAAATTCTGTAAAAACATTTAATTCACTAGATTAATATAGATTTTGTTACTGTAAAATTAGTAAATCTTTTGCATAATATTTATTTAGTATATAATAAACATTTCAATATAACTTATAGACTATGAAGAACATATGATATATTGTGCATATTATAAACGTAAATTAATATGATCACCATGAACTGAAAATTTATCTTGTACATATTATGATATGAACTCATATTATGTTCAGAAAAATTCAGAAATTATATAACACTTGAATGAGAAATAAATAAAAAATTCAGAAAAATATATCACCCGCGCAGACGCGCGGATCAAAAGCTAGTTCTTGTTTAATTTTATAAATATAACTATTAATATTTTAGTCTAAAAATTATGTATTTTTAAGTATAATTGAATTTTTAAATATTTTGGTTATTTGAATCCAAATATATCAGTTCAGTTTAAGTTTAGTGCTGGTCTAGTTCATGTGTCAAAAATATTTTCATTTGGTAGTGTTTATATTTACCGAGTTCAGTTTGGTATTTCTTAGTTCGAGTAGATTTGGTTTGGGTCTGTGCCCAGGCTTTTTATACGGGTCCCACGTTGACCTTGTCTAAATATAAAAATGACGCGTCTTTTTCAATTTCCCGCTTTCCCTATCATTTGTATAACTAGATTCAATCTCCGCGCTACGCGCGGATAAGTGTTTTTTTAAGTTTTGTTTTAAATAGTCTGTAAAATTTTTTCTGCAATGAGTGTAATATATATAAAAAAGATGAACTGTTGATCATCGGATAGCGAACTTAAGAAATAGAGTAAACGCAAGTACCCAAAAAAAAAGAAATTTCATAAGAGAAAAAAGCGTCTGAAGAAGAAATGGTACGATGGAATCTTTTGTAAGAAGCGATCTGCAAAAGGTAAGACCAAGTTAGTATACTTATATAAATTTATAAACGATTTAATGATTAGGTATATAAATAGATACCTGAATCTTGTGGTTACATGAGAATTTTGTGTGTCCTTCTCAAAAGTATATAGCTTACTAAAGTGGTGATGTTGGGCTTTGTGAATCTGCCATGAACTTTAAGTTTGAAATGTTTTTCACATAAAAACGGTGTATGTATGGACGTTTATAATTAAATTGTTAATACCTCTGTGGGGATGAAGGCCTTTGAAGATCTCTTTGTAGACAACGTTCTTCACCTTAAGCCTGTGGGAATCTTCGCCTTTGATGATAGTTAATCCCGTTTTGCTTGTGACTCGTGATAAAGCCACATAGAGTTGACCATGGGAGAACACGGGTTTAGGCAGATATAGAATGACCTCTTTTAAGCTTTGACCTTGGCTTTTATTGATTTTCATTGCGTAACACAATCTTATAGGGAACTGCCTTCGACGTAAGGTGAACGGAAGATTTGTTTCATCATGCAGAAGAACAATTCTTGGAATCAAGATCTCTTTTCCGATGTGCGATCCGGTGACAATTTCTGCTTTTAGCAAGCGGTCGCCTATGTGGGTTAGGATCATACGGGTACCGTTGCACAATCCTTTTCTCTGGTTTATGTTCCGTAAAAGCATAATTGGGGCCCCAATCTTCAGAGTGAGTTTATGCGAAGGCAAGCCTGAAAACTCTAGGGAATTGAGATACTCCAACGGGTAAAGAGTTTCGTTTTGATCTGACGTAGTTTCTGATATCTCGAAGCTATCGAAACTGAAATAATCTTTTGAATCCCCGTCAGTATGAGAGATGGTATAGGCATTGATCTCATCCACAGTTTCATTACGTGGTGTGAGTATAGCTCTATCAGTGTAGTAGCTCTGTGAAGTTGGGACTGTATGGACTTCTCCGTATGCGGCATTAACAACCTCTCTCAATGCATCCTCACCACATTCTCGAATCAGTGAATCATCGACAGATATCATCTGCTCACTGTGGTTATCATACTCTTCTCCCAAATCAGTTTCTGTGCGACCTTCTCCGACCTGGATGAGCCATTCCGAAAACTCATTCTCCTCCTGATTCAGCCTCATATTCGTCTTCAAAGAGAATTTGTGGCAGCTATGCCATAGGTATGAGTGACTTATTGAAGCTAGGACAGTATCGACTTTGTTGCCTCGTGGGATTACAGGTAGTGTCTGTCGAAAATCACCACCTAAAAGAACTGTTTTGCCGCCAAAAGTCAAATCTTTAGCGGCTGCATCTTTTCTAGACATTATATCTCTCAGAGATTTGTCCAGAGCCTCGAAAGCATGCTTATGTGTCATAGGAGCCTCGTCCCATATTATAAGATCCGTCTTCTCGATTAGCTCGGCCAGCATTGTTCTGGGTTTGATATTGCATAGTTTATTTTCATCGAGCTTTAAAGGGATATTGAAGCGAGAATGTGCTGTTCGACCGTTAGGCAATAGCAGTGCGGCTATCCCAGATGAGGCGACCGGTAGTACAATCTGTTTTCTGGATCGTAATCTCGATATGATGGTTTGGTAAAGGAAAGTTTTACCTGTGCCGCCTGCGCCGTAGACGAAGAATAGCTTCCCTTCTTTTTTGTCAACAGATTCTAGGACCGAATCATAAATTACACGCTGATCCGTGTTAAGCTGGTTAAATTGCCTGTGATGTCTTAACGTTTCCTCAGCGATGTCGTAGTCCAATTCCTGGCTCCACAAATTGCTTCCCAGCTCTTTCAGCAGAACAGGTTTGATTTTCGGCATATCTTTAATATCGCTTAAAGTTCGGTCATGCATTCGCATTAATTTCTCGACTTCTATTAACGTGTACTGCTCTAGAGTCTCATCATCTAGCTCCAGATTTGCGTGACCCATGATTCTCTGCCTCTTGTGTAATATATCCTCGCTCATTGATCTCCAGGAGTGTTCCCATAAATGTTTAGGGCTCGTAACAAAGCAGTTTGTCAAGAAGGTGACAAACATATCACGGAGTTGATATGGGGTAGCCCAAATAATGCCTTCTGACATAGTCTCGTGCCACTCAACGTCGTTTTCCAAATAGCCGCGTGCGTAACAAACTGATTTGAAATCAGGATATTTAACGTTGTTGTAGGTCTTGAGCTCATCATAACTTCTTGGACCCTTAATCTTATTTATAAGGATCCTTAGAAAGTAACGATCACCTGATGATGGATGAACATTTACGATTCTGCCAATGGCTTTTCCTTTCTTGCGTGGAGACCAGACTTTAGTACTGTTGTTCCAGACAAAATATTCTGGGATTTGCACGTACGTTAATGTTCTTGCAAACTCAGACGTCCTGCATAAAACCATCCACTCAGTGAACATTGTTTTTTCGATGCCCGGCTTACGGATTACACGACCAAGATTATCAGTTTCTTTGACTGAGATGTTATGTTCGCCTTCCAGATGAATGATAAGCTTTTCAACTGATGGTTTTCTCTTGTGTATGTGGTACGCGTTCAACCGCCACATTGACTCACACGCAGCCAAATATCGAGCGTCGATGTAATCTTGGATCTCATTGCGCTGCCTGACGACTCTCTCATTTGATCCATCTGGAGTAGCATTCTCAGAAGTACTTGCCATATTTCCTTTCTCGATAACAGCTGATGCTCTGTCAACACCTTTGGTTATGTATTTGAATAAATACTTAACCGCACTTGTCCGATTACACCACTCGACATTAATATGAGCATTGTACTTCTTTAGAAGCTCAATGTTATGGGGTACAACAGAGGTGTTGTCTAGGATAGATCCATTTTTTACTGCACTTGCCTTCTCATTCCGACGACGGCGGTATAACACATATCCTGACTTGTCGATAGAGGTGGTATTATTATACGGCCGAGGATACTTTTTTGTGCACACATTATTTTCCATACATGGCGACCTCGGATTAATTGTACCACATGGTCCGTGGATCATGTGTTTTGTTACCAAATCATAAGCCTCTGGATCTTCATCTTTGTCTGGTAGCTCGGCTGAGATTATCTGATCAATTTCTTCTGCACTCGGTGTTCTGGAACAGTTTCCAAACCACAGTAATATATGAGCATGAGGAAGACCCCTTTTCTGAAACTCTATTCTGTGGAGAGCTGCTGTGTACGGTCTGAAGAAAGTCCCTTTTTTGAAATCTGTGAGCAACTGATCTAATTTCATTTTGAAGACGCGGCATTCAATGTCTGGCCTATCATTAGGTGAGTCTCCACCATATCTCATAAGATGCTCTTTTATCTCGATCCAATTAGGATTGGCCGTCATTGTGACAAATAAATCAGGATTGCCGAAGTCCCTGCAAATTGCCATTGCATCATAATATTTCTCAACTAAGTATCGGGGCCCACCAGTGAAACTCGGCGGCAATATATACCTCTGCCCAACAATTTTAGCATCTGTGTCACCTTTGATTACAGCGTCCAGAACATTACTGTATAGCTCGGCCCTCAAGATATCCTGATTATTCCTTGCCCACCTTAGACGATCTTCCTCAATCGTCGTATAAACGTCTATTATAAATTGATGAAAGAGACGGCCTCCTTTAACCAATGTCATTCCTTGGCTCAGACGTGTCTGGATCAATGAACAGTAATATTCGCGCATGGTCAGGAATTGTCTTGTTTTCGAACTGCCTATCTCAAGATTTAATGGGATCTCTGGGTGAAAGCCATACTCACCATATGGAAACAACAGAGGGTACTGTAGACTCATATATAGAGGGTGATCGTCACGTAACTGCTGCAAAGTTTCAGATTGGAATTGAACCACTATGTCTCGTAACCCAATTGTCGATGACATATCCCCTACAATAAGGCCTGTGACCTCGCTTGTGCCCGGAAGATCGTATTCTCTACCTTTTCCTTTATCTGGGAGCAACCTAACAGTGAACTCTTCCCCTTTCTCGTAGTGGTCACGTGCTCGGCGGAATATTTTAGCCAAACAATTATTCTCGTCAACCATCTCAATCAAACGCTGCAAGGTTGACTCATCAAGGTTACCCTCACCCGTGGTTTGACCCATTGCAGTCAAACGGTTTTTGACTTCGTTGCCTGTATCAAATATATAAAGCTGGAGATATTCCGGGAGTCGGCCCTGTTGGGGTATAAGCGATCCAATCCTATGGTGGGTCTGACCCTGGATCCGTATAGTGTATGGACCAGGCGTATGCACGACACTATAATCCATTTTCATCCCAACTGATGTGAAAGCCAATACAGAGTTATAGACTCTGATTGTATCCCGAAACGACCTAGACCGGAGAAGTTCTTCTAATAGGGCTGGAGGTTGTCTAATCGGAGGCAGCTTTATCTGGCCGTGGTTACAGCAAATCGTAAACGTCGGTTCGCCGGTTCTCGAATCCGTACCAGTGCTCTCTGATACCCACATAAGCGCGCCACATTTCGTGCATTCTACGATTGGGTTATCTCTGGCTTTAGATGTAGAGTCCTTATTTGTATTAAAGAATGTTTGACATTGTTTAATATCGCCTGTTTATAATAGAGTATTGTACGGAGTTTTAATTCCGTTAAGGAAAACAGCAAAATCTGTATGTATAAGATCTTTTTAGTAAGACCTTGTTTTAATTATTGATACTTTATATATAAATACATATATATTCTTATTTTAAAATATTTTTTATTTATCATGGGACCAATTGGTAGTGTATGTAAAACTGTGCAGGAGTCATATGAGATATAAAGTTATTAACCAAATAATATAATTAACGTAATATGAACATTAGCGAGAAAAATAACAACTATTGTATGTATATTAGTACTTTAAAAATATTTTATTTCAGATTGACCATATATATATAGTATGTACCTTTTTTTTTTCCAGTGCGCCTGAAGCCGAGTGGTCGTGATGGAGCATCTGAATTTATACGCAAACAATTAAAATCACAATTATAAAAGTATTTATTCTTAATATATTAGGGTATATATGATGTTTACCTTGTGAGAGTGCTGAAGTTCGTTTTGATAGTAACACGGCTCTCCGCATGTTACGGGCATTTTTCTGTTTAACTAAATAAATTTTAAATCTATTAATATAAGAGTATATAAGGTATAATAAATTTGATTCATAACTAAGTTCCTTACTATAAGAGTCGCATTTCTCGCATCCACCTATTTGTTGTAATTGAAAAAAATTAGTGTAATGTTAAAAAGGGGTAAATATATGTTATTAGAGTCCATTGAAACTTACAGTCGTAAAATGTTGGTTTGAATGCCGGTCGATTGTGTATTTGAAGAACTGATATATATTTATAATAAGAGTAATGTTCAAATCAACATCATTGATCTGAAATAATTTGTATGCTCGAATAAAGACATACCTTTCGATTTGGTACGTGAGCCGATCGGACGACCCCGTTTTCTTTTATGTGTTATCGGGGACGACGACACTGCATTTTAAATCATAGATAATTACTAATATTGTCCGACAACATATATAAAAGTCATACGGTATGAGTATGACCTTAATCACTACTAACAAAAACATTTAGGAATATTAGTAACTCAAGAACTAACATCAATATGAAATAATATTCCGGGGTAAGCATGATCAAGACAGATATAATAAACTCTGGAACTCAGGTAGGAATAGTTATTATAAATTATTTATAAATTAATGCGATGATTATACTAACAGAGATTGTAGGTGAATAATGATACGATATTCTACCTCTCGGTATAACTAAAATATGATTTCTCAATCATGAAGATCATCTAGACGTAATTAAGTGTGTAGATATAGCCAAATCATTGACTATATGTACTCATTATATTTATAGTATTTACCGATACACTATCTTATATTTTAGACAAAGTCACGTTCATATTCCATTAATCTGAACTCATGTTATTGTTTATAAAAAGACTGTCATTATCAAAATCCAGAGTCCAAGTTTTTTTTTTTTTAACTCCCATAATGTACTATGTGTTCCTCATATATTTTTTTATACTGTACGATCTCAAAGGTAATGAGTCATTGGGTTTATATATACATATAACTGAAGAATTAGTTGAATAACATAATTTGTTAGTCATAACTTTTGTTTAAAAAGTACTAAAAAATTGACATATATATATATATATATATATTCTGGAAAATAATTATAGCATTCATAGCTTATTATCAACCTAAACAATTTAGGGAATGTGTATAAGTATGTTTGGAAAGTTTTGTGTAAAATCACGAAAATTGCCTATAAGTTGTAAATAGTTACAATATACTTATGTGTATTTACAAAAGCAGTTTCTATGAATTTTATTGAGATAATCTCCTCTTTTGATTAATAGTTTGATCGATCCATAAAATTCCACTTATTGATTCTTTAAATTGGTTCTTGTAAGCTATAATTTAAAATTCCATTTATTAATTCTTTAAATTGATTCTTCCGAACATGTTTTGATTTATCAAAATTAGATATTTCTAGTGAGTTCTGAAATTAGAACAGAGCAATCATATTTGATTTGATTTGCACAGAGTATAGATGACCTCAACAGACATAATGGCATAGTTAATCACAACTCTAATTATATTATGTGCAATAGTTTATATTAAAGCATCGCACTATTTTTTTAATTTTATATTTTTGTTTAAGAATCGTAAAAATAATCATGAATATGCATGAATCGTAACTAAGCAAATTATAATATTTTTCCTATCATGTTGTCCAATAAGAGATGAAGTGGAACACGTGATTACCTGCATTTTGAACATTTTGCTCAGAAGAGGTGGAGTCCATTCCGGGTATACACGAAGCCTGGCTCGCAAAGATGGCCGACAGCGTTTGTTCAGATTGTGGGTGAGTAATACGTGTTTTGATATATGTTTCTCTGGTATCTCGTGCAAAGATATTCTCGATACAATGATTGCTTGTTAGACAATTATACAACATCCCTTATTTAACCGAAATCTTCATGTATATATGGTAACTAATAAATACAAATCATATTGGATATAAAGGTGATAGTGTATAATACATAAATGAGAATATAAATAGTAGTTTGTTTTAAGTATGATCAAAACGAATGCTTCTTCTTCTTTTTTAATATGTTGATATGTATGGGATGGTGAGAAAATGTGAAATTGATAAATAAATTGTTAAAAGTTACTTAAAATCACTTAATTTGCATTTTTGTACTTTACTTTATACATTCTAAATAACAAATTTGTTTGTGTGGAATGATTTTTTTTTTTTTTTTTTAAGAAGATTGTTTAAAATGTTAGTAAAAAATATTAGCTGTAAAGAATATTTATGTAACTATATATATAATCTAAATAACTATATATCTCAAGAATATTCTAATTCTTATTATGCTGGTAAGTAGCAATGAGTAATATATAATAAACCAAAATGCATGATTCTTATTTAGTTCTTAACAATAACATATACAATTAATAAGAGTAAATATGAATAATTATAAATTTTAACTATACATGAATAAATATAACATGTTCATTCTGTTTGCATGTTTTGATATTTCGTATTTATGCACACAAATTAAAAAACTTTTAGTTTGATTCTTTATAGTTTAAAATAAGAATACCTTCACTATATATCTAATCACAACACAACAATCAGAATATATATATATATATATATATTAGGAAATATTAAAAAACCATCATATAAATAATAAATGGTATATAGTTTGGTAAAAAAACCTCTATACTAACCTTTTAGAGAATGGAGGGAGTAATTTTTATTTATATGAATAATTCCAGTTTAAATATTATATGAGGGTTCAAGAAAATACATACACTTAATCCGTAATATCGGCTATTAATATGTATATTTTTAGGTGGTTATATGAAGTTTTTTAACATTGAAATTAATGAATACATTCGAACTGGCTAAAAACAAAAATATAATAAAATATATTTCAAGTTCAATAAAAAAATTTAGATTACTTATTCTTAATTATAACTTTCACTATTTTATTACATATTTTACTATCTCTTTTAGAAACTATATATATATATATGTTACTATATCAAAACAGATTTATCTATTCCATCACGTTCACAATATTGATTTTTCTTGTATTCAATAGGTTTCTAAATTTTACTGATCCAAGATAATTGATTAGATCCAATATAATTTGTATTTATGATCTAATAATGGAATCGTATATTTTCCATAATCAAGGATCATATGAAGATTTGTACGTTTATATTTTGATTCCTAAATTTTAATCGAAACGTAACGTAACGTGCAAGCACAAACTATGATTATAAGGTTTTTATAAGACTAAGTAAACTAATTGAGTTGGCGTAACTGACAATTTCAAGTAGCATCCAACATCTGACTAATATTATTCTGATGAGTATAATTTACAGAACTTCTGTTTGTCCTAGTGGTGAGATAGTCATTGTATATGCCTCTGGACCAGGATTCGATTCACACCATCGCCCAAATTATAATTGGGATCATATACCATTTTATCGTGTGAGAGTCTCACTTTTTTTTTCCTGGCATTAATATGCAACAGAATAGTCACTAAAGTATTTCTAATTACATAAAGTAAGTTTATAATTAGTAATACTCCGAGTGATTTACTTTTTTTTGTTATATATATCTAAAAAACTATTTAAGATATTGATATTGAACAATAAGCATAGAATTGGCATAAATTTAAGAATTTTAAATCAACTTCTTAAAAAAATATAAAATCAGTTTTCATTTATATTTAACTTCCTGTTTTTTCAATTTTTACATAATAATAAATTTATATGTTTATTTTGATGTAAATAGAAAATATTAGTATTGTTATTAGTTTTGCGTATCTGACACAAAATTTAAATTTTTTTAAAGATAATGTTACATATTTAAAAGACAAAAAAAAAGGATTAACATACTAAATTAACAGGAAGATAGTATCTAGCAGCTTTGTACTTATCAAAAAGTGCATACAACATAAACCCAATTTTATATCTATATATAGTTGTCTTTGTAAGAGTTTTATAAAATATGAATATAACAAAATAGAACTTATTATTTTGAGTTATGATCATACCCTGCTTTTGTTTTATCATTTTCAAAAATATTATAAAAGGAAATCAGCTGGGTCATTTGGATACGAAGCATAGCAATTTTAATATGAAATGGATTCGTAATATATTTAAATATATTTATATTAGTTTACTAAATGTGCAAATATTTTTTAAGCACACAACAACAAATCTTCTTGAAAACTTTTGGAATATATATATATTTTTTTTTTTCTGAAACAGATATTTCAAATATAGTAATTTTATTTTTTAGGAAGATGAAGCAATCAAACTATGTGGATTGACGTGATTGACAATTGTTTAATGCCTTCCGCCAGCTGACTAATACTAAATATGATGGGCGGAATTACCAAGCCTCGAACACCTTCTAGTGCCTGAATCTCATATCCGAATATTTTCCTTTTTTCTCTTAATTTATACCGTTTTAAATGGTCACAAAGTCTAATCAACAATACACAAACTTTATTTTTTTTTTAAAAAAAAAAAACAAATCCAAACACAAAGAGATGACATGAGTCCCTTTTCACAAAGATTAAATGTATTTATGTTTCCATATATCATATGGTGATTGTGTATTAAACATTTGGGTCAACCAGGATCAACGACTTCATAATAATAATCAATTATCATTTTTTTTTTGCTTTTTAAAAAAAATTCCAACAAAAAGGTTTTATGGTAATGAAAACAAAATGAATAATAATTGGATAAATCTTTTTCTCTCCGGTACTTTTCGGTAGTATTGTATGAATGAAGTACATCTTCCTTTCATATTTCTTTTCGATCTCGTATTCGTCCTTTGAAATGCTTGATGTATTCGATTGATTTGTTGAAATAAAACCTTGTTGCGGGTGATGAATTGAGTTGTAGTTTGCCTGCAAGAATACAGTATATTATTTTAAAAACAAAGCTTGACTTGTATAGCTCTTTTTGTGTTTAGAATTATTTACCTCTAAAAATCTTAGAAATTATGCTTGTGAAGATGACCACTTTAAAATTCATGTTCTTCTCGTTTTGGAGGATGCTAAAATCTGCTGCTTGCTTATCCCACAACATGAGCTTGACCATTGTTGACCTGAATAGAATTTATGTATTAAAGAAATTAAAATTTTGTTTACTTCTTTCTGTTAGTATCACCTGTTCAGCAAAAGTCCGACTGTCAATTCTGTATTATCTTCTGGATGGAATGGACGTGTGTTTTGCATCATGCGTATTTGCCCAACGACATCTGCAATTTTTTTTTTTTAATTTACAAACCAAATCAATGTTTGTTAAATCAAAAAATAATGCCGAATGATGTACCTGGCAGATAAGTGGGTATAGTGGCTAAGTGCAGAAGACTCTCATAATTCTGAGGAGATAAGTTGTGAAGTGGAAAGATTGGACCTATACCTGTAACATTTGACATTTTTGTCTCTTGGCCAAGCTGAATGTAATATGGGAGTGGGGTGAGTTTTCGCTGTCTTTGATTGTGTAGGACGGAAAATCCTGAAATCTCATATACATCTCCTTCTATTAAATGGTTTGGGTCATTTGGCTGATGATTTCCGGTTAGCCGGCCTTCCAATAATTGTCCCTGGTTATAAACATTTTTTTAAAATCAAACCAACTAAGTTCCCACCGGTTAGATTTTTAATAAATATGCCGAAGTGGGAAACATACATGTATGCCAATGTTTTTTATATAGGACTTACATGATGGTCATAGCAAATGAAGCCGGTTGAGATTTCGGTATTGTCCTTTTGATGATTTTTTATGTCCCAAATACTCCTTATACATACGGTTATAGGGCGCATCGATATCCCTTCTCGAAGTTTGTGGATTCTTTGAGGAATACAATCCACAATAGATGTCACTATAAATCATGAGATTTAAATTAATAGCATATATTTATAAAGTTTAGGAAAAAACTATAAATACTAATAAAACACATAGAACTGTCACTGTAATGTCTATGCTCAGGATCAATTTTTTGATATGCAATCATCTAAACACTAATATATTTATACATATTATTATGCTATTATTATAGGATTCTCATAATAGCTTGATCAAAAGAAATAATAAATCTCATAAATTTCGAGAATATATACACAATGCAAATAACATAACGAATATGTAGGGTTTATATATATATATATATATATATATATATATACATAGTATAAATAGTTACATAAATAATTATACATTTTTAAAAAAATTTGTGAAGTTTTTTTTTTCTGATTATGAAGGATATAAATTATGTCAAGTATAAGACCACTCTGATTCTACACACAACCAATATCAGTCAGTAAGATTAATTAATTAAGTCGAATGGACATTAGTTCTAAAAACTTTCAGATTGATTTTAATTATAATAAGGTTACCTGAAGCTTCCATGGAATAAACAGCGTTTGGTGACATTGTCAACTCCTCACCTCTGAAAAATTAAGAAAAATACATTATTCAGTAGTTTAAATAACTATACGAATTCCATATCGTATTACAAAACAAAAGTTAACTAAATAAGACCCTAAAACTGTAGACAACGGATTCAACCTATGAAATAATGTTTTAAACAGAATAACCAATATTAGAGACGTGATATAATGAAACAAAGAGAATATGTTATTTTCTCTAATAACCCTTACTCAGATCGTATAATACTCAGTATACTCTCAAGTACTCACATGTACTTTATCGGTTACAAAATTTTAATTAGAGGGCGGATAAAACAGAACCTATTTGGGGAGCAGGGGAGATTCAGAGAGAAGCAATGGCGTCGAACTATGAGATGTAGGAGTCCTACTGCGTAATAACCCTTATGGGTTGAGTAGGTCCTTTTGCAATGTAAAATTTCCAAAAATGTAGATCCTGAATCAATTTTTATTAATTGATAATCAATCATAGAAGATTATGCGGTGTGTTTTCTAGAAAAATTATTAATTGTCTAGATTTTTATTAAATAACTATGTACATAGAATGATTTGCATCATAAACATTTGATCGTACCAACCTCAACTAACCTCAATCCCACCTCCTTGTTATGGCAAGTAGGATTCTAACACACGTTAAAATAATATAGCAACAAATATAATTAATATATAGATAGCCTTAACTAATCACAATCTGACTACTTATCATTCATCCTTCAACCAAGTATAATTATTCTATATATATATCATCTCTTTTTTCAAATTCTAATGTATATATATATATATAGATAGCCATTATTAATAATATATTATTAGCAAAAGGGATTATAACCAAGTTTGTTATAACCAAATCCAGAACAAAGTAGAAAACAAAGCAAAGTTTAAAATAAACGAAAACAATCATAAGTCTTCATTAGCCACATTTGGCACGCTTGGCACACTCTGATTCAACCCCATCAGCAACCCTTTTCACAGTCTCAGCTGCATGATCATCCCCTTCATTAACAGGCTCCTCATCAACATTCTCTCCCAAGTTGGCCTCAGGCTCTGGGGCTTCAAGAGGGAGCACCTTTGTCACAGTTAGAGTCTGAGTCTTGGCAGTCAGATTGTGGCTTGATACTTTCACTATGAACGTCCGTGTCTGTCCAATGGTATCAATAAGAGCTCGAGGCACTGGAACTATGTGATCCTCTCCTACACTATCATTAGCCTAATACAAATATAAAAAATATCAGTATACATCATCAAATTTTTTTGCAAGCATACGGTTTGAAATCTTATAAACATTCAGGTTTCCAACTACCTGGTAATAGCTCTCAACCAACTCAGCAGCTTTCTTTCCAGTCAGCTCCTCGCCAGCATCACCAAGGAGAACAAACACGGCTTGATCATTGTGATCGTACACAGAGAGCCTCGACAGGTACCTGTAAGAGAGAGACATTTTTTTAAAAAATTTCAGTGAGTGAATGAGTATAGCTAAATTCAAAACACATACTGTGGCACACCAACGATCTCGCTCTTCCCACATTTCTTGCACATTAGCGTTGTAGGCCCTTTGGTTGCTTTGGTATGACACTCACCACAGCCTATGTAATACCACATAGAACCGTGCACAACATCATCAATGGTTGCTGTGCACTCAAACCAAGCAACCTGGAAAATACAATGTCAGACTTAGATAATATTATTGAATATCTCAGAATATGGAACTGTGATACCTTAGCAGATGCCTGTTTCATATAGGCGAAGAGCTCCCCCAAAGTCGCTGGCTCAGGCTTGATGACCACATCTGCTTTAACTCGGTTGGCAACATCAAGGTTCAAGTCCAACCTGAAGCAAATGTCAAACCATATATTACAAAAGTGGAGTAATTCAAATAATAATCC
The DNA here is from genome assembly GCA_018703725.1 of Brassica juncea. Classification (NCBI taxonomy): domain Eukaryota; kingdom Viridiplantae; phylum Streptophyta; class Magnoliopsida; order Brassicales; family Brassicaceae; genus Brassica; species Brassica juncea. The sequence continues at coordinate 17,593,278 of CM031941.1, read as the reverse complement.
ATTACATGAAACCATAAACCTTACCAACTGAGGTAGTCCCGGGTTTCTTGGACATCACCATCCAAAAATACTCGAGAAGGGGTCATAGAAGACAGAGACAGGACTGCACAAAACAGGATCAGTGACATGATACCGAAGCAAAATTATGATCTAATGAATCAAAACAATATGCTGTATCTCTAATATCCATTACTCAAATACCACAATGTTCGGTCCATTCTCTACTATTAACTCATATGTCTTCTAAATGTTTCACAGCTATAAAACTCTATAGACAAATCAAAAAAGGCAGTTATACCAAAATTTTCTAATCAGATCCCACATACTCTAGGCGACTCCTATCTCTTACCATATTTTAAAAATAAAAGGCTACAGAGATAATAAACTCTAAGCCAATTAAGAAGTAGTTACGATCAAAACCCTATTACACATCTTAAAATAGCAATTATAAGTTAGTAATACATACCTCCAAACCGTTTTGGGTTTAAAGCGGTGACCAAGATAACACGTGCAGCACATCCAGATGCTTTAAACTTCTCACAGAAATCAGAGGCAGCCTTGTCCCAGAGGCACAGCTTCAACACAGGATCGCTATAACAACAAAAACGCTTGTGGTAAGATCAACCATATGTGAATATGAAATAAGATGGAGATTGACTTACTCATGTGTTTGGACATGAAGATCAACTCGACGGGCTGCAGCTATCCCTGCTTCATCAAGCACAATACTTTCACTGGGAACCTGCCCATTCACCAGCTTGATGTGGCCCAGATAATCTACAATAAAAGACAATCACCTCAATATATTATATCTCATAGGCAAACACTTCAGAATCAATACAATATCTAAGAGTACACTAATATACAATTCCCTAAGTGATGGGGTGTAATGATGGTGAAAACTTACCATAAAGATCGCCTTTCAGATCGCAGGCTGCATCAAATTCTCTATATCCATGAATCCGTAGCCGATCATCAGGGAAATGGATCGTACTGTCATCGAGAACAGAGAGGACAGAGTTCCATGAGAAGCTAACAGTGACATCGCCTTCAGATACCCGGTAATTGGTCTTGTTTCTTGATCCGAAAAACTTGTTGAGTCTATAAGTAGCACCAGCCTTCATGTGACGCAAATAAGTATCAATCCTCCCACAGGGGATAAAGCCCTGGACAACAGTACCCTGTTGGTAAAAGAGAATAAACCAGAGAATCTCGTCAGTATATCTCTAGAGATTTGGCAAGCATTCATTACCAAAACGTATTTCATACAGCTCTAAGAAAACATACATAGATAAACATTTTAAATATATGCTATTATATAGATACCCAGTTAGTTCAAAAAATATTCAAATTAAATGGGATATGGTTTGCAGAGATGGTTTGCAACACATGGGAGCATTGCTTAGAAATTTGTATTTGCTCTTTTTTTGAGATTTAGGATTTGTACATTACCATTTATTTTTTGTGCTCAATATATTTTAAGATTTTATTTAAAAATTAACGATCTAAAATGAACATGAGAATGACATATAAATAATTATAAAATAATATTATAGATGTTTAATAATTTATTTTCCTTCTCAATAAATTTATCAATAATTTTATTTAATATTAAATTTCATTTAAAAGAATATATCTCTATAGATTGTTAAAAAAATAATTTTAGAAAGTTTAAGATTTAAAAAATTATAAAATAATATTATCTCAATAACTTTATCGATAATTTTATTTAATATTAAATCTCATTTTAAAGAATATATTTCTATAAATTGTTAAATAATATAATTATAGAAATTTTAAGATTTTGGTAAATTGTAGAATATTTTTTTGAAATATAAAATCTCGATTTTTTACCTCTCCATCGATGAGAAGCAGTTCGAGGCCGATGAGCACCTTCGACAAAGAATTCCAAGCCTCCCAAAAGTGGATCAAACGAAACCGTAACTCACCTTCATGGGGCCCGAGTGTCAAGTCTTTGAAGGCAATCACCTCCCCTACGGTATCGGAGACGATAGCTTTGCCTTTAGCCCCAGAAGAGACAGGAGATTTGCGACCGACACCGGTCTTGGGGACGAAAGAAGCACCGCTCTTGCCGATAGGTTCGATCGGACTGGAGGAAGCCGCCAAAAGGCCTTTTGATTTCATCGTATGGACATCGGCGGAAGAGACACCGGTTTGAGCGACGGGGTTGACCGGACTGGATGGAGCCGCCGCTACGCCGTTCGTTTTCACTGGATCGGGAACACCGGATTTCTTCATCGCAATAATCAGTGGAGAGGATATAAAACTATCGCAACAAACAGTGGAGAGGATATAATATGTCTGATGAAAAATAAAACAACATGCAAGGGATTTATATAGGATCTCAGAGGGAGAAAGCGAAGAGAAACCATTGATGGGAGGGAATTGATTATCCATAATGATAAATCTGAGAACGGATGAAACGAAGAAATGGTAGAGGAAGAGGAAGAGTTCGAAAATTGATTTTCGATTCAAAGAATCAGAGTTTGCACTTCGCAAAAGAGGAAAGGGGTCTAAAGAATGAGATGAGCTTCACGGGCCTCCCAAGTGTAAAGAACCGGGCCGGTGAAATACGAAGCCCATGACGATCAGAGATGCGACGTAAACAATATCGGGCCGGCGAATTCGAAACCCAAATCACACTCAACGGTATCTGACGTGGCAAAAATATAGCCTCCAACTGGTTGATTTAAAATGTGACGTGGACACCCTGAGAGAGGCTCATATTCCCCTTTTATTAGTGACTAGATCTTTTTTCCGCGCTTCGCGCGGATAATTGACTTTTTATATTTAATTGTTGATTTTGTTTTATGAGTATTAAATATTGTAGACTATAAGTTGTGATCATAAACTATTAAAGTATAGGATATAGTATAAAAAGGAAAGCTTTCTGTAATTTACATTATTTGAATATTTCCACACATTTTTTATTATAATATTATTTTATTAGTGAGCTAGAATACGAATACTGATCATTTTTAAATATAAAAACCATTATCTTAGTAAAATTTTCAACGTTGACAAATACAATATATCCGGGACTAAACTATTTATTACACTACAATATAAGTTAAGAAAAAATATCTCCACATAACAACTTATTTCTATCATTATCTACTATATTTTAAAATTTATAATCATTCGAACTTATTTTATTTGTTTGTGAAAGCAACAAATCCGCTGTTGAAAATAAATAAATAGTTGGCAAGAAGTTGATATATTTTTTGAGTTTATTGCTGAGCTTAGTCTGAGTTGCATAGGAAATGTGTTGCCCGTACTCATGTATTTCAGTTATGACTTATCCTGCCTCGGTAACCTTTGATGATTTTATTGTGTTGTCGGGGTAAAATTAGTGTCGCTGATGATGAGTTGAGTAATAGCTTCTCTGTAAATCTGGAAGTGTAAATCGAGATGAGATGAGTTTGTAACCACGACAACTTCATATTTTTGATTATGTATGCTCTAGCTTTTGGAAAATAGTTGATTGATAGTCCCCAAGTGTAAGTCTTAGCTTTGTCGATATACAATATAGTTTTGTTTATAAGATGAAACTGATGTTTGAAATGTGGTCATTGTTTTTGCATAAGCTAATTTTGAAATTTGTTTTCGTTTCTAGATAATGGCGGTTAATTCCTTGTGTAATGCATATTTTTCCAACTACATCTGCGTTTGGTTAATGTGTTTAGCTTGCTTCTTTTTTTATCTATTAGACTTAGTATACCTTGGAGGTAGGTGTTAGCAGTGGCTGAATGTATTAGCCAATTGTAGTTATGAGGCGAGATGTTGTGGTCTGGAAAGTTTGGAACCGTATTCTTTATTTTAATAACTATTGTTTCAGGGTTGATAAGAACGATGTATGGTTGTAGAGAGAGCTTGTATTTGTTATTGTTTGACACCCCCTTAAATTTGAGACTTGTAACATATCACCTTATGATAAGTGAGGTTCTTCGTTTGTTATTTTACTGGACAACATACATTTGTAGTTTGTCTCTGATTTGAAAGCAAATGAGTAGGTACTATAATTATCTGTATTTTAAATCGGGATAGACAAATAATTAACCTCTTTCTCGAGGCTGGTGCTGAGATTCGCGTTATTGCGATTTTAGATGGGCCAAATCAGATTCATATGAACTGATATTGTTGTGGGTGAGATTCCTTGCGCAAGTGTGTTGATGCTGATGCTCATGTGATGTATTTTCGATGGACATGTTTCTCTGAGAAGAAATAGTAGGTTTTATTCAAATGTAGGGTGAAGAGAATATACATTATGCAACAATTCGAAGTTTGAACACGCTAATCATAGTTCATTATTAACTGACATAAATGATTTTGTTTAAGTTCTGTTACGTTACGGGAAACTAACACAGTTATATTTGGTTCTAAAGTTTTTTATTAATGGATTATCCGTAACAGATTTGCATTTTGTCCTTTTTATGTTAAGGAACATTCTAGTAGGATCAATATCTACATATTACATTGTTTTTGAAGTTGTTATTAGTTTGCAACTATTATATTGCTTTATACAATGTATTTAGATAATAACTAAAGTTTAGCTAAACTTTTGATATATTAATTTTCTAACTATTTATATGTTTATATATTGCTTTGACTATATTTCTAATTCTATAATAGTTCGACGTTACTGTAATATAAAAACATAAATTAAAGGGCAAAGCCATTTGTTGATTTGTCTATAGACTGGTGTATGATATTTATGGGCAATTGTAGAACTTAAGATGATAGTGTCTGTGATACATGTGCATTCAAATCTGACTAACTTCGATCCAGGTTGTGTACGTTGTGTATTATAGTTGTTAATACATTGTTCCTGTTAAACTGCAGCTTCTACGTTGTGGTCAACATGGCGGAGAATGCTTTGTTTGTTCACCAATATTTGTTATTTTATTTTATTTTTTTGTAAATTTTACAATACTTTTATCCGTTTAAAATATTTTTCTAGGTTTATGTCAAAATTTTAAAATTGATTGTTGAACACCATAATTGACCCCGAATTTTTTTCTTAAATTTCTGATGCAATATTGAGTTTAATAAAAATAGTCATTTATACATAATATGAATTGGAAATGTGTAAAATATAATATTTTATAGTGGTATGCAATATTTTAATATTAACAAAATTGCTTTTTTTTCTTGTTTTATTTTCTCAAGTTTGAATGTTGTTTTTCATAGTTTTATTTTAAAACAGTTCTGATGATATTGTAATAGATAAGTTTTTTTGTCGTATTGGACCTTTGATAAGCAAGGTGGATCAATATCTAACTAAATGTAGGAAACATTAGTGAATGAACCGAAAAATTGTCGGTCAAGATAACCTTAACGACATCTTTTAAGTGAATAGTTTAAACGACATTAATAGAAGGAGAAGTCAAAAGCCGCGTAAATTTACTTGTTAGAAATTTTTTTGTAATATTTTAGTTTTACGTTTATATTTATTTAATTTAGGACTTACTTTTTACTTTTAAAATATGTGACCAATGTAGCTTTCCTAATATTGTTTTATGTTTAGACATACTGTATATAATTTAACAATACTTATTTATTGTTTTTTCATGTATTTATAACATAATATGAAGTTCATAGCTAAGGTGTAATATAATATGGAGTTCGTAGGTTGTAACATATTAATTACTAAGCTAAGGTGGATCAATAGCTAGTTAAGTATTTCGTAGCTTTTGTTCATGTATAGCTAAGGTGGATCAATAGCAAATAATTATTTTGATACATACATCTCGAATCAAAGCAACATTCTATTGTATTTCTTACCAATCTTTTCAAGTTGTAAAGCCAATGTATGTAACTTTTTAGCAATATTCTTAACTCTTATCAGAATTTTGGTTTTCTTCATGTACGATTTTCAGCAATGTAGTAACTTTTGATAGAGAAACATATAGTTGTTCTTAGGTAAGAGAAATTACAATTGTTTTAGGAAGTACAAAATAATAGCTATTAACTTTTGACCTTGGCTTCTGTTGATCATCATAGGCTCATAGCATATAATCTTATAATTTTCCATCTCTAGTGTGTTCAGACTTAAGAGTACATACAAAAAAAAGAACAATCCATGTTGAGCAATCGAAATCTGTCAGGTTATGTATTTTGGACATCATCAATCATGCCAGCTTTTGCGAGGGTATCTTCAATGGTCCTCTCAGTATCAAGTACGGCAGTTTCTTTTAATTTTGTCAGACAATCCAATCCATGTTATCTAAACTTCCCAATCTACGAAGAAACAAATCAGTTGATCAGTGGATTCATCAATTTTCAGAATCCCTATATAAAGGTAGAGAACAATCAATTAACCTTATAAAGGCAATGCAAAATGCCTCTGATCGTGGAAGCTTAAGCTCAGCTTCTAATGGAGCAAGGATAGCTTCAACTGGAGGCATGTCATCATCTTTTCCTGCAGCATGGATCCTTCTTAAGGTGGCTTCCGCATAATAAGCCGCATATGAGGACGAATTTTTGAACACTGCTTTCTCCTCATTGATTTTCTTGATTTGTAGATTCCGCAACACAGTTATTGTGTATAAACAAACAGTACTGTCTTCAATCTCTGAAAAATTAAAACATAACTGTAAAGAACTACACATGATGTAATAATTTATCCAAATTGCAGCTAAGTGGCAGTAAAATTCTGAACATAATAATTGATCCAGAAACTAAGTGGCAGTAAAATTTTGAACGCTAATGCATAATACCCACATAGGCATAAAAACAACACCTAAACCATGTCAGGATAATTGGCTTGTTTAACTAACAAAAAAGTTTAAAACTAAGAATTTCTGGTGAAAGGAAGAAGCAAACAGACATATGAAACTGAACTTCCTTTAAAGAATTTGCTAAATATCAAAAATGAACACAAACACAAAACAAAACCAGAAAAAATAGACAACAACAACAACAACAAACCTTTTCGAGATCTTTCTCTCTATGTCTCTCAGACAACCTTAGCGATTTGAGTTCAGTGTATGGTTTCCCAAACTCTCAAATCAATATCAGCATCACAATAGGGGGGAAAACTAATAAGTGAAGCCAATACCAACAAAAAAAATAGAAGCAAGAAAATTAAAGTCAAATCGACACAAAAAGTTATAGCGTTTGAGAAAGAAAAATTTATCAAACCAATAAGCTAGCTTTTCAAAAAGAAAACTATTGCAAAATATGCATTTCTGAGTTTTTTCCGACTATTTGATTTTATTACTCAAATCACATTGCTTTACCGTATTATCAATAGCTCGACGGCCAGTTATGATCTCTAGAGGCAATACCCCAAACGCAACCATGTTCGTCTTCTCATTAGCGATCTCATTCATAAAGTACTCGATGCTAGATATTTGCATAAATAGCAAAGGTTACAATTCACACCAGCAAAAACGACAATTGGATTCTCAACCTTAACTATAAGAAAAATCAAGACGTGTTTAATTGATTACTAAACTCATCGGCTTCCTATCACAGTCTCCACTTTCTATTCGTAGAATCTCAAAAGCTTGTTGAATTCTCCGTTGAGTTGCGGGGCAGAAAAAGTCTTCTTCTAGCTCGCCATCTCATCCTCGTTGTTAAGAATAACTTGTATTTGAAGAGATGGTAATGAACTAATGATGGTGTAGTTTGCTGCTCAAAAGATTGTTGCTTTTGTGTGATTGCTTCGAGGAGCCTTCGGATCGGTTCGTGAGAGCACTAAATGCGTGAGGTAGATAGAGTTTGTCCTTGATAATCCCGCTACGCCGGTTCTGTTTCCGCCTCAGACATCTATGTTGGCAGCATTCCTTGTATCTCATAAGTGGATAAGCGGAAGTGTAACTCCAATTTGGCTAGGCCAGGTTAAAAGCAAAACGATTTCTATGTGAAAAAGATGAAGTCGAATGAAGAATCTTTCATTTCATTTCGCTTAAGACATTACATGAGCCTTAGCTCTATATTTATACACAATCTCATTTAACCTAGTTACCCAGACAGATGGCATCATCATGACATCTCTTTAGAATCCAAGGCTGAGAATGCGTTAGACAGCTCGACGTTGAATGCTTTAACCGTACTGTCTCGTCCTCTGCTCTTATCCTGAATGCCTCTGCTCTTATCGACCGTTAGAGACACAGCTGTAGTTTTGTCATTTTGTTGTTTGGGCTTTGACTGACGAAGGCCCAGCTTCTCTGAACTTGGCCCAACCTTCATAAACTCTGCGTTTTGGTTTGTTGCTTTGATACAGGTGAGATGTCCTGGGAAAGTTGTGCTTGTGTAGACTTGCCAGAGATATTTTCCGATTTCATCGCCATCTTTTGGTTTAACGAATGTGGTTTTGCGGAGTAGTTTATATAGAGAGTGAAACAAAGGGATTTGGAACGTTACGTGAAGAAAGGAATTAATGTGACAGAGTGCTTAAGAGAATGGGTTGAATTAACTATGGGATCATTTACTACAGAGTAACGGTGGTTGGCAGAGACTCGAAAGACTCAGTAGATGAAAACAATGAAGATAAAGTAGTTAGTGATCCATTTAGCGAAGGTATGTCAAGAGATGGGTCCCCATGAGAGTGGGCCAATACGAATTAGATTAAGCCCACATATTTCGGTTTGGTCAATTGTATTTGGCAGCGAGATTTAGGTGACATGGCCAAAATAACAGTTTCTGATTGGCTGATTTTTTAATCTGAGGTGGACACCCTCTCCATCTATCTTATTCCCCTTTTAATATAGGTTAGATATAGATATAATACTTCCACTTACTAGCATTCGTGCCGTTTCAATCTCACTAAAACGCCGTGCAGCTCACTTACCTCCATGTTGAACGCTGTGTCGTCTCTCCCACAATGCCGCCATTGTACAAAACGCCTCCGTTTTCATTTTTGTCGGCCCCCAAATCTTTTTATACTTTCCCGCCTTGCTAGAAATGTTAAAATGTTTTCGTTTTGGTCTTCTTCTGATTCCTCCCCCCCATTCATTGCCTCCCTCTCGTTCTAAATCGCTTCCTCAGCTGATAAAATAATCGACACAAACCCTAAAACCGCAGAATGTCGACGTGGCAGCTATTACCCGATTCAAGCGGCGAAGGTTTCCGGTGGGAAGTCGCTGGCCGGATTCTTCAGTATGGCGAATCCGATTCTCCGCTAACCACAGCTCCTCCTCTACCTTCCATGGCGGATCTCTTGCTCCGAGGTGATTCTTTTTTTTTTTCTCTTCTATCCATTCGCTTTTCATGTGAGGGAGATTAAATATTATTGTTTGATGAAAGGATGCTCGAAACTTATAGAACCAGAGGAATCGAAGCCAACAATGTCCACGACTGCTCTGGGCAAATCTGTAGCTCTGAAAGAGTCTTCAATTTCCAGAGCCAAATCGATTTTAGCAGATTCAGGTACGTTATTTCACAGGAAAGCTCTTTTATTTTCTTAGAAATGTGTTATTGTCTTTCTCCGTTTTTTTTTTTCAGTCTAAAGAGGGTTTTTAAGAATGATAGGTGAAATGCTTTCAGGAAAACGTTTTGAATGTTCTTTGTTGTTAATTTCACGATGTTTATTGAGACGAACGAATCAACTTACTATCTCACTTTGTCAAATGAATTGACTTTTGAAACTGACTGGTAACAACTGATATGTTACTTACTTTTCTGTTTGTGTAGACGATAACGCTCTCTCCAGGGAGAGGAGTGGGTTTGGTGTTCCCAACTCTTTTTTCCAGACTGCTTCTAACAAGAAGGTTAATGTGTCTTCTGCTGGTATGGCAAGAGCCAAGGCGTTGTTAGGACTAGAAGAAGATGATTTTAGTGGTTTCAAACACGTGAACTGTTTGTCTTCTTCCCATCAGCAACATGGGTTAAGAACTCCTGAGACGTTTGGTGCTACGTCGGTTCAGCATTGTTCTGTTACTCCAGGAGGATATTATGAGGGTCATGTATCTGGGAAACGATCTGAAATTTTGAGTTTATCTCCAAAGGTTCCTCAAACAAAGTTTCAAACTGCTGGTGGGAGATCATTGTCAGTGTCAGTTGAAGCCTTGAATCGTGCCAGAAGCCTTCTTGGAGACCCTGAGTTAGGGCCTTTCTTTGACGATTCAGCAACCTGTGATCACTTTGTTACACCACAGAAAGATAAATGGATAGGTGGTGATATTACTCATGAAGCAAAGACAAGCAACAAGCATACATCTAATAGTTTTATATCTCCTCTTCAATCATCTTCAAAGCAATTTAGATCAGTCAAATTGGAGGACGTAGCTTCAGGGGTTAATTTGATCAAGAAATTTGATGCGGCTGTTGATGAGACACATGGGCTATCAAATAACAGGCCTTTAGCATCTGATATGGCAGTTAATAATACCACGGGAAACGGTTTCATTCCAAGAGCTACACAATTTGGAAGGCAAGCTCACCAGCCACTTGTCGATATCACAAATCGCAGTGATATAGCTTATGCAAACAATAGACTAGAAAGTAGCCAAAAGAAAAGACTTGGAAAGACAGTCTCTGTTCCTCCTTTTAAACGGCCGAGAACCTCCTCCTTTAAAACTCCTCTAATGAAAAATGACCAGCATGCTTCAAGTGGTAAAATATCCTGGAAACTTTTTTCTGTGAATTTGTTTGGTTGGCTCTCAGATTTGTAACTGTTGGTGTCTTGAGTGTATTATCAGGTTTGTCTGTCGTATCTTGTGATGCACAATATTCCAAAAGGGTGCTTTCTGAAAGACCTGAAGAAAGGTCTCGAAGAATATATATCAAGGATTATTTTGGAATGCCTCCAACAGCTACGACCAAGGTAAAATTCTTTCCTTCCCTTCACTTGTTCCTGTGTTATATACATTACCTTTTCGTTTTTCATTTACTCAAACCATGTTTACGGGGCTGTTTTAAGATGGATGTGCCAGAACATGTCAGAAGAATCAAATCAAGTAATGCAGATAAATATGTGTTTGGTGATGTGTCTTCCTCAAGCGTGGTGGGAGCTGAGACTTTTCTTCAAATGTTGGCAGAATCTGGTGCTTCCTTACAACGTGCATCTAGAGAGTATTTTCTCCGTTCCCTTGAAATGTTTTAACTTTTAAGTTACCCATTTTGTTTGCTTATTGCATCAGAATAAGTTTGTGACCGCTCTATGATCTTGCACGTGAGTCTAATTTTATTACATAGACGGTCAGAGTGAGCAATAGTTTCTACACCTATTATCTATTTATCTCTATATGTATATACCACTAGGTGGGTCACCAATCACTACAGGTGGATAGTCTGGAAACTCGCATGCTACGAGACATACTACCCATCCAAATGCAGAGGAAACTTTCTGACGATCAGCAATGTTCTCCAGGAACTAAGATATAGGTTTCCCATCGTTCAATATAACCCTTTTTTATTTTGTTTTATTGGATCGTTATTATTTGAGCTAATGCAAATTCTAACATGGTTAATCTACCTACATAGATATGAGAGAGAGGTCAATCATGGTCACTGCTCTTCTATAAAGAGGGTTCTGAGTGGTGATGCTCCAGCTTCTTCAATGATGGTGCTCTGCATATCTGCTATTAATCCAAAGAATCGAGAAACACATGGTTCTGAAAGTGGCAGCAATGTGAAAATAGAACTCACTGATGGGTGGTATGAACTTGCTACTGTTGTATTCAAACCTGTTTTCTTTCCTTCTTTCTTCATGGATTTTTTCTTAAAATGAAATTCACAGGTATTCGATAAATGCTGCTCTGGATGTCATGCTGAAAAGACAGCTAAATGCTGGAAAATTGTTTATTGGGCAGAAGCTTCGGGTATGTTATTTCTTGCAAGCTTTAAGTATTTTGTTGGCAATACATATTTTTGGTCAGATCATTTACTTCAAGCATGCTCACGTTCTTATTACTTATTTGAAGATACTTGGGGCAGGACTTTCTGGCTGGACTACCCCAACATCACCTCTTGAGGTTTCTTAGACTTTGAATTTTCTTTTAAACTTTTAGTGAAAATCCTTCCTTGTTGGTTTCTTCGTGGTTTCATCCAACAAAACTTTCAGGCAGTGATTTCGAATACAATCTGTTTGTTGTTGAATATTAATGGGACATACAGAGCTCACTGGGCGGACCGACTAGGATTCTGTGAGTAGCTTTATGCTCTGTACCTCACTATCCCTGAGTTGCTTATTTCATAGCATTTTGTTCTTTCATATTGTTTTCCTTACATTGTCTTTTGATCTCTTCTTCAAGGTAAAGAAGTTGGTGTCCCTCTGGCTCTCAACTGTATCAAGTGCAATGGAGGCCCTGTTCCTAAAACGTTAGCTGGAATTACACGAATATACCCTATCTTATACAAGGAAAAGTCAGTATAAATGTATGCCTTTTAATGCAATTTGGTGCCCTGTATACTTATGTCAAAAAGACTTATACTTGCTTGGTATTACAGGTTAGGTGAAAAGAAATCGATAGTTCGATCAGAGAGGATGGAATGGAGAATGGTCGAGCTGCATAACCAGAGGCAAGTTTCTATAGTAGTTGTAGAGAGCAACTTTTAGTGACGTTTATGTGATCAATTCAGAACATGCATCTCTTGTCTATGGAGTGTCATCAGTAATTAATCAAAGATAGAAAGGTTCTGTTACATACAATCAGTATATGATAAAAATTCTTCTGGCCTTTCTGAATGTGGATGGATTTTCCTATTATTCTTGTCAACAGACGAGCTAAAGTTTGCAGTTCTTCTCAAACTTACTTGTCATTTTTTTTTAATGTTCTGTTTGCCTGTAGGCGCTCAGATCTTATAGAGGGTCTTATATGTAAGTACCAGGGAGGACTCAATGGTGTCCACAGCCAGAACGATACTGACAGCAAAGAAGGAGCCAAGCTCTTTAAGCTGTTAGAATCTGCTGCTGAACCTGATTTCCTAATGGCAGATATGAGTATGGAAGAGTTGAACTGTTTCAATAGATATAAAGAAAAGTTTGAGGTAGGATACTATCTATCTTTTTTTTAATACATCGTTATAGTTCTAAATTAAATTAACTGTTTCAATCTAAAACCTCAGGCGGCCATGGAAAAAAACATGGAAAAATCAGTTGCAAAAGCTCTGGAAGACGCAGGCTTAGGTGAAAGGGATGTCACTCCATTCATGAGGATTAGGCTTGTTGGACTGACGAGCTTAAGTAATGATGGACACCAAAATCCAAAAGAAGCCATTTTAACTATCTGGAATCCAACGGAGACACAGGTATATTGAAAATGCCTAGTCTCTGAATGGTTCCATGCAGTTTTTAATGCATTATGAGTTTACGATAACCTTTTCCATATGAGCTAGATTTCAGGGCGAGTTCATATCAGAACTGTGATCACATGGTTGAGAAAATTTAGTTTCTTGTAGATTCTTAAAACAGTTGCCATTTTCTTCCACTGTGACAGAGAACCGAGTTGACAGAGGGGAAAATATACGCAATGAAGGGGCTGGTACCAATGAACCTATATTCAGAAACACTGTACTTACATGCCAGAGGATCTAGCTCAAGATTGCAGCCTTTGTCTCAAAAAGCTTCTGAAAATTTTCAGTAAGTTGTTTTGTGGGGTTTCTGTAGATATACCTGAATCTATCTCATCTGTTTGTTTATTTTTCAGGCCCTTTTTCAACCCCCGTAAATCGATGTCATTGTTGGATCTTGGTGAAATTCCTCTTGGAAGGTTGATAGCTTTTGTGTATGTTCACTCTTTACCAAATGTACTTTTGCTTATCTAACATATCTTATATAATCATCATCCTTTTAGTGAATTTGATATGGCGGCGTACGTTGTTTATGTTGGAAATGCGTACACGGATGTTGACCAAAAGAAGCAGTGGGTGTTTGTTACAGATGGATCCTTTCAATATTCAGATTCAGGGAACATCGCAAATAGTCTTCTCGCTATAAGCTTCAGTACATCATCCCTGGATGACCTCCACAGTCCCCTCATTAGTCATAATCTTGTCGGATCTGTGGTAAAACTCAAAATCTTGTTAACGCGATTAAGTGGCAAGAACGTTTAACATTTTTTTGGTAAACGTTTAACATTGTTAAAATAAATGTTGTTTGGCAGGTAGGGTTCTGTAATCTAATAAAAAGAGCCAAGGATGTGGAAAAGGATATGTGGGTTTGTGAGGCGATGGAGAACTCGGACTACTTCTTAAACACAGATGCTGCTTGCCCTTCTCACCTTAAAACCAGCAGTGGCCATATCCAAATATGGGCTAACCTTTCTTTTTCTAAATCTGTCCGTTCTCTTTATATTATTTAATATATAATCTTTTGCCAAATGTTTAGATGATTTGGATTCAGTTATTCTTCTAATAATTGCTCTTTTTTTTCAGATCATCAACCAACTTCGGCAGAGAGCTCTATTTATTGTCGGTGCTTGTTAATCACCATCATGCACAGGGTGTATTGCACACAATATATATTTGTCTTGTTTTTTGGGATAGTTAAGGCAAATAAACATAATGATATTTTTGCTCCTGTACTTGGTAATCTCCTCAAAGACAACATTGTAATATGTGTCGCGTGTTTTTCTTTTGAAACTTTAAATACGTCATTCTCTAAGGGTAATGTTAATGATTTAGGATTCGCCAAGTCCCACTAGAATGTTGTTGTTTTTTTTTTTTTGAAAAAATGTATCTGTACAATGGTAACACTTAGTCAGAGTTACAAAACTCCAAAGACATCTTAAGATTTTGTAGACTACTTTCTTAGCCTAAGAAAAAATTTTCATTCTATCGTCATCACACCACGTGATCAGTGTAAAAACCATTGTTCACCGCCCGACTTGCGGACAAAATTTTCAAGGTTTTGGACCTCTCAACTTGTGGTGTCAGCAGCAAAACTTGAAACCCTATAAACCTAATATGCCAATCTACTCAAGCTCAAACCCTCTATCTTAAGGTCTTCTCGTGATCTTGTGTAGGAACAAACTTCTTCTCCAACTTACCATTTTCTTAAATGGCTGCAACGAATAATTTAATAAAGCTCTCTACGTATAACTAGCAGAAAAATGTGATTCTCTGAATTTGGCGAAAAAATGTGATTCCGAGATTTTGACGGGAAAATTTTATTTTACGAGTTTAATGGAAGAATGTGATTATGCCATTTTGACGAAAAAATAATTTTGTAGTTTTGGCAGGAAAGTGATATCTTGCATATTTACATGTTTTTAGCTTTTCATATCTTGTGCATTTCGATCATATAGATTAGGAATTAGGCATCTTAGGTCCATATTGCATGCATTGTCCTTATTAGGTATTGGAATGTGCCATGGAGTGATTGGAAGTGTTTAGGAGCATTGTGATCCAAAAGGGGGTGAAAGATAAGCATGGATGGAGGCCTTAGAGAAATCTTATGTTGCTAAGATTTTTGAGGAAACACAGCAAATTGATTTAGCTTTCCAATGGAAGTGGTTTCAAGTCATTTGGAGCTATATTGGAGGAGTTATGATCGATTTACTATATCAACTCACCTGAGGTCGACTACCCGCTCGTTTCCTGGGCGAGATTTCTACCCGGGTTCAACTACCCGGGTTGGACGAGCTGTTTCTTCCCGGGTCGAAATCCTATTGGTCGAGACTTAATGATTTCCAGGGCTATTTTGATCATTTCTTTTGTATTTTAAGGGTTTCCAAACCCCATATAAATACTCTTGTATCTCCCAATTTGAGACTTATCTTCTTTTCTCTCTAAGAACACAAAAACCTCTTTGAAAAAAGTTTGGATCTTGAATCATTTTCTATCTATATTCTTTGTGTTTGTGTGATTATCTTGCTTTCTAATCATGTTTAACCTTGAATCATCCATGGTTTTTGGGTTAATCATGTCTATTAGTGAGTAGATAAATCTAGGATTCATGGGTTAGGGTGATTAAGGGTGATTAGTGAAGATCTAAGGTGTTTAATGTTAGATCTACTTGTTTCCTTGCTTGTTGAGGGTTTTCAATGCTATTTTAGTCTTGATCATACTAAAATAGATCTCTAGGCATTTCCTGTCCACAAGGTGTATGATGAAATTCCTGAACCAACTCTTCAATGCTTCTAGCTTGCTTTGCCAAAGAGATTTGATGTCAAAGGTGCTAGGATTGCTATTAGACTTGTTCTCCATGATTGCTTTAGTATTATTCAACTAAAGAGATTTGCTGCTTGAAATGCTTTAGCAAATGAATATTCATCTAGGCATAGAGCTTGTTTAGTATTGTGTCTAGGCATAAGGAAAGTGTTTGATTGATAACTTGCCACCTTTAGATTGGATCTACATCACCCAAGATCAAATGCCTAGCCCCATGAGTCCTTTTGCTTCATATTGAGAAAGAAAGACCATTACTTTATTGCATTTTTAGCTTAGTTCTTAATTCATATAATCATCTCAAACTGGTTGCACTTAGATTAAGCATAAACCTGTATTCTCTCTGTTTCGAAATGGCTTAAGATTGGATTGACACTCTTTGTACTACTTTGATTGATCCATAGGAGCCTTGAAAACTCCTAATATCAATTTGGCGCCATTGCCAGTTCTGAGTTTATTTTGACATTGAGATTTGGTCTTTGCTTGAGACTAAGTCTTATTTTCTTTTTGCAAGTCACTGATTCTCCTTCTTCATATCCCTTTGCATTTAAGGTGTATGAACTTTAGAAGCAAAGGTTCATCAAGCCTAGTTCCAAGAGTTGAAAACATAGCTGCACTTGAGAGGGAGATAGCAAGAAAGAGAAGAGAAGAAGAGCAACAAGCTCATCTACAGAGATTGGGGTTTGAAATGGAGCAAAACCAGAATCAGCCTAATGATGGAGTGGCCCAAGGAGCTGCAAACCTTAGGCCACAGCACCCACAACGCCAAGCTAGAGCCATTGAGACCTATGACCAACCTCACATCCATGGTCATAGGAGAGGAATCAGGCCACCAGCTGTAGAGAACAACAACTTTGAGATCAAGCCAGGGTTACTCCACGTGATAGAGAACAACAAGTTTCATGGCCTTGCTGTGGAGGATCCACTTGATCACTTGGACCAGTTTGATAGCTATTGTGGCTTGTCCAAGATAAATAGAGTCTCTGAAGATGCTTTCAAGCTGATGCTGTTTCCTTTCTCTCTAGGAGACAAAGCACACCAATAGGAGAATGCTCTTCCAAGTGACTATATCACCACTTGGAATGAGTGCAAAAAGGTCTTCCTAGAAAAGTTCTTCTCTACCTCAAGGACAGCCAAGATCAGGAATGAAATCTCTGGGTTCCAGCAGAAGAACCTTGAAGGTTTTGGTGAAGCATGGGAGAGGTTCAAGGGATATTGGTCTCAATGCCCACATCATGGCTTCACAAAAGAGAGTTTGCTTAGTACCTTCTATAGAGGTGCTCTTCCAGAGTTCAGGAGCAGATTGGACACAGCCAACAATGGTTTCTTTTTGGGCAGAACTGAAGTAGATGCAGAAGAGCTGGTTGAGAACATGGCTAAGAATGACTCAGTCTACAGTGAGGAGTATGATAGAAGCAATAAAGGTGATGCTCAGAACACCAGGAAAGAGCTGAAGTCTCTTCAAGAAAAGTTGGATCTACTTCTTGCAGAAAAGGCTAAGCAGAAGCAGGTGAACTCTGTTGATGACCAGAAACAGGAAAAGATTGTTGGGATCAATGAGGTTGCTGGTTTAGAGGGCCAAGAGGAGCTGTGCTTTATAAATGCTAATGGAAAATGGTTCAGGAAGGAGCCTAACTTTCAGTACAACAACTACTAGTAAAGGCCCTTCTACAACAACCAACAAGGTGGTTACCAAGCTCAGCAACAACAATACCCTCCTGGTTTCACCAACAAGGGTCAGCAGTCTAACCAAGCCCAAGGAAGCTCTTCTCAGGTTCAGACTCCCGATTCAAGTATGGAGTTCATGTTCAAGCAAATTTTAGAAACTCAAGCCAGAACAGAGAAGAACGTTGAGTATGGGCTGAAAAGTCTACATGCTAAAGTTGATGGGAACTACACTGACCTCAACAACAAGCTCCTACAACTTGCCTCTCACTTCAAAGCCTTGGAGACTCAGTTTGAATCTATGCCTTTAACATCCAAGAGCCCAATCGGATCTCTACCAAGGAAACCAGAGAAGAATCCCAAGGAGTCTTGCAATGTTATTCTCTCAACTACTTCTTCAGAGACTGAGTCCAGTGATTATGTGCAAGAAAATGATGAGATGGAAAGACTGGTATTTGGAACTGAGCTTGGGGAAGTTGAGAGATTTGTTGTGGCCACAACTGAAGCAAAGATTCTGAAGGACGCTGCCAAGAAGGTTGAAGTAAAGAATATACAGAAAGCTGAGCCCAGGGCTGAGAAATAAGTTGAGAAGAAAGATGACAACAAACTAAAGGAGGCTCAGCTGGAGGATACCACTGAGGTTGAGCTGTCACCCTATGACAAGCTCCCTTTTCCACAAAGGGTCCTCACCAAAGCTCAGAAGAAGGTGGTCTCCAAATTCAGAAAAGACCTGAGTGATATTGGAGTCAGGCTTCCAGAGATCTACAATATGCAAGCTGCTCATGTCCAGATGATGCTCATCAAGGACCTTCTCGATCACCAAGCTGAAGTAGCAGAGCTCCTCGACATCTCAACTTTGAAGCTTGATCCACCAGTCTCTCCAAAGTCCCTCCCTAAACTAGAGCCCCAAGGGAAGTTCACCTTGTCTTGCTCCTTTGGTAAGATCACTATGGATGATGCTCTTGTTGATAGTGGTGCAAGTGTCAATGTGATCTCAATGAAAATGGTGAAGATTCTTGGTATTGAGAGCATGGAGCAAAACACATCTTCTCTCATGTTTGGGGATTAATCTTCTACAACCCCTATAGGTCTCATCAAGGACTTCTCCTTGAAGATTGGAGCTTGCACCATTCCTATTGACCTCACTGTCCTGAAGATGGCAACTGAGAAGAGAGTTTCATTGATCCTTGGCACTCTATTTCTCACAACAGTTGGAGCTTGCATTGACTTTCCAAACAAGAAGGTCACACTCATCAACGTGAACAAGGCTGTCTTTTACCCAATTCAGTCTCCTATGGATGTTGGATATTGTGGAACAATAACTTGTGGAGAACAATCTGTTGAGAAGATCCAGGCTGAGGTGGTTGTTTGTGTGCAAGATGGTCATGATGGAGAGCCCTCTAAGGAGAGGTGTGATGAGCACTTGGGAAGTACTACAAAGGAGGGGGTGAGTAGGGCTACAAAGGCCACTCATGGCAAGAAGAAAATGCTGAAAGAACCTCACCCTCCACCTATTGGTCTGCTCCCACACACTCTCACTCTCCACCCAATGCATCTCAAAGATGGAGCCATTGAGTACAAGGTCAGGTGCAAAGGCTGGTCCAAGCCATTCTCATGTGCCAGGGCCATCATCACTCCTCAGATTCAGGACGACCCCATCAAGCTCCAAGAGCTTCTCTCTCAGGTCCTCACCATCACTCTTGAAGGTGGGAAGGATCCTCCTTCTCACTAGTCCAAGAGAAAAGGTAGTCAAGCTAGTGACTCAAAACAAACTCACTTGGGAGGAAGTCCCATGGTTATCCTTGTACATAGTCTTGCTATTTCATTTTTTTTTTTAAGTTTTAAATAAGTGTGGTTGAGGTTTCCAGGTTGAGCCTAGCACTAGAGGAGAGAAGAAAGGTGGTGAAGCACCTGAGCCTTATGATCGACACCATGTAGCAGCCTCCTCTAGTTGCTATGAATCAAGCCAGCTCCTAGCCCCAGACGCCAAACACCACACCCAAGTCTCCTCTTGAGGTATCACTCCAACTCTTCTTGTATATATCATTTCTTTTACCTTGTTTCGGTATCTCCTTCTCTCTTACTCACACAGAGGCTGTGTGATTTAAGTTTGGGGAGGTACCAGGTATTTGATCATTTTTGCTTTGTTGATTTTGAGTCTCATACATTGCATTGTTCATATATATATATTGAAAAACAAAAAAAATTTGAAAATTTTGAAAAGAGCAAAAAGAATCATGTAGCTGCATCACTTGCATTCTTAAGTTTGAGTCTAAAGCATATAGGGTGCATTCACTTGCATATGGAGCAGCTGTTGAAATTTCCTTGTAAAGAACACTTGTTTGCACTGAAATTGGCACCCTAGCTGAACATATCAAGTAGCTTAGGCATCTCTTGAAAAGTTTGCATGCTTTGAGCCTTGAAAACTCTTCTTGAAACTCATTGATTGCTGAAATTTACTCTTTGATGCCAACTACAATCTTATTTGAACTGAATGAACTTAATGCTTCTTGCTTATGGTCCGTTGTGTGCTGAATCATGGCTATACACACTTGAGTTGTCTCTCCTATTTAGCCAATCTTTTTGACAAACACAATTGGTACCCCATTCCCTTAGACCCTTCCCTCCTTTCAAGCCATCATTGATTGTTGAGTGAGACCTCTTTGGAAAGCTTTACATGTGCATAATGTTGAGAGTATTGGAAAAGACAATGCTTAGTCTCCATTTCTGCTAGATTAGACACTCATATTGTCTAGCTTCTAGGATGGGGGTGAGTGTTGTAAAGTTTGATCTTGGGAATGTGAAAAGGTTATGAAAGAAAAGAATAAACTCTTAGAACTCAAATGTGATTAAGTCTTTAGGGATAAGCAAATGAAAAGTCTAGCTCAACTTTATAATGAAAGTCTTGGCCCCCATATATAAAAAAAGAGAAAAGAATAAAGAAAGGGGGCTAGCAATGTTTAGTAAGAGCTAATAAGAGTTTAAAAATGTGAAGAATCCCTTGTAGACTTCAAAAAGAAAGAGTTCTAAGTGAGAAAGTGCCTTGAGTGTTTGGGAAATAATTGGGTGAGTGAAGAGAGTGGGGCTTGGCATTGGGAATAAGTCGTATGCATGAGTTGATCCCTTTCTTAGATATATTATGTGCAATGTCAAAGCTACTTGTTTTGAGTGTAAACCACCTTGATAGATCATCTTTAACCTCTTGATTCACTTTGCACTAAAGCCGTTTCTCACCAAACCAAATGATTTGGACCATTTGACCATCTGCAAGAATTCACCATTGATTTGGTTAATGAATGTGAGAGTTGGCTGATTTGTAGTTTGTGAATTCATGATGTTGAGTGTAGAGGCATAAGAGTATTGATGGGCCTTGAGAAGATAGAGCATAATAAGAGAGTTTTGCTCATGCTATTTGCTATGTTTCTTTAGGATGTCAAGTGAGTGCTATGAGTGTTTCTTTTGGCTAAGCTCCCATCCTTATATCTCTCCTCCTTGTGTTTTGAAAAGTTTACTTGAGGACAAGTAAAGGACTAGTGTGGGGGAGTTGATATCTTGCATATTTACATGTTTTTAGCCTTCATATCTTGTGTATTTTGATCATATAGATTAGAAATTAGGCATCTTTAGGTCCATATTGCATGCATTTTCCTTATTAGGTGTTGGAGTGTGCCATAGAGTGATTGGAGGTGTTTGAGAGCATTGTGATCCAAAAGGAGGTGAAAGATAAGCATGGATGGAGGTCTTAGAAATGTCTTCTGTTACTAAGATTTTGTGGAAACACAGAAAATTGAGTTAACTTTCCAATGGAAGTGGTTTCAAGTCATTTGGAGCTATATTGGAGGAGTTATGATTGATTTACTAGAGGCATATCAACTCACCCGGGTTGGCTCACCCGGGGCCGACTACCCGCTCGTTTTCTGGGCGAGATTTCTACCCGGGTTCAACCACCCAGGTTGGACGAGCTGTTTCTTCCCGGGTCGAAATCCTATTGGTCGAAACTTAATGATTTCCAGGGCTATTTTGGTCATTTATTTTGTGTTTTAAGGATTTCCAAGCCCCATATAAATACTCTTGTAACTCCCAATTTGGGACTTATCTTCTTTTCTCTCTAAGAACATAAAAACCTCTTTGGAGAAAGTTTGGATCTTGAATCCTTTTCCATCTATATTCTTTGTGTTTGTGTGATTATCTTGCTTTCTAATCATGTTTAACCTTGAATCATCCATGATTTTTGGGTTAATCATGTCTATTAGTGAGTAGACAAATATATGATTCATGGGTTAGGGTGATTAGTGAAGATCTAGGGTGTTTAGTGTTAAATCTAATTGTTTCCTTGCTTGTTGAGGGTTCTCAGTGCTATTTTAGTCTTGATCATACTAAAATAGATCTATAGGCATTTCCTGTCCACAAGGTGTATGATGAAATGCCTGAACCAACTCTTCAAGGCTTCTAGCTTGCTTTGCCAAAGAGATTTGATGTCAAAGGTGCTAGGATTGCTATTAGACTTGTTCTCCATGATTGCTTTAGTATTATTCAACCAAAGAGATTTGATGCTTGAAATGCTTTAGCAAATGAACATTCATCTAGACATAGAGCTTGTTTAGTATTGTGTCTAGGCATAAGAAAAGTGTTTGATTGATAACTTGCCACCTTTAGATTGGATCTACATCACCCAAGATCAAATGCCTAGTCCCATGAGTCCTCTTGCTTCATAGTATCTTGAGAAAGAAAGATCATTACTTTATTGCATTTTTATCTTAGTTCTTAGTTCATATCATCTTTAAAACCGGATTGCACTTAGATTAAGTAAATTCTTGCATTCCCTTTGTCTCAAAATAATCTAGGATTGGTTCGACAATCTTTTATACTACATCATTTGGTTAAGGAGCCTTGAAAACTCCTAACATCAGAAAGTGATTTTGTAGTTTTGGGACATGAAAAATGACTTACAGTTTTAGAAGAAAAATGTGATTTTAACGAACTTGGTGAGAAAATATCGTTCCACTATTTTGGCAGAAAAAATGATTCTTGATTTTAACGGAAAAGTGATTTTGTGGTTTTGGCGGGGAAAAATGATTTTACGGTTTTGGCAAAAAAAATTGATTTCATGATTCTGGTAGAAAGTGAATTTCTGGTTTTTGGAGGAAAAATGTGATTCTGTGATTTTGACGAAATATTTTATTTTGCACTTTTACGAAAAATGCGATTCCATGATTTTGACGGAAAATTGATTTTGTGATTTTAGAGGGAAAAGTGGGTTTGCAGTTTTGATGGGAAAAATGTGATTTTATGATTTCGGCAAAAAGTTTCAATTTGGCGGAAAAATATGATTCCGCGATTTCAGCTAGAAAATGTGATATGTGATTTTGGCAAGAAAATTTTATTTTATGGTTTAGTGAAACATGTGACTACGTGGTTTTAACGGAAAAAGGTGATTTTGCGATTTTTGCGGAAAATGATTTTGCAGTATTAGTGAGAATTTTGTTTGCGGTTTTGGTGGAAAAAATATGATTCCACAACTTGGGTGAGGAAAAAAATTCATTTTTGTTATTTTGGCATAGATTCCGCGAATTTGGTAGAGAAATGTGATTTTTAATATTTTGACGGAAAATATAATTTTATAGAAAATAGGTTTTTGGTTTGAAAAGAATATGCAATTTCATGATACTAAATTTAAAAATATTCTTTTTAAATTTAAAAGGGTTATGATGTCATTTATCATCTTAGATTAAACTAACTGCATCCAGATGCTTAATGAATACTCATCTTCATTTGGGTGAAAATTTGAGGTCAGTTTGTAAGAATACAGTTGAGTGATCCATCTGGATGTTGCATTTTAATCCACAAAACGAACATTGATTTGCATCTTCACCCAGATGGATCTCATGAACGAGAAAACGAACATCACTTAAATCAAAAGATTTCGGGGATTAATCTGAAACTGTTTTTTGTATTTTTATTAAAAAATCCTATATACACACATATGTGTATAAACAACAAAATACGCAATGGTTTAGTGGTGTGTGATGATGTTGTCTTTATATAAGGTCCAACAAAACACATACAACAAAGTCCCACATTGGTGAGTTATAAAGAGAACGAGGGTTGAAGGCATCTATAAATAGTCACACATCGTCGAAGTCTTATCTTTAAACTGGGCTTGTCTCATAAGCCATAAGCCCACGTTTTTCAAAATTATTAAAGTATTATCTTGCAATCGGTCCCGTCTTTTTTTTTTGGATCTTGTGGTTGTTGAACTGTTATTGTTACGCCAATGCAAGTCGCTACGTCATTAGGGAAATCGTCGGTTAGGGAAACTTTATTTGTCTTTTCGTCATTCGTCGAAGTGTACGTGCTTCCCCAAAGGATCATGTTGACTCTCTTCTTGGAAGCTGGTGGAGGCAAACTTGGTGATTCTTCTTCGATCTCTCTGGTTTTTTTGTTGGAAGTGTTTTTTTCCCTTAGGTCGTTTCTTGGTGTGACTACAATTTCTTATTTTTTGGGGTCATCATCATTTTCTCCTTCCTTGTTGCCCTTATTCCTCAACACGGCTCGCAAATCTTACGTGGAGTGTCCCTTTCGGTTATGGAAGAAACAAAATTTGCTAGCGTTGAAGGTAGATTAACTGTTTTGATTCAGGCGCTGACTGCGAAGAAATGTTGTCCTCGAGTTGCGATCTCCTTCGGGAGATCCCATTCTGCGGTTCCTTGTTAAGGGCATGATTATTGCAGGTATCTTAGGGAAGGTCTCTTAGCGAAAATAAGAGACAGTATCTTAGCTTTTAACTAGAAAAAGCTAAGAGACGTCTATTAAATAAGAGATTAGAAGACGTCTCTTAGCTTTTTCTAGTTAAAAGCTAAGAGACTGTCTTTTATTTTGGCTAAGAGACCCTCCCTAAGAGACCTGCAATAATCATGGCCTAAGGTTCAGGTTATTTTTGTTCTTATTCTATTGTTCCTTTTGGGCAGCGACCTCTTCTTCATGTGATGCAAAGTACGAAGCTCGATGGAGCGTGTTATCGAGTGACGTTGGTGCTCGTACCGTTTCCTCCTTGAAATTTTATGAGAACCATACTCCATTCTTGAGTGCTGCGAGGGTTACTCCTTCATTTAGATGTGAGATCCTGTCTTTGATATCTTTGAACTTTGTGATGTACGATCTCAAGGGTTCGAACGGTGCTTGTTTGAGGTTCCATAGATTGGCTTCTATTTATCTTGTCTCTGTGAAGACCGAGTATTTCTTCAGAAACGCTGACACAAGCTGGGTAAAGTTATCGATGAAATTTCCTTATAGTCCTGCAAACCATTCTAGAGATGGTCCAATCAGGTTTTCGTCCAAGAAACAGCTGTAACCAGTCTCCTTTTCATCATCATTTAGGTGAGCTCTAGAGACTGTTAGTTGAAAGGCTCGGACGTGAGTCTTTGGGTTGGTTTTTTTGAAGTACTCCCGAAACTAGATTTCCTTACGTCGTGCAGCCTGATGCTTGATATTCTGTTTGTGAAGGGAGTTCTTCTTGTTTTGTCTGTTACCCGATCGATATCGGGGTCCGAGCTCGTTGCCATGTGCATGACGGTATGTATTCTTGGTAGCTCGACATGTTTCTTTCCATATTACTTTGGAACGCTCCTGGCGTCGGTAAAGTTTCCCAGGTCCCTCCTTTGCTGGTTCAGGTTAGCAAAGTCGTGAGGTATGTTTTCCTCTACTCGTGCTCCATTACCAGGGATGTTTGTGTCTTGGGTGTGATATGTGTCTGGGCCATCAGGATCTCGTTCTCGAGACTTCGACTATTTAAAGGGATCTCATGAGGTCGTCGTCTGGGTGCCTCTCGAACGAGTTGTTCTGGACACGAACCGGCAGGCTCTCATGCTCTTGGCGTCTCGTTGGTACCTCTCCCAGTCTACAAAAGCTTAGGCTCCGATGGACCATCCCGGGTTGGATGTTTCTTCTACCTAGAATCGTATGGATCGAGAGCTGGGGAACTCGGGGCCGGTTCCAAATGCCCCTTGACTTTGCCTTTAAGTCATGGGAGTGCGATTTGTTGGCTCTGATCGAGGTCTCGACCACTCAATGGCTTCAGCTCGATGTGACGTGAGCTCCCTCTCGGCTTGTTCTAGTCAGTTGACTATGATTCGATGCATGATCTCCTGGCTCTGGGATTTAACGATGAGGGTAGAGATCAGGCTTTGTAGCTCGGCCATCTCTTCGCGGGTTTGTGCTAGGGGAAAGAAGATATTGGTTATGATTCCTGCGTTTGATTATCTGAATCATCTCCGACTGTCCTCTCGTTTGATCTGCTCAAAACCCGGGGAGCTGACCGTCTGGAATCGTAGATCCCAGAGCGATGGTGGGTGCTTGTTTGATAGATGTGGCTTGATACTCGCTGTGGTTGGTTCCCTCCGATAGATGTGTCCCGTCAGCTTGTTCAACACCCATGGACAGTGTTTTGCTCCTCCTGTTAGATCTTGAAAGATCAACATTGTTGGTTCGTGGTTTGGCGGAACCGGATGAGGCGAGTGCTGGATCCATTTTCGTGCTTAGGAACCTTAGACCGGATTCTTAGTAAGGATGTTTTTCGTTTCTCTTCCTCACAGACGGTGCAAAAATGTGGATTTTAAAACCTAAACTAGGTACTTGGTAGTAATCGTATGTTATCAGATTCAAGTTGACGAAAATAAAATCTTATATATAACGAGGTTGAAATACTAAAGGGATTTACAACGATCGAAATGAATACAGAAATGGCTAACTAAGGGTGATGAATACAGGTGAAGCCGAGATCTCTGGGCCGTCTTCATTTATTTGGGCTTACTTACTGCTTAAATCATTGCGGGCCGTTTTTATGTGTTTGGGTTGTTTCAGACCGTTTTATAATATAGGTGTTTTTACGATTTTCCCAAAAATATTGTTGATTTGCTCAGAGTTGCGGTTATTCATGCTATCATAATAAAACTATTTTGTCTCATCGAAAACGTACTATGTATTACATGTAACCGTTTTGACTCAACGTTCGACTAATTTTGACTGAAAAGAAGGATTTGTCACTTTTCTGATAATCTGTCGACGGTAAATTTTTTGCGACAAGACAAAGAACGTTTTAGCAAGACACAAACAAGAACACAATACTAGGAGAAGCGGGCGACGACTATGAGTGGAAGGGAAGAGTGGGCAACAACTTCTCGGGTGAAATAGAGAAGTGAGTGATGACTTTCTGGGAGAAGGAAGATGTAGGCGATGACTTTCCGGGAAAGGAAGAATTCCTTTGGAATTCGAGAAGTGGGTGACGTTGCTTGGTGAAGACAAGTGGGAGACATGTCTTGGTGACTTGGCGACGTACCTTGGGAACGAGAAAGGGAGTGGGTGCTGTGGAGGACACGATAGAGAGAGGGAGTGGGCAATGTGGAGGAACAAAGAGAGGGAGAGGGAGTAAGTGATGTGGAGGAAGAGACTGTGTGAGTGGGCCATGACTCGTACTCCGATCTCTTTCCTACCTTTGGCATTCTTCATTGATGGGTTTCCTATGTTTCCATTCTGTTTCCCCGAAGGTTGTTTTCTAAATCGTTGATTTTATTTTTATTTTATTTAGGTTGTGTTTGGAAAACAATGTTCTGATTTGTTTTACAAAAGATGTTCCATAAAACTTATTGGAGTTAGTTTTGCAGTTTTTTTTCTAAAATACTGTTTAGTATCTTTTTATGAAAGAATTTTCCTAAAACATGTCAAAGTTCATTTTGTGCATAAGTTTGTTTCATAAAATACTGTTTAGTGTTCTTCTACAAAATTTGTGCCGTAGAACTTTATCAATGTTATCGTTAAGTCCTTCCAAAGGAAATTTTTGAATAATTCTTATCCTCGCCAAAATTGTTTTATTCACTTTCCGGGTTGAAATATACGAAGTTTATTCTAATTGATCATTGTTTAAATCAGCATGGCATATGTAGAATTATTCTCTCAACATCTCGGCTCGTTACACAGATCGACCCCAGCAGACGTTGATACCACTAGGATCAATTTTGCTCCCAACAGGATACCCCTCCTCCCAATAGCAAACTGCATCCTACTTTTTTCTCTTGTGTTAAATTCACATCGATCCAAGTCGAGCAGTATCAGGGAATCCTCCATCTTTTATGTTATGTTCTTTGATACACCAGCATCATCATCAACCAATCTAACATGGGAGAGCGTCCAAGCCACCTTGTTCGATCCCATCCCACAAGTCTTGTTCATTGGGTCTTCTGTCCACCATTCAAAGACCGCAAGAGAGATTGTCAAAGCCAGCTTGTATGTTCCCATCACTATCCTAAGGCTCACCCGAGTCTTATATCATTTAAATGTCACATTAACACTATGGTTACAAGGACTCCCATTTTGGAGGAATTATGCTGAATGAAAAACTGAGGACTCGACGGTAGAGCAAAACAAGGGGGAAGGGGAGCCAACAATCCTTTAAGGCAAGGAAACATGAAACCACAGGCCACAAAAAGGTAATGACGAAGAAATTGTTCATAGAAAGGTCAGATCACATGTCCCACATATTGCGATGCAGATAGATATTTGGATATATTCCAAATATCATAATTATTTAGTTTATTATTAATTTGACTATTTATTTTAATTATTTATATTTATCTTAAGAATTTTGAATAGTTTTAATATTATTTGGTTTTCATATAAATAGGCGTCTTATGCCTAGATTTGTATTCAGTTTATTGATATTGATAATTTTATAAAGAGCTTCTGTTAAGCACTGAGAAGAATATTCTCAACCTTGTTTTCGGTAGATCTGTGGATCTCAACGAGTTCAAGAAGGCATTGATTCTTAGGTTTTCTTAGACAAAATAAGATTCTTTGCATCTATCCTATAAAGCTTACACTACATCAGTCGGTATCAGAGCTGGTATTTTGGTTTCTAAATCAAAACTCGATTCTGGAATCATGGAGAATTTGTTCGTGGAAAGTGAAGAAATTGTTTTCAGAGAAGTTCATGGCGATCCGATATACGATGTTTACGATGATGAAGATCAGATTCAAGATGAAGACAAATCACATTGTCAAGAGATTAACGGTTTGTACAATGTAATTCCGCTCCAAAGGATCGTGTTTATTGTCGTGAACAGCAGCAGCTGGGAGCTAAAGAATTCACTTTTGGAAGATCATGGTGCCGATTGGGATTTTAAGAAAGCTATCCCAACGAGAGCTTCAACACGTCAGCATAATGAGGAATACATGGATTTACAACCATTCTGTTGTGAATCAATGAGAAAACTTGTATTATTCCATAGCCTAAAGGCTCTATATATATACAAGGTTTAGACCGTCATAAATAGACCGTCATAAGATAAATAGAAAACTAACAATTCCTAGTCTAACTAGGAAAAGGTAAATACAAATATGGAAAAATACAAAGTAGATAAGTAAAAGGAAAACATAGTATGGGCCGTCTCTCTCCTCTTGGGCGTCTGGTTATGGGCCGTCCACCATATGATTTATAACACTCCCCCTTGGACACCATAACCATCCAGGATTCGTAGTATGCTTAATATTGCCTCATTAAAACCTTACTAGAAAAACCCAGTGGGACAAAACCATGATGAAGGAAAAAGAGTACAACACACACTACTCCCCCTGATGAATGTATCACTGAAGGTCTTTCAGTCGACGCATCCCAAGCTGATGTATGAGTTTCTTCAACGTCGCGGTTGGTAAGGCCTTAGTGAACAGGTCGGCTGAATTGTCACTGGATCGGACCTGTATCACTTGGACTACACCGGCCTTCTGCATCTCGTGTGTAGAAAAGAATTTGGGCAGGATGTGTTTCGTCCTGTCACCTTTGGTGTATCCATCTTTGAGCTGAGCAATACATGCTGCATTATCCTCATACATCACGGTTGGACCCTTGTCTTCGGGCATCCCACAATGTGATCGTATATGTTGGGTCATCGACCTCAACCAGACACACTCGCGTCTGGCCTCATGTATGGCCAATATTTCCGAATGATTTGAGGATGTGGCCACGAGTGTCTGCTTCATTGAACGCCATGATATGGCCGTTCCACTATGTGTAAACACATAGCCTGTCTGAGATCTAGAATTGTGCGGATCCGAAAGGTATCCAGCATCAGCAAATCCAACTAAACCATCTTTGTTTTTGTTGGTATAAAACAGACCCAAATCTTTCGTTCCTTGTAGGTAACGAAGAACATGTTTTATCCCGTCCCAGTGCCTCTTGGTCGGACAGGAGCTAAACCTAGAAAGTAGGTTCACGGCAAAACATATATCAGGCCGTGTGTGAGTTGCTAAATACATCAATGCTCCTATGGCACTAAGATATGGAACTTCGGGACCAATGATATCCTCACCGTCCTCCTTGTGACGAAATGGATCTGTGTCAAGGTTTAGAGACCTCACGACCATAGGGCTGGACAAAGGGTGAGACTCAGACATATTAAATCTCTTGAATACTTTTTCTGTATATGCCATTTGATACACAAGGATTCCATCATTTATATACTCAAGCTGTAATCCCAAACAGAATCTTGTCTTTCCAAGATCTTTCATTTCGAATTCTTTCTAAAGATATTCGAGTGTTTCTGAAATCTCTCCAGAGGTTCCAATGATATTTAAATCATCAACATACACTGCTATAATCACAAAGCCCTTATTTTCGAATTTCTTTATGAAAATACATGGACTGATCGGATCATTTTTGTATCCTTCTTTTATGAGGTACTCACTTAATCTGTTGTACCACATCCGGCCAGATTGTTTCAGTCCATAAAGTGATTTATTCAACTTTATGCAGTGTTGTTCACGAGAGCTCTCTTTTTTCAATTCAATACCCTCTGGGATTTTCATATAGATTTCATTATCGAGTGGGCCATATAGATATGCTTTAACGACATCCATCAATCTCATATCTAGATTTTCTCTTATGGCCAGACTTATCAGGAATCTAAAAGTGGTTGCATCCACCACAAGGAAATATGTTTCCTCATAATCGATTCCTGGTCTCTGTGAGAATCCTTGTGCAACAAGTCGGGCCTTATACCTCACGACTTCACCATTCTCATTTATCTTCCTCACAAAAAACCATTTGTATCCCACTGGTTTTGTATCATTTGGTGTTCGGGTTATTGGACCGAAAACACCTCTCTTCTTTAAAGAGTTTAACTCCACGTTTATGGCTTCTTTCCACTTAAGCCAATCTTTTCTTTGCATGCATTCATATATAGACGTGGGTTCTTGATCCTCATTTTCCATTAGTTCGAGTGCTACCTCATAAGCAAATAAATCTGTGATGTCGACATCTTTTCTATTCCATTGTTTTCTAGACAGGACATAATTTATTGAGATCTCATTAATGTCTGGACCATCAGTACCATGAACCCCGGCGTCCCGAGGGTCACTGCTTGGTACGTCTGATGATAGAACTTTTCAGATTCTAATCAAATGATGTAGTATATAAGATTGTCGAACCAGTCCTAAGTGACAATGAAACAGAGGGAATGCAAGCCTATGCTCAATCTAAATGCAACCATTAGAGAGAATGATGATTAAACTAGAACAATAAGTAAAACACAACAAAAAGCAAACTTTCTTTCTTATGAGGAGAGCGAGACCCATGGGTATAGGGACTTGATATCAAATGATTAAGCTTCAATCCAAGATGCTAACTTTTCAATCAATCTAATCCTTATGCCTAGACAACTAAACTAAGCAAGCTCTATCCCTAGATGAATGCTCTTTTGCTATGATCACCCAAGTACACCAAATCCCTTTGGCTGTAATGATCAAAGCAAACAATGAGAATGAGTCTAATAGCAATCCTAGCCTCTAAGACAACTAATCCCTTAGGCAAAGCAAGCTAAAAGCATAGATGAGTTGGTTCAGGCATTTCATAGAACACCTTCCGGGCATGAAATGCCTATAGCTCTATGTTTGAGAGGCCAACTCAAATATAGCTTTAAAAACACCAAATCTATGCAAGGAAATGATAGATCTAATACTAGACACCTTGGATCTAACTTAATCACTCTCTATCACCCTAACCCATGGATCTTAGAAGAATCTACTCACTAATCCACATGCTTACTCTTAAACCCATGAGAGATTCAAGCATAAACATATAGAGAAAGAAAGGAGATGAGATAAACAATCAAGAACACAAGATGAGATGAGATTAATAAATCAAAGATGAAGCTTTACTCAAAGGTTTTTGTTCTTAGATCCTAAAAATAACATAAGTCCCATCTTAGGGATAACAAGGGTACTTATAGTTAGGCTTAAAAGCCCTAGAAACATAGAATAAAATTACTAAAAAGTCCCTAGAAACAATAGGTCTCGACCAATGGGAAGTCAGCATGAAAAACGCTCAGGGACGTGGCTGGACGGTCCGGGCCGCGCATGCTTGGCCGCGCAGTTCTTGTCTGGCCGTTGCTCGTCCCGCGCGGGTATGCTGGCATGGTCGTCCCGTCCCGCGCGTATGTACAACTCCGTCTGGTCTCGTCCCGCGCGGGTACCACGTACCGCTCAGCTCAGGCCGCGCATCCGGAAGCTCTTGTTCGTCTCGTCCCGCGCGGGTACCACGTACCGCTCAGCTCAGGCCGCGCGTCCGGACGCTTTTGTTCGCTTCGTCCCGCGCGGGTACCGCGTACCGCTCGACTCAGGCCGCGTGTCCGGATGCTTTAGTCCACCCGTATGGTATGTCCAGTCCCGCGCGGGTAAGGTAACCCGAGCAGATTAGGCCGCGCATGGTCTTGCTTCAGCTTGTCCGTGCGGTGTGATCTGTACCGCGCGGGTGGGTGGTCCCGTGCAGATCAGGCCGTGCGTCCGTATTCTCTGCGTTGCCATACGAAATCGAGAAAGTTCAATAAAAATAAGAGTTGAAATATTTGCCCGAAGGCGTTTTATTAGATAAAAGATACGAGTACAAAGATTCTCCGAAAGACAGAGAGATTTGCGATTAAAGAAAAAGATAGAGTCGTGATGATAGAACTTTTCAGATTCTAATCAAATGATGTAGTATATAAGATTGTCGAACCAGTCCTAAGTGACAATGAAACAGAGGGAATGCAAGCCTATGCTCAATCTAAATGCAACCATTAGAGAGAATGATGATTTAACTAGAACAATAAGTAAAACACAACAAAAAGCAAACTTTCTTTCTTATGAGGAGAGTGAGACCCATGGGTGTAGGGACTTGATATCAAATGATTAAGTTTCAATCCAAGATGCTAACTTTTCAATCAATCTAATCCTTATGCCTAGACAACTAAACTAAGCAAGCTCTATCCCTAGATGAATGCTCTTTTGCTATGATCACCCAAGTACACCAAATCCCTTTGGCTGTAATGATCAAAGCAAACAATGAGAATGAGTCTAATAGCAATCCTAGCCTCTAAGACAACTAATCCCTTAGGCAAAGAAAGCTAAAAGCATAGATTAGTTGGTTCAGGCATTTCATAGAACACCTTCCGGGCATGAAATGCCTATAGCTCTATGTTTGAGAGGCCAACTCAAATATAGCTTTAAAAACACCAAATCTATGCAAGGAAATGATAGATCTAATACTAGACACCTTGGATCTAACTTAATCACTCTCTATCACCCTAACCCATGAATCTTAGAAGAATCTACTCACTAATCCACATGCTTATTCTTAAACCCATGAGAGATTCAAGCATAAACATATAGAGAAAGAAAGGAGATGAGATAAACAATCAAGAACACAAGATGAGATGAGATTAATAAATCAAAGATGAAGCTTTACTCAAAGGTTTTTGTTCTTAGATCATAAATAACATAAGTCCCATCTTAGGGATAACAAGGGTACTTATAGTTAGGCTTAAAAGCCCTAGAAACATAGAATAAAATTACTAAAAAGTCCCTAGAAACAATAGGTCTCGACCAATGGGAAGTCAACATGAAAAACGCTCAGGGACGTGGCTGGACGGTCCGGGCCGCGCATGCTTGGCCGCGCAGTTCTTGTCTGGCCGTTGCTCGTCCCGCGCGGGTATGCTGGCATGGTCGTCCCGTCCCGTGCGTATATACAACTCCGTCTGGTCTCGTCCCGCGCGGGTACCACGTACCGCTCAGCTCAGGCCGCGCAACCGGACGCTCTTGTTCGTCTCGTCCCACGCGGGTACCACGTACCGCTCAGCTCAGGCCGCGCGTCCGGACGCTTTTGTTCGCTTCGTCCCGCGCGGGTACCGCGTACCGCTCGACTCAGGCCGCATGTCCGGATGCTTTAGTCCACCCGTATGGTATGTCCAGTCCCGCGCGGGTAAGGTAACCCGAGCAGATTAGGCCGCGCATGGTCTTGCTTCAGCTTGTCCGTGCGGTGTGATCTGTACCGCGCGGGTGGGTGGTCCCGTGCAGATCAGGCCGTGCGTCCGTATGTTCGCGGGTCCTCATGCGCGGGAGATCTTGGCCGAGCATGTCCGTCCGGGTGCTGCATCGTCTGGCATCATTCCTTCGTCCTGTGCGGGCTGGTCAGGCTGAGTGTGCTGACCCGGATGCACTGACATGCCTTCACTCAGATAATCATAACTCCTCCAATATTGCTTCAAATGGCTTGAAATCACTCCCAATGGAAAGCTAACTCGAGATACTATTTCCCCACCAAATCTTATCACAGAAAGACTTCTTTATGGCCATCGTCCAAGTCCATCTTTCACCCTTCCTTTTTGTAACAAAGTACCCTCAAACACCTTCAAATTCTCCAAAGTACACTCCAAGACCTGATAAAGACTTATGAATGCAAAATGAACCTAAATATGCCTAATGCCTAAACTAGAAGGGATAAAATGCACAAAATGGAAGGCTAAAACAATGAAAATATGCAAGACATCAACTCCCCCACACTAGTCCTTTACTTGTCCACAAGTAAACTTGCAAGGACTAAGGAGGAGAGGTTTGAAGGAGGGGACTCATAGCCAAAAGAATGCTCTTCTTAGTTCTCAACTTGATAACCTTATATAAACATACCAAGTAGCAGGAGCAAAAACTCAATCCAACTCTAACTTAACAAGGCCTATCTTAACTCCTTTGATCCCTACACTTACTCATCATGAATCCACAACCCACAATTCCATTTGCCCTCTAACAATCATTAAGCAAACTCAAAAGACTTCTTGCAAATGGTCAAATGGTCCAAGTCATTTGGTTTGGTGGTAGAAGGTTTTATTCAAGTGAAACAAGGGGTTCAAAGGGATCTTTCAAGGGGTGGTTCACACTCAAAACAAGTAGCCTTGACATTGCACATAATATATCTAAGAAAGGGATCAACTCATGCATACAATGCTCAATCTCCATTGTTCTACCCTTTCCCCAAATACATAAATTACATCCTTATTCCCAATGCCAAAATACCACTCACATCTCTCACCCAAAGATTTCCCCCAAATATTCAAGATATTTTCTCATTTGAAACTCTTTCTTAATGAAGTCTACAAGAGAATTTTCACATTTTAAACTCTTTTCAGCTCTTTCTAGATATTGCTAGCCCCCTTTCATTATTATTATTTTTATTTTTTTTTTCTTCTTTTCTTATTTTTTTTTTTATGGGGGCCAAGACTTTTTAACAACTTGGAGCTTACAATCTTTCATTCCTCTTATCCCTTCTAGACTTAATCACTTATAACAATAGAGTCTCATGAGTCAACCTTTTCTTTCATAAACCTTTCACTTTCCCAAGATCATACCATACAACACTCACCCCCATCCTAGAAGCTAGACATTATGAGTGTCTAATCTAGCTAAAATGGAGACTAAGCATTGTCGTTCCCAATACTCTCAACATTATGCACATGTAAAGCTTTCCAAAGAAGGCCTCACTCAACAAATAATGAAAGCTTGAAAGGAGGTAAGGGTTTTAGGGTGTGGAGTGCCACTTGAGCTTGTCCAAAAAGATAGGCAAAGAATGGGAGGGACAACTCAAGTGTTCTATCCATGGCTTAGTACACAAGGGACCATGAGCAAGAGACTAGAGTCTAAATATGACAGGAGCAAACTTCAAAGAGATAGCATCAATCAATCAAATAAGCTTTAGGAAGAGATTTCAAGGCAAAAAGTGTACAAGCTATCCTAAGATTGCTCAAGCTACTTACTATGCTTATAAAGGGTATCACTTTAAGAATTTAGCATGAGCATCTTTTCAAGGCAACTATCATCCTTGTCCCCTTATGCATGATGCAACCTATATGATGATTTTTTCTCTTTTTTTTTTTTTTTATGCAAGTAAGTGATCTAGACTCAATCCTAATGCAACTACATGATTCTTTTTGTGCTTTTCAAATTTTTCAAATTTTTATGGCTTTTCTATGCAATAACTATCTACAAATGCATGCTTATGACATAAAACACAAAATGATCAGCAACTTGACACCTCCCCCACACTTAATTCACACAGTCTCTGTGTTTGTTAAATGTGGAGAAGGGTCTAAAGAAAGAAGGTAAAATGAAAACTAAATGAAATGATGAGTGGTATATACAGTGGTCAGGAAGTGGAGTACCTCATGGAGCATGGGATGAGGCGGATGCCTCACCCTCAGAGTCATTTTCATCATCAGTGGTGCTTAGGCTTGGTGACTTGTTTCCGGACGCGGATGGGGTGATGTAGGGCTCAGAAGGCTTGCTCAAACGGCGGAGAGCTTGTTTCTGTGTCCGTGGCTCAGAAGGGTCATGAAGTGGCTGAGGAGGCGGGGCAGTGAAAGCATCAAGATCAAAATCCTCAGCTCTACAGCCAGCTACAGCTCCCCTGGCTAGAACATCTGCCACTTGCTTCATGAAGTGAGCCGAAGCTGCAGCTTGCCGCTTGACAGTTCTTCTCAGCTCTTTGCACTTGTTGGTGAGCTTGAAGATAGTCCTATCTTGAGCTCTGTTCCACCTCTGAAGGGTACCGATCTGGTCATGAGCTTGCCGAATAGGACCAAGAGGTAAAGCACCGGTGCATTGGTCAAACTTGTAACGAGGAGGACCAAAAAGATGTGCAGTGGCTCTGCTAGAGTGTCCCTGATCATATTGTTCCACCTTGCGTGCTGCCTTTTCACCTCTTCGAAGAGCCATGGGGCCTAAAGCGCCATGAGGTCCAAGCAAGTGCCTCTCACTAATGTCAAATCTTATGGCTCCTGGAGTGGTCAAGGTAGTGAGGGGATAGTCGGGAAGGAGCAGCTCAACCTTTGTGGTACCTCTCAAATATGAATAAACACACCGCCCATTAAACCTTCCAGAGAGAAAATGAGCTGACTTCAGGTATTGGAGATCCAAAAAAATGGGGCCAGCTGCATCATTTCCCAAGCTAATCCCTTGGTAAGCAAGCAATGGTGTTATCAAGCCACCAATTCCAATCTGAGCTCCAGGGTCTCTGTTTGTCCAGCTCCAACGCTTGTAATACATGAGGCGCTTCACAAAGAATCCCACAATGCCAAAATCCTTGTAGAAATCACTAGGAACCAAAGGGAGATGAGGCTGTAATGCATAGTGCTGGACAGCTTGGTGCAGGAATTTCACTTCATCTCCAAAGACTGTTCCCACTTCCTTCCTGGGGAACAATGTATGCACAAGCAATCTGTGGAGATATCGCACTGAAGGGTGTCGGATGGAGGCATTCTTGTCGCGGTTGGAACTCCTTGTCTTGCCTGTTAACAACCTCCAAGTAAGGTGTGTGATGTTCATCTCTCTTTTGACCCTAGCAAGCTTGGGAAAAGAAGGATTTTTCTGGTCTTGAAACCCAAGCACTTCCTCAATTTCCTTGAATGACATTGAGTAGGCTCTCCCATCAATCTTGAAGTGTATCATACCCCATCCTTGCTCCACATTCTTGGAGGTGTGAAAGGTGGCTTGAAGGGATGACAGGAATTGGCAAGAGACTTCTTTATAAGTTGGATAGGCCATAGTGTAAAAACTGCTCATACTCATGTAGCCTAGCATCTCCTTGATATCATCTTCAATTGACAACTCCTTGAGGGTTTGTTTATCAGCGAATCTGGTTGGTGGCCAAGAGACACCTTTCCTCATTTGCTCTAACAGCTCCTCTTCAGTGGGTGTCCTCTGCCTGTCCCTTTTATCATTGAAGGACTCTGTTGAGTTAGGGTCATACTCAGCCTCACTGTCATCCTCAGAATGCTCCTCTTCAGCATTTGCACCCTCTTGCTCTATGGGAGGAGGTTCTATAGTCTTTCTTGGCGCCTTGGTTCTTATGGTGGGAGCTGGTTCATTTGCACCATCTTTGGTGCCTTTCTCCAAAACCAAAGCTCTCAACTTGGTGCTCCTAGGCGCTCTTGCTCTCTTTGGAGGGGCTTGCTTGTGAGCAATGTCAGCCACACTCTCCTCAACCATAACTCTTTTTCCATCTCTCTTGGCCTGTGCTTTCTTTCTTAGCATGGCCAAAGTTTGCTGCCTACGCTCCTCTTCTGATTCAGGCATGGAGCCAAGTTCTTTCCTAATCTGAGCAGTCACCCTCCTTGCAGCCTGCTCTTTCTCTTCCGCTATTTGAACTTCGTTCTTTCTCCCCATTGTTCCTGAAAATTCAATCCTTGGAAATAGGGTGAGCACAAGAAAGAGACAATCATGCACAAACACAATCTAGCTCTAGCAAGATAATCAATCTCAATAGGAACTAGAATAATGAAGCAAGATCATCAATCTCAATCATGAAGACAAGCAAGGCAAGCAATAGCTAAGAAGGAAGCTCTCATGCTCAAAATAATTTTTTTTTTTTTTTTTTTTTTTTTTTTTTTTTTTTTTTTATAGAGCACAAAAATTTCAAACTAGCCAAAATCAAATTAACCAGAGCTCAGCTTGAAATTGGGACCAAAACAACCTTCAACACCAATTATTTCACCCATCTAGCTCAATAACAACCCTAAGTAAGCTAAAATTGAAAAAGCCCCAAATCTCATGAACCCTAATTTGCCAAAGTTCAAATTAATCTTAATTCCACCATGAAATCAACTACCCAGCATGATATATAAGCTTTCTCTAGTCTAAATTACAAGAATCTAGCGAGAAAAGGCTCAAATTTCAAGTTCAAATTTTTAGGGTTCATGAGGGTTACGAATTTGAACTTAGAGATACCATACCTTGCTTTGGATGAAGGATAAAGATGAAAAGGTTCAAGGAATTAGGTCTAGGGGAAGAAGGTCTTGATGTGGGAAAAGGAAATTTATGATTTGGTTGAGATTTGGCAAAGTTATGTGAATTTGTGTTCTTGGAGGCTAGAGAGGATTTTGATGTGAGGAAGAAGAAGAAATGAGGAAAGAGAGGGTGGCTTAGGGTTTTAAAGTGTGTTTGGGTCGGGTAAAAGGTTTCTGGGCGGGTGCATGTGGGTTTGGGTCGGAATAAAAATAAAGAGAAAAATACTTACCTGGGTCGGCCGGGTCGTACCGCGGGTTGGGACGCGGGTCGTGCGCGGGTTGAGTGAGTGGAGAGAGTGACCCGCGTGGTCTTGCCCGCACGTCCGTCTCGTGTCCGTCCAGCCTTCCGTACCCGCGCGGTACATCCATCCTGCGCATTCGGCCCCGCGCGTTCCGGATCATCTGACAGCTACGTCCGTCCGCACCTACCCGCGCGGTGCATCCATCCCGCGCATTCGGCCCCGCGCGTTCCGGATCATCCGGCAGCTACGTCCGTCCGCACCTACCCGCGCGGTGCATCCATCCCGCGCATATCTGACCGTGCATCTCCTGTCCTGATTGGTCCGGCCGTCCGAGCGGGTAACACGTCTCGCGCATCTCAGACCGCGCGTCTCACGTTCTGATTGGTCCGGCCGTCCGAGCGGGTAACACGTCTCGCGCATCTCAGACCGCGCGTTTCAGCACTAAGGCAGTCCGGCTCTCTAACCGACCCCCCCTTTTTTTTATTATTCTTCCCACTCATGCACACCATCTGCATCCCACTGATCTCCCATCGTCCAAAAGCTTCGAAAAATAAATCCTAATGCAATATTTACAAGGATAACCATGGGACTTCCTCCCAAGTGAGCTTGTTTAAAGTCACTAGCTTGACTTTGCCTCCTTTGAGGTTAGGCAATGGGAGCATCAGAGAGTGGGGTTGATGTCCCATCCTCCTTTGGTACCGAGGCCATGTATTCCTTGAGTCTTTGGCCATTCACTGTGAAGTCTCCACCATCCTTGTTCCAAAGCACAATGGCTCCATAGGGTTTCACTTCTTTGATCACAAATGGACCAGACCACCTTGACTTTAGCTTTCCTGGAAACAGCTTCAGTCTAGAGTTGTAGAGAAGCACTTGATCTCCTGCCTTGAACTCTCTCTTGAGGATGTGCCTGTCATGGAAAGCCTTTGTCTTTTCCTTGTAGATCCTTGAGTTCTCAAAAGCATCCATCCTTATCTCATCCAGCTCATTGAGTTGAAGAAGTCTCTTCTCCTTTGCACACTTGATGTCAAAGTTTAAAAGCTTCACAGCCCACAATGCCTTGTATTCAAGCTCAACTGATAGGTGGCAAGACTTTCCATAGACAATGTTGAAGGGAGTGGTGCCTAGAGGAGTCTTGAATGCTGTTCTATATGCCCAAAGAGCATCATCAAGCTTGGCTGACCAATCCTTCCTCTTGGTTCCTACAACCTTTTCCAAGATTCCCTTGATTTGCTTGTTGGAGACTTCCACTTGGCCACTTGTTTGAGGATGATAAGGTGTTGCAACCTTGTGCTTTACTCCATTCCTCTTGAGAAGACTCTCAAATACCTTGTTGATGAAGTGTGAACCACCATCACTTATTACCACTCTTGGGACTCCAAACCTTGGGAAAATAGTGCTTTTGAACATTTTGACCACTACTCTTGAATCATTTGTAGGACTTGCTATCGCTTCCACCCACTTTGATACATAGTCCACAGCCACCAAGATGTATTTGTTGCCATAGGAAGAGGGGAAGGGTCCCATGAAATCAATCCCCCAAACATCAAACACTTCCACTTCAAGGATTGGGTTCTGAGGCATCTCATTCCTTTTAGTAATGTTCCCACTCCTTTGGCAAGAGTCACATCTTGAAATGAAGTCTTGTGAGTCCCTGAACATGTGTGGCCACCAAAATCTAGCTTGTAACACTTTTGAGACAGTCTTGAATGGAGCAAAGTGGCCTCCATAGGAAGATCCATGGCAATGTGAGAGGATTCCTTCAACTTCTTCTTCAGCCACCACTCTTCTATAAATCTGATCCTTGCATAGGGTGTAGAGGTATGGTTCATCCCAATAGTATCTCTTCAAATCTTTGTAGAACTTCTTCTTCTCATACCCTGCAAGTCCCAATGGTTCCTTTCCAGTGGCTAAGTAGTTAACCAAATCAGCATACCAAGGTCCCTTCTCTTCAGCTGCCTTAACCTCTTCAATCTTTTTCCCAGTCTCAATGACTGCCACCACTGACATGATGGCCAAGACATGCTCTTCTCTGAGGCCCTCATCAATAGGGATTCCACCTTCAATTCTCAACCTGGACAAGTGATCAGCAACTCCATTCTCAATCCCTGGCTTGTCTCTAATCTCCAAGTCAAACTCTTGAAGCAAAAGGATCCACCTTAGTAGTCTTGGCTTGGCATCCTTCTTTGCTAGGAGATGTCTCAAAGCTGCATGGTCAGTATACACAATGACCTTAGAACCCACCAGGTAGCTTCTGAATTTCTCAAAGGCGAAGACAATGGCCAGCATCTCCTTCTCTGTTGTGGCATACCTCATCTGTGCATCATTCAATGTTTGGCTAACATAATAAATCACATGAGTTTTGCCATCCTTCTTCTGCCCCAGGATAGTCCCAACAGCAAAATCACTAGCATCGCACATTATCTCAAAGGGGAGGTCCCAATCAGGTGGCTGAACAATGGGAGCACTAACAAGGTCACCCTTTATCTTCTTGAAAGCCTCAAGACAATCCTCATCAAAGCTGAAAGCAGCCTCCTTGCACAGCAACTTGGTCATTGGTCTAGCAATCTTTGAGAAGTCCTTGATGAATCTTCTATAGAATCCAGCATGGCCAAGGAAGCTCCTGATGTCTTTCACTGTCTTTGGTGGGGGCAAGCTGACCATCACCTCAATCTTAGCTTTGTCCACTTCAATACCCTTTTCTGAAATCTTGTGTCCCAGCACAATCCCCTCTTTGACCATGAAATGACACTTCTCCCAATTCAGCACTAGGTTGGTGTCTTCACATCTCTGTAGGACCCTGCACAAGTTGGACAAACAAGCAGAAAACGAAGTTCCGTAGACAGAGAAATCATCCATGAATACCTCCACTATATCCTCAATGAGATCCGAGAAGATAGACATCATGCACCTTTGAAAGGTTGCTGGAGCATTACATAACCCAAATGGCATCCTTCGATAAGCAAATGTGCCATAGGGGCATGTGAATGTTGTCTTCTCTTGATCATTGGGATGTATGGAGATTTGGAAGAACCCTGAATACCCATCAAGAAAACAATAGAAAGGATGGTTTGCAAGTCTCTCAAGCATTTGATCAATGAATGGCAATGGAAAGTGATCTTTTCTAGATGCTGAGTTGAGCTTTCTATAATCAATACACATCCTATGGCCAGTTATGGTTCTAGTTGGTATCAATTCATCCTTGTCATTTTTAACCACAGTGATACCACCCTTCTTTGGAACTACATGCACAGGAGATACCCATTTAGAATCTGAAATAGGGTAGATAACACCAGCATCTAAGAGCTTGAGAATCTCCTTCTTTACAACATCTTTAAGGTTAGGATTCAACCTCCTTTGATGTTCTATAGAAGTCATTGATTCATCCTCTAGATGTATCCTATGCATGCACAAAGAAGGTGATATCCCCTTAATATCATCTAGTGAGTATCCAATGGCTTTTCTAAACCTTTTAAGTGCATTTAAAAGTTGAGAAAGCTCAAGTTCAGTAAGTTCACTACTCACAATGACAGGATATGTCTCATTAGGGCCTAGAAATGCGTACCTTACACCATGGGGAAGAGGTTTTAGCTCTACTTTTGGTGCCTTGAGCTCACTCCAATCATCTTGTTTGGTGTTCTCTTGTTGAGTGGCTGAAACAGCTTGATGCGCCTCTTGTTTAAGCTCCTCATACTGGCCTCTATCAGCAATCTTCTTTCGAGAATCCAGCATGGCTGCAATAGCCTCACTCTCCTTGTTCTCAACCACTTGGACCTCTTTATCCACTGTCAAAGCATGCTGCAAAGGGTCCTCTATTGTCAACTCTCCACGAGCCAATTCCTCAAGGAGCTCATCAGCAAGAGCTTCCATCTCCTCTATGTAGAACACTTGGCCTTGCACAGTTGACCTCTTCATTACCTCGTTGACATCAAAATGGAGAGTGTGCTCTTTCCCCAAATGAAGATCAATCTTGCCTTCCTTCACATTGATAAGGGCTCCTGCTGTGGCTAAGAATGGTCTTCCAAGGATCAAGGGGTCTCTAGCTTC
Source organism: Brassica juncea (assembly GCA_018703725.1). Taxonomy (NCBI): domain Eukaryota; kingdom Viridiplantae; phylum Streptophyta; class Magnoliopsida; order Brassicales; family Brassicaceae; genus Brassica; species Brassica juncea. The sequence goes on along the minus strand of CM031941.1, from coordinate 17,550,119 downwards.
TTCATCCATCTCAAGAACAACAAAATCAGTGGGGATTTCACAATTTCCCACCATTACAGGGAGGTCTTCAAGGATACCAATGGGGAATTTGACTGAGCGGTCAGCAAGCACCAAAGAGAGTTTGCACTTCTTGTATTGGCTAAACCCAAGCTTCTTGGCAACAGATAGAGGCATGAGACTGACACTAGCTCCCAAATCACATAGACATCTCTCAAACATCAAAGGACCAATAGCACAAGGTAGAGTAAAGCAGCCTGGATCCTCTAACTTCTTAGGGATTGTCAATCTCTGGATGATGGCACTGCACTCATGAGTAAGAACCATCATGCCTTCCATTTCCTTCTTCTTGGCAGCCACATCATCCTTCAAGAACTTGCTGTATTGAGGGACAAGCATGAAGGCATCAATGATTGGCATTGTTACTTGAACTTCACTCAATTGCTTCTCAAAGAGTGCTTTGTACTTCTCCAAAAGTTGCCTCTTGAATCTTCCAGGAAATGGCAGCTTAGGTTCATAGGGAGGAGGAACAAAAGAAGACTCTTTTGTTGGAGTAGCAACTTCACCATGTTTTTTTTTTGGTGTTTTCTTCTCTTCTCCAACCTTTCCTTTACCCTTAGCTTCAACAATCTTTTCTAGAATCTCCTCATCAACTTTCTCATCCACAATCACAACATCATCATCAATGTTGATAGCCACCCCCCCACTTAGTTTCTCACCATCCTTGGGGAGAGTTCTTGGAGGTAGTTCTCTACCACTTCTCAAAGTGATTGCCTTCATTGGTTCTTTGGGGTTTTGCTCTGGCTTTCCTGGTAATGTTCCTTGTTGGCGACTTGGCTGAGAGTTCATTGAAGCAAACTGATTCTCCAAAGCTCTAATCTTGTTGTTCAGCTCAGTGTAACTGCTGTCAATCTTGGAGTGAACAGTCTTGAACTCATGGCCAATGTCTTTGGCTGCTCTAGCTTGTCCTTCCAATAGTTGTTTGAACATAGCTTCCATAGATGAATCTGGAGCTTTAGCTTGGGAAGAGCTACCTTGAGCTTGAGTAGATTGATTTCCATGGTTTGCAAAACCAGGAGGAGGATTCTGCCTAGGCTGGTAGTTCCCTTGCTGAGTGTTTTGCTTTGGTTGATAACCTCCTTGCTGGTTGTTGGTGTAACCTCCTTGCTGGTTGTTGGGGTAAGACCTTTGCTGGTAATTGTTGTACTGAAAGTTAGGCTCCTTCCTGTACCAAGAACCATTGTTGTTGATGAAGCAAAGCTCTTCTTGCCCTTCTAACCCTTCAACTTCATTAACCTTAGGAGGAGTTTCTTGATTTGGACCACCCACAAAGTGAATCTGCTCCTTCTTGGCTTGGTTAGCAATCAGCAAGTCTATCTTCTCTTGCAAGGATTTTATTTCCTTCTTGGTCTGGTTGTCATCAGCTCTGGTTGTTCTATCAGCCCTGTCATGTTCTCCACTGTAGACTGAATCACTCTTGACCATGTTGTCCACCAGCTCCTCAGCATCTTCTTCAGACCTGCCCAGGAAGAAACCATTGCTTGCTGTATCCAATCTTGCTCTAGACTCAGGAAGGGCACCTCTATAGAATGTGCTCAGTAAACTCTCCTTTGAGAAGCCATGGTGTGGGCACTTAACTTGATATCCCTTGAACCTTTCCCATGCTTCACTAAAGCTTTCCAAGTTCTTCTGTTGGAAACTAGAGATCTCATTCCTCAGTTTGGCTGTCCTTGATGTGGAGAAAAATTTCTCCAAGAAGGCCTTCTTACAATCATTCCAAGTAGTGATGGAGTCACTAGGTAGAGATTTCTCCCATTGGCGTGCATTGTCTCCTAGAGAGAATGGAAACAACTTGAGCTTGAAGGCATCTTCTGACACACCATTGGTCTTGGACAAGCAACAATAGCTATCAAACTTGTCCAAGTGATCAAATGGATCTTCTACAGCCAAGCCATGGTACTTGTTGTTTTCAATCACACTCAACAAGCCTGATTTGATCTCAAAGTTGTTAGCTTCCACAGCTGGTGCACGGATGCCCGTCCTGTTGCCATGAATGTGAGGACGGTCATATGTGCCAATGGCTCTAGCTGGCCGCTGTGGGTGTTGTTGTTGCTGGCGCTGTGGTCGAAGGTTGTCAGCTCCTTGACCATTGCCTTCTTGGGGTTGATGATCATCCATCTCAAACCCTAATCACTGAATGTGAGCCTGTTGCTCCTCTTCTCTTCTCCTTCTTGCTATTTCCCTCTCAAGTGTAGCTATCTCTTCAACAGTGGGAACCAGGTTAGTTGCACCCCTGCTTCTTGTGTTCATACACCTGAAAATCAAAGGAAAATGCAAAAGGAGAATCAATATCACAAGAAAAGAAAAATGATTTAGTCTCAAGCAAGTGACTAAATCCCAATGTCACAATCAACTTAGAGTTTGGCAACGGCGCCAATTTGATGATAGAACTTTTCAGATTCTAATCAAATGATGTAGTATATAAGATTGTCGAACCAGTCCTAAGTGACAATGAAACAGAGGGAATGCAAGCCTATGCTCAATCTAAATGCAACCATTAGAGAGAATGATGATTAAACTAGAACAATAAGTAAAACACAACAAAAAGCAAACTTTCTTTCTTATGAGGAGAGCGAGACCCATGGGTATAGGGACTTGATATCAAATGATTAAGCTTCAATCCAAGATGCTAACTTTTCAATCAATCTAATCCTTATGCCTAGACAACTAAACTAAGCAAGCTCTATCCCTAGATGAATGCTCTTTTGCTATGATCACCCAAGTACACCAAATCCCTTTGGCTGTAATGATCAAAGCAAACAATGAGAATGAGTCTAATAGCAATCCTAGCCTCTAAGACAACTAATCCCTTAGGCAAAGCAAGCTAAAAGCATAGATGAGTTGGTTCAGGCATTTCATAGAACACCTTCCGGGCATGAAATGCCTATAGCTCTATGTTTGAGAGGCCAACTCAAATATAGCTTTAAAAACACCAAATCTATGCAAGGAAATGATAGATCTAATACTAGACACCTTGGATCTAACTTAATCACTCTCTATCACCCTAACCCATGGATCTTAGAAGAATCTACTAACTAATCCACATGCTTACTCTTAAACCCATGAGAGATTCAAGCATAAACATATAGAGAAAGAAAGGAGATGAGATAAACAATCAAGAACACAAGATGAGATGAGATTAATAAATCAAAGATGAAGCTTTACTCAAAGGTTTTTGTTCTTAGATCCTAAAAATAACATAAGTCCCATCTTAGGGATAACAAGGGTACTTATAGTTAGGCTTAAAAGCCCTAGAAACATAGAATAAAATTACTAAAAAGTCCCTAGAAACAATAGGTCTCGACCAATGGGAAGTCAGCATGAAAAACGCTCAGGGACGTGGCTGGACGGTCCGGGCCGCGCATGCTTGGCCGCGCAGTTCTTGTCTGGCCGTTGCTCGTCCCGCGCGGGTATGCTGGCATGGTCGTCCCGTCCCGCGCGTATGTACAACTCCGTCTGGTCTCGTCCCGCGCGGGTACCACGTACCACTCAGATCAGGCCCTCGCATCCGGACGTTCTTGTTCGTCTCGTCCCGCGCGGGTACCACGTACCGCTCAGCTCAGGCCGCGCGTCCGGACGCTTTTGTTCGCTTCGTCCCGCGCGGGTACCGCGTACCGCTCGACTCAGGCCGCGTGTCCGGATGCTTTAGTCCACCCGTATGGTATGTCCTGTCCCGCGCGGGTAAGGTAACCCGAGCAGATTAGGCCGCGCATGGTCTTGCTTCAGCTTGTCCGTGCGGTGTGATCTGTACCGCGCGGGTGGATGGTCCCGTGCAGATCAGGCCGTGCGTCCGTATGTTCGCGGGTCCTCATGCGCGGGAGATCTTGGCCGAGCATGTCCGTCCGGGTGCTGCATCGTCTGGCATCATTCCTTCGTCCTGTGCGGGCTGGTCAGGCTGAGTGTGCTGACCCGGATGTACTGACATGCCTTCACTCAAATAATCATAACTCCTCCAATATTGCTTCAAATGGCTTGAAATCACTCCCAATGGAAAGCTAACTCAAGATACTATTTCCCCACCAAATCTTATCACAGAAAGACTTCTTTATGGCCATCGTCCAAGTCCATCTTTCACCCTTCCTTTTTGTAACAAAGTACCCTCAAACACCTTCAAATTCTCCAAAGTACACTCCAAGACCTGATAAAGACTTATGAATGCAAAATGAACCTAAATATGCCTAATGCCTAAACTAGAAGGGATAAAATGCACAAAATGGAAGGCTAAAACAATGAAAATATGCAAGACATCAACGTCCTCACCAATATCCATTTCTATGGACTTAGGTGTGGCCACATCTCGGGTAAGATCGGCCACGTCCTTGTCTGGAGTTCCAACCTCGGATATAACACCTTTCTTTGTTTTTCTAGGTTTCTTATCTATGGAACCAATTGGTCTACCACGCTTCAAACGTGTTTTGGAATCTGTAGCAACTTGATTGTGTCCCTCTTGAACATCAATCCGAACTGATGCATTAATACCTGGTACATGTGACTTAGTCACTCTTTTCGGGTCAGCAAAGGAATCTGGCAATTGATTAGCTAGCTTTTGCAAATGTATTATTTTCTGGACCTCAAGATCACACACTTGAGTCCGAGGATCTTGCCAATTTATGGATGTCTGATTCCATGATATTTCTTTTACTAGCTTATTATCTCCCCCTAATGCTGAAAGTTCGGATTCATTAAAATGACAATACGCATACCTGGCCTTAAATAAATCACCCATAGTTGGCTCAAGGTATTTTATAATTGTGGGGGAATTAAATCCAACATATATTCCCATCCGTCTTTGTGCTCCCATCTTTGTTCTTTGTGGTGGAGCAATAGGAACATAAACCGCACAGCCAAATGTTTTTAGATGGGAGACGTCTGGCTCATAACCCGTAAGTAATTGGAATGGGGAATATTTTTGTTCACTAGATGGCCTGATGCGTATAAGTTCGGCCGCATGAAGGACTGCGTGTCCCCATGCTGAAACCGGAAGCCTTGACCTCATGAGTAATGGTCGGGCAATTAGCTGTATTCATTTTATAAATGATTAAGCTAAGCCATTTTGTGTATGTACATGTGCCACGGAGTGTTCCACTGTTACCCTCATGGACATATAATAATCATTAAACGCCTGAGAAGTGAATTCACTAGCATTATCAAGACGTATAGTCTTCAAAGGAAAATCTGGAAAATGAGCTCGTAATCTTATTATCTGAGCTAGCAATCTTGGAAATGCCAAGTTGCGGATCGATAGGAGACAAACATGCGACCATCTGGTCGATGCATCAATAAAGACCATAAAATATCTAAATGTCCCACAATGTGGGTGTATTGGTCCACAAATATCTCCTTGTATTCTTTCCAGAAAATTAATAGTTTCCTTTGTCACCTTAATAGGTGATGGCTTTACTATGAGTTTCCCTTGTGAACAAGCAGTACACATTAAGTGTTGAGGGATAACTCGTTTTTCTTTTAGTGAATGGCCGCTGGTATTATCAATTAATTTACGCATCATAGTTGACCCGGGATGACCCAGCCGGTCATGCCATAAAGTGAAATTTTCGATGGCTGTTTTGTTAAATGTGGCATTGGCCTCAATCATACTGACTTTAGCATGATAAAGACCAGTAGATATTGCGGGTATTGATTTTAAGACCTTCTTTTGGCCATGGGCAATTTCAATAATCTGAAGGAATTCTTTATTTCCTTCGCCCTTAGTCTCAATATGATATCCATTCATTCAAATGTCTTTGAAGCTTAATAAACTTCTTTTAGAGCTGGGAGAATACAAAGCATCCGAAATTTCGAGATGTGTTTCCATAGGCAACAAAACGTTAGCCTGGCCATGGCCCTCTATGAGACTAGCTATACCCGCAATGGTGGAAATGTTGGCGTTTTTAAGGGTTAGATTTATGAAGTATCTTTTGTCTCTTAAGATCGTGTGGCTCGACCCACTATCCACCATGAATACATCCTCTTTCATTTTTAAAAATAAAAATGTAGGATGATACTTAGAGACTTCATTTTATATAATTTATTTAAGATATTTTATTATTATTATTTTTTTAATAAAATTAATTTTTATAAGATAATCCATAATAAAAAATTCATTCCATAAATAAATTCCAAGAAATGACAATAAAAATAAAAACACCAAATCATAGTATCAAAGCAAATAAAACAATACAAATGTCGAAATCAGTCTCTTAGAATATCTGAAGTTTCATACTCCATAAGATCATCTTTTTCATGATCAAGATCGCTCTCATCATCTGGGTCACCATGTGGGCTTCAGGATTCTTCCCTTTCATACTTTCTGTGTATAGCTCAACTAGATGCTTGGGAGTCCTACAAGTCTTTGCCCAATGGTTGCTCATTCCACACCTATGGCATACAGATTTGGTCGAGTTGTTTGAGTGCTGCGGTTTGAATGAAGACCCGCGGCCTCGACCATGACCTCGTTCAAACGAGTGTCCTTGGTTCTGGTCTCGACCAGATTGATTACCTCGTCCACGGCCAGAATTATTTCGACCATGGCCACATCCCTTAAATCTCCCACGCCCACGGCTGTGAGATTGAACGTGATTAGCCTCTTTATCAGCCTCAGTGGCCGCATGGGCTTCAGGTAATGGTGTGGATCCTGGAGGTCTCATCTCACTGTTCATCATCAGAAACTCATTGTTTTTCTCCGCAAGTAATAAGCATAAAATCAGACTTTCATATGTCTTGAATTCTTTTGCACGGTACTGTTGCTGAAGCAACACATTGCTTGTGTGGAAGGTGGAAATGTCTTCTTAAGCATTTCCTTTTCTGTGATATCCTCACCACACAGTTTAAGTTTAGAAATGATCTTAAACATTGCTGAGTTGTATTGATCCATAGACTTAAAGTCTTGGATCCTGAGGTTTTTCCATTCGTGTCTAGCCTTTGATAACAGGATCGTCTTTTTTGATGAACGTATCTCTGTTTCAATGCATTCCAAAGGTCTAGAGGATTCTCAATGGTTAAGTACTGATCTTTGAGACTCTCAATCAGATGATGACGAATAATTAATATTGCCCCATAACGATCCTTTTCGTTAGCACTGTTATTCTCGGTAATACAATCACCGAGACCCTTGAATTTTAGAATGATCTTTGTATCAAGAGCCCATTGTAAGTAATTGTCTCCAGAGACATTTAGGGCAGCATAATCCAGGTTATTGATTTTCGACATCTGAAATCAAATATATATATATATATATATATACTTTTAGTAAATTTTATATCCTTATATCAATACTCTATGGCACATGCATCAGAAAATTTTTTTTTCTAAAAGTATACTGGATAAAGCCACACGGCTATAATAAATCATCAATCCTAACGCTTGCTAGAGGCGCATCGATCGATACTCCTATAGAGTCATCAATCGATAGACGCGAGGCATAATCGATCGATACGTGCAATGGCAGGTCGATCGATCGACCTATTGATCAAACATGAATGCAATATAAGCCACACGGCTACTGATATGGACAATCGGATTCTATATGATTTTAATGCAACCGGATTTTAAAACACCTTAGAAATCACAGTTTCTAAGCAATTTATGAAACAAGAAACCTCAAACAATTTTAGTTAATTAAAAACAATAAAATTCGGATTAGATCCTAACAATTTGTTTCTAGGTGATTCCAAATTTGGATTTAAATAATCAAGCAATCATTATCAGGATTTTATAATTAATAATCAATCGACATGAGACATCATCGATCGACACATGCAATGGCAGGTCGATTGATATTCGAGACAGAGAAGCCCAAAATTTTAACCTCAATTAAAATCAAGCAAGCAATCAATCAATTTAAATAGATTCGATTTAATTTTTAGGGTTTATGAAATCGACCAGGAAAAAGGGGGTGATCGATTTCTAGGGTTTTCGATTTGATCATTAAATTCAAAGGGGTTTAAGGGACACGATATCATCATAAGATTTCGGATGATCATAGGATTTTTGAGATTCAAAACTTTTTAGGGTTTTGAGTTTAATTGTATAAAACAATCTCTATCGGACTTGAGGGCTCCGATTTACTCAAGAAGGGTTTTGGGATCTATTATCTTAGGGCTTTCAACATTAGAGATTTTAAATTTTAGGGTTTAAACTTTATCAAAACAACCAATTCGTTTTATGGGTTTTAGGGTTTAGAATTTTAATTACCTTTAGATTTGAAGGGTTGAAACCGGACCACCAAAGAGAAGGAGATACGAGCTGGTACCGGCCGCAAGAATGGGTGCTCCTTGGTTGGATTGCTATCGGACGGAAGAGCTGGTACGGCAGGCGGCTGTGCTATCGGACTGGAACTGCTCGGATGGATGCAAGTCGATCAATGTGGAGTGAAAACTGTTGCTTGTATCGATCGATGTGATGACTGACTGGATCGATGTTGGATGAGTAGGATCGATCGATGTATCGGTATTGGTGCAAGTCGGATTGATCTCGATCTAGGGTTTATGGGATGATATTGAACCTGAAAAGGAAATTAGGGTTAGGGTTTATGAGAAAGTAGTTGGCGGCATGATTAGGGTTTAGAGGTGGTTGATTTTTAGCTAGGGTTTTTAGAGAACAACTCGTGCTGATAACGTGTTGTGGATCAGTGAGAAAAGTTGTATTATTCCATAGCCTAAAGGCTCTATATATATACAAGGTTTAGACCGTCATAAATAGACCGTCATAATATAAATAGAAAACTAACAATTCCTAGTCTAACTAGGAAAAGGTAAATACAAATATGGAAAAGTACAAAGTAGATAAGTAAAAGGAAAACATAGTATGAGCTGTCTCTCTCTCCTCTTGGGCACCTAGTTATGGGCCGTCCACCATATGATTTATAACACATTCGCTTTTTTCATGTTGGTTAAGTGGTTTAAAGGAGAACAAAATTATATTTTGTTTTTTTTTTGGAAAATATTATCAATGGAAAAAGAAGAAAAAAGGGGAGACAGAAACAACGGTTAAGATTCGAGGACGAATCTTCTCCAATCCGGAGAGAATGATGCATAGAGATATTTGGATATACTCCAAATATCATATTTATTTAGTTATTATTAATTTGAGTATTTATCTTAATTATTTGTATTTATCTTACGGATTTTTAATAGGTTTAATGTTATTTGGTTTTCATATAAACTAGGTGGACTGGCCGGACGCATGTACGCGATACTCTCCGAGGGCTTTATGGCTCGCCTGAAGTTCCCCGAACTCATGAGAGAACCTCTCACTACGAGCCCTCAATATTTCAGCCACTTAATTTTTCCCTCGCATATATACACGACGAATTTCTGCCTCGGACGGTTCTCTCCCACGACAACGGAAACGCTCCAGTTCGCCTCCTTGTCGGCCATCTCTGCCTTGAACTGAGCCATGCAAGCCTCCTGTCTGCTCACGCTAAGAGCCTGGCTTACGGAGAGAAGCGCCTGCAAAAACCCTCGAGTTCAAAAGACAAACAACCAAGAGCTCGGCAATAGAAGAAAGAATTAGAATTGACCCCGTTAATCATCCTTGATGCCTCAGCGAACTCCAGCAACTCATTGGACCCGTCATCGGCGGGAGGATCGAAGTCAAAAACCTCATCGAGGTCGACTGGCTCGCCACTGTTAAGGTAGTTCCTGATCACGTCATTGGGAAAATCATGCACCTCGGCCGCAACGGTGTCAACAGCAAAGTTTTTACCCTTGCGTTTTTCTGATTTTTCCCTCCTCTTCGTCCTTTCACGGCACGAAACCATCCATACTTGATCCCGAGTCTTCAACAGCCGATAAGCCTGGCTCTAGCCGGGTACGGTGAAGGGCAACGGCATGGCGGACCCGTTTCGGTGTGACTGAGGCCCAGAAGCAATCCCCTCCATGATTATTACCGGGATGGGAAACCAAAGATGGTATTGCATTATGTGTGCCTCGAAGCATGTAAAGTAACCTTCGGGCGGCGATTCAGCAGCTTCTCCGGCTTCGGGAAGGCAAAACTCTACCGACTCGGCAGAAACTCCGAATGGCAGCAAGACCATTGGTACAACTCCTGCTCGGGCAACCCTCCACGGGATTGGCACGGAACGAACGAGGATTCCATATCCCAGGCCTTGGAGCTTTCACCACACCCTTCGCCTTCCAGTATGCTTCTTTCTCCTCAGGATCGACTGAAGGGATCTCGAACTCTACCTTCAACACAGCATCACTAAAACACGAGCTTGAACCACCGGAAACAAAGCAATCGCGTTGAAACTTGCTATAAGATTTTCTTCTTGAAGACATGTTCTCAAAAGAAAATTTTCTCTTTATGCCAAGGAGAGGAAAGAAAGAGAGGAATTTTTTATCTTAGACAGAGTTGTGGAAGTAAGTAAAGAATTTGAAAACTTACTCCACATACTTATAGATAAGAAAATCCACTATTTACAATCAAAAATTTCTGAACTTAGTTTCCGCCTAACTTACCTGGCATACTAACTCGCTCGACAAAATATCACAATTCTAACGAGCTGGGGGATAACTGTTGGGGTCAAAATTGGTCATGACAAAATCGAACGTCAGAAACTTCTCGGAAAATGTTTTCTTTTGAAAGTAAAAAGAGCATGAGAGACCTAAACCGAGTCTTAACTCGATTTCCAAAAGGAATCGGAAGATAAGAAATCTCGAGAGGGACTACTCTAAGCCTCGGACAACGAGACGATTACGAAAGTTTGATACAAACAAAATCACCGAACAAACGAATCAAGCAAAACAAGGCAACCAACTCGCCGAGATGGCGAGTTGGACCCGAAGACGAGACCAACTCGCCATCTTGGCGAGTTGGACCCGTAAATGAGACCAATTCCCCATCTTGGCGAGCTGGAGCTCTTCCAACTCGCCAAGATGGTGAGCTGGACCAGTAAACGAGACCAACTCTCACCTTGGCGAGTTGGGTAAAAAAAAAAGAAGAAGAGGAGGTCCAACTCTCCGTCTTAGCGAGTTGGGACACCTCAAACTCGACAAGATGGCGAGTTCCAACAAGGAGCACGTCCAAACTCGCCATCTTGGCGAGTTGGGACACCTCCAACTCGCCAAAATGGCGAGTTAGATCAGGCATAATGGCCAACTTGCCATCTTGGCGAGTTGGATTGCCCAAACAGCTCTCGTCCAATCCTTACAGACTTGTCTTTCGAAATCGGGTCAAACTATTTCTTGTTCCGTCTCAATCGCGGCCACCATCGGAACTTTATGACAATAACCAAAAGAACTTGTTTCTGTTTATGATGTTCGAATGAACCGTGTAAAACGGCAACGGCTGACTAAACACCTTAAACTGCCTCCACTATACGATAAAATCGAGTTTTCGTAAATCGACGTCAATTCGTAAAATACGCCATTTCGACAAAATCGAAAAAACGCTCAAGTTGAATAGGTCCAGAACACGGCTAAAATCCCACTTTCAATTTTGTGCGAAATCAGGCCCAATTGTTATGACGGTTTATCTTTATTATGCAGGGGAAGATAAATGTCAATTTCGGAGGATATATGTGAAGTTTCTAAAGATAAACGGAAAGATCGGAGAAAAATTGAATATTTCCGCGAAGTAATAAACTCGACCAGGGGCAGAAAGGGAATGACCAAACCGCCTTAAGACGAGTATATAAGGATGTCAAGATCGAAGATGCAAAGGGGTCTGAACTCACAGCAAAAAACTTAGCACTTAGAGCAATAGGCAATTTTCCGTTTTTGTTATCGAGCTGCGACTCAATTAGGGTTTTTATAGTCTTTGGTTGTTAGAACTAGGGATCTCGGCGACAGCTCTTGCAGCCAAGGCTCTTACCTTGTTATATCCGGGACCTCTGGGAAATTAGGGTTTTCCTAACTTTCCTAAATCGAAGGAAATCGACAGTGCGAATTTCGATTCCCACATTTACTAGGGGTTTCTAGATCAACTCTTGTTTGTTTCTATCAATCCTAGCTGAGAGAAGACAAGTCAGATAAGAAGCCAAGCTTTCGCTTGTGCCTAATGATTCTAAGATCATGGTTCTAGTTCATGACTCTAGAACACAAGCAATAAGAACAGTCTCAGTGATGAATATCACAACTTATCAATTCTATATTTGGGCTAATCCCACATAACCTATCTGAACCCTAAACCTAACAGATGAATCTATTCAGACATGAAGTTTGTCACAGAAATCATAGATGAATAGATGAAGAACATAATAAATATAAATAAAACCAAAACAAGTAGAGTTCCAGGAGGACTCTGAAGGAGTTTCTCCCTTATCTCCTAACAAGAACAAATAATAGAATAAAGCTTAGCCGTCAACAATAGCTTAGAAAATACATAAATAGGATTTTAGGTCGCCAAGGGTATTCTAGTAATTTATGGTTAATTCTGGACCTTAGTCAGTCATAAAATATACTCGGCCCGAACTCTGGCATCCCTGTCGATCGATTTCAAGAGTGCTGCATCGATCGATACATGTTGTTCTTCTTGACAGCTTCCTCTCGCGAGGCAGACTGACCACTCTTCAGTAAATGGGCATAACTTCTTCTACAGGATGCTGATTGACCTGAAACCGGTGGAATTAGAAAGATAACTCAAAGATATATCTTTTGTAAAAATATGAGCTCAATATAACAGTGGGAATCTCTCTATCCATAGCTAAACATCTGACGCATATGCGCAGTTCTGCACTCCAAAGGCACCAAAATTACCATATTTCTCCCAAACGTACCTGAACATGTAAATACTCTAAAAAGACTCAAAATAGTAGTAAACATATCTTAAAACATCTATATACCATGGGTAAAAGTGGGTCAAATCCATGGTATATCACGGTTGTGCTATACCAATATCTTCATTCCAAAGGACACGAAAACTAGTTTTCGGTGGTTCCTCGAACGCCGCCTTGTCAGACTTAATATAGAAGTTGTAGCGCTGCCAGTTCTCTGTCTTATTGGGGTGGCCGGTCACTACATTGTAGTTTGGTCGTATATTCACCGAGAGCAGGCTGTCCAACGAAGATTTTAAAGAAGTTAACTCTTCAAATGCTCATACATTGAGCGATCTATCAGCCTCTGCGCCCATAACCATCAGCGCAACAGCTAGACGAAACGATCCATTCAAGAACTTGCTGATCACCGCATCTCGGTGAAAGGAGTAAGAGGTGATCAGTCGCGGAATCGGAAGCCATAGCTTCGTGTCGTCTTGGAAGTACGACTCATACACACACTGGTACCCCTTCAAAGGCGACCAGGGCCTCTGAACCTTCCTCGGGATTATGAAATTAACTGCGACTCCACTACAATCCCGCAGAAATTTCTTCACACTCGCAATGGTGGATCTCGTCGGCTTGACATTAACCCAGTCCGGACCTTTGAAGATCGAAGGACGCATCCTCTCGGGATCTAGGCATCACTGCTCCTCGAAGATATTCTCGGGGTAGTAACAAATTGGAGTCGAGAGATCGTCAATAGCGTCCTGACCACCATCTTCCTCTCTAAACTGCCCCATCGCGTCCGAAATTAGAAGGCGCTGAGCCAAGTCGAGACTCGCCGTGTCCATCATCGCTTCATGGTGAACCGTCTCTTGATCCTTATCGGGACTCGATGGGCGGCCAATTCCTTTCCCTTCTCCTCGCTAGTCAATCTTCCCCGGGACGACATAGCTTACCCAAACCAAACAGTTAGTTAGTCTATGAGAGAAAACTAAAGAAGCAAAAGGTAGAGATAGAGAGAGAAAGTGCACCTGGAAATGCAGAGCGGATTGAGAGACCCGGAGAAGAGCCACTATTTATAGGGGGTGAGGGCACACCTCTTCCAAGGCGTCATCACTAGGCCTAAAAGGGCCTAAATGGGCCGCTTAACCGCCCAAGCGCGTCGCCCTTAATCGCACCGGTTCCGCTTCTCGCAGCAAACCATCCTCAATTTGAGACAAATCCGGAAGCTTCACGGGTCCGACCGAGTCTCGATCTAATCGAACCACAGTGGGTCGGCTAAAGCAACGTCTCATTCTCGCACCGAACCTCCTGTTTTCCAAACCTGATCCACAAATTCACTGGAACCGACTAGCCGACTCTCCAATGAACGGGGGGGGAGGGGGGGACTTACTGTTGGGGATGGATTACACCCCTCCTCAAGGCCTAACAAAAATCCGGCCCAGTCCGCTAGAACAAGGCGAGAAGCGGTTCAGAAGCCGCGAGAGCGTGCGTCGGCGCGACTCAAGAGTGCTTTTAGCCGATCGGTAGGCGAGTCTGAAGAGTCGACTCGGCAGCTTGATTTAGGAACCGACTCACCAGGCCCGATGAGCCTAAAGGCCCATCGAAAGGAGACGAATTAGGTCAAGAGGGGACGAAGCTCAGGCTATAAAAGCAAGGAAGTGACCGACGAGATGGGGATCGACACTTCAATGGCTAGGTTTAGGGTTTTTACATAATCTCTGTCTTCCCATCCTGTACTTTCTCCGGCTAGCTCTCTGAACACCGGCTTGTCTTTCTTTCCTTTTAAACACAACTGTAAACCTTCGTGTCCCGATTTAAATAAAATGTCTTTGTTAAATCCACCGACGAGTTTCGTTATTACTCACCGAGTCCCGACCAAACTCCGTTCAAACACATATGCAAAAAAGTTCTTTTTGAAAGCATTGTCTGTACTGAATTTGAAACAGTCAATGGAAAGAAATTTCCAAAATTAGGACATTAGAGTCCTCGATTATTTAACCTTACACGCGCCTTGACTAATTACCTTCTTTTAAATTGTTTTGTTTTAGCACTGAAAAGTTTTTGAAGTGTGAAATCTATTTTTTTATCCAAAGAAATCATATATCCATTAGCTCTATTGGTATGACAAGTATATAGCAAAGTGAATATATGTATTTTAATGATCAACTTTACAGTTAAAGTCACACGAACGAAATGATCCAACAAAATTATCCTTAATAATATATCAAACTGAATATAATTTTTTTGCGATAAAATTTCAAAAATAATTAATTTTTTAAAACTAATTAAAATAGCTTGCACTTTTTATCACTTAAATAAATTTGACTTCGTCAAAATATATAACTAAATATTAAAATTTTAAAATATTTTTAATTCAAATTGGATATTTACGAAATAATTCACATATTTAAAAATGGTTTATGGAAGTTTAGAGAATAATAGTCACCCACTTTATCTACGGAAGAGTCGTTATTTTTTGTGGCTTTGTTTAATCTTCTCTATTAAAAGAGAAGTACTATTTTTATTTACCATAAAAAGGTCATAGTAGGTCTATATCAATAATTACATCTATTTGACTTTTTATATTTATCTACTAATCTTAATAGTTATAAAGATATTAATAAATCAAATTTAACTGTAAATTTATATTTTCTTTTTAGTTATAACAAAATCTTAGTAATAATTTAAAATCTATTTTTTAATTTAACTCTTTGAATAATTTCGTAATTAGTAACATAGTATTATAATAAATTAATTTCAATTAGTTACTAAAAAATTTAAAATAAAATTATATGCTATTTTTATAAATTTAATAACTATAGTCTATATTATATTAAAATAGGAATAATAGATGAATTAAATATAAAAATTAATTCAAATTGGTAAATTAAACTATTTAAAAAATTTCTTTCATTTAAATAAATAAAATATCATTCACCATAAAAATATTAAAATATCATTCACCATTTAGAAGATTAATATTTATCTATTTTGGAATCAAAACAATATATTAATTAAAAATGATAATATACAAAATATAATAGTATATAAATAAATTTTAGTTTAAGTGTTATTTACAAAATATGATATTTGAAACATTTTAATTTTTTTAATAATCATTAAAGATACTAATAAGAAATCAAATTTAAATATAAATTTAATTTTTGTTTCTATTATAGAAAATATTTTGAGACAAAAAAATAAAAATGTTACCAAAAATTTCTGTTTTAATAAAATAATGCATTAATTTAGTAACAAAAAAATCAGTCATATAATTTCCAAGCTAAAAAATAGATGTGCAATTTTCTAAATTTGCTTTGATTAAATATACAATTAAATATACATATATATATATATATATATATATATATATATATATATATATATATTAAAATCAGATGATAATATCATAGATGTTAATTTTTTTTTTGAAATGCAACATGAGAAAAAATATGTTGTAAAAATCAAAATGGTATAATATTTTGAAAATATAAGTTAATATTTGGACGAAATTACAGGATGCATATAAGGACGAAGAGGACTACTAGCATCAGAAAAGCCGGAATATGTGGTATTCATCTTGGGACATTAACACAAAATTTTATCATGCCTTAACAAAGCAAAGACGTATTCGTAACAGGACTGTGGGACTCTATGATGATGCTGGAAATTGGATCACAGAGGATACATGTGTTAAAAAGGTGGCAGTGGACTATTTTGAGGACCTATTTAGTACCACTTCCCCTTCAGATTTAGCTAGTTTCCTGGCGGAAATAACTCCGTCTATTACGCCTCAGATGAACCAAAGGCTGCTACGAATAGAAACGGAGGATGAGGTAAGACATGCACTGTTTATGATGCACCCAGAGAAAACTCCAGGACCGAATGAAATGACCGTTCTTTTCTTCCAACATTCCTGGCATGTTATCAACGAGGACCTAGTCAAGATGGTAAATGTAAGACTCGATCCTGGATTCCTCAATCCAACCAGATCCTGGACTCACTTAATAATTCTACTCATTTTGATGCCTTTGATTCCGGTTTTAAGCCCAATATACTTCTAATTATTTTTCAGAGTTTTGAGGTTCATTTAATCATACAAAGACAATCATAATCAGATAGGGGCAAATCGATATTTTTGTAGATAATAAACATGTGATCCATACAAAGTATTCAGTTGCACACTAGGCTATCATAAGTCAATCAGTTTGCACAATAGGCTATCAAGAGTTCATTCCTAAACGAATCTACCCAAACACCACACATCCTTCCACGGCTGGAGTCCTCACGGTTCCTTAGCTTTACCACGATCCAAGTCAGTGCCTGAAACCATACAATCACAGCACATAAACTATCTGTCCGATACCCTAACATACGGATCTAATATTGCATGGTTGGTTCCTTAATTAATTCATCATATAATCACAAGTATAAATATAACATCACACAGCCAAGATCAGATCATCATCCAAATCATGCTAACAATTATAATAAATTCTCACATCGATTTAAATCCAATGTGATCTAACCTATCAGTTAAGACCACCAAGAATCCGATCATGCGCAAGTCCGGCCGATGGCCAAGGACATCTTTCCTTAACCGTCCAAGGCCAAGGTTCAGTGCCACTCTATCTAAATCATCAAACTCGATAAGAAACAGAGTAATAAGATGAAGATTAATAAGTGAAACAGAGATGGGTGCAACCGCCAGAACAGATCGGACCATAAGCACAGACGGATCAACAGCCAGCTATGTCCGATGGTCCATGGTTCACACCTCTTACCTTAGGCGTACGCTCCCCTGGGGCCAAGTCCGTCTCCTTCTCCTTTTCCTTCTCTTTCTGACAAGTATCCATTGCGCCTCTGGTTCCCACGGACAAAACCTTCACCGGAAAGATAAGCACCACCACACACACGGAGTATCACCAAACCGTCGGTCTCTCTCTTAATCTTTCTCTCACGATTTTTCCAGAGTTTTCCCTAAGGAAATTCATGTGTTTTTCGACAACCAAAGACTGATATATATAGGGGAAGGATGTCCCAACCACCGTTGGGCAAACCGGTACGAAGTAATGGCTGAATGGGTGCGTTTGTTGCCTTTGGCACCCTTTCGCCTATTAACTGCATCCATCTGCCCCTTTGACGGTTTCTTCAAACGAAAACCAACACCTGAGCCCTTGCCCCACGTCCTGGTGCGATCGTTGTTGCACACGGACAAACCGTCCCACACGGACTGCCGGTACAGTCCGGTAACCGCTCGTAGCCGACCACACTGTTCGGGACCGGAACACTCCGCCATGCTGAGATGAGCTGGCCACCAGCTACCCCAGCTGAGTGAGCTAGTCCATCAGCTCGAGTGAGCTAACCAACACTAGGTGAGCTAGCTCCAAGATTCACCTAGCTGATTGAGCTTGACCCGGACCTCGTCCAGCTCCCTTCTACTTGTCTCTGTCACATTCTGGTTAAGTCTCAGCTGTCCGATGCCCTTAACCTTCAGTTTGGACCATGATACGCTTATCTTTAGGTCTTATGACCTTACTGGTGCGTTTCCTCGCACCATGGTCCGTCCGGACGATCCTATCTAGGATCGGGGACATGACAAGTCTCCCCCACTAACAATGGATTCGTCCTCGAATCCGTGCTAATTGTTTCCTCAGGAAGGAACTTACCATACCACTCCGGATACTCAGCCTTCATCCTTGCTTCCATTTCCCAGGTGATAATGTCTTTACAATTATAATCCCACAAAACGTTGATCATGAGAACTGTCTTCTTTCTCATTGCCTTCTCTGTGCGATCAACGATACGACCGGCCTTGTCTCTAAGGTAAGGTAAGTTCTTACCAAGATCAGTAGGAATCTCAGGCAGAACAATGTCTTGATCTGTCATACACTTTCGGAGTTGGGACACATGAAATAAGTTGTGAAATGCATCCATTGCTGATGGCAAATTCAACTTGTACGCCACTGCACCCACTCTCTCTGAACGGACCCAATTACCTAGGATACAGTTTCTTCTTCCAAAAATTCTGGTCCTTCCTTTAAACGTGATCATCTTGAGATACACTAGGTCATCGACCTCAAACTCAAGATGCTTCCTACGCTTGTCAGCATAACTCTTCTGGTGATCCTGCGCCTCCTTCATCTTGTCTTTCACCATTCTTATCTTCTATGTGGTCTCTTCCACGATCTCAGGACCCAACATGCTACGCTCCCCCACTTGGGTGGCCATCCATACAAAGCCTTATATGGCGACATGCCAATGCTTGTGTGGAAGCTGTTGTTGTAAGCAAACTCCACCAAAGGCAAGTGCTTCTCCCAAGACTCTCCCCAGTCTAAGACACACGCCCTTAGCATATCTTCCAAGGTTTGGATCGGCCTCTCTGACTGTGTATCCGTTTGAGGATGATATGCTGTACTCATGTTTACTCTGGTTCCCAAGGCTTTCTGGAAAGCCTGCCAGAAGTAGGAAGTAAACTTTGGATCTCTATCCGAGACAATGCTTGCTGGGACACCTTGCAAACGCACTATCTCATCCAAGTACAACCGCACTATCTGATCTACACCATCTCCCTTCCGAATGGCTAGAAAGTGTGCTGATTTGGTCAATCTATCGATAATTACCCATACCGCGTCCTTCCGGTTCCTGGTTGTGGGGAATCCGGTAACGAAATCCAATGTGATGTGATCCCACTTCCACTCTGGTATAGGCAAGTTCTGAAGTAGACCACTGGGTACCTGATGCTCCGCTTTCACTAGCTGGCAAGTAGGACACTTAGCCACCCACTCGACCACATCAGTCTTCATCCTTACCTAATGGTAATACCTCTTCAAATCCCTATACATCTTGTTCAACCCTGGGTGAACAGAGAACTTAGACTTATGAGCTTGCCTCATAGTCTCTTCCTTCAGTTCCTTGTCGTTAGGAACAGTAATTCTCCCATTGACCAAGATGGTACCGTTGCTTGCCGTTTGGTACTCAGTCTTGTCATTGGATGCAAACTTCTTCAGGTTCTCATCCAATCCTTGTGCTTGACGAATCCTGGTAAGTAGATCAGCCTGATCCACTGCTTCCAACCCCAATGGTTCATCCTGTCCCACCATTGTGTTGAGATGCAGACCGCACCATACCTTCCAGTTCATCTACTTCCTTTTCAGCTGATACCTCCACTCTCCTGCGGCTCAAGGCATCCGCCACGAAGTTTGCTTTCTTTGGATGGTAGGCTATGTCCAGATCATAATCTGCGACAAAATCCATCCATCTCCTCTGCCTTAAGTTTAACTCAAGTGGAGTAAAAATATACTTCAAGCTCTTGTGTTCTGTAAGTATCTGCACCTTAGCACCATACAGATAGAATCTCCATATCTTCAAAGCAAACAACACAGCCGCCATCTCCAGGTCATGGGTCGGATAATTCTTCTCATGCTTCCTCAACTGTCGAGAATCATAGGCTATTATCTTTCGTGCTGTGTCAGGACACACCCAAGTCCTGTAATTGATGCATCCGTGTACAACACATAAGGCTGATCCGCTTCAGGCAATACTAGGACCAGTGCACTAGTCAGCATGTCTTTCAGTGCTGAGAAACTCTTTTCACACTCTTCAGACCATGCGAACTTCACGTCCTTGCCAGTCAGTTGTGTCATGGGCTGAGCCAAGCTCGAGAACCCCTTGACAAATTTTAGATAGTAGCCAGCCAACCCCAAGAAGCTTCTCACTTCCAAAGCATTCTTTGGCTGCGGCCACTCTCGTATACACTTGATCTTCTCTTGATCAACAGACACTCCTTGTTCAGACACAATGTGTTCAAGAAACCCAATGCTCTTCTGCTAGAAGCTGCACTTGCTCAACTTAGCAAAGAGCTTCTGCTCCCTCAAACGTCCCAACACTGCCCTGAGATGCCTCTCATGGTCTTCCTTGGTCTTGGAGTACACGAGTATATCATCAATAAAGATGATCACAAACTCATCCAAGAACTCCCTGAAGATACCATTCATCATCTTCATGAATGCAGCTGGTGCATTCGTCAGTCCGAACGGCATGACCACAAACTCGTAGTGGCGGTACCGGGTTCGGAACGCCGTTTTCTTCACATCATTTGGTTTAATTGGAATCTGATGATATCCAGAGGCCAAATCAATCTTGGAGAGCCACTTTTCTCCACGGATTTGATCCAACAACTCATCTTTCTAAGGTGATGGGTACTTGTTCTTCACAGTCACCCTATTCAACCGCAGATAGTCAATACACTGCCGAAAGCTACAATCCTTCTTTTTCACAAAGAGGACTGGTGCTCCCCAAGGCGATACACTTGGGTGTATAAATCCCTTATCCAAAAACTCCTCAAGTTGTTTCTTCAGCTCGGCCATCTCGCCAGGAGCCATGCGGTAGGGACATTTTGACATTGGGGCCGTCCCTGGTTCCAGTTTTAATATGAACAGGTCAGCCCTATCAGGGGGAATGACCTGTAGCGCCAGAAACACATCCTCGAACTCACTGACCAGTGGAATCCCGTCCGGGTTACCACCCCCTACGACCTCCTTAGTGGTGATGGTAGCCAAATAGGCCTCACAACCATTTGCAAGCATCCGTTCCGCTCGGACTGCTGATACCACTATACTTCCAGAGGTCGGACGAATACCTTGGAACCTGATCGGGGGTTCACACCCATTCTCGAACAGCTCCCTTCCCCGGTGACAGTCTAGGGTGGCCCAATTCTTTCCAAGCCAGTGTGGGAACCGAAATTCACACCGTCAATTTCCGATAAACGATTATGGAGGAAAACCGAGTTAACCCGATCTTCCTTGAAGGTCCGAATTCTCTGCGTAATCACTTTTCGAATTGATAAAAGATAAATAGCAAGACAAAAGATGAATGGTCGCTCAGAGGCATTTTATTAAAAGTAAAAGTACAAGATTTCTCCGAGAGGAGTAGAAATGTGCTAACTTATCGAAACAACAGAACACGAGGCGGTCAAGACGTCTAAGCCTTGCCGTACTAGTCTAACCACCTAAGTCCTAAGTTCTCTAAGCTAGCAGGAGTTCTCTAAGTCTAAAATCTCGGATCCCCTTCTCTTCTGCTCCAGCCCTCCTTATATAGTCGCTTTAGGTCGTTGGCCCGTTTAACCTTTCGCCTTTGGGCCCAAGTTTATCTCTTTTGGAAATATTCCATTTTCCGTCGATCTTCGTAGTAATCCTCAAGCATTGACATTTATCTGCGGAAACTTAACAATTATCCTACTGTAATAAGTTAGGATAAACCGTCGTAGCTCTTACTGGGCTTAAGTCTCCAAAATCGTAAGTGAGCCCGTAGACAAGTTTCAAGCCCTCAGACGTTCACACGATTTCTCGGAAGATTATCTTTTCCGCAAAATAAATCGTATAGCCTAAAGAATCGATGTTCGAGTTGCCGTCCTTGTTTTACAAGATACACTTCGCGGAAGAACTAACCTTCCTAGCTTTAGTTGTAACACTTTGAGGATAACTCCAATCGAGTTAAATCGAGGAATGTTAGGTCCGTAGCTAAGGTGCTATGACTTTACGGAAGCCACAAGTTGCGATCTAAATCGGACGGGCTGGGAACAGACTGGATGTACTGGCGTTCAGGACCAGCACGGGCGAGCTGGCGCCCGGCAACCGGGGCTAGCACGGCCGAGCTGGCGCCCGGCGCCTGGACGAGCTGGCGCCCGGCGCCCGAGGCCAGCACGGGCGTGCTGGCGCCCGGCGCCCGGGGCCAGCACGGGCGAGCTGGGGCCCAGCGCGCCCGGGACCTTGGTCATGCCTGTTCTTTTCCGATCCAACCTTTGTTGATCTTTTTTGCGGAAGGTTTGCAGACTGAAAATGATCTTAGCCGTTGATTTCAAGACAACCATTTTCGACCCCAACAGCCAGTCCATGCCTAATATCACTTTGTGATTCTCAAGGTGGACAACAATCAGATCCCAGGCATTACCCTGTCTGTGATCAATACCGGAACGTCCTTTACAATCCCTAGTGCATGCATCACTAGCCCACCGGCCGCATTCACTATGCAAGGATGATCCCATGTTCCCATCTGGAACAAACCCTTTCCGATCATTCCTGGACTCACAAAACTATGTGTAGCTCCAGTATCGAAAAGTACGTGTGTTTCCACACCATTAATACTTAGGGTCCCTACACAAGGCCCATACAAAGTATCTAATCCATTCTAGGTTCCATACCATGCAATTTTACTGAATTGAAAAAGAATAAATCAAGAGTCATTACCAGTGATCGCCTTGAATGGTCCAGCCTCATCCGCGTCTTTAGACAGCTCGTATACCCTTGTTGTTGAGATCTGACCCCGGTTCTGGCTAGGCTTGCTCGCCTCACCCCGACTCTTCTCCTGGCCAGCTTATAGCTTAGGGTAATCCTTGTGGAAATGCCCGGCTTTACCACAGTAGTGGCAGTTGCTGGAACCACCACTTGTACCCTGTCCTTGACCCTGGTCCGGTCCCGGACAGTCCCGAGCTGCATGGTCCATCTTTCCACAGCGGGTGCAAGCTCCCATAGCCCTGAAGTACTCACCACCATGATGCCTTCCACACTCGGAGCACTCCGTCCTACCACTTGAGGATCTACCCTCCTCGGACGAGTCTCTCTTCCTCTTCTGGTCACCACCATGACCACTAAAAGCCCTGTGGCTCCTAGACTTCAGCATGGCTTACTCAGCGAGGTTAGCCTCCAGAATTGCCATCCTTTCCACCAGCTCCGATATGGTGTGGAAGGTATGGACCGAGCAGTAGGTCCTAAGGTCGGCTCTGAAGCCACGGATGAACCTACATACCTGGACTGCCTCATCCTCCAGCTCCCTTCCCACATACTTCCTGAGCCGGTTGAACTCCTCATCGTACTCACGAACTTTCTTGCGACCTCGGGTCAGGTCCAAGAACTTAGAATCCAAACGATCCTAAGCTTCAGCTGGAAAGTACTTGTGATTGAACTCAACCCCAAAATCAGAAAAGCGCTCAATGGTGCCATTGGTACGCTTGTCCAGTGCCAACCACCAGTTGTGAGGATCACCTTCCAATAAGTGGACTGCTATGTCCCTCTTGTATTCTTCAGGACAACGAGTTGAGCTGAAGTTGCGCACCAACCTGCTCCTCCACTCGTCTGCCTCAATGGGATCAACACTTCCCGCAAATTGTTTGGTCCCCAGCTTCGAAATGTGCTCTGTGGGAACCGAAATTCACACTGTCGATTTCCGTTAAGTTAGGAAAGTTAGGGATACCCTAATTTCCCAAAGGCCCCGAATATCTGCTAATACCACACGCCAAGCGATCAGAACACGAGAATAAGAACGATAAAAATAAGAAATCGAAAAAGAGAGCGAAGTATATCTTATTCCAAATCCGCGTATGAGCGTTACAACAAGGTAATAGCCTTGGCTCGAGAGCTGTCGGCGAGATTCCTAGTTCCAAAACCCTAGACTAAAACCCTAATTGAGTCGCAGCTCGAATAATGAAAACGGAAAATTGCCTAAATGCTCTAAGTTCTATGTTTTTTTTGCTGTCCCCCTCTGCCTCTCGCCTAGGACTCCTTATATACTCCTCCTTAGGTCGGTGTGTGCTTTCCCCTTCTGCCCTTAGGCCGTCATAACCTGAAAAATTGATATATTCTGTTTTTTCCGATCTTCATGATTATCTTCGGAAACTTGACATTTATCCGCGGAAACTTGATATTTATCTTTCCTTGCGAACCAAGCATAAACCGTCATAAGATTTATGGGCTTTTAGTTAACGAAATCGTAAATGGGTTTCAAAGCGTGTTTTGAACC
The DNA here is from genome assembly GCA_018703725.1 of Brassica juncea. Lineage (NCBI taxonomy): Eukaryota > Viridiplantae > Streptophyta > Magnoliopsida > Brassicales > Brassicaceae > Brassica > Brassica juncea. Next base: position 17,525,566 of record CM031941.1, on the reverse strand, counting down.
TCTTTGGGCCGTTTTCCAAATTGATACGTTTATTACGGTTTCTTCGATAAAAACTAACTTTCCGCGGTTTTTATCATAAGTTCCGTTTGATGACTTTGATCGGTATGATACGAGGAATGTTTCAGCCGTGGTTCACGGAAAATGACACGGAGGTTCGAACGAGAGTGCATCGGTTTGTTTCGTATAAGACCAAGTTTCGGTTCTTGCTCGGTCGCTACATAGCAACCGAGCTTGCCTCAAGCTCAGTCGCTACGTAGCGACCGAGCAGGTGACGTGCTCGGTCGCTATGTAGCGACCGAGCAGGTGATGTGTCCGGTCGCTACGTAGCGACCGAGCTTGGCTCGAGCTCGGTCGCTACGTAGCAATCAAGCAGGTGATGCGCTCTGTCGCTACGTAGCGACCGAGCTGGGTTTGAGCTTTGTCGCTACGTAGCGACCGAGCCATGCGAGTTCTTGGACGTCCATGTTCGGCCCGATTCGTGATTTTTTCGTTGGCCTTGAGAAATGAATCTCATTTCGACGTTCGAAATGAGATCTTTTCCGCAAAATCTTTCGTATAAGTCTTTGAGAAGTAATTTATCGAAAGAAAATTTAAATTTTTATTTTTTACGGAGTCTTTGGATGTTAACTTCGTCGTGGCCGTTTTTGACCCCAACAGTTAGCCCCCCAGCCCGTCAGAATCGAGGATTCTTGACGAGCTTCTGGCGTGCGATATGGCGAGTTAGTAATGTTCGACGGAGTTCGTATCCAAAGTTCCGCAGTTAAATAGTAAATTCTGATGCTTATAAGAAGGGGGGTAACTCTTCTCATTTTTTCACTCACTCTCTTCGCATAAGAAACTTTGAGAGGTTTTTTTTTTTTTTTTTAAGTTTAGAGAGAATGTCTGGCAAGAAAGCTTCCAAAAAGGGCACTCCCCATAGTTCTTCATCTGAGGATGGGGAGTTCCTCGTCCCGAGGTCCGAGTTCGCATCTTACCCAACGGATCCCGCGGTGAGGCGTATTGGAAAGCAAGATTCGGCTCGAGAAAGCCTTTCCCATCGAAAACCATCGTAAGATCAAGAGGGGTGCGTCAAGTCACACTACCCTCGATTTCCTTAAGCGTGCTCGGGAGTATGGCAAGATTCCTGAAGAGGTGAAATTTCGATTTCCTCGTCGGGGGGGAGGATGCTGATAACCCCACGGAGGGTTATTTTACTTGCTACGAGTATTTCTTGGTGCGATGCCGCTTGTGGTTTCTGATCCCCAAGATCATACTTCGCGTGTTGGATCGTTTTGAAATCTCGATAAGCCAACTGACCCCCATCGGCCTTCAACACCTCATAGGCGTAATCATTCTGAGTTACGAGCATGGTCTTTCTCTTACTACCAACCACTTCGAATTGATCTTTACGCTGCAGCTGGTTTCCAAACCGTATCGCTTCAGGTTCGTCCCTCGTAACTACATGTCGGTGATCAAAGGGTTTGCTTCACATCCAAACGCATGGGAGAGCTTCTTTTTCTTCGTTCGTATAGACATTGCGTCTGTTGAGGAGAATTTCATTCCGCTGTTCCGAAACAGGCCAAACGATCGTCCTTTCATCAACCCCCTGTTTCCAATCCCCGAGGACGTGATTGATATAAGAGACCTCCTCAGGAATGGTTCGTTCTTCTGGACTTCCTTTTCGCCAAAGCGAGTTCGTGCTGCGATTAGACTTGCGAATCCCGACGTTGGGGTCGGTGGGGAAGTCGGCGATGACTCCGAATCTGACGACCCTGTTTCCTGTGATGATCCAGTGGAGGGTGCGAGTTTACCGCCTACTAAGGGTAAAGGTATCGACCTCGTAGACATTGAATTTTCCGTGGACGACTCGGTTCTTCCAGGATGGGATCCATATCTTGCCTATGGCGATGGCAGCGGCTAGAGTGATATGCCGCTTCCAGATTTTGATGATTTTTTCGATGGTTTACCCCCGAGTTTCGATATTCCCCCGCCTATGGACGAATCGAGCAGGTCCACGGTGGTCGCCGAAGGATCTCGTATGATTAACGAGGTTAGTTTTTTTTATACGATTTCCCACGTTCTTTGTTTTCCTTCAACAAGCATGCTGGCTACCTCTTGCAGGGTTTGAACATGCTTGGCTCAGCGATCGAGACTAGTCACATGGAGGCCATGGTCTATCGTTTTAAGGCGGAGAAAGCGGAGAAAGATCTAGCGCGTTTGCAAAGAGAGATTTCGTAGCGCGAGTCAAAACTGACCAGGGATTATGCCAAGGCCATTCGTCAAGCAGAGAGGAAGGATAGGAGAGAGATCGCTGAAGTTATGAAGGGACGTGCGTCCCAATTCATGACTGAATATGGAAACCTCAAAGAAGCTTACTCCTTGGAGGGCGATTTTCGTGAATGTCGCGGTTCAGTTGGTACCCTCTGGAAGGCGCAGATGGACGACTTCGTTTTTAAGAACGAAATGGATACCGTAGAGAGCGACATGAACGATTGTGCCCATGCTGAAGCACTCATTCCCCAGATTGATGAGAAGAGTCGAGGACTCTGGGATCCTGTCCCAGTTTCCCCTGATACGGAGGAAGTTTCGACTGGGGTTGATGGTGATGGCGAAGAGGTGGATTGCCCTGCGGACTCATTTGGAGCTTCGCTGTCCGGCGGCTTAGACTTTGGTCTGTGAGGACCGAAGCTTAGTATTTGTGGGAAGAGGATTCCCGTTCCTTTATCTTATGGCCGAGTGTGGCTTTTATTTTCTTAGACTTTGTGTGGGTCTGTTATGACCATTGTATTATTTTTATCGGGACTGGCCGTTGGTGGCTTTGAATCCCTACCGTTTTACGGTTTTAAAATATGATTAAGGTTTACCGAATTGCTTGGTTGTTTCTGAAACAAATACGAGTTGTCATCTCGTTTTTATTCCTGAGTTGACGTTCGATCTCGTTAGTTTGTTTAGTGTGTCGATTTTTTGTAGATACTGTTACGAGTTTTCGCTAAACGTTTAAGATGTGAACGGAGAGACATCTTTTTAGGATCTCGGATATCATGTCTTGAGATGTTAAAGACCAGTGTGCTGGGTTTAGGGAAAGACCTAGGTTTACTCTCGGTTGTAAGGTTTGTGCGGTGACAAGCCGGCTATTGGTTTTCATGTTGCAATTTTAACCTGATTCGTACCGATTTAAAGTCCGCGATAGGTTCTCGGCTTATTTGACTTGTATGGCGTGAACTGATCATCTCTTCAGAGACAATTTTTAAGCCAACTGAAAGTGCTTGACCAAAATTTCGGGATTTTTTTTTAATATAGCGCGTTTTTATCCTTGTGTTGGATGTTCGAGGATTATTTTCTAGGAATATCAGGGTGCGTTTGTTTAGGACGGCTGATGTGTTCGTCGGGGCCAATCGATGAACGGAAAGTAAGTGTTCATTGACACTCTATAGTTGCGTTTGGGCGATTGTTCGTATGGTCTTCGAATTTAAATTTTTGCGACATCTCGCCGTTTATTCTCGAAGGTTTGAACGGGTGCGTTTTAATAAAAAGTTTTGCGAATGTTTTGTGGTTTGGACCGGACACGGTCGTTGCATCAAGTGTGATGTTTGCAGGGACGTCCGAGATCTTCTTGATTGCACTGAGTCTTTTGTTTTTGGTTAATCATAAGATTTCTCAAAGTTTTTTATTGCAGTAAAAGTTTCGAAAAATCCGGTTACAAAAATGAAAGGGGATTTCTGAAAAATCGCGGGAGTATACGAGTATACGTACCCACTCCCCCCATTTTTAGAGAGGGGGATAGCTGAACTCGTCTTCTGACAAGCTGCCTACGTACCTCTTTCGAGGATCAAGCCATCTCGTAGTTCTGATTATTGTTGCGAGCGTTTTTACTCGCTTGGTGCAGTGGTATCGGTTGCCTTAGCCGCGGTGGCTGTGGCAGGGTCGATTTCTGCTTCTGGATTTATCTTCTCCGGTTGGGTTGTCGCGTCGGGAGTCTGCTGACTACCTGAACCTGACGATTGAGTTTACATTGCTAGCTATTCTTCCTCCGAAGTGTTTTCAGACTCGGTCTGAATTAACTTCGCGCGTTTGGCCTTGACCATCGATGTTGTCGTGATCCGCCGAAGCTTATGTTCCGCCAAGAAACATAGTCGCGATTGTTTCTGGTCTCCCCAAATCGAGGCTACTCCGTTCTGGATTGGAAATTTTATGCCCATATGGTATGTAGATATGACCGCTTTCATGGCGTTTATCCAGGGCGTACCCATGATTACGTTTGAATATGGCGGGGTGATCGACGACCTTGAAGTCAACGATTTTCGTGACTTCTTTGGCCATGACAGGGAGCTTGATGGATCCGAGGGTCATAGACGTTACACCGGAGAAACCAGTCAATGGCTTTGGCGTCGGCTCTATCTCTCCTAGTTCGACATTCATTCTTTTGAGGGTATCGCGAAAGATGACGTTGACCCTGCTCCCCGTATCGATGAGGATTCTTGCCACCTCGACATCTCGAATCACGACATCGATAACCAGGGGATCACAATGAGTATGATCGATCCCCCCAGCCTCCTCTTCTGTGAAGGTTACTGAGTTAGTCGAGGCGTCTCCGATTGGAGACCATGTCTGCCAGTTTGTGTGTGTTTCTGCCTTCCGCTGATATGCTTTGATGGACGAGACCGTGTCGTTGTAGTATTGCGATCCTCCGATAATCATGCTTACCCTTCGACGATTACTGTCAATCCCCTTTTCATCTGGTCTTCTTTCGCGCTTATCTCGTGTCTGCCTTTTGGGCGAGGAGTTTCCCACGGTTGGATTTTTATCGGTCCTAGGGGGACGGTCAGTGTCGAGGATCAGATCCTTGACACTGGTCATCTCGGAGAGTTCTCCGGCAAATAGCTTCGCGGTTAGCCTCGCGCCTAAGACCTTGCAGTTGGTCGTTGAATGTCCTCGAGTTTGATGAAACTCGCAGAAGGTGTTTTTGTCGTACCCCTGGTTGCGAGTCCAGGTGTTACCTGAAGTCTTGCCCTGTTCGGAGTTGATTGCGTAATTATGCGCGCCCTGGAGTTCTTCTCCCTCATGGTGGACATACTTATCGGTGCGAGGGTTCTTCTTTTTAGATTTTGGATCTGCATCCTTTGAAGATCTCTTTGTCGGCTTATGTTTCTGCGATAAAACTTTGGTTTCCTCCTCGATCATGATATAGTCCGTTGCCTTATGAAGGGCATCTTGGATCATCCGTGGTTTGTCTAGGGTTATCCACTTTCTGAACTTCGACTTGTACCAGAGCGTTTTTCTGAGCGCGTCTATGGCTACTTTGTTGCTTATTCCGCTAACCCTCGACATGATCAGCTTGAAACGGCTTATGAACTCGCGGAGGGGCTCGTCTTCCCGCTGGGATAAACTCCAGAGGTCGACATCGGAGGTCTGTCTATCTATAAACATAGAGTATTGTTTGAGAAATTCCAACGCGAGTTGACGGAAGCTTCCGATGGAGTTTCGCTTCAGACGAGCGAACAATTCGAGTGCTGCTCCTTCAAGGTTTTTGACGAACAGGCGGCAGTAGCCGGCATCTCGTTCACTTTCCTTAAACCTGGCTTGCCCCATCGTTATATGAAATGCCTGAAGGTGTGCCTTTGGGTCAGTCGTACCGTTGTATACTGATCCTTTTATCTTTCCCGGGTTGGACACCTTCAGATCAGAGATGCAGGCTGTGAAGGGCGTCTTACGAGCTCCTTCCAGTAATCTGTCGATTTCCAGGGCCGCACTCGTAGCGTGATGGATCTGAGATTTTACGGCTCTTACTTCCGCAGCAGTCTTGGTTATGTTATCGTGAAGGTCGCGAATATCCGAATTTTCTCCAGCGGCTTTCCGAGCTTGTCGGCGTTTGCTGCGAGTAATCTCGGCTTGTTTTTCGGCTAACTCTTCTTGTTCGACCCAATAGAGTTTTTCTTCCTCCTCCGTCATGGGTTTTTCAAAAGGAGAGTCTTCTCGAGCCGATCAGCTTCTGGTTCTCCTTGGATGAATGTCAGCGTCTTCCTCCGTATCGTTGGAGACGTTGCTGGGATCCAAGTCAACGTGCTCGACTTCAGTGGCCTCCGTATCCTTTTCGGATGAAGGAGGGTTCTCAGAGTCCCATTTTTCGGTAGGGGATGTTTCAACAGGGTTTTGTCCCGGAAGATGTTCCCGCGAAGTTCCAGGCCTATCGAGCAGAGAAGCGAAATCGAGTTTTCTCCCATGGAGCTTCGTGGCTCCACGCGGGAGGACTGCACGGGTCCTTGCCGTTAAGGTTTGCACCTGTTTAGTCAAGGTGTCCACGAGTTTATCTTTCTCTTCCGACCTTTTTCATAGGCGGAGAACATCTTTTTGAACTCCTCGAGCGTCGCGGCGTTAGCTGTTGCGTTGGCCGCAGAGACAGCTGCTGCCGGAGTGCTTAAAGTATCTTTGTCTCCTCCGTTAAGAGGAGTCTGCAGGTTGTTTGCGTCGTCAGTTGACATGACTGGTCGAGCGTCTTGTGGCTGAGAGTTAGATTGATCCGTATGCCCCCCTCCTTCTAGCGCCAAACTGTGGGAACCGAAATTCACACTGTCAATTTCCGTTAAATTAGGAAATTTAGGGATACCCTAATTTCCCAGAGGCCCCGGATATCTGCTAATACCACACACCAAGCGACCAGAACACGAGAATAAGAACGATAAAAATAAGAAATCGAAAAAAGAGAGCGAAGTAGATCTTATTCCGAATCCGCGTATGAGCGTTACAACAAGGTAATAGCCTTGGCTCGAGAGCTGTCGGCGAGATTCCTAGTTGTAAAAACCTAGACTAAAACCCTAATTGAGTCGCAGCTCGAATAATGAAAACGGAAAATTGCCTAAATGCTCCAAGTTCTAAGTTTTTTTTGCTGTCCCCCTGTGCCTCTCGCCTAAGACTCCTTATATATTCCTCCTTAGGTCGGTGTGTGCTTTCCCCTTCTGCCCTTGGGCCGTCATAACCCGAAAAATGGATATATTCCGTTTTTTCCGATCTTCATGATTATCTTCGGAAACTTGACATTTATCCGCGGAAACTTGATATTTATCTTTCCTTGCGAACCAAGCATAAACCATCATAAGATTTATGGGCTTTTAGTTAACGAAATCGTAAATGGGTTTCACAGCGTGTTTTAAACCTCTTTGGGCCGTTTTCCGATTTGATACGTTTATTATGATTTCTTCGATAAAAACTAACTTTCCGTGGTTTTTATCATAAGTTCCGTTTGATGACTTTGATTGGTATGATACGAGGAATGGTTCAGCCGTGGTTCACGGAAAATGACACGGAGGTTCGAACGAGAGTGCATCGATTTGTTTCGTATAAGACCGAGGCTCGGTTCTTGCTCGGTCGCTACGTAGCGACCGAGCAGGTGATGTACTCGGTCGCTACATAGCGACCAAGCTTGGCTCGAGCTCGGTCGCTACGTAGCGACCGAGCAGGTGATGTGCTGGGTCGCTACGTAGCGACCGAGCTTGGCTCAAGCTCGGCCGCTACGTAGCGACCGAGCAGGTGATGTGCCCGGTCGCTACGTAGCGACCGAGTTTGGCTCGAGCTCGGTCGCTACGTAGCGACCGAGCAGGTGATGTGCCCGGTCGCTACGTAGCGACCGAGCTTGGCTTGAGCTCGGTTGCTACGTAGCGACCGAGCCATGCGAGTTCTTGGACGTCCATGTTCGGCCCGATTCGTGATTTGTTCGTTGGCCTTGAGAAATGAATCTAATTTCGACGTTCGAAATAAGATCTTTTCCGCAAAATCTTTCGTATAAGTCTTTGAGAAGTAATTTATCGAAAGAAAAATTAACTTTCGATTTTTTACGGAGTCTTTGGATGTTAACTTCGTCTTGACCGTTTTTGACCTCAACATGCTCCAGCACCTTCAACTATTCCACTCTATGAGCTGGTCTAGCTGGTGGGTCGATCTCTACCACCTCAGCCACCGGCCTAGCTCGTTCACCAGCTGCTCGTGCAGCTACACGAACCGGAGGAGTAACCTGACCAATAGATGAGTTCACCAATGGTGTGAACGCCTGAGTCAGTGTCACCAGCTGAGTTCCCATGAGCTTCATAGCTTCCAGCACATCCTTCATGGATGGCTCAGCTACCTCATTCACCTGGTCAGTCCTAACATCGGTTGCAACATTGTTAGGATCAACCCATTTTCCAGCATTGGAGGATTCAGCTTCCTCCTTATGGTCCAGCTCCTGCTGATCATCAACGTTATCCACACGAACCTCAGTAGGAATGAGCAGATCAACAGGCAATCCGGTTTCATTGTTGACCATCTCCACCTGAGTTGGCAACACTTGGGACGGATTAGCCCCATCCGTCTCCACATTTCCGGATGCTCCCGCCCCTTCCTTTCCTCTCTGAGACATCCTCTTAGTACACTTAGGATTTAAAACACACACAAAGGTTTGTTCATAACAGAACACACAACCTCAATCCGATCCTAAGGTTATGCAATTCCAGCAATCAAAACAAGCAATCAAACAATCTTACCGCGAGTCTCAACAGCCGAATGTGTGGTGAACCAATAACCCAACCAAATCCTAGAATCAAGCATGCTCTGATACCAACTTGTAAGACCCGATCCTGGATTCCTCAATCCAACCAGATCCTGGACTCACTTAACAATTCTACTCAGTTTGATTCCTTTGATTCCGGTTTTAAGCCCAATATATTTCTAAGTATTTTTCAGAGTTTTGAGGTTCATTTAATCGTCGAAAGACAATCATAATCAGATAGGGGCAAATCGATATTTTCATAGATAATAAACATGTGATCCATACAAAGTATTTAGTCGCACACTAGGCTATCATTTCTTTCCGACAAACTTAAATTTTATTAATATGAATTCATAATATCTGAATACAAAGTTGGAGTTAACCATCTAGGGGGATAAACTTTACAATTTTTAAAAATAGAATTTGCTGGTCCTTTACGGGCAATGATATGAGCTGCTTGATTACCAGTATGTTTAACAAAAGTGAATCTTGATGTAGAAAACCTATTCCTCCAGAAAGTGATTTCTTCAGAAATATTTTGTATGGTTGAATCAGGTAGTAGTGAAGTTAACGATTTGACCAAAATTTCTGAGCCCCCTTCGAAAATCATATTACTATATCCTCCAGCCCAAACAGTCTGCATTGCCATAAGTAACGCTTTCGCCTCAGCATCTAAACTAGAAAGTGTGAAACCCAAGTTAGCTGAACCCCACATGTAAGGATGACCATAGCTGTTCCGAATAATCCATGCTCCTCGTACTTGATGTGTTTTTAAATCATATGCTGCATCGTAATTACATTTGAGAAGACCATGATCCGGACGTTTCCACGATGATGAAGCAAGAGTTGATGGAGATGCGTGTATATTTCCTGATATAGGTGATACTAAACATAAGTGTGATATCCATTATTTCACATCGGCACCAGCATTGTCAACTGTGGCAGTAGCAGATAAAAAAAATTTCCGAAATAAAAAGAAATTTCTCTTTTTCCATATAGGCCAGAGCAACCAAAAAGACAACAAACGTTGATAAAGTGAAAGAGATTGTTAGCCTTGAAGTTGTAGAAGGAACCAGATTTTATTGTCCACCGAATCACTTGTTCAAAGTTGAGAATATGAATGGTAAGTTTGAAACTCGCCACATAGTTATTGAATCCTGGACAAGTAAAAAAACAATGGTCAATTGTCTCTTCTGCCAAACAACATCTTTGACAAATAGGATCTAACTTCATTCCTCTTGAATTTAATCTTGTAGTTGTCCCAATAGCTTTAGACATAATACGCCAGAGAAAATGTTTAAGTTTGGGCATGATATTTAATTTCCAAACTTTGTCCTTTATAATAGGATCACCATAGGGTATTGGAGGAGCCGCTAACAATGACTCAGGTGCATGCCGAGCCACCTTATAACCAGAAGATACCGTGTAGTTTCCATCTCGTGTATGACTCCAGATCAACTTATCTGCTTTGTCTGTTTGGCTTAAGTAGATCTTCCATACTAGTCTTTGGTCCTCATCACTCAAATAAGCCTGTAAAGCCCCTAAATTCCAATGTTTGTAAGGTGAGGTAGTTATCAGATCACTGACGCGTAAATCACAATTTATTGTAGTGGTAGCCGGACGAGGTGGATTAACCGGTAGCCAGTTATCTTTAAAAACTCGTATATCTTTGCCATCTCCCACGATATAGCTACATCCTTTCTTTAATACTTCAATTCCAGCCAGAAGAGATACCCATCCATAGGACTGATGGCGACATGGTCTCCCTTTGATGGCGACATGGTCTCCCTTCGAAAAAAGGCAATTCAGTTTTGAGTATATTCGCCATGCTTGTTTTGCAAGTAAAGCATCATTGAACTTTGGTAAATCTTTAAATCCGATCCCTCCTTCTTTCTTCGTATACTGCAGTCTTTCCATGCTACCCAAGGTAAACCTTGAATATCATTTTTACCCCACCAAAATCTCAGTAAAATGGTATCTATTTCTTGTGTTGTTGCAACAGGGAGTTCAAAATGTGACATAGCATATATCAGGGTAGACACTGCCACAGATTTAATCATAACCTCTTTACCAGCTTGTGAAAGAAATTTAGAACTCCAATGAGAAGTTCTTTGTTTTACACGTTGAACAACAGTACTAAACATTTCTTTTTTTTCCAACCAAACTGTTCTGGTAGACCCAATACGTCCTAAGTTCTAAGCCTTGCCGTACTAGTCTAACCACCTAAGTCCTAAGTTATCTAAGCTAGCAGGAGTTCTCTAAATCAAAATCTCGGATCCTTTTCTCTTCTGCCCCAGCCCTCCTTATATAGTCACTTTAGGTCGGTGGCCCGTTTAACCATTCGCCTTTGGGCCCAAGTTTATCTCTTTTGTAAATATTCCTTTTTCCGCCGATCTTCGTAGTTATCCTCGAGCATTCATATTTATCTGCGGAAACTTAACATTTATCCTACTTTAATAAGTTAGGATAAATCTTCATAGTTCTTATTGAGCTTGGGTCTCCAAAATCGTGAGTGAGCCCGTGGACAAACCTCAAGCCCTCGAACGTTCGTATGATTTCTCGGACAGATTATATTTTCCGCAAGACAAATCGTATAGTTTGAAGAATCGATGTTTGAGTTGATCGTCCTTATTTTACACAATACATTTTGCGGAAGAACCATCCTTCGTAGCTCTAGTTGTAAAACTTTGAGGATAACTCCAATCGATTTGAACCGAGGAACGTTAGGTCCATAGCTAAGGTGCTATGACTTCATGGAAACCACGAGGTGCGATCTAAATCGGAAGAGCTGGGAACAGACTGGACGCACCGGCGCTTGGGGCCAGCACGGGCGAGCTGGCGCCTGGCGCCCGGGGCCAGCACGGGCGAGCTGGCGCCCGGCGCCCGGGGCCAGCACAGGCGAGCGGGCGCCCGGCGCCCAGGGCCAGCACGGGCGAGCCGGCGCCCGGGGCCAGCACGGGCGAGCCGGCGCCTGGGGCCAGCACGGGCGAGCCGGCGCCCGGGGCCAGCACGGGTGAGCCGGCGCCAGGGGCCAGGACGGGCGAGCCGGCGCCCGGGGCCAGCACGGGCGAGCCGGCGCCAAGGGCCAGAACGGGCGAGCCGGCGCTCGGCGCCCGGGGCCAGTATGGGCGAGCTGGCGCCCGGGGCCAGCACGGGCGAGCTGGCGCCCGGCGCCCGGGACCAGCACGGGCGAGCCGGGGCCCGTCACCCGGGGCCAGCACGGGCGAGCCGGCGCCTGGCGCCCGGGGACAGCACGGGCGAGCCGGTGCCCGGGGCCAGCACGGGCGAGCCGGTTCTCGGCGCCCGGGGCCAGCACGGGTGAGCCGGCGCCCGGCGCCTGGTGCCAGTACGGGCGAGCCGGCGCCCGCCAGCACGGGCGAGCCGGTGCTCGGGACCAGCACGGTCGAGCCGGCGCCCGGCACTCGGGACCTTGGTCGCGCCTGTTCTTCTGCGATCCAACCTTTGTTGATCCTTTTTGCGGAAATTCCGTAGACAGGAAATGATCTTAGCCGTTGATTTCGAGATAACCGTTTTCGACCCCAACAGTTAGCCCCCCAGCCCGTAAGACTTGGAGACGATTTTGCGGGCGAGTGTCTTGAGTTTGAAAATCGAAATTTTTGGCTAAGAATATTTTATTGCGGAAATCCTCATATCTCTATAAGTAGTAGCTCATTTCTTCTCATTCTTCACACACTCCCCCCCTTTTCTCAACTTCTTCCTTTTTTGCTCTCTCAAAGAAGATGTCTTCCTCTCCAGTTGAAAAGAAAGATTCAGACGTCGAGATGGGTGAGGCCAGTCATGCTCCGCCGGTCTTGGCTGTTCACGAAGCCACTCAGTATTTCATTGCTGGGTTTGACTCTTTCAAGGAAAGATTGTCGCGTCGCAGCGCTGCGAAAGACTCGACCCGGGCGAGAACCGAAGCACCCAGCGTTCCTCTTTCGCCTGTGCCTTCGTCCCTAGCCCCTCGATCCGAGGTTCCGTCTGATGCTCCCTTGCCTGCAGTCGTTCCCGAGCAGATTCCCGACGTTCAGGATCGTCCTTCAGGCTCCTCTACCGCTCAGATCATAATTTCTGGTCGGGATGACGTGGTAGAGTCCACGCCTCTGGCTTTGAAGCTCGTTTTGGGACTCCCAGCACCTAGTGCTGCACTGTTGCCTAAGGGGCGTTGAAGGGCTGGTGCCACAACTGGGGCGAAGAGGAAGAGGTGCGCTAAGAGTGAAGCGGGCGAGCCTTCGGGATTGTTGTCGCAACATCGTTCCAAGGTTTGATTTTGATTTATGCGCAATTCTTCTTTTCTTTTCTTTTGCGACGATCCTCACCCTTTCTCCTTGCGGACAGTTTGTGTCGCTGATTTATGGGATGCTTGGTGCCTGCGGATCGGAGGTTGCGCGTCTGTCGAAGGAGTTGGAGTCGTCGCAGGAAGCGTCGAAGCGTTCCGAGGTCGCATTGCAGACCATCGAAAGCGCCCACGCCGCCCAGACGTCTCAGCTCGAAGTTCGAATTGGCGACCTCGAACGCGACCTCGGGAAGACCGCGAGTTCGTTGCTCAAAGTAAAGAAAGAGAAAAGACACAAATCCTCGGAAATCCGTCTTCTCCAACAACAGGTCCAGAATTACGAATAGATGAGTGCTCACAAGTCGACAGAGACCGTCGATCCCCGCGGCGACTTCTTTTCTCGTTTGACAAGGATGGCCAGTTTGTTTGAGTCTTCGATAGCTATCCGCGAGAGGGACTTAGCTTTGGCGGGAATCGAAGGGAGCTTGAGCGAGCTTCAGCTGCTTAGGGGTAACGAGGCCCTATCTCTGGATTCCGAGGAAGCCAGGCTGCTGTCTTGCAAGGGAGTGTTGGCGGCTTCCGAAGGGGACTTTGACTCGATTCTTGCTGGTCTGAGGTCCGAATGCACCCTTGTACCGGATTCGGAGGGCTCGGAAGACCAGGTTTAGGCAGCAGAGGATCGTGAGGCTGGCGCGGATGAGGCAGGCAGTGGAGGTGTGATCGAGGGAGTCGATGGCGAGACCGTCCCCGCTGCGGGTGAGTTTGAGGATGAAGGTGATGCTCCGAGGAGCGTCTAGGTCTACTAATACCTTGAGGGATTTTTATTTGGTTTGTGTTGGGGCCGCTATGAGGCCATGATGTATTTTTTTCGGGACTGGCCGTTGGTGGCTTTGAATCCCTGCCCTTTTTAAGGCGTTTGTTGAACTCGCTGCTCAATCTAAAATATTTCGGTTTTTATGACGTTTAAATGAACTTCTGTTTATTGAAGTTAGAGGGACAGGGTGTGAGTTGTCGTCTCATTCCTGCCTCTCAGATGATCACCGTATCCATCGATTGTACAAAGCGAGATTTTTCGCGGTTTACTAACTTACGCGAAGGTTCGTGAAACGAATAGACTTAAGTGAAGAGACAAGTTTTGGGATCTCGTATCGGGTACTGATACTATGTCTATGAGATGTCAAGATTCAGCGTGGCTGGGTTTAGGGCAAGACCTAGGTTTACTCTCGGACTGAGGCTTTGCGATGACAGGTCGGCTTTCGTTTTGCATGTTTGCGATTTTAACCTGACTCGTACCGTCTTAAAATCCGCGAATTGTTATGGGCTTATACGATTTGTTTAGGTGCAAATCGAGTTACTTCCGTTTGGAAGAGCTAACCAAAATTTTGGACTTCTTGTATAGCGCGCTATGTTATCCTTGTCGGATGTTAGAGAGCCTATCTTATGGGGTGGCTTATTGTCTGTTTAGGACGTTAGAGTTCGTTTGTTGTGATCAGCAACAACGAAATGATACCGTTTTGAGGTGTGTTTGTATGTTTTGAGTTCTAGAGACGAGAATTTTGTCTGGAATGGTTTGAGGAAAAGAATGTCCTTCAAGCGTTAGCGACGTCTCGCAGTGCCGAAGGTCGAGTTTTCCTTGTGCCGCAATTCGTGGTTGAAATGTTTGCGGGCTTGGAAATGTTTTGCGAATGTTCGCAGCCAGAAAACTGTTGTTTCAGTTTGGACGCGGGACCAAGGGGTCGCGTAAATTTGACCCAGGGGGAAACGTCTACATTCACTGTGCTTCGTGAAGTGTTGGCCTTTTGGGATCTGTTTTTTGGATGTGATAATCGCTTAGTGGATACTAGATCCGTTGCCGTTTAGTAGTTGGCGAAATGTGTTGTCTATAAAGAGTTCCGAAAGTTTCAGAATTTATCAAAATTCGTGGGAGTATACGAGTATACGCACCCCACCCCCTCTTTTTAATCGGGGGGGATAGCTGAACCCGCCGGTTGGCAAGTTGCCTACGTACCCTTTTTGGGGATCAATCCATCTCGTAGTTCTTTGTACCACGTCGTCGTTAGTGATAGTATTTTTAAGATGCATCGCGTTCCAAGTTCTTGGGATTTTTACGTCTTGCATGTCGCGATTTGGTACGAACCTGGTTGGACCACTTTTATGACTTTGTATGGTCCTTCCCAGTTTGCTCCCAGTTTTCCAGCATTTCGTTCGGCAGTGTTTTGGAAGACTTTGCGTAAGACTAAATCGCCTTCTCTGAACCTACGATGGGTACGTTTTGAGTTGTAGTACCTCGCGGCAGCATGCTGGTAATTTTGAATTCGAATGAGCGCCTGGTCGCGGCGTTCACTGATAAGATCGAGATTGTCCAGCATCATAGCGTTGTTTAAATCTTCTCATTCGGGGAGGAATCTTCTCCGTACTCCGGGGAACTCTACTTCCGCGGGGATCATGCATTCCATTCCGTAAACGAGGGCGAATGGGGTTTCACCCGTAGCCCGTCTCGGGGTCGTACGATGCGACCAAAGGACTCCTTCGAGCTCCTGTGCCCATCGCCCCTTCTTGGCGTCTAAGCTCTTTTTCAGTCCGTCAAGGACGGTCTTGTTAATGGTTTCTGCCTGGCCGTTGCATTGCGGATATCTGGGAGTCGACTTGGTAAGTCGTATCTTCCACTTCTCGCAGAATGCCTCGAATCGGGTAGAGATGAACTGAGACCCATTGTCTGTCACGATTTTGTAAGGGACCCCGTGTCTGGTGATTATGTTCTTCCATACGAAGTTCTCGACTTGTACGTCTTTGATACTTGCGTAGGAATCTGCCTCCACCCATTTTGAGAAGAAATCCGTGAGGACCAGGAGGAAACGTTTCTGCTTCGAGTTATGCAATGGCCCGACGATGTCCATGGACCATCGCATAAAGGGGTACCGAGATGAGATGGACGAGAGGAATTCCCCGGGCTGACGGATCGTCGGTGCGTGCCTTTGGCATTTTTTGCACTTTCGAGCGAACTTCTCGCAGTCTTTGATCATAGTTGGCCAGTAATATCCGTGGCGTTTTATTTTGACTGCGAGAGATCTTCCGCCGGAATGGTTTCCGCATGAGCCGAAATGGACCTCCTCCATTACTCTTTTCGCTTTTTCGCCTTCGGCGCAGGTCATGAGTGGGACGGAGAATCTCCATTTGTAGATTTCTCCTTCTACCGTTACGTATCGTGCAGCCTGAGTCTTGATTTTGTGGGCCGCCCATTTTTCGGCAGAAAGTGTTCCGTCGATTATGTATGCTTGGATTGGTTCCAGCCAAGGGCTGTCGCAGCCGTATTCCGACTGATCCATGTTTTCTTCCGATGGGTCATCCATTTCTTCCGCGTTTTCGATTTGTGCTCGAATAAGATTGGCGATCACTAGCGGTCCGATGCTCGGATGTTCAATGAACTCGACGGGAATTACCCGACTTAGTCCAGGGTCTGAACTTGACGCGAGTGCGGCCAACGCATCTGCTTGAGTGTTTTCCGAGCGAGGAATTCTAGTGAGGGCGAAGTGGTCGAAGTTTCGGGAGAGATCTTGGATGAGTTTAAAATATGCGTCCATTCTTTCATCCCTTGCTTCGAATTCCCCGTTGTACTGATTTGCGACTAACTGAGAGTCACAATAAGTGTGAATGTTGCGGATCTTCAGCCCTCGGGCTAGCCAAGCCCGCGACGAGTACCTCATATTCGGCCTCGTTGTTTGACGCATGGAACTCCAATCGGAACGACTGTTCGAAGATTTTGCCGGTCGGAGACGTGAGCCGGATTCCGATCCCGGATCCTTGTTTGGACGATGATCCGTCGACGTGAAGGACCCAAGTTGAGTTCGGTTATGTGTTCGTCATATCTCCTACGGGCAATTCCACCAAGAAATCCGCCAATACTTGAGACTTTGCGCAGGTTCTTGGGCGGTACTCTACGTCGTACTCGCTTTGTTCGATCGCCCACTTCGCGAGTCGTCCTGACTGACTCGGACTGTGCAAAATCATCCGCAAGGGGAAGGTGGTTAGGATTACAATTGTATGCGACTGAAAATATGGCCGGAGTTTTCTTGCCGACGTTACAACCGCAAATGCTAGCTTCTCCATCAGGGGATATCGGGTCTCAGCGTCTAGCAACGTTTTGCTTATGTAGAAGATTGGTTTCTGCGCACCGCGTTCTTCTCTAATCAAAACGCCGCTTACCGCTGTTGTGGATACTGCGATGTACTGGAACAAAGGTTCTCCCTCTACTGGTTTCGCGAGGACGGGAGGAGTGGCCAGGTAATGCTTTAGCTGTTGGAAAGCTCTTTCGCATTCCTCTGTCCACTCAAATTTCTTGTTCCCTTTCAACGTGTCGTAGAAAGGAAGGCATTTGTCCGTTGAGCGCGAGATAAAACGGTTTAAGGCGGCGACTCTTCCTGTCAGCCTTTGAACTTCCCTTTTGGTTTTGGGCGAGACCATTTCTATTAATGCGTTTATATGTTTGGGGTTAGCCTCAATTCCGTGACACGTGACTAGGTAGCTGAGAAATTCTCACGACGCCACGGCGAATCTACATTTTGCCGGGTTCAATTTCATGTTTTGCAAATTCAACCTTGCGAAACACTCTTCCAGATGGGAAACGTGGTCGTGTTCGTCAAGGAATTTTACGAGCATGTCATCGATGTATACCTCCATAGTTTTTCCGAGCTGCTCGGAAAACATTCGGTTGACGAGTCGCTGGTAAGTAGCGCCTGCGTTCTTGAGGCCGAAAGGCATTATTTGTAGCAATACGTCCCGCGGTCAGTGATGAATGCGGTCTTCTCGCGATCGTCCGGGTTAATCATGATTTGATTGTACCCGGAGAAGGCGTCCATGAATGATAAAAGTTTGTTTCCTGCTGTTGCTTCGTCAAGTCGGTCAATATGCGGGAGTGGAAAGCAATCTTTTGGACAAGCCTTGTTGAGATCGGTGAAGTCGACGCAGACTCGCCATTTGCCGTTTTTCTTTTTGACCACGACTGGGTTAGCGAACCAGTCCGGGTACTTGACTTCCGTTATTGACCCCACTTTAAGGAGTTTTTCAACTTCCTCATTAACCGCGGTAGCACGCTTTGGTCCTAGTTTCCGCCTTTTTTGCTTGACGGGTTTGTAGGTTGGGTCAATGTTGAGCTCATGGCAAGTTATGCCAATGTCGATCCCTGGCATATCCTCCGCGGACCAAGCGAATGTGCTGAGGTTCCTTTTGAGACAGGCTACTAGCTCTGTTCTCAAAGGTTCACGGAGGTTGGCTCCGATCTCAACGCATCGTTCCGGGAACGATTCATCTAGGCAGACCGAGATTACCGGTTCACAAGTTGGTTTGCGCTTCCCGTCTAGGGCTTCGATCCTTTGAGATTGCCAGAAGACGTTCGAGTCTCGTTCTGGGGCATTCTTATCGGGAGTAGGCTTTACTTTTTTGCTTCGAGAGGCTTCGACTGCCGTGTTTTTTCTTTTCAGCTCGGCGGCGTAACATACTTGCGTCATCCTGCGATTTCCTTGTATAGTTTCGATTCCGCGAGGGGTTAGAAACTTTAGACACAGATGGAATGTCGAGGGGATCGCTCGCATGGAATTCAGCCATGGAGTACCGATGATCGCGTTATACGATGTTGGACGGTCGACGACTAAGAATTCCGTGATTTTGGCGATGCTCTCGGCTTTAACCAAGAGGCTGATCGAGGCGAGAGTCATAGTAGCATCTCCCGAGAGTCCGAATATTGGGCTAGGTTCTTCTGTGACGGCGCACAGGTCGACCTCTATTCTCTCGAGGGTACTCTTGTAGATAATGTTGGCCAAGCATCCGGTGTTGACTAACACTCTCGCTACGTCGATGTCCTGGATTGTTAGTTCGATTACAAGGAGATCGTTGTGGGGTTTGGCCTGGTCGGCCGTTGCCCGATCCTTGAACGAAACAACATCGCTGGCTACTGGAGCGGACATCCTATATCTTTTATTGCTTAGTGACTTTCGAGTTAGAGAATTTGTCCCCCCCCCCTCCTTCTAGCGCCAAACTGTGGGAACCGAAATTCGCACTGTCAATTTTCGATGAACGATTATGGAGGAAAACCGAGTTAACCCGATCTTCCTTGAAGATCCGAATTCTCTGCGTAATCACTTTTAGAATTGATAAAAAATAAGTAGCAAGATAAAAGATGAATGGTCGCTAAGAGGCGTTTTATTAGATAAAAAGTATGAGTACAAAATTTCTCCGAGAGGAGCAGAGATATGCTAACTATTGGAACAACAGAACAAGAGGCGGCCAAGACGTCCCAAGCCTTGCCATACTAGTCTAACCACCTAAGTCCTAAGTTCTCTAAGCTAGCAGGAGTTCTCTAAATCTAAAATCTCGGATCCTTTTCTCTTCTTCCCCAACCCTCCTTATATAGTCACTTTAGGTCGGTGGCCCGTCTAACCTTTCGCCTTTGGGCCCAAGTTTATCTCTTTTGGAAATATTCCTTTTTCCGCCGATCTTCGTAGTTATCCTCGAGCATTCATATTTATCTGCGGAAACTTAACATTTATCATACTTTAATAAGTTAGGATAAATCGTCATAGTTCTTATTGCGCTTGGGTCTCCAAAATCGTGAGTGAGCCCGTGGACAAACATCAAGCCCTCGAACGTTCGTATGATTTCTCGGAAAGATTATCTTTTCCGCAAGACAAATCGTATAGTCTGAAGAATCGATGTTCGAGTTGATCGTCCTTGTTTTACACGATACATTTTGCGGAAGAACCATCCTTCCTAGCTCTAGTTGTAAAACTTTGAGGATAACTCTAATCGATTTGAACCGAGGAACGTTAGGCCCATAGCTAAGGTGCTATGACTTCATGGAAACCAAGAGGTGCGATCTAAATCGGACGAGCTGGGAACAGACTGGACGCACCGGCGCCTGGGGCCAGCACGGGCGAGCTGGCGCCCAGCGCCCGGGCGAGCTGGCGCCCAGCGCCAGCACGGGCGAGCCGGCGCCCGGTGCCCGGGGCCAGCACGGGCGAGCTGGCGCCCGGCGCCCGGTGCCAGCACGGGCGAGCCGGCGCCCGGCGCCCGAGACCAGCACAGTCGAGCCGGCGCCCGGCGCTCAGGACCTTGGTCGCGCCTGTTCTTCTGCGATCCAACCTTTGTTGATCCTTTTTGCGGAAAGTCCGTAGACAGGAAATGATCTTAGCCGTTGATTTCGAGATAACCGTTTTCGACCCCAACAGTTTGTTTTTTTGATGACACATAGACATAGCTTTTTTGCATTCTGAGATCCTCTGCCCAATAAGTAATTGTCTTCCTCCACCTGATGAATTCCAGCCCGACTCGACATATTGTTTGAAGTCTTTAACTCTGAATAAACGTTTATCAAAACGGAATGGTTTCTTATATCGCTGAGTAAGAAAAGAAACCGTAGTAACAACAGGACAGTGGTCAGATCCTTATAATTGAAGAAGTTCTGCCTCTGTTGCTGGATATAACGATAACCACTCTGAATTGGCTATCACTCGATCAAGACAACTCTTAATGTCGTAATTTTTACGTTTACCAACCCACGAAAATTTATCTCCAATAGAACGTAAATCTCGTAAGTCACAGGCTACATATAAATTACGAAAATCTTGAAAAGATTTTTCATCTCTTAATGCACCTCCATCTTTTTCAGAATTATTTAGAATTCCATTTAAATCCCCAACTAATAGCCAAGGACCATTCCTAGAAACTCCAATTATTTGTATTTTTTCCCAGAGTAAGTGTCTAAATTGTTGATTTGGAATAAACACAAGACAAATAAAAATTCAAACCATTGTATTGAAAATAAAGGTCAATGAGTCTGGGTGATTCATACAACATAGATACAACAACATCTTTTTCCATAGGACTGCAAATCCTCCACTTCTGCCACGAGGAGGAACTAGACATGTGTAATCAAATCCTTAAGAGACAACAGCATCTATTAGTACATCATTCTTCTTCATAGTTTCTATAAGAAATAAAATATCTGGAGAAACTTTGAAACAAAGCTCCTTTAGACGATCTTTTGTCAGCGGCGCACGTAGTCCCTGACAGTTCCAGGAGATGATCTTCAAGGAAATAGTGGGGGTACCGCCCCCCCCCCCCCCCCCCCCCCCCCCCCCCCCCCCCGCGTGAGTCAATCGACTCGATCTTCTCCTTCTTACAAACCGGAAGCAGGTCCAACCGGCTTGTTGGTGAATCTTCAATGTCCCAGTCCACAATCTCCCCACGCTTACGTTTTTTCACAAAGAAATCCTCTTCTTCCTTCACATACTCGTCAAATCCACTCATGTACTCCTCCTCTGGCATTCGCGGTTCCATGGGGTTGTAGAAAGCATCATGATCCTTAGGAACAGACGAATCTGGTGACATAACAGTGAACTCCGGTTCGTTGTAAAGAGAATCGAGTCCAGGAATACATATAGTATTATCGTCAGGGATAGTAACCCGAACAAAACCAGAGAGTGGTGGGATCATTTGCCTAATCTTAGTTTCCTCGGGAATCTCTTTGGCCTTATCCAGCAATTGCAGCCAAGTACGTAACTCTCCTTTTTGGAACTTTCCTTTTACCAACTTTGCTTTGATGTAACGAATTGTTTCTGCCGGCATATCAGTATCAAAGTGTGGTATAAATCTCTTACACTCAACAGCAGCAGAAGACGATCCAGGACAGTCATTGTTACCAGATTCCTCCTTTGGAAACACCATTCTAGTAACAGGGGCAGTATGTGTAGCAGCATCAGGAACAGGGGCGTCCGGTGGAGTAGACTGGTCTTCATCACCATTGTTTTCTGGATCATGTGGATCAACAGGAGGATCAGGAATGTCATCCTCAGGATCGTTTTGAGGACAGTCCTTGAATTCATGACTGAGCATTCCGCATTTGACGCAAAAATTCCAAAGCTTTTCATAACGGAATTTCAGGGTAGTGTTTTCGTTAGGACTGAATTGGAAGTTCCTCTGGAACTTTAATGGATGATCAATGTTCCAATCAATCTTGGCGCGAACAAAGTCTGTTAAATTAGCGACCTCATCGAACTCAATATCACGAACATGACCTATAATATCTGCAATGAACTCCACCATCCGTCGATTGAGGAATTGCGAAGGGATGCCTCTTATCTGTACCCAAAAAGGTATGATTTTGAGGTCGTTTGGAGTTAAAGTTGCATCCCATCGTGAGTCACTAGCATCCATTCTCTGAAGGACCACGGCCCGCGGCGGAGAACAAGATTCAGAGCTTCTTCTGACCGGAAAACGAATTGAAACTTTCTTGGCTCTACAATACGACCCACAACTTCATCGGAAAGCTCCCACAGACGAGGCATCTGTCCAATAAGGGCGCGCATATTTTGTTTTTGAGGATTAACAAGTACACCCACAATTGAAAAGCAGTTGGCTTGTACTGCCTGAGCACAAATCGCTGCCGGTAAAGCAATCGGTGCTTCATGAACACCTAAATCAATTTCTTGCTTTTTTCTTCTTAGATTGTCGCTCATCTTTCCCAGTAGTGACTTAGGTAAAAAAATGTATTTCTCTCTCTTCTCTCTCTCTCTCTCTCTCTCTCTCTCTCTCTCTCTCTCTCTCTCTCTCTCTCTCTCTCTCTCTCTCTCTCTCTCTCTCTCTCAGCGATTTTTTCGCATCAAAAAAAATTCTTTGTCTCTCTTTGAGAGTTCTTGTCCGACAGTTAATTCCCATGAATCATTGGTATCTCGTCGATTTTTGCACACTAGGCTATCACGAGTCCATTCCTACACGAATCTACCCAAACACCACACATCCTTCCACGTCTAGAGTCCTCACGGTTCCTTATCTTTACCACGATCCAAGTCAGTTCCTGAAGCCATACAATCACAGAACGTAAACAATTTGTCTGATACCCTAACATACGGATCTAATATTGCATGGTTGGTTCCTTAATTAATTCATCATATAATCACAAGTATAAATATAACATCACACGACCAAGATCAGATCATCATCCAAATCATGCCAACAATTATAATAAATTCCCACATCGGTTTAAATCCAATGCGATCTAACCCATCAGTTAAGACCACCAAGAATCCAATCATGGGCAAGTCCGGCCGATGGACCAGGACATCTTTCCTGAACCGGCCAAGGCCATGGTTCAGTGCCACTCTGTCTGAATCATCAGACTCGATCAGAAACAGAGTAATAAGATGAAGATTAAAAACTAAAACAGAGATGGGTGCAACCGCTAGAAAAGATCGGACCATAAGCACGGACAGATCAACCGCCGGCTATGTCCGATGGTCCACGGTCCACACCTCTTACCTTAGGCGTAGCTCCCCTGGGGCCAAGTCCTTCTTCTTCTCCTTTTCCTTCTCTTTATGACGAGTATCCATGGCGCCTCTGGTTCCCACGGATAAAACCTTCACCGGAAAGATAAGCACCACCACACACAGGGAATATCACCAAACGGTCGGTCTCTCTCTTAATCTTTCTCTCACGATTTTTCCAGACTTTTCCCTAAGGAAATTCATGCATTTTTCGACAACCAGAGACTGATATATATAGGGGAAGGACGTCCCAACCGCCCTTGGGCAAACCGGTACGGAGGAGTGGCCGAATGGGTGTGTTTGTTGCCTTTGGCACCCTTTCGCCTATTAACTGCATTTAACTGCCCCTTTGACTGTTTCTTCAAACGAAAACCAACACCCGAGCCCTTGCCCAATGTCCTGGTCCGATCGTTGTTGCACACGGACCAACTGTCCCACACGGACCGTTGGTACGGTCCGGTAACCGCTCGTACCCAACCACACTGGTCCGGACCGGAACACTCCGCCATGCTGAGATGAGCTAGCCACCAGCTACCCCAGAAGAGTGAGCTAGTACATCATCTCCAGTGAGCTAACCAAAACTATGTGAGCTAGCTCCAAGCTTCACCTAGCTGATTGAGCTTGACCCGGACCTCGTCCAGCTTCCGGATCACTCGTCCAGCTCCCTTCTACTTGTCTCCGTCTCATTCTGGTTAAGTCTCAGCTGTTTGATGCCCTTAACCTTCAGTTTTGACCATGATACGCTTATCTTTAGGTCTTATGACCTGACTGGTGCGTTTCCTCGCACCATGGTCCGTCCGGACGATCCTATCTAGGATCGGGGACATGACAGTAAATGATTTTCTGGTTTCCGGAGAACTGGATTCAAGGTTAAACATTACTAATATCTGTATGTTCCCAAAAACAAAGAGACCTACAAGGATGATGGAACTAAGGCCAATAAGTCTCTGTAATGTAGGGTATAAGATCATTTTAAAGGTTTTGTGTCAGCGGCTGAAAACATGTCTTCCCTTACTTATATCGGAAACTCAATCGGCATTCATGGCAGGAAGGTTGATTTCAGATAACATTCTTATAGCTCAGGAAATGTTCCACGGCTTAAGAACCAACAAAGCATGCCAAGGAAAGTTTATGGAAATTAAGACGGATATGAGTAAGGCGTATAATAGGGTGGAATGGAGTTTTATTCACGCTCTACTACAGAGAATGGGTTTCGACTCTCATTGGATCTCACTAATGATGGAGTGCATATCATCGTTCAATATAGGGTTCTATTGAATGGTCATCCACGTGGTCTTATAATTCCTCATAGAGGGTTACGTCAAGGGGATCCTTTATCTCCTTATCTTTTCATTATGTGCATTGAGGCTTTAATTGCAAATATCAAAAAAGGCTGAAACAAGAAAACAATTAACAGGAATGAAGGTGGTCAGAGCTTGTCCATCGATATCTCATCTCCTCTTTGCAGATGATAGCCCCTTTTTTTGCAAGGCGCAAAAAGAAGTGTGTCAAACCATTCTTAGGATTTTAAAGGAATATCAGGCGGTATCAGGTCAACTTATAAATTTTCAAAAATCTTCGATCCAATTTGTCCATAAGATTGAAGAGTCCAACCGACAAAAGCTGAGGGATATTCTGGGCATACATAATTTAGGGGGAATGGGTTCTTACTTGGCACTGCCAGAAAATTTGGGAGGTTCCAAGATACAGGTCTTCAGTTTTGTGCAGGATCGCTTAAATAATAGAGTCAATGGTTGGACTTTTAAATTCTTCACAAAGGGAGGGAAGGAAGTGATCATTAAATCAGTGGTAACAGCCTTACCAAATCATGTGATGTCCTGCTATCGTTTACCCAAAACAACCGTAAAGAAACTGACAAGTGCGGTAGCAAAATTTCGGTGGAGTCCAGGGGGAAGTACAAAGGGTTTACACTGGAAATCATGGGACAAAGTATGCACGAATAAGGATGAAGGTGGTATGGGCTTTAAGGACATCACTGACTTTAATGCAGCGATGCTATGGAAGCAGTTGTGGCACCTGATAGAGAAGCCAAATACATTATTTTCACGAGTTTTCAAAGGACGTTATTTCAGGAATGCATCACCCCTAGAACTGATACGATCATACTCTATGTCATATGGCTGGCGGAGTATTGTATCTGCTAGATCTCTGGTAAGCAAATGACTAATCAAAAGGGTGGGATCATGATCCTCTATATATGTATGGAACGATCCATGGCTCCAAATCACTCGCCCGCGACCAGCAAATAAAAATCAACACAATTTTGCCCCTGATCTTACAGTGGATTCTCTCATTGATTCTGCTTCGCGAACTTGGAATTCGCAGGTAATTCGGGCTGTAGTGGATCCCCGGGAAGTGAAAATTAAAGAAAGCATACCACTGAGCGGGACTAAGATGACAGATAAAGATGAATGGCATTTCACACAAAATGGGAAATACATGGTTAAATCAGGATATCATGCAGAACGGGTTTATCCAGATAGAGATAAACCACCAATAGTGTTTGGACCTACAGTTGATCTTTTAAAGGCGTTCTGTTGGAAAGTAAGATGTCCACCGAAGATAAAACACTTTCTTTGGCAATTGGTGTCGGGATGTATAGTAGTTAAGAAAAATCTGCAAGCAAGAGGAATACAAGGGGATATTTTCTGTGTCAGATGTGGGGCTGCTGAGGTATCGATAAACCATGTGTTTTTTGAGTGTCCTCCAGCAATTCAGGTCTGGACGCTCTCAAAGATACCATCAAACATAGATATCTTTCCAACTTGCTCTCTCTTTACAAACATGGATCATCTTTTCTAGAGAGTTCTCCCGCAGGTGGACGATCATCAGTTTGCATGGATACTATGGTATATTTGGAAAGGCAGGAATAATAAAGTGTTCAGTAATCTGGACGTTGACCCCAGGGAAACACTTACATTGGCCACTACCGAATCAATATTGTGGGCTGAGGTACATGTTTCAATTACAGCGAGGACGGTACCACATAATGTGGATGCCACTCTATTACCAACTTCAGGACGGTGGTGTTTCACAGATGGTTCCTGGAAAGATAATATTTTTTTCTCCGGACAAGGTTCGTATAGTACATTAGAAGATTTTTATGATCTGATGGGGGCAAGAAATGTCAGGGCTAGCCTTTTCCCCTCTTCACGCGGAGGTGGAAGCCCCAGTCTGGGCAATAGAATGCATGAGGAATTTAAGTCAATTTCAGCTTACGTTTGCAACGGATTGTTCTCAATTGGTGAAAATGGTTTCAGAACCAGAAGAATGGCCAGCTTTTGCAAGTTATTTGGAAGATATTAAGACCCTGAAAGAGAGCTTCTCAAGCTCAGAGATCGTTCATGTACCATGGACGAAGAATTTAAAGGCGGACAGTCTAGCACGCAGTGTCAGGAAACAACCGTCTTTCATCGTTCAAATGGACGCAGATCTCCCAGTTTGGTTCACAGAGTCAGTTTCAGTTTGTTTTTAAGTTGATAACAAACAAAAAAGTTAATAACAAAATAATCAAAAAATTAATATCATAACATTCAAAATATCATATACCGATAAAATATACAAAATAATATGATTGTGGCTCTCTATATAAAATCTATTAAAATAATATGGCTAAATTACTAATCTGAATAATGTATTTACTTATAAAATCTTGAATTATACTAAAATAATATATGCTAAAGTACATTTTTAAACACAATATGAAAATAGAAATTATCCTAAAGAAATATTCTTTTTATAGTATAACTAAATAAAATTTTAAAATGTGTTATATGCATCAATAAAAAAAATTTGAAAGAGATTCTCTATTTGATTATTCCATATTATGAATTTATTGTATCGAACTTTAAATTATGGGTCCGACTGGTAATGGTTATAGCTTTAAAATTTTTGCTGTAGAAAAAAAGCTGTAAACTTTTTGCTGTAACTTTGGATTTTATTGCTGTAGATTTTATGGAAAGCTCCAAAAATTGCTTTAAATATTTGACTCTAGAAAGCACTTGTACAGCTGTAGGTTATCACAGAAACTGTGATTTTTAAAAAATCATTAAAACTTGATTGCTGTGAATTTGGTACTGTAGAAATAAATAGTGCTCTGGACAGCACTTACAACTATTACCAATCACACCCTATATTAGCATAACATAGTAAAACGTATAAAGCAAATCATTATATATGAATAATGTTGAATAAGAAACTTAACTAATAAGATTATAGAGATACAAAATATATGATATTAAAATATAAATCATATATTTACAAACTATGCGATAATATCAAAATTATACATTTATAAAATGAAAGGTTATCCGATCCGTGCGGATCAAAGTCTAATTCATGTTTTAAATTTTGATTAATTGCATGACCAAAAAACAAGATTTGTATGATTCATTTTCTCACAATAACTTCTTTAACATCATTTCTCATAATTACTAAAAAAACAAAATATATATATTATATAAATATTTATATATATTCATTCAATTTTAGCGCAAACTGGATAAGAT
This sequence comes from Brassica juncea, assembly GCA_018703725.1. NCBI lineage: Eukaryota > Viridiplantae > Streptophyta > Magnoliopsida > Brassicales > Brassicaceae > Brassica > Brassica juncea. Next base: position 17,497,951 of record CM031941.1, on the reverse strand, counting down.
AACATCCAATAAGAATCAGGTATATCAAAGAAAGTCCAGTAAGAGCCACAAAATCTCACGAACCAGATACTCTGTCATGCCACATCGGCATATGCAATCTCAAGTCTATTAGATTTGCTTATTTCGTCAGCACATACTGAAGTCAATCTGATTTAAATTTCATAAGAGCCACAAAATTTCACAAAAAAATAATGGCAACGTCTGCATCTCCAATGGCGAGCCAGCTAAGAAGAAGCTTCTCTTCCGCTAGTAAGGCGAGGCGTCTCGCTGTTCCTAAGGGCATCTCCGGCGCGCCTTTCTACGTTTCACCGACCAAGAGAACGTTTTCTTTCACCGTCCGAGCTGTCCAGTCAGACAAGGTATCTTCTTTAAGTTAACAATCGTATACGATGCAGATCAGATTGTGCCAAATCTGAAAATTACTTAAGCACACACATATGTCAACACCATAATCAGTCATGCGGTATCATATATCTAAGGAAAATTAGGAAAATCAATATTTTATGTATATTATTATCTATTTTATTAATTCAGAAGTACACTTTAAAAATACCCTTTAGTTTTTCAACTTATTTACAATGGCATGCCACTAAGACTATTAATTAAATTTCCTATTTTAATGCTTGTCTTTTTCAGTTCCATTAATGTGTTGTCTTAAAATAAAATTTAACTTCCTAATTAAATCAATTTCAATTTTATTTTTACTATTAAAATAGTTTCCTAATATTTCCTAAAATAATTTTAGCATTAATATGACGATTTAATAATTTCCTAAAATAACTATATGACGATTTAATAATTTCCTAAAATAACTATTTGTTATATAATTCACTTTTATTAATTCTTTACAAATCTTAAATCAACATTTTAATATATTATATATCCATAAAATCTGAATAAATGAATTGATGTTACAAAATCTATACTTTATTTATCTATTTCATGTATCTTACTAACTCATAGTTATTTATTTTGATATATTTGAAATTATCGAAATTGAATAATATATTTCATATATAATGTATCATTATCTATCTTTTTATTTATTTTCCGTATTCTTTATATAATACTAAATATTCGTGACACATTTGATTGTTAATAAAAATGCAAAAAAAAACTCAATGTAATAAAACTAACTATTACAAATGCATCATTGGTGTAAGCAAAAAATAAAATAAATACCCGCCCGGCCGGGCGGGTCAAGGTCTAGTTTAGGATTAAATGGCCAGAACAGGTTATGACTAGTTTTAATGATTTTATAGAACTTCTTCTACGGTACATCATGACTGAAAAGAATGAGAACTTGGGGTTTGACATATGTATTAGAAAGTTATACGCATCCATATTCATATATAGATATTGATCTAACAGTTAATATACAAATAATCTGACATGGATAACTTGGCAGCCAACATTCCAAGTGATCCAACCAATCAACGGCGATCCATTCATCGGAAGTTTAGAAACTCCAGTAACGTCAAGCCCATTGATCGCGTGGTATCTCTCCAACCTCCCAGCTTACCGCACGGCCGTCAACCCTCTCCTTCGTGGTGTCGAAGTGGGTTTGGCCCATGGTTTCCTCTTAGTGGGCCCATTTGTCAAAGCAGGTCCATTAAGGAACACTGCCTACGCTGGCTCCGCCGGCTCTTTAGCCGCTGCTGGTCTTGTAGTCATCCTCAGCATGTGCCTCACTATCTATGGAATCTCTTCGTTCAAGGAAGGAGAGCCATCGAATGCACCAAGTTTGACTTTGACCGGGCGGAAGAAGCAACCGGACCAGCTTCAGACAGCAGAGGGATGGGCTAAGTTCACTGGAGGGTTCTTCTTCGGAGGGATCTCTGGTGTGACTTGGGCTTACTTCCTTCTCTACGTTCTTGACCTTCCTTACTTCGTCAAATGAATGTAGTTAAAAATATGAGCTTTCACCAATATTCTCGACTTGCAAATACTCTCTTGCATAATTGTTTTTTACTCTTGTCTTCATCAAGAATCTTGAATCTCATGGTGCTTAAACTATATTACTATGAATGTTTTCTCAGCTTTTTCTTCGTGTTTGTTGAGATTAATTTATTTCTGTATTAAAATTGTTCTAAACTGAGTTCGTAATATTGACACTACAAATATCAACTAATATGAATATGGAGATATTTTTGTTTTAATTATGTTCTGAATTAAAAAAATACTCATCAATAAATTTACTACTGATATGAAAATAAAAGTAAATATTTGCACGGTCCAAACTAAAGACACAATATAAAACAATTTCAAAAAAAAATCATATAGGAACAAATCGGATCGATGATTTGATGAGGTTTCAAGACAAATAAAAAAACGTAACATGGATTTTCTTATTAATTTTCTATAAATTTTTGGTGAAATTTACATATAAAAGTAATGGATATATTGGTTAATTTATTTAGAAAAAGGATTGTTTAAAAAGAAAATCAAAAAGACGAATAGTTTTAGAATAGAGTGAATTTGTTAGAAAACCAAAACAAAGTGCGATATTAGAAAAATGTCCATTATGACAATAAGTGAGAGAGAGAAAGTAGGGAGAGAAAGTAGATCTCACCTTGGGTCTGGCGAACGGCCGACGCATGAGCGTGTGTGCCATCGCCGGAGCTCCTCGTTCTTCAGCAAAAATCATTCATCCTTTGCCTCTTCTCCATCTCTTCTATCTTCCGCCATGTCTGAGTTCTGGCAAGCCCCCATCCGTGGTGGTTCTGTTCTTGGAGTCAAGATGCGGTCATGTGGAGGTTATGGCGCGGTGAAGGTGTATTATCAGTTAAGTTTTGTTTCCGGGAGATGGAGGCTCCTACAGCTCCGTCGTCGGGTCTAGTCTCCGGGGGGTGAAGGCTATCATAGCTTTGCGTCACCGGCTTTAAGTATTTCATTCTGTTGGTTAGGGTTTGGGTTCCGTTTATGGATCGGGAGTGGTTCTCGGTTGTCTTTTTAGTGGTTGAGGTTTTGCCTTGTCGGATAAGATCTCGATGATCGATGAAGCTCTCCGACGAGAAGACAGAGTGTAGAAGAACAGAGATGGTTTCGGCGGAGGTTCTAAGGTTTTATGAGCTCCGACGAAACGAGGGTTTCGATGGTGTTGCTCCGGCGGCGTCTCGAGGCGGTGACGGTCAAGTCGAGGTGGTAGCGACGCGTGTCGTTCTGACGGTGTAGATTTTTCCACGTGTTCAGCCTCCAGCCTCCTTGACGCGTATATCGGCCAAAGTCGTCCGGGTTCTAATGTTTGGGCCGCTGGCCCATTTAGTGTATCTGTTTTAGCCCGTAGGCTTTTGGGCCTCTGGCTGTTTGTTATTGTAGTTGGGCTTCGGTCGTGTATTCTGGGCTTGGCCCGTTTTATCAATAAAAACTTGGCAGAAAAAAAAGAAAATGCCCACTACAGTAAAACTATTGGATGCACAGCGTACGTGTCATACTACAAATTACATTTATATCCTTTTTCACTCTCTTTAGAATAATACGGAATGCAGGCCTAAAGGTAAGGAGATAGTAGATAGCTATAGATTCTGTAAATATTTTATAAGTTTTTCATGTTGGATTCCTTCTAGATGGAGGAAACTCATTGGATTTGGTTGGTGATAACCAAACTTAGAAGTTGGACCATTTGTATTAGTCCATGAGATTAGTATTGGGCCTTGGAGGTTATTAAGGTTAGTGAGACACATATATATTGTCTCTTGACCTAATTTTTATAGAGAGACTTACAAGAATCAAACAAAGACAAAAGAGAGAAAAGAGAGAAGGAGGCAGAATTTCGTCTGGGTTTGTCAAGGCAGATTTGGAGGGTCAAACGGATCTCGATCAGGCTGATATTTTGTGGAAAGCTTCTTCAGTCAGTGAGTTAAAGGTTCACCGAAGGGATTTGGATTTCAACGGTTGGATCTTCTGTTGTCTGGGTTTTAGTGAAGCTGGTCGTCACAGTTCTTCAGCAGTGCTGTCTTGAGTGTTTGGTAAATCTGACGGTGAGATCTTCTCTGATTGAGCTGAAATTTGGCAGAGGTGTTTTTGACTGGTTTATCTTGGATTTTTACGGTGGGATTAGTCTCTGGTTACCGGACTCCTTGTGAACTGAGGTCATTTGGTTGCTGCCGGTTTTGAAGCTTTGTGTTGCTCTCTTGTGTGTTGTTGTTCTTGTGTTGGAGATAGATTTGTAGCTGAGTCTCTGTTCTGTTCAGGTTTTCGAACAGGGAGGACGTGGTTGTACTCACATACATTTATATAGTGGATTGTTGAGTGGACTACGGTCCCGTGGTTTTTCCTTCTCACATCGAGAAGGTTTTCCACGTAAAAAGTGCTTGTCTCATTTTGTTATTGCTTATTATATATCCTGCCATTGTCGAAGTATTTTCCTCATAGATTCACACAAAAAGGGGAACGAGATCGTGAACATTCCGCTGCGCGTGTCCGTTATTCTGGTTTTAGAACTTTGGGTTTGATAACTTCGGGTTATTGTTGCTTGTGTGAATGATGGAGAAGATGGGCAGGATGGAGAATATGGGCAGGATGATAAGCTTGAATGGTGCTAACTATCATCTATGGAAGGGCAAGATGGAGGATTTGCTCTTTGTTAAAGAATTTCATGTTCCTGTTTTCGAGGAGAAGAAACCTGAAAAGAAGACGGATGAAGAGTGGAAGATGCAGCATCGCCAAGTGTGTGGGTTGATAAGGCAGTGGGTAGATGATAATGTGTTGCATCATATTGAGACTGAGACGGATGCTCATTCTTTGTGGAAGAAGCTGGAGCAGCTGTATGCTAGGAAGACCGGAAATAACAAGATGTACATGATCAAGAAGTTGATTGAGCTGAGGTATCAGGAGGTGACTCCGATGACGGATCACTTGAATGCGTTTCAGGGATTGCTCAACAAGTTGTCTGATATGGGCATCAAGTTTGATGATGAGATTCACGGTCTGTGGATTCTCGGTACTTTACCGGACTCTTGGGAGGTTTTCAGGATGTCACTTTGTAACTCCGCGTCGGAAGGTGTTATTTCGATGGATTCAGTGAAGAACAGTGTTCTTAATGAGGAAGCAAGAAGGCAGTCGAATACTAGCAGTTCACGTTCAGATGTCTTTGTTACTGAGTCAAGGGGGAGGAGTTCAAGTAGAGATTCCAAGAGGGATAAGAACAGGAGCAGGAGCAAGTCTAATAGATTTGGAAATATGGAGTGCTATTTCTATCATAAGAAAGGGCACATGTAGAAAGATTGCTGGAAGTTGAAAAACAAGCAGCAAGGAAATCAAGAAGAAAAGGTGGATCGGGTGACTGTCACCGAAGATCAGTTTCTCATTCTTCTTGAGGGTGATGCCATTAATGTCACATGCCAGGACACCAGTTGGGTGATTGATAGTGGAGCTGCTACTCATGCCACATCACAGCGGGATTTGTTTTCTACCTACACTACGGGTAACTATGGTTCTGTGAAGATGGGGAATGATGCGATGGCTCAGGTTGCTTGCATTGGTGATATTTGCTTGGAGACTAGTCTTGGTACTAGGCTGGTGCTTAAGGATGTTAAGCATGTCCCAGATATTCGGATCAATCTGATTTTGACGGGAAGACTTGATGATGAGGGTTATTTCAGTTTGCACGGTGGTGGTAAATGGAAGCTTTCTCGTGGTTCTTTGATTGTGGCTCGAGGTGAGAAGTCTTCATCTTTCTATTGGATGCAGGCTAAGGTCTCCAAGGATGTTGTTAATGCGGTGGAAAATGATAATGCCATGGAGTTATGGCATAAGAGACTCGGTCACATGAGTGAGAAGGGAATGTCTGTGTTGTCTAAGAATGAGGTGATTCCAGGAATCTCTGGTCTGCACCTGCAGAAGTGTTCGCATTGCTTTGCGGGAAAACAACACAGAGTATCTTTCAAGTCTTCTGCGCCTTCTAGAAAACCCGGGGTACTCGATTTGGTACATTCAGATGTGTGTGGTCCAATGAAGACAAGGTCTCTCTTGGCGGCGCATCATATTTTGTGACTTTCATTGATGATCATTCAAGAAAGTTGTGGGTATTTACTATGAGAACGAAGAATCAGGTGCTGGATTATTTCAAGCATTTTGTGGCATTGGTTGAGAGGCAAACAGGGAAGAAGCTGAAGTGTATCCGCAGTGTTAATGGTGGAGAGTATACTAGACCATTTGATGCTTATTGCAAAGAACATGGAATAAGACATCAGTTCACGCCGCCTAAGACTCCACAGTTGAATGGTTTGGCTGAAAGGATGAACAGGACGATTGTCGAGAGGATGAGATATTTGATCTCACAATCAGGCTTATCGATGAATTTCTGGGGAGAAGCTTTGAACGCGGTGGTTCATGTGCTGAATTTGTCACCAAGTGCTCCATTGGAGGGTGATATTCCAGAGAGGATTTGGACTGGTAAGGACGTTTCTTACAGTCACTTGAGGGTCTTTGGGTGTAAGGCGTTTGTTCATATTCCCAAGGATGGGAGAACGAAGCTTGAGATGAAGTCGTGACAGTGTGTGTTCATCGGTTATGGTCAGGATGAGTTCGGGTACAGATTTTATGATCCCGTTGCGAAGAAGCTCGTAAGGAGCAGAGATGTTGTGTTCATGGAAGATCAAACGATCAAGGACATTGATAAGTCCAAAAATCCAACTCAGATTTTTGAGGGTTTGATCGATACAGAGGCTACTACTTCTACATCGGTCCACGGTGAGGTTGAGGTTCAGGATGATACACCCAGTGCAGATGCTCCCGCACATGAAGATGGTAGTGGTGATCATGGTGACGATCATGGTGAGACACCAGCTGCTGAGAACCAACCTACTGTTGTTAGAAGATCCGCGAGAGGTCTTAAACCGTCGACAAGGTATGATCCTAGTGAGTATATTTTACTTACTGATGGGGGAGAGCCTGAAACCTATGATGAAGCTTTTCAGGATTAACACAAGGATATGTGGTTTGGTGCCATGGATGAGGAGATGGATTCTTTTGAAGAGAATCACACATTTGAGTTGGTGGATTTCCCTAAGGGCAAGATGCCTCTACTTAATAAATGGGTGTTCAGAATTAAGTATGAGGATGGAGATTTGCCACCAAGATACAAGACTAGATTGGTTGTAAAAGGCAACAGCCAAAAGAAGGGGATTGATTATGATGAAATCTTTTCTCCTGTTGTGAAGATATCATCCATTCGGGTTGTGCTTGGATTGGCAGCGAGCCTTGATCTAGAGATTGAGCAAATGGATGTGAAGACTGCTTTCCTTCATGGTGATTTGGAGAAAGAGATCTACATGGAACAACCGGAAGGCTATGTTAAAGAGGGCAAGGAAAATTTGGTTTGCCGCTTGAAGAAAAGTCTTTATGGATTGAAGCAAGCACCGAGACAGTGGTACATGAAGTTCAAGTCTGTTATGGGGGAGCATGGTTATGCAGAGACTGATTCAGACCAGTGCGTATTTGTGACGGTGTTTGGTGATGATGATTTTATCATCTTGTTGCTGTATGTCGATGATATATTGATTGTGGGCAGGAACATGGACATAATTAAGGAGCTGAAAGAGCAGCTCGGCATGTCCTTTGCCATGAAAGATATGGGTCCAGCGAAACAGATTCTCGGTATGAGAATTGTTCGAGACAGAGGTGAGAAGCTGATTCACTTATCTCAGGAGAAGTACATTGAAAAATTACTTAAAAGGTTTCACATGGACAAGTCTAAAGTGTTGAGCACTCCTCTTACTGCACACTTAGGACTTCGCAGTCAACAGTGTCCGAAGACATATGCGGAGAAGGAAGATATGGCGAAGGTTCCATATGCTTCTGCAGTGGGTAGTTTGATGTATGCCATGGTTTGTACAAGACCGGATTTAGCCTACGCCGTTGGAGTTGTCAGCAGGTTTCTCTCCAATCCTGGAAGAGAACATTGGAATGCTGTGAAGTGAATTTTGAGATATCTCCGAGGGACTTCTGATCTGAAGATTACATTTGGAGGTAAGAAGCCATTGCCTGTCAGTTTCACTGATTCTGACATGTCTGGAGATGTTGATTCTAGCAAGTCTACTTCTGGTTACCTGGTAACGTTTGCAGGTGGAGCTGTGGCATGGCAGTCAAGGTTGCAAAAGTGTGTTGCATTATCCACCACTGAGGCAGAGTTCATTGCTGCAACTGAAGCTTGTAAAGAGTTGTTGTGGATGAAGAACTTCTGTGAAGAGATCGGTTTCAAGAAATAAAAGTATGTGCTGCTTTTTGATAGTCAAAGCGCCATTTGTCTCGGGAAGAACTCTACATTTCATTCGAAGTCGAAACACATTCAGAGGAGGTATCATTGGATACGAGATGTGGTTGCTTCTAAGGAAGTGGAACATAAAAAAGTTCATACGGATGATAATGGAGCTGATATGATTACAAAGTCTTTGTCGAGGGAGAATCTTGAAGTATGCTGAGGGATAGCCGGAATGGCTGTTTCCTCCACCTAGTATGAGGGGGAGTTTGTTGGGTTCCTTCTAGATTGAGGAAACCCATTGGGTTTGGTTGGTGGTAACCAAACTTATAAGTTGGGCCATTGGTATTAGTCCATGAGATTAGTATTTGGTCTTGGAGGTTGTTAGGGTTAGTGAGACACATATATATTGTCTCTTGACCTAATTTTTGTAGAGAGACTTACAAGAATCAAACAAAGACAAAAGAGAGAAAAGAGAGAAGGAGGCAGAATTTCGTCTGGGTTTGTCAAGGCAGATTTGGAGGGTCAAACGGATCCTGATCGGGCTGATATTTTGTGGAAAACTTCTTCAGTCAGTGAGTTAAAGGTTCACCGAAGGGATTTGGATTTCAACGGTTGGATCTTCTGTTGTCTGGGTTTTAGTGAAGCTGGTCGTCACAGTTCTTCATCAGTGCTGTCTTGAGTGTTTGGTAAATCTGACAGTGAGATCTTCTCTGATTGAGCTGAAATTTGGCAGAGGTGTTTTTGACTGGTTTATCTTGGATTTGTAGGGTGGGATTAGTCTCTGGTTGCCGGAATCCTTGTGATCTGAGGTCGTTTGGTTGCTGCCGGTTTTGAAGCTTTGTGTTGCTCTCTTGTTGTTGTTGTTCTTGTGTTGGAGATAGCTTTGTAGCTGATTCTCTGTTCTGTTCAGGTTGTTGAACAGGGAGGACGTGGTTGTACTCACATACATTCACTACAAAAAAAGTTTCTATTCATAGGACATTGTCATAGCTCGTTTTTTTTTTTCATTATAGGACATCATTAGATAAATGCTATGATAGAGTTTTAGTAAGTGGGAACCTAAAAATGGCTTATCTGCGAAACACTTAGTGAAATTCAGTAATCTAATTTTTTTTTCCTCTCTCTAATCGGGGTTCCCTCTCTTCTCTCTCATTTTTCCCTCTTTCTCAGATGGAACCCTAAGAAAAATCCCCATTGATTCTCTATCTCAAAACAAAAAATCGAATCCAATCTCCATCATTCTCCATCTCGAAACGAATCTCCATCTCGAAACGAATCTACATCAAGCTCCATCCCGTAAACCACCGTCGCCGCTTCTCTCAGCCGCCACAGTTCTTTGATTCAACTCCAGTTGTACATCCCGAAGGTATCAGAAGTCCTAATTTTGACATCTCAATCTATGTTGAGCTCAAATGATTTGCATTATCTGTTCAAATCAATTTTGATATCCTTTAAATTGATTTGCAGTATCGTTTTATGCTCTGAATGATTTTAGTTTTATTTTTTCTTGCTTTTCTTTGTGTTATTAGTTGCTTTGATTTGCTTACTCATTTGTTTGGTATCGTTTATGCTCTGAATTATTTTGATATTTCAATGGATTACAAGCGAACGTATATGTTATTTGGTCTGATTCTGAGGACAACTTGACAAGTTATTTATGTTACGAAAAGGTTTAAAATTAGGTTCGAACACAGTATGATGGACAAAGCTTGGGTACATCTAAGCAGGTATTAATCTGAAGCTTATATCTTATGTTTTATTTGCAGTTTAGAGGCTTAACTTATTTCTTTTGTTTTCGTTTTGATTGTTAATGGAAGAGTTGATCTTCGATACGAGAAAGGGGCTTCACAGTTTGTCCGGGATGTGGCTTCAGCTATGGGAAGGATTGATATGATTATATGCCCGTGCATAGACTGCCGTAACATAGATCGTCATTCAGCAAGTGTGGTACTTGATCATCTTGTTACCAGGGGTATGGAAGAGGGTTATAAGATGAGGGCTGATTGGTATCTACATGGAGAATTGAACGCAGAGGTTGCAGATAAATGCAGAGTGAGTGAATGGAACGATGAGATCTTTGGGTTGTTCAGAGCTGCTGAGTATTTTGATGAAGTGTTAGCTGGTACAGGAGGTTTATCTGAGATGGCAGAGGGAGACGACAAGAAAGAGGATGATTTCTTGGCGAAGCTAGCTGACGCTGAAACTCCCTTGTATGATTGTATCCAAGCTGTGCAAGCCATAGAAAGTTGTCTACAATTGTGTCATTGTTCAGATTGAAGACTCAAAATGGATGGTCAGACAAGAGTTTCAATGATCTGCTAGAGACATTGCCGGACATGTTACTAGAAGAAAACGTCCTGCACACATCACTCTACGACGTGAAGAAGTTTTTGAAATCATTTGATATGGGTTACGAGAAGATCCATGCTTGTGTCAACGACTGCATCCTTTTCAGAAAGAAGTTCAAGAAGCTTGAGAAGTGTCCTAAAGGCAAGCTTCAAGATGGAAGACTAATATGCACACTGGTGAGAAGAAGAACGGCGTTCCACAGAAAGTTTTACGCTACTTTCCTGTAATACCACGACTGAAGCGAATGTTCGGGTCTGAGGAAACGGCCAAGGATTTAAGGTGGCACTTTACCAACAAAAGCAGTGATGGAAAGCTGCGTCATCCTGTTGATTCCGTGACATGGGAGCATATGAATGCCAAATACCCTACATTTGCAGCTGAAGAAAGGAACCTGAGGCTTGGACTTTCAACGGATGGCTTCAATCCATTCAACATGAGGAATTCGATGTACAGTTGCTGGCCGGTCTTGTTAGTTAACTACAACTTACCACCTGACTTATGCATGAAGAAGGAGAACATTATGCTTTCTTTGTTGATTCCTGGTCCACATCAGCCTGGTAATAGCATAGATGTGTACTTAGAACCCTTAATCGACGATCTTAACAGTCTGTGGAGCGTTGGAGAGGTAACATACGACGCTCTTACTCGATCTGCTTTCACACTCAAGGCGATGCTGCTACGGACGATCAGTGATTTTCCAGCTTATAGAAATCTTGCAGACTGCAAAGTCAAGGGGAAAATGGGATGTCTGTTATGTGGGAAGAATACAGATAGCATGTGGCTGAAGTTCAGCAGAAAACATGTCTACATGTGCCACAGGAAGCGTCTGCCACGAACTCATAGATTAGAGGAAAGAAGAAATGGTTTTATGGAAAAGCTGAACAAGGGAGAAGGGGAAGAATACTCACTGGACATGACATTTCTCAACATCTGGGAAATTTCCACAATGATTTCGGAAATTTTAAAAGAACTGCAACTAAGAGAAAAAGGATTCAGTGTTCAACTGAGAAAGGGTCTGATAGTGAGTGTTTCTCTAGCGAATCAGAGGAAGAGGAAGAGGAAGAAGTACAAGTTGATGAGGATGAGTTATCTAGATGGAAGAAAAGGCCTATCTTCTTCAAGCTACCTTATTGGGAGGTAAGATGCTTGTTTCTGTTGCTTTAATTGTTTTCCATTGTCACAGATTTTTAATTTATGTTTCCTCGCTCTTATGTTTAGGAACTTCCGGTGAGGCACAACTTAGATGTAATGAATGTGGAGAGAAATGTTGCTGCAAGCTTAGTTTCAACGTTGTTGGACTGTGGTAAATCAAAGGATGATCTTGCGGCTCGTAAGGATCTGGAGGAGCTTGGGATTAGGCCGGATCTGCACTCTAAAATGCAAGGTAAACGAACCTATCTCCCTCCAGCACTGTGGTCTTTGTCGAAGACAGAAAAGAAGATATTTTGCAGGCGTCTATTTGACTTCAAAGGGCCAGATGGATATTGTTCTAACATATCAAGAGGTGTCTCAATGGATGACTGTAAAGTCAGTGGTCTAAAATCACATGACTACCATGTCTTGATGCAACAACTTCTGCCGATTTCACTTAAAGACTTGCTACCAAAAGGACCGAGGCTTACCATTTTTAGGTTATGCGCTTTCTTCAATCTGTTGTGTCAGAGAGTGATTGACATGGAGAAGCTGCTGGTTATGGAAGCTGAGATTGTTGAGACTCTGTGCATGTTTGAAAGATATTTTCCTCCAAGCTTCTTTGATATCATGCTCCATTTGACTGTGCATCTAGGAAGAGAAGCCCGGCTTGGTGGACCAGTCCAATTTAGATGGATGTACCCATTTGAAAGGTAAGATACATATGAATTAATGTTTTCATTATTTTACCAGTCTGTCTAAACTGACATTTGATTCAGGTACATGAAAGTCCTCAAAGACTTTGTGAGAAATCCTGCAAGACCAGAGGGATGCATAGCTGAGTGCTATCTAGCGGAGGAATGTATCCGGTTCTGCAGTGAATTCCTGAAGAAGACAACAAATGTTCAAGAAAAAATAGATAGAAACATGGACTATGAGAACAATTCTATCTTAGAGGGTCGTCCAATATCCACTGGTACATCAGTTAGTCTCACTTAGGTGGAAAAGAGAATTGCACATCTTGCTATCATCCAAAACATGGCTCTCGTCGAACCTTATGTAGAGTAAGTATATATTACTCTTTCAGTACACAATTTATATTACAATCAACAATTTTAAGTAATTTCTTCCTCTTTTCTATCTGTTACAAGTGAGCATCTACAGTATTTACAAGACACAGATGGAAGATGTCGTCGAGATGCATCAACGTTATGGAGTATGCATACAAAGAATTTTGCTTCGTGGCTAAAAGAGAAGGTAATGATGACTTTTATATAATTCTCCTCTTACACACTGCCTACTGAACTGATTAATGAATTGACATTACTTTATCAGGTGCCTCTTGATTCTACAGAACATAGTGACACACTTAAGTGGATAGCTTATGGTCCACGTTGTTCTGCAAGGTCATACACAGGGTTCATAGTTAATGGACAGAAATTTCACACAATATCAGTTGATCGGAAAAGTCAGAATAGTGGAGTATATTATGAGGCTACGGCAGTGTGTAGAGCTAGTGCTAAAGATACATCACAGGTGGTAGATTTGGTATCTTACTACGGCAGAGTCACATATATAATTTTGATGGATTATAATGTCTTCTACGTTCCTCTATTCCGTTGTCAGTGGGCAGTAAAGGGCAATGGAGTGAAGATCGGAGATGGGTTTACACTTGTTAACATGTCTCATAGTCAAGCCTCCTTTGCAAGTGACCCGTACATACTAGCATCTCAAGCGAAGCAAGTTTTTTACTCTAGAGAAGACGAGTCATCAAACTGGTATATTGTCATGAAAGGTCCTTCTAGAAGATACAGTAAGGAAGATATGCAAGAGGGAATTGCAGACATTGGGCCACTACCGTCGAATGTTGACATGGACGTTGACATTGATGAAGCTGACAATGCCCGAACTGATTGCGAAAGGATATATGTGTGAAACGTAGCTTCTTTTTGTATTTGAGTGCTAGGGTTTGCTTGGTCTTTTGAATGCTTGTTTGCTTGGTCATTGTATTTGAGATTGTTGTGTGATTGCTTAAGTGTTGTGTTGAGTAGATTTAACTCTGTATTTCTTATAATGTTTCAGGTAAATTGAGATGGGACGTCCAAAGCAGAAAAAAGCTGGAAAGAAAGGAAATAAGAAACCAAAAAACGTAGATGAAGAAATTGAGTTTGTTTGTACTATCCAAACACATCATCAAGAACAGGACCAAGAGCAGGATGTGCAGGAACCAGAGCAGGATGTGCAGGAAAACGAGCCAGGACAGGAGCATGATCAGGAAAACGACCCAGAACAAGAGTAGGAAGTTTCTCATCAACATGAAGGTGAGATAGAACATATGCTGGAGCCTGAAGGTGGAAGCTGTCGTAAGAGAAAGCGTGGACCAACTATGATGAGAGGCTTGGCCAAAGATCCAAACACCAGAGTTCATGTGGATTTCACTTTTATGGGAGAAGCATATGGTCCTGGTCAGTGAAGCTGTCTTCATATTTAGGTACGCTGGTAAGGGAACACGTGCCTGTTACAGTAGAGAATTGGAAAAAAATCACAGAAGAAGTGAAGACAGTGCTCTGGAAATCAGTCCAGGTAACTGTTTGTATACAAGGTTTGAAGTTGATGAGGAGTATGTGTGTTTGTTAACTATGTTTGTTACTTGTTTGTTAACTATGTGTGCAGGCAAGGTTTGAAGTTGATGAGGAGTACCAAAGAGTTGCAGTTCTGAAGCAGATGGGAGCTTTATGGAGGTCATCCAAGTCACGACTAGTAACCCAAATCAATGAAGCTGAAAATAACCAACAAAGGATGAATCTCAGATCCAAGAATGTGCCTCCAGTTGAATGGCGCAAATTTTTGAAGCTGAAAACAAGCCAAGAATTCAAGGTATACATTCCGAGTTGTTTAAGATCGTCATTACTATCTAGATTACATATTAACATACACAATGATAGGTTCTGAGTGATAGCTACAAGGAGAGGAGACGCAATCAGATTCCTCACAGTTGTAGTAGAAAGGGAATGGTTAGACTAGCAGAAGAGATGGTAAGAAAACTATCTTGTTGGTGTTTCCTTTTAAATGTTTAGACAAGTCATGTTGACATATATTATTGCCATAGAAAAATAGTTCTGAAGACCCATCTGAAGTGTCAAGACTTAAAGTCTGGGTGAAGTCACGTACAAGAAAAAATGGAACTCCTATAAACAAAAATGCCGCTGAGAAGATTGTGAGTAACATACATAATCGGTAACTCCTACTACAACAAACTTCTAATGTATCTGGTTAATGTGTTTGTAGTTTGCAGCAAAAGGCTGCTGAGATTGTTAAAGGTGCTAAGCGGACTGGTAAAAATGAAGATGAAGACACACTCATCCAGGTTTTAGGACCTGATAATCCTGGTCGTATGAGAGCAATGGGGAGAAATATCAGTAAGACGAAATTATCTTGCTTCAATGTCAACCACAAGTCTATTTCTGAAATGCAAGAAAAGCAATTTCATCTCCAGCAAAAGGTTAACGAGTTACAGTCTGAACTTGCAAAAGTTAAAAACCAGGTTAGATACATCTTGAAGAATAGATTAAGATAAGTGGTTAGATTGAGAAGCTTATGCTTTGTGTTTTTTTTTGTGTTTCAGAGAGAAGACAATGAAGTGGGGGAAAACTCGGCTGCAAGAGTAAGTGGTTATCACATAAGCTGATTAGCTATTTTACACTCTCACATTTTTAACTACTGACCATTTAACAGAGTGTGAACAAGATATCACATAAGAGGTGTCTTTTGATTGATTGGGCTGATGAAGAGGGGAACGTTGGTGAAGGCCAGATCCTCTCTTCTGACCCAAATGATATAGTCAATGACAGTCGCTTAGGCCCTTCGGATCTTAAAGTATTGGTTGAAGCTGCTACTGAACCGGAAGCATTCCTCTGGCGACCTGCGAGTAACATGTGCTGAATAAAGGAAGCTGTGGGTCATATTATTGCATGGCCGAAGAATAAATGTGTGGAACTAGGTCTGGGGCTTGATCTAGAAGACATTGCACCAATGGTAATGTTTTTCTATTGCACTCACGAATAAAGTAAGTTCATGATATCGTGCTAAAGATAATTTTGTTTTCTGAATGTGTTTGACAGGGATCAAGAGCAACTTCTCTCAACAAATGCAAACTACTAGATTTGTCTGATGATTCTGTAGTTATCGGTGAAGGGCGTTGGGAGACAAAAGAAGCAAAAGCATTGGTGAACGGACTTCCTCTCGGTCCTAAAGCGGTTAAAGTATTCCTGGATGTTGTACATGAGGAGGGTACATATTTATGGAGGCCTACCATGGATCTAGCATACCTTGACGACTGCTTACACTCTTTTATATCATGGCCTATTCGGAAAGTTGTCTTTGACAATCCACCAGAAGCAACAACACAACAATCTCCTACTCCAAACAATGTCTCTTCAGTAGGATACGGAAGAGAAATAGGTATCAAAGTTACATCTGTTGGTTCTAAGTCTCCTGCTGCTAAAAGTGTTAGAAAATGTGCAAAATCTGTAGCAACAACATCAACATCAACTCCTACTGAGGAGTCTCCACCAACTGATCAAGTAAATTTATAACTTATAATTTGCATTCATCTGCTTATATTAATCTTTGAGTTTTAAGTAATGTAAATGTCTTTTGAAAAGTGTTTGCTTAAGCATGGATCTCAAGCAATGAAACAGAATCAAAAGTGCAAACTGATGGACATTGGTGAGAGGAAACAAGTAGTTGCTGAAGGTCGTGTGCATTCAACAGACCCATCTCAGATGGTCCACTTTGTGTGCTTGGGACCGAAAGCGGCTAGAGTGTGGGTAGATGCTGTGATTGTCGATGATGCAGAAGTTTGGAGGAAGACAGATGAAATCGAGTGTTTGAAAGATACACATGGTTCATCGATTGCATGGCCACTTGAGAAATTGGTCATATTCTAAGATGCTTTAAGTGTTATGTTTTGTGTGTATAAACTGATGAGTGTTTTTATTGCATAACTGATCACAGTTTCAATTGTTGCAGACTGCAGGGGAAATGAAGAACTTAGGTCCAGACTTAGCTAGTTTTAAGCTAGGCAGATCAACTTAATGTATGATATTATTTCTTGTCTTTAGTATCTGTTTTCAAACGGCATCAGTAACTCTTGTGTAATGACTTATGTATGTGGAACCTATTTTATGAATGGATTTGTTTGGTTATGGATTTCTGGTTTGGTGAAACAGGATTTCGAAATTAACAATCATAGCTCTTAGACACAATAACCATAGCTAAAAAAAAGAGTTATACTTTAAGATCATAGCATTTAAAATTTCATACAATCTGAACTATCATAATACCTTTAAAAGCTATTACAATAGTTTAGTATAACACTTCTGAATAGCAATTACCAAAATAAATTATTGCTATTGTAGAAGTCTCTACAATGGCACCAAATATGTATCGTAATCACTTTATAACACCTAATAATCGTGCCATAGATTTAATAATAACATCACCTAACTATTGCTATCGTAAATAGACTTATCGTAGCATCGAAAAAAACGCTATCGTAGGGGGGATACCTATGATGGCTGCCGTATACATAGCATTTATGAATTCGCTATCAAACATCTAATATAGCATATAACCCGCACTGTCCATATTTCTTGTAGTGATTTATATAGTGGATTGTTGAGTGGACTATGGTCCCGTGGTTTTTCCTTCTCACATCGAGGATGTTTTCCACGTAAAAAGTGCTTGTCTTATTTAGTTATTGCTTATTATATATCCTGCCATTGTCGAAGTATTTTCCTCATAGATTCACACAAGAAAAGGGGAACGAGATCGTGAACATTCCGCTGCGCGTGTCCGTTTTTCCCAACAAAGTGGTATTAGAGCAAGTGTGATTTGCTTATCTGATCCCAACATTTCAGTAGATTATACAATATATTAAGATTTGTAAGCGTAACGCTTTTTTCTAAAAAAAAATCTGAACTACCGACTGTGCAAAGGAGAGAGAAGAGATAATGGCAAGAGAAATATGTAAAACCTACCAATTGTGCAAAGGAGAGAGAAGAGATAATGGCAAGAGAAAACATGTAAAACTGTGAGATTTTTGATATATCTTCTTCCTTCCTTTCTATCTCTAATAAAATTAGTCAGAGATGATGGTGAGATTGTTAGCAACAGATATTTACACGGCAGTGTGCATTCTGCACTTTGTTTCTTCTCATAAATCTCGAGCCTGTTAATCTACACTAAAACCGGATGCAAAACATTCAATCAGATATTGTATGGATTTCGATTCATGGCATCATCTACTTCACCAGCCTTCGTGTGATTCTTCCTGTGTTCAAATGCTGCCGATCTGTCGCATTGATCCTGTGTAGCTACTTTGTGCCAATCAACATGTGAGATTTCTCAATCAAAATCTTGAATGCGAAATAGCTATGGGACAATTAGCAACAAAATTCAAGAAGGTAATTACATTCATTTTTAAAAAATAATATTAGCTGGACAATAGTTTTGGTACCGCAAGTACAATATATATTAGCCATACAATAGTTTTGAAAATTTGGTATGTGTATGTTGTTGTCATTCAGTTAGCCAGATAAACAAAAAATCATATTTTCCCATTGCAGGTGCATATAAAGTTCCCAAGAAGTAGTATCACCAAGCTGGTTTAAACTTTAGGATCTGGAAACGTGAAAAAAAAATGGAGATAAAGGAAAAAATGCAGTGGGATATGAAATGCGTGCATGTATAAGTCGAGGAAAGATAAATATCACATTAACTTTTTGTATAGTTAAATGTTGATGGTATAAGAGCATCTCTAATGATGCTTCATTTTCCACTTTTTGCTTCATTTTTATTTCAATGGTATTTCATTTTTTTCTTTATTTCTTTAAATTTGAAGAATTGAACAGTATTTCTTCAAATTCAGTTCTTCATTTTTTGAAGATGAACTTAATTATTACAAACTAATTCTTAATTTTTATTTATTGTTATTTTGTACTTAACAAATTAAAAGTGTTAATATCATCCAATTAGTTTCAAAGTATATATTGATACTTTTATCTAATTAAATGATAATAACGAAGACCATTAAATTGTTAATTTATGAGAATTTTATGTTCGATTTAGAAGAATTTAGGATAAAATAAGCTCATCTTTTATTTTAAAATACATTTTTAACCACTTAAGAGGTATATGCATTCAGTGTTTCTTTATAAAATCTAAAATTCTTTGTTTATTCATTCATTTTATGTGTAAGAATTGTATCATATAACAATTTTTAACTTAAAAGAAATAGTAATTGGGTCAAATTAATGTTAAAACAAAATAGATGAGTAAAATTATAATAATTGAAAAAGTATATGGTCTTATTAATAATTAATTACAAAATAGTGATAGAGTATACTTAGAATATTCTTTTTTGAAGAAAATTTGAACCAAACCATTGGAGAATATGTTGCTTCATTTTTTGAAGAACTTCAAATTCTGAGGAAAAAAATGAAGCTAACCATCGGAGATGCTCTAAGATATATCGAAGTACAATTACAATACGACTAATATTGACTTTACGTATCACATTGATAAAAGAAAAACAGTTTGGGACATTTCACATATAATATGGAAACTCGCAGGTAAAATACATGTCCGTAAATTAAATCAAATATAACAGGCTAATCCAATAAGTTTCTGTATCTGATGTATTGTAACCGGTTAATTTTATAAGTTCATGTATCTGATGTATTGTAACCTGCTAATCTTATAACTTTATGAATCTGTTGTGTGTAACTGGCTAATCTAGTAAGTTTTGGTATATGATGTATAGTACTAAGCTAATGTAAAGTTGATACATAATTTTGTATACATCTAATATAATTTTGTATATGTCTAATAAGTTGAATCGAGTGGCTGGGGACGTTTTATACTGGTGACAATTAAGTCGTTTGTGGTTTTGGACGTCTGGGACAATTCTAGAATATGACATATATGTAATGTGTTACCACAGACAATGCAATAACGATAGATATTGGCAACACGATGTCTGATACGTAATAAGGTAGCCGGCTAATATAAATAGGTTACCTATACTAAGTATAGTACATATCTAATGTAAAGGGCTAATTGATATAGTATTATTTACACGGCTAAATACATGTAATTACATATGTATTCATCGGGACAATATAAGTGCTTACATATTACACCACAGTGTATTTAGAGTAAATATTCATGTCAGACAGCTCCGAAATATCAGTGAAAACAAGCGAGGGGAGTGATACGCAGACACATCCAAGAAAGAAAACAAGACACATAAATCCAAGTCATAAGCCAAAGCTCACCAGTTTATGATAAAATAAAGACAAAAATATTTCACAAAGATATATGACATTAGTCAAACAAAATTTCAACATGGTAACAGTGACTGAAATGATGACAATAAACCCTCGCCAAGAGAAAACTTTACTTGTCGTAGGACTTTATCCTGCAACTTCTTTTTTCTCCTCTGTAATCTTACACCAAAAGATAATAAAATAAGGAGCTGTGAACACAAAATAATTTGAATAATGTAGACCCAAAGAAAAAAGGAATGGATTAATAGGATCAAAACGTGAACCACTTTACGTGTCGATTAATTTAGGGATATCAGAGATCTCGTGGGCTCATTCAAAACTGGGTTTAGTTCCAACAATCTTTGTGAGGTGACGATTTTGAAAAATTAGCCATATATGTAGCAATGAAAACAAAAACCCATAAAGGTGTGGAGTTTGTACGCATATAATCAAACAAAAATCAGAGAAGATGGATCTCTCTGCTTATTGGAAGTGAAATGAAAAAGAGTGAGTTAATGTGTTTGTAAAATGACTATATATACATTGTTTTGGGTATGCAATCGATGAAAGTTGATCCAAGTTAATATCAAGATTTTTAAAGAAGAGAGCTACAATAAAAAGAAAGGGATTATGAAGCTTTCAAAATTTGAAAATATTTTAGGTCTAAGCGAAGGCTGATTTGGTATTTTAGGTTTTCTGTATCTCACAACAAATGATATAAAAAGATATTGTGGTGGACACATAAAAGTGAAAAAAATCTGAGTATATCTTCGTAGAAGATTATCGAAGCACTTTAGTAGAAGAGTAATAATAAGGATAATATAGTCATTAAATTTGTCGAACAGAAATGTTGTTCTACCTAGAAAACCATTCACGTCGGAGGTTTCTTTTCAATGGGGATTACTGACAGAATTTGTCCCATCATCACCTCAGTTTCGACAAGATCTTACAACCTCGACTTTTTTTACCGGAATTCAATCCAACGATCGACCTCTGTCGCGTATGGTCCAAAACTCAGAGGAAAGGTGACGACGGCGACCGTGATCCTTACTCATACAGTGAGGCTGCGCAGCCCGAAGAGCGAAAGAGTTTGAAGGATTTTTTTGTGGAAGCTGGAGACTTTTTAAGTTCAGATGGAGGTCTGCCACGATGGTTCTCTCCGTTAGAATGTGAGGCAAGAGCTCCAGGATCTCCTCTCCTTCTCTATGTACCTGGTTCGTCTTTTAAATATACATGGATGAAATCGATGTCAGCTTGCTTGATCTATATTTTGTCCAAAACTGCAGGGATCGAAGGTACTGGATTAGGGCTCATTCGCCACCACAGAAGGCTTGGAGAGTAAGCAAGCTTCATCCAATTTTCTTCATTTCCTAATAATTATGTTTTTAACAGAATAATTTTAGAGTCTTTTTTTTTTCTCATCTCATTTGTCTTTTAACAATAGGATATTTGACATATGGTGCCTTCATTTTCCAGTCAGTGATCGTACCCCTTCTCGAGGTGTTTCTTAATTTGTCAAACATTCTCTGATATTATAATTACTCTTGTGTAACCAATGTGATTCATCAACTCTTTCTGATCTCAGACATTGTGAAGCTCATTGAGAGGACAGTTAGATCAGAGTACTATCGTTTACCAAATAGGCCCATATATATCGTTGGAGAATCTATTGGAGCTTGCCTTGCTCTAGATGTTGCTGCGAGCAACCCTGACATCGATCTTGTCTTGATTCTTGCTAATCCAGGTAAACAAATAACACTGCATACTCTTTTTTTCCTAGACTAATCTTTATTGTGATTCTTGATTATGTTTGATGCAGTCACACGTTTCAACAACTTCATTTTGCAACCTTTATCCGGTCTACTGGAATTATTGCCTGACCAAGTTCCCAGCTTCATAGAAGAAAACATTGGGTTTAAACATGGTAAAGTTTCAACTCCTTTTTTTTCTTGCACCTGATTAAATGCAAATACTAAAGTTTCTCTCTGAAAAACGGGTTAATGTCAGGTTTTGTTAGAAAATCAGAGATAATTTTTTTAAAACATAGGTTACCCGTTGGCGACAATTTTAGAGACTGTCCTCAATGGAGCTGATGTGGCGCAGATTGGCAGAGGGATCTTTGGAGATTTCTTTGCAACTTCAGCTAATCTCCCTGTAATACTGTTTTCAGATAACAAGTGATATTGTAGGCTATAGTGTTCTGACGAGCAATTTGCTCATGTTTCTTCTTCATTTTGCTGTTTCTGTTTTACTTTCTCCATTCATTACATGTGTCATGCGATAGAACTCACGAGAGAAAATAAAATTTACAGACTTTAATTAGTATCTTGCCAAAGGACACACTTCTATGGAAGCTTCACCTGCTTAAGTCTGCTTCAGCATCTCTTAATTCTCATATGCACACGGTCAAAGCCCAAACACTGATACTTCTGAGGTTCAAAAACTTGTCAACCTCCCTGTTTCATTATTAATCATACGTAGAAGTATAGCGAGCTCTGGAGGCTGAACTGTACCTTTATATGGCTATGGATATTACAGTGGACGTGATCAATGGTTACTGAACAAGGAAGACATTGAAAGACTTCTTTGTGCATTGCCGAAATGTGAAGTCCGCGAATTTAAGAATAATGGGCACTTCCTCTTATTGGTAGGAACTTTATTTGCGTGTCAGTGCTTTTACAATGAATTTAAAACATATTCTACTTTCATAGATCAAATCTTCATTTCTACGTTCTACCAGCTTTGGTGCAGTATGAAACTTCCATACTGTGTTTTGTTTACTAATCTTCGACTGATCTGTAATAGTGTGATGTTAGGAGGATGGAGTGGATCTCGTGACTATCATCAAGTTTGCCTACTTTTATCGCCGTGGAAAGACATTTGATTACATTTCCGATTCCATTATGCCTACTCCGTTTGAGTTCAAAGAGTTTGAAGAATCACAAAGGTACTATAAATTAAGTGAGTCAGTTTCCGCATCATTATTCTGATGTTATCTATCTAATTTCTTTATATATTTTTGACTGATAAGGTAGTGTTACTATGAATTCCTCTGGTACAGATTAGTAACAGCTGCTATTTCTCCAGCATTTTTCTCAACTCTAGAAAACGGCACAAAAGTTAGATCACTTGCAGGAATACCTTCAGAGGGACCGGTTATTTATGTTGGGAATCACATGTTGCAATTGCTATCGAATTGCTTCAATTAGCGATTCATCTCTTGAAAGAAAAGAACATTATGTTGCGTGGACTGGCCCATCCCATGATGTTTAGCAAAACAGTAGGCTCAAAACTCCCTGATATGCAGATGTTCGACTTGGTTAGGATAGGTGGCGCGGTCCCTGTCTTGAGTCTCAATTTCTACAAACTACTTCGTTCGAAAGCTCATGTGCTTTTGTATCCTGGAGGTGTCCGTGAAGCTTTGCACAGAAAGGTAATGCTTTGTATTTTTTTTCTTATTTGGCGGCCTTGTTGTCAAATTTTGAGGTTATTTACATATAATACAGGGTGAAGAATACAAGTTGTTTTGGCCACAACACTTAGAGTTTGTAAAGATTGCATCCAAATTTGGAGCAAAAATCATTCCTTTTGGCGTTGTTGGAGAAGATGATCTCTGTCAAGTAAGCTAACTCTCTTTTCCGTATTGGATCACAATGATCAACATTCTTAAAATTAGTTTCTTTGGGCGATTCTCAGATGGTTTTGGATTACAATGATCAATTGAAGATCCCTTTCATAAAGAATTTCATACAAGAGATAACACAGGACGCTACCAAATTGAGGTATATTATTTCCATCTCTTCTCGAGACTATATATACCGTTGTAACTCCTCCTTATGAATCTGGTGATGACAATATTATTATTAGGAACGGTGAAGAAGGTGAATTGGGGAACCAAGATTTGCATATGCCTGGAATAATTCCCAAGATTCCAGGACGTTTGTACGTGCATTTCGGAAAACCAGTAGAAACACAAGGCAAACAGAAAGAGCTAAATGATAAAGAGAAATCTCACGATGTTTACTTGCAAGTCAAGTCTGAAGTAGAAAGATGTGTGACCTATCTGAAGATGCAAAGAGAAAGTGATCCTTACAGAAACATATTTCCGAGGTTTCTCTATTCCGTCTCACATGGTTTCTCTTCTCAGATTCCAACCTTTGACCTCTATCAAGCTTTTGAAAACTATGGCGAAAAAGATGAATCAAAGACGAGTCAACGAGGAAAATTTTGTTACGAAATGTTAATCTTCCTCATGAATTAATCATGTACAATATTGTTTCACTTAGGGTCAACTATTATATCCCACAAAACTATTATACAGCATCAAACATCTCTTAAACTATGACTTCATGCTAAATCTCTCCCATAAAAAAGTTCCAAACCTATTTACAAATTTAATTTTAAAAACGTATATACACATAATACTAGTTGGTTTGATCGGTTAATTTTCTAATTTTAATACCAAACCACCTAAGTAAATGTTAAATCAAATTAAAACCGATCCACTCCGATCTAAGTTCACCTTCTTCACCAGGTTGGTGTGTTTTCCCTCTCATTTCTTGTTAGGGTAATTTTAAGTTGGGTTCTTCGTGATACTACATAAATAGGAAGTAAGTAGTAAAGACAAAGATTCAACGATCAAAAGTATTATATGATTGATCAAGGGAGCCCGAACTATAACATATTGGTTAAGAAACCCTAGTTCTAGATGCCTAACTCTATCGTCAAAGCCATAAATAGACGATCCCATGTTATAAGGTTTGGGATTCTCTTTTATTGGTTGTCATTAATCGAGAATTAGGTTAGATCATTCAATATCCTTTTTAGCACCTATTCTTCAAAATCGTAAAATATAGAAAAACCTCTCATTAGTAAAAGTTTTCCATTTTACCTGGAGGCAGAAGGAAAACCGGCCCGTGAGCCAAAAACCTTCCTGCCAAGAGAAAAAGGTCGGCGTCCTACTCAAGAGGAATGACTTCCTAGATTAATTATCCTCAAGAGTTTTCCCCTTATCTTTCAATTTCATAGGTGAAATTGAGAGATAACCTATGCACTTTGTCCTGGACCGCTTTGAAACCCGTAAGTAAATGCCTTTGCAAGGAATCAAAGGAAATTTTTCTTCCTTAGATGGTTTAGGCTCGGAACCATATGAGATCATGTGATCATGACGGACTAGTGATCCCGGATTCGTGTTACAGTGACTAACAAAATCCTTCTTTTTGCACATGGTCGTGAAGGCACATAGACTTATATGCAATTATCCTTTGGGAGAACGTAGCCACTTGGTTACCTGATCTGAATGGCACATGGCCGGATCAGGCGAGAGGATTGTCGATGTATTTCAATGGGTAAGCTGTTTTCCTGCTTTTTAGCAGAAGATCGTGGTCTGAGCCGAGAGATAAATCTCATGATGTTAAAATATGCATGGATTTTCGTCTAGCTGAAGAAGATCAAGGAGATATGCAACAATTGTCGAATGAGGCTTGTTCTCCTACTTTAAGACAGGAATCTCTATGTAACAACCAAAGTCCTAGGTCCCAATTAATATCCATGCAACCCTAGGTATTTCTCTTTTATATACCAGCTTTACCTCATTATTTTATTCTACATAAAATTTTAAAAGTGTCGAAGTTCTGCAAAAACTGAGCCGTCAAAGAGATCCGAGATCGTCCATCCTTGACCACAGCTTTCATCAACAAGATTTCCCAGTTAAACGCCGTTAGTCGTCAAAGATAAACCAGAACTACATTTTTCGAATTTTTTTTTAAGTGGTCATTTAGGAAATCACCTATAACTCCCTAACGGTAACAATTTTTGTAAATCTAAGGCCACAATCGTGCTTCTCTCATGCACCGCCACAGCTCGCCGGATTTACTGTGTGTGTCGCCCACATGCATACGCTGTCACCATCCTTCACCCGAGCCGCGGCCACAAGTGACCTTTCTGTTAAGCCGCCGATGACCATCATCGGTGACTCGGCAACTCGGTTGAGTTAACTCGACAAGTCAACTAAGTGACTCAGTTAACCGGTTGGTTCAATTTGATTTTGATTCAGTTAGGTTAACACAGGCTAATTAAAATTAATTGAATCTTTATAGGGTTAAAACCATTTAGTTTAATTAATTTGATTTCGGTAAGGAAAACCAGATTGTCCCATTGAAATAAAATTCGGTTTAGGAAAACAGGTTGGTCCAATTCGATTTCAATCTGGCTAAGGGTTGACCAGCTTGGGTAAGAGTTGATCGTTGAAGACTCCAGTTGAATTTTCTGTTGACTTTGACCATACCACTGGTTATCATTTTCCAACTGTTCAAAGTCTGTACTGGTTCAATTTTTTGCCTTTTTTAAGATTTGGAGTCTTTTTGAGCAGTTGGAGTTCATATACATCAGTTTTACACATTGCTAAGGTGATATGGGAACCGAAGTTCGCATTGTCGATTTTTGTTATTGGAGGAAAGTTAAGATTCTCGACTTTCCTTGAAGACCCGAATTCCCTGTAATCACACGAATACGAAAAAGAACAAGAAAAAAAAATATCGTTTAAAGTTGCACAGAGGTGTTTTATTGATTAAGATGAAGAAAAGTTCACAGGTTTTCATCGAAAAAGATGCACAAAAATCCGTCAACAATGGAGAATTGGAGAGCAGAAGAACAAAGCAGTAAAAATGTTCTAAGTGTCAAACTTGCTAGTCTAACCACCTAAGTCTTAAGTTCCCCTAAAACTAACAAAGACTTCTTAATGCCTAATTTTCGGATCCCTTTCTTGAAGTCACCCATCTTTCCTTATTCTCTTGAGATTCGAGTATATCCTGATTTCGCATCTTTCCTTATCCTTTCAACTTTCATGTTTATCTTCAGAAACCTTTGCATTTATCCATATCTTTCCATTTCTCTTTGTCCAAGTCGGGTAAACTGTCATTGCATTCGGGCATGTTCTCATTTTAAAACTATAAGTAGGCTTTCATCATGCTGTAGACCATTTTGGACTGTTTTACAACTTATGCATTCTTTACAATTTTTCTCGGAAAAACCGTTAATTTGTTTTGTATACGTTTTATGTAATTGGTCCCATGAATTGATAAAATAAATCCACTTAGTTGAAGAAACAATGGTGTTAAGATAACCAGTATCGTCTTGACGTTTGACTTGAAATTTTACGGGAAAACAACGTCTTGCTTGTTTTCCCCGTCTCAATGGAAACTCTGATTGCGATGAAACGAAAGGTATTTCGATCTTATGAGAGAGCATGAATGGCAACATGATCCATCTATAGAGGGATTTTGGTGAATGGTCCATTTAGAGAGGGAGTGTGGCGACATGGTCCATCTAGAGAAGGAGTTGGTACATGGAGGAGAGAGAGTGAGTGAGTTTGGCGACACTGAAGAGAGAGAGTGTGAGAGAGTGAATTTGGCGACACTGAAGAGAGAGAGAAAGAGAGAGTGGGTTTGGAAACACTGATGAGAGAGAGAGTGTGTGAGTTTGGCGATGCTGAAGAGAGAGAGGGAGAGAGAGAGAGAGAGTGGCGATTTGTAGGAGAGGGAGAGTGAGTTTGGCAAGATGGAGGAGAGAGAGGGGTATGTTGGGCGATGAGTGTTTTCTCTCCTCACTCCATTGTCCTTTTCTATCTATGTTCAAGATTCCGCATAATTTCTTAGCCTTGA
Source organism: Brassica juncea (assembly GCA_018703725.1). Classification (NCBI taxonomy): domain Eukaryota; kingdom Viridiplantae; phylum Streptophyta; class Magnoliopsida; order Brassicales; family Brassicaceae; genus Brassica; species Brassica juncea. The sequence goes on along the minus strand of CM031941.1, from coordinate 17,470,277 downwards.
GACTTATCTCTTAAGCGTATTCCGAAGAAGCGTTTCCGAAATTTATTTATCGCAAAGTTTTTTCGTGCGAGTCTCTTAAGAAAGAACTTTTTCCGCTAGCTATTAATAGATTTTAAAGAATCTTGGACGTTGATTTCAAGATTACCTATTTTGACTCCAACAGGTGAGGGCTATTCCGTAACATCACGTACTAGTGTAGAATTACTTCTATCTTAATTTAGTTTTCAAGGAATGTTCCTTCTGTATAAATTGTGTTTATTTTAGTCTTAAGTGGTGTTAGTAGACTGTGTTCATTGTAGGATTCCACTTTTTTGGATTGCATGATGTTATGTGATGATATATATATATATATATATATATATATATATATATATATAGTTAAAAAAGTAGGGACCATATTGTTATTGCGGGGTGTAATTATGTTTGCATATTAATGCATATTGATGACTGTGTGGTGCACAGACATTTGCATATCGATGTAGTGTGGAGATTACAAAGGTAAAGAGACCAACTTTTGTCCTCTCGACGTAGAGAATGGTATCATATATTTGTATGAGGAGAATGTGGGGGTGTATGGATTGGCTATGTACTATCAGGACATTGTTTGTTTCGTGTGATGCACTAGGCATCTTTTTTGTTAATGTTAGAGCTAAACTTCCATAGCATAAGTTTTATTTATTCATACAGTGTTTTGTTATCTACCATTACCTTACAGAGTGACTCCCACGTTACTCATTCTTCTTTTTTCCTCTTTTAAGTGAGACTGATGAGCATGAATGATTCATATTGAATTGGTAATTTGGGACTTTTTCTCTTCTTATTATTTTTTTTAGATTTCCGGTTTTATGTTTTTATTGATATTATTAGATTTTATTTTATTTATTTGATTTATGGTGATGTGATATTATTGGATTTTTTTTCCTGTAAGGACAAGAAGATCCAAGAGCCCAGGAAGGAGATGGACATTCATGATCAATCATTTGCGGTGTACCATTAATTGTTGTGATGAAGAACAATGTTGAACAATATAAAAAATATTGGCATTTAAATTCCAAGATATTTGTATATAATATTAGGAAACTTGAATGTGAAATGCAAAGCTATTGATATAAATTTGTAAGAACAACATTTTGATTCATCTACGGATGTCCAAAGATTTTCCATTTTCCTAGGGGACGCTAATAGAGTTAAACCTATGTTTATATAACCATGAACTGGAATTTCAGATATGGCATTTCTTCTTTATAGCTCTGTAGATTTTTAAGCTTCATTGAATTCGCAATTTAGTTGGAGGTTCTTGTAGATCTTAAAACCCATAGTAAATATTTGGTAGTGATTGTTTGTAAATATTAGAAAAGAAATAATGTGGGCAACGATATCCTCATAACACAACGATGTAATCAGGTATGATTCGACAAAAATGGACTATATTCGTATGCCGAATAGCATAGAGATATCAAAAGATAAAAGGATCGTGACTGAACTCGGAGTTGAGCTGCTACGTACCCGTCACGGTATCAAGTCTAACGTAGTTTATTTATCAACCTATCAAAAGGGATGTCAGTTTCATTGATCTCGAGCGAGACATTGGGTTCGTCACTTCGTTGGTTCTCGAATCAGGTTTTTTGGTTCTCGAATGAGACGCTAGGCCTATCAGTGCCTCTGACTTCAGATAAACGTGGTGGGCGATGTATGGAGAACTCCATGTCACGGTGATCTGGCTTAATATAAGAAGAATTTGGTACTATCTAATCATATAAACCTATTTAATTAATAGGATGGTGATGAGAAGTATTATGTTCATGGTCGTGAGTTCTTCTCGTAAGCTCCAAAGTGGGAATGGAATATTTGTGATCTAGAGCTCGTGTGTAACACCTCATTCCCCCGAAGCCCGACCAAGATTTACGAGCAGGAGTTATGTACACATGTCTATTCATTTTAGATAGCCGACGTGTCCCGTTACTGGTCTCAAGAGTCCTGAACACATTACCTTTTGTGAAATACCAACCAATCCATATCCATATACTTCTACTTACAGTCATGTGCACAAGAAAATAGAAGGGGAGGGAATAAACAATTAGATTACTCAGTGAAGTGACTCTAGACCAGCCTCCCCGCATGACACTCTACACTACTTGATGGGGGGAAAGAGGACTGACTAGCCACTACAATAAAAAAATCCATATTATGATACCATAACAATAACATTTACATACATTTCTAACAATCTAGCATCACACAATACAGTGAACTCAATCATTGCCACAGAAAGGACTCGACCGACTAGACATACCGACTCCAAGCAACCTAGATGTAACGACCTATGGCTCAGTCACGAACGTCCCACCTCGTGTCGGCCTGTCAAGGGAGATCTTACATTCACGACTGTCCCTCAGCCTCCTAAATGACTATCCGAGTTGCAGCCCGTTGGCCCCTTCCAGCACTGTCTATCACCCCGTCATAATAACAATAATTCTGCCACGACTCAGCATGACTCGATCAGATAGCACCCTTTGACACTGATCCCGTCCTTACACGATCAACGTCATCCTTTTGTATTTCTATCCCGCTCTTGCGCGGTCACCGAATTTACACGGCCTTTCACATAGATCCCGTCCTTTCACGGTCACCGTCCGTTGACACCCCTTCACTTAACTCATCAAATTTCTCTTTCTAGATGCCACCCATTCTCGGTGTCTTAACACATCACATCATTTCTTATTAAACACATCATTCTCATTAACTCTTAACTCATTCGTTTTAGATGCCACCCGTTCTCGGTGTCTCACACAATACACCTCACATTCTCATTCATAACATTCATCTTTCATTCATAACTGATACCATTTGTAATATTCACTATCACCCTAGGTGGTGCAATTCTTTCTAGCAACCTAGCTTCTCATCAACAATCATCACATGGAATCATAACAACCAATCACACAAGCAAGTAAACATTCATCATCATTCATCACAGCAACACAAGGCAGTCCATTAAGTCCTTTAAACAGTGTAAAGTTCTTATGCATCATGATCCATTCATCTAACAACCTAGCTCCCATTATGATCTAACACCCTAACTTTCAAACAGGGTCTAACCAACCCTAATTCTAACATAAAGGGGTCTAGAGATCATGAGAACAGATCTGGGTTCGAGTCTCCTCACCTTAGAAATAGATCTGGATCTAGATATGGAGATCGCAAAAAAGTGAGATTTGGATCAATGGAAATCCAAAAATGCCAAACTGGGCTGCTCACCACCACCAACACCACCACTACACAGTTGCCGGCGAGGAGAGAGAGATAGAGAATAGCCGAGGAGAGAGAGATCTCGAGAGGATAGAGGGAAGAGAGAAAGGCTGCGCAGGAGAGAGAGAGAGAGAGAGAGAGAGAGAGAGAGAGAGAGAGAGAGTCGACGGCTAGGGTTTTCGATCTCCAGGGTTTCTGTACAGAGCTTTGCTTCCAGTTTGTGAATGAGACAAAAGAGAGGGGGTAGAGATTTATTTATAGGAGAGGGAAGGGAGAAACCCAAGCTTTATTTATGGGCTGGAGACAAGCCCATTTCCCTTAGAAAATTTTTGAGCCTGGTTTTGGGATGATACATCGTGAGTGGAGGCTTTCCTCTTTTTTTTTACTCATCACGTGGTTGAAAGCTGTTTGCTGTTTCTTTATTATCTGATCGAATGATAGATAATGTATTTCTTTTGTTCTTGTCTTTCTCGCCGAACCTCCTGAATATCTTCATGAAGTTGAGCTCATTCTTACTTTACAATGAAAAATTAATATCTGCTTTGTATGTGATGTTTGTTACATTTGCTTCCTTTTTTCAGCTTAAACTCATTCTTTATTATTTATAATACGTCATATGTTGAGGATAATGCTCAAGGTCTTTGACTTGATCAAGATTCTAATTTGAACCAAAAAGACCTCTCTCTAAACTCTCTCGAGCTTGTAAGATCCAGTCTTCCTCCGGCGGTGGTTGTTCACGGTGTCGCCTCTGTGGTCTCTTTATTCGCTTCTCTCAGTTTTTCCTTTGCTTCTCACTCTCTTCCCTTGCCTCCTCTCCGATATGTTAAAACCCTAGAGGTGGCGGCAGATCTTGGTTTTCCGATCTGATGACTCGGTCTGATTTTCTTGTTTATGTTGGCTCTCTTTGGTGCGGCAACGAGGTATGTGAGCAAGGAAACAGTGGTGGTCGGTTTTTAGGGCGGTGATGAGATTCGAGACAAAGGTTTTCAGATCCAGTTTTTTCCTGTCTCATCTTTAACCTGAGGGGGCCTCCATCGGCGACTCTTCTTGTCAAGATTTATCGGGGGGGGGGTGTGGTGGTAGCAAGTCGACTCCTTCTGCTGTGGTGTCTCGGTGTTGCAGATCTTTCTCCTACTCTCAAGGTGGGCTTCAGTGGGTTCCTACATCAAAGGCGTGAGATGGCTCAGCTCTTCTAGCGGTGTTAGAAGATGCTCTTTCGGCAGCGCATGAAATTCTTGAGCCCGACACCGGTGCATAGAGATGTCTGGTGCTCAGGCGCCGGCTGGTTAGATAGCTTCTCCATTCTTCGGCTCCCTCCTCCTTCGGTTCTTCGGTGGTGTCCCTGTTTGTTTGTTTGGGTTTTGGGTTTTATTCATGTCTTGTCGCCTCTGTGCTGTTACCGGTTGTCGTCGTGTTGCTTTTGAAAAGATGCTGGCTTTAGTTCTTAGGGTCAGTTCACGTGTGGAGGTTTGGTGTTTTGTGTTGTCGACAAAGCTTCAGTCTTCCATTGTAGCAGCGTGTGGAATAATTCATCCCAGTGCCGTGGGCTTTAATTTAAACCTCATCGGCAGGTTGTTTCCTCTATCTTGTGCAAGTACCCAATTCACTATCGGATGGACAGCTTCCATTTCATCCCGTTTTCTCGTCAAGGTCAAGGTGATTTCACGTTCATTTCCTTTGATCTTGAAAATTCCATTCTGAGCTTCAGAGAACGAGACACTTACTTCTTGAGGAGAAATGGGATGTTTCCAACTCCCAACACAGATTAACTGAGTTACATGGTGCAGAAGATGAGAGATCCTGAGTTGTATCTCAACTTTGCTGCGAAGTCTCTTGGATTTTAAACCTCTGCCTTTGATTGTACCAATTTTATTCTATTTGATAAATAAATTATCTTTTATTTCTCCTTTTTAGGTTTATGAATGGAAAATAAAATATATTAAAAAAGGATCCTAATTCGAGTTGTGTGGGTTTTATATGCCAATGTTACTTTACGATATCTCACGAGCCTGTTTAAGTCTAACTCGAGTTAACGCTAACCCGTTTCCTAATTCTGCCTTCCATATTATTCATGTACTTATATCTTGGTTCTAACTCAAACTCAGGTTGTTATTAAACATGATTTTGTCCCAACTCAAGAAGATTACAAACATTAGGCACAAATTTTTTTTGATTACCAAATAAACAAGCTAATTGTTCAGTATTACGTAATTCATTCATACCCCCAAAAAGGAAACAACAAATCTTCTACACTTGAGAAAACTATGCCTGACAAATTTTAAAGTGTCACTCAGTAAACTAATTAAATTTTAAATGACCACTCATTGAAAAAGAAAATAGTGTTGTATAAAACTCAATATCAGACATTTCATTTTAATGCAGATCATTCTACTTTCTCGATCAAATACACTCTCTTTATTGTTTAAAGTTCCATAAACTAGTGTTGGATATCTAAACAATTAAAAATTATTATGAGTAAAAAAAAATAAATGATGGTTAATTGGAGCTAAGAGCAGCAAATCCACCACCTCTCATCATTTGTTTAAATTCCTTAAAATTAACCATACCATCTCCATCAACATCAACCTTACTAATCATTTTCCTACAACCTTCAAGTGTTCTTCCTTGTTTCAAACCCATTGATGCAAGAACCGACCTTAACTCTTCATCAGTGATGAAACCATCACCATTCTGATCGAATACTCTGAATGCCTCCCTCATGTCCTCTTCTTCTTCTTTCTCTTCCATCATTTCTTGATATAAGGACCCAAACTCATCTATATCCATGAACCCGTCTCCATTGACATCCATCTTTGCTATCATCTCCTTAATCTCATTTTCAGGAACAAGGATACCCACGCTTTTGAAGAAGTCTCTCAGCTCATTTTTTGCAATTTTCCCATCTCCATTCTTATCGAACATTTTAAATACTCTACTCAGTTCTCCACGATCCATTTTATCAAAAGGTCTGATGGTGGTTATGGCAAAAAGGAATATTCTCACCTTTGAAGAATAATCAAAATCAAAACAGATTTTTAAGTCTAAGTTGGTGAACTTTTGCAACAAAAAAATAAACACTTTAAGCAAAATGGACGTTGTCAAAAGGCACCAATTTATAAAAAGTAAAGAAATTTTTGAGAGAGAATGATAGGTTTCTTCAATGGACTCCACATATTTCAATTTTTCAAAATTTTATGGTCTAAAAATAGTTATATAAGTGTCTTGAAATAGACATGAACCATCTAATTATGACAAAAATCAAGAGATCCTGGTTAGTTTTCCAAAAAAATTTGAGCTGAATTTAAAATTTATTCAAAAAACTTAATTAAACAAAAAAAAAACTTTTTACAACAAATACATCAGTATTTTTGAGAGTTTCTAAAGTTTCTATATTTCAGAAACAGATACATAATACAAAACAATGGTTTTGAGGCTCTCTTCGTATTTGCGATCCCAAAGCTCGGATGGAGTGATAGAGATTATGAACATTATGAACATATTTGACAGTCGTCTATAATATTAATGTTTGTATAGAGGGGTTTTCAAGTATAAGGGCGAGCATGGTGATGGCCCAAGGGTCCATGTACAAAAGGGGTCTAATACAAAAAAAAATTGTTTTAGAGATAGCATTTTTTTTTGGCGACAACAATACAGACTCATCTAGACTCTGTAAATCAAACCGGGTGCTCTGTATCCATATAGACCGTGAACGGCGACTGTTGCCTGATCTTTCGTGCCAAGCTATCCGCCTTTGTGTTATGCGTCCTTGATATATGAATAATCTCTGAGCTTTGGAAACTTCGCTTGAGATTCCTGATATCTTCTAAATAAACTGCAAATACTGGCATTCTTCTGGTTCCGAAACCATCTTCACCAATTGAGAAAAATCCGTCGCAAATGTGACATGATATTGTCGTAAATTCCTCATACACTCCATTGCCCATATCAGTGCCTCTACCTCTGTATGTAAAGGAGACTGACTCGCCCTTGTATTTCTAGCACCCATTAAACCTTCAAATCCTTCTAAAATACTATACCATCCTTGTCCAGAGAACATATCATTTGCTTTCCATGATCCATCCGTAAAGCACCATCGACCCACTCTAATCGGTAAATCTAACTCCGCAGGTTGTGCTATCTGTCCCTGTTTCTGAGCAGCCTGTTGTTGAGCTTCCGTCCATAGTAAAGATTCAGTCTCAGCCACTTTAAGGGTATCTCTAGGATCCATGTCCAGATTACTAAAGACCTTATTATTCCTTCCTTTCCAGATATACCAAAGTATCCACGCAAAATGGTGATCTTCCATTGTCGGCTTAACTCTCCAGAAAAGATGATCCATATTTGCGAATAAAGATTGCCCTGGAAAAACACCTGGGACCGATGGGATCCTCGATAAAGCCCATACTTGGACTGCCGGTGGACACTCAAAGAAAACATGATTTATAGATTCCTCATGTGCTCCGCATCTGTCACAGATAATGTCCCCCTTGAGACCCCGAGCTTTCAGGTTTTTCTTTACCGCTAACCCTGTTACCAATTGCCATAAGAAGTGTCTCATCTTTGGTGGACAACGTATTTTCCAGCAAAAAAATTTAAGAGCTGTAACGGTTGGTCCAAATTCTGGTGGTCCTATTTCCTTGTCTGGGTAAGTTCGTTCTACCTGATACTCAGATTTGACCGTATATTTGCCATCCTTAGTAAAATGCCACCCATCCCGATCCACCATTTATATCCTGCTCAATGGAATACTTTGGACAATTGTCACATCTTCGGGTTCCATCAATTCTTGTAAAACCTGTACATTCCAAGTTCGCGACTGAACATTGATAAGAGAGTCCACCATAAGGTCCGGGAGAAGAACGTTTTGTTTTTTATTTGCTGGTCTCGGGCGGTAGGTTGGGAGCCAAGGATCATTCCATACTGAGATAGATGATCCTGATCCCACCCTTTTGATTAGTCCTTTGCTAACCAGAGATCTAGCATAAATTATACTACGCCAACCATAGGATGACGCGTACGACTTGATCGGTTCCAGGGGTGAAGCATTCCTGAAATATCGACCTTTAAATACACGAGAAAACTGAGTTAGCATAGAGATAGCATTAAAAATGCAGTTTATTATTTCATTTAAAATTTAATTTCTGAACTAAAAGAAAAAACTCAATTCAAAAACACATAAACAAACATTACGCCCAAAATATTAGACCCAAATCCAAAACAGCCTACGACAAAGTAAAATCATATAAATTTTTAATGTGATTATAATACAACTCAGCTTCTGTTTACTATTTTCTGGTTTGAATTTTTTTCCGTTCAAATTGATACTCCTAAGGTTATGTATCACTTTTCATTTTACTTGAATCGTGTATTCAGTCATAAAACAGTTTCTAATTAAGAAGTTTTGTTATATATTTAAGTACCAATGAAAATTAAAAATCTCTTAGTATAAAAATATTTCTTAGTTTATAATAACATTATCTTTTTGTTTGTTTTAGATAATTACATTATTCCCTTGAGTGAAATGATTAAATGTTAAGCACTCGCTTTAGCTTATATAATAATATCACTATTTTTATGCTTTAGTGGGGGTTCGTTTTCAAAGTTTCCCCAGAGTCTATGAAATATTCAACCCGGCGTCACTTAGATAATTAAATAAAAATATTAAATTTATTTTAACATAACTAAAAAAGAATAACGTTAATTTTAACGACACTAACGCCGCCAGCTAAACCTTAAATCCTCAATTTTAAATTCTAAACCCTAAACTTTAAATTTTAAACCCAAACTCTAAACCATAAACACAAACCCAATACCAAAAACCCAAATAATAGACCCTAAACCCAAACTGTATATCCTAAACCCAAAACCTAAACCCTAACCTTAAACCGTAAACCCTAAACCCAAATCCTAGATTCCAAACCCAAAACCCTATAGCGTATAGGTTTAAGGTTTGGATTTAGGGTTTATGGTTAGGGTTTAGGGCCTAGGATTTGAGTTTAGGGTATACAGTTTGGGTTTATGGTCTAGTATTTGGTTTTAGGATATAGGGTTTTGATTTAATGTTTACTTTTGGGTTTTGGGTCTATGATTTGGGTTTAGGGTTTAGGATTTGGGTTTATGATATAGGGTTTAGGTTTAAGATTTAAGGTTTAGGGTTTAGAATTTAAGATTTAGGGTTTACGGTTTAGTTGGCAGCATCAGCGTCGTTAAAATCGGCGTTATTCATTTTTTTAGCTATTTTAGAATAAATTTAATATTTTAATTAATTATCTACATATCACTTTGATTGGTCTTAGAAGAAGAGGTGAATTTAAAGGTTCCATCAAGGGGATGAACCTAAATTTTGTTTGATTCCGTAAGATGTTGTAGCCTAGTTGGTTAAAACTCTTCCTATGCCCCCACTAAACCCAGGTTCGAATCCCTTGCAGCCCCCTTTAACCTTATTTATTAATTTTTTTATGTTTTTACACCCTCATTTAGTTTTTTTTTTTCTAGATCCGCCACTCGGATGGAGAATGAAGGTTGGAAGTAGGGAGAGGAAGGTGAACGAGGAAGTACTGGCTCAGGTGATATCGGTACAATGAGCATATTTACTCTTTGGCGAAGCGTCAATTCTATGTTACAGAGGGGGAAAGAAAGGCTAGCAGAGGCGATTGCTCAGAGGAAATAGGCGGTGGAGCTTCACAACAGCTGACATTTCTGCCATATGAATGGAGGACATGTATACTATGCATGTTTTGTGCTGCTTCTACCTTCGTTCGCGTGTTAAACTTTTTGTTTTCGCTGAATGTAAATTCAAATGGGGCCACAAATATAAGCCTGATATCATCAATGTAAAACGCCTTTTTGGGCCACATCAATGAAATCCTTGTGTTTCTTCCTTGCGTAAATCAGACCTCTTTCGCATGTTTCAATTTTTTTCTGCCTCATTTGTCGCATCTCATAATCTTCTTCTTCTATCTCACGTTTTCATTATGTTTCCTCAATTAAATCCCTTCTTCTTCAATACTCAAATGTTTCATCATTCTTCACCTTTGCATCGAAGAGCGAGTCATTTCTTCTCTGTTCACTTTCTAGCGACGCGAGATGATGACGGAAGAGTATTTAATCTGAATTCGGTATGTACTGGAAGTATGCATAATTTTGATAGCAGGTTATTTGTAAAACGTTTATAGGCGATTAAAAAGACTTTCAGCTACAAACTTATGAGAATATAGTGTTTTTTGCAAGAACAAGGTAACCAGAAGAAACCCTAATCTTATGTGGAAAAGCAGGTATTTGTGAATGCCTTCCCCGGTCCTCGACCTTCTCATTATTCTTGCTTTTGCTGTCTACAAGTCGCCGTAAACCCTAACCGACTTTACCCAAATGAGTCGAGTTCTATTTACTTGATGGGCCTGTCCGAGGGATATAATCCATCTCCGACAACAACTCCCCCCCCCCCCCCCAGTTCATTATGGGAGGAAGAGTCGGAGGAGTGTTTAATCTGAATTCTTGAATTTTCAAGAATGGGTCCAAAGAATAACTAGAACTTGGCACATGTCTTTCAGTGAAGCCAAACTTCCTCCTCGAAAATAACAGGAACTGTAGTTTTGTTTTTGTCAAACTGTCTTAGACCGGTATATAATTAGGGAATCCATATTTAATGCATAAACCAGACTTCGCTTTTGTCAAAGAAGTGGAATCGTTGCTTCTGGGAAAGAGTGAAAATGTGCCGCCCTTATAAGGTTTCTATAGTCTTAATGATGATGTCTCCTTGCCTATTGAGTCTTCCTCTAAGAAATAGAGAGTTAAGCATTTATTTTTTCACTTTCTCTTGCGATTAAAGGTAGTTTTCTCTATAACTCTTTCTCTCTTCATTGCATTTCATACTTACTTTTTGATCGTCGCTGTAGTTAGATTTCTTCAATGTACATCATTCACTTTCATTTTTAATAAGTTTAGGCTTAACTAATAAGATAGAAAATGGGATTTTTCATGTGGACACACGAGCAATCCAAACCATCTGTATATTGGGTGTTCTTCTGTCATGGATGCCCGGGCATTGATAAGGAAGGACACTTTCAGAGTAGAGGGTGAATCTTGTTAGACTAGAACGGCTATTCTTACTGGTTCGTATAAAATCTCCCCAGAAGGAACAGTTTCGGGTCAAATAGGAAGAACTAGAAGATTCCACCTTTGCACTCTTGCGTATCTCGCGCTGTGGTGATTGGTAGATCAGAGCTGTCTTTTTATTTAAGCGTACGTTAGGTCCACTGACTCAATCAACCTCTTCACTTGTTCTTCGGAAAAGCATGTCTTCAATCCGTATATGCTCTAGAAAAGGAAAAGCAATAGCTGTTTCTTTTAGCCCAGATCCGGATATAATCGGTGGTTCCAGTAATCTTACCGATCTAGTTTAAAGTCACCAGAATGCTTGAAGAGATACTGCCAAACTTGATTTTGATCAATGGCAGCTGATTCTATATTCTGAGGAAAGTTGTAGAGCCGGTGGGGGTGGTCAAGAGGCAAGAGCTGATCTTAATGAAGATGATTTGGTCGTCGGCTTTGACTCCAAAAATGAATTGGGGATCCGATATCTTTCAGACAATCACATTCACCCAATTTAACTTCACCGAGGTGGACGTTTTGTTTACCATCTTGCCCTCACAGAGGATCAAAGTAAAACTCTTGATAGTTGAAGTGCAAATTAGATAAACAATGAATCAACTACTTTCTCAAATGTGACAGTTTTGTTGGAAGAACTTGGTGTTCCCAACTGGCTTTAGATTTATCATTCCATGACTCGATCAACGGCCATGGACTTTACTATAGGGTACGCATGAGTATACGAGTCTTGGTTTCAGAAGGATGCCCAGTTATGGTTCTCAATTCCTTGGCTTATCACTACTTACTGCAATAAGAGGGATATTTCTTTGTCTCAGTTGATGACTGGGTCGATCAGAAGTTTCGTAGCAACTAATGGTTTCGGGCTTCCGAGACCGATGTGTTGATGAGCGTCATGGTTTTGAGATAATGATCCAAGTTCAAGTGAACAAGCGGGTATATCTATGTGAAGATGCAACTTAAGCCTAATATCATGACTCGTCACTCGTCAAATACTCGCAATTTGCTACAATATTATTTCTATGTCAATATTAGTTGAGCTTCCTTCGAGGAACCAATGGTTGACTCTCGAGTGTTGTGGAACCCGAGAATCAGTAGATAGTCTAAGAATACATTTTTGTTCTTCTGATAGCATTTCTTCTAACGACTATTCTTTTTGTTTTTATGCAGTTTAGCATCCGGGTACCATCCTTTATCCATAGAATTTTTGGGTTGACGTCCCAAGATTGCAGATCTTAGTCACCAAACGGGGCCATATCAGCAAGGAAAGGATCTGCAGCAATCGTAATTGTATTGCAACTGGTAACATCCTCGACACATCTTGTATTTTATTGACTTAGGATCCATTTCTTTATATTGAATCTTATGATCTGACACAGATGACTAGGCCTCCAACATTGCTTGCATCATAATAACCATCCAAAAAGAAGGTGACGAGAAAAAAAGGGAAAAGTGAACAAAAAGATTCTCATTTATGTCGATCATTTCGGAGAGGATGTGGACTTTACTCGGCGAATCAGATGCTAATCCATGATGTGATGGCATCCAAACGCAATCACCCGATCTTTCTATTCTGACTGTGGAATCTTCCAAGTCAATGAAGAACAAGAAGTCGAAGTCAGCTAGGAAGGACAAGACGAATAAGTTGGTAGAGAAGTCTTCTGAACAAGGCATAAGTAGATATGACGAGGAGGACATAAATATGTCGGTCCGCCAAGGAGATGATTAACAAACCTGCCGAGGACAAATCCGATGAGGTGGGTCTTGAGAAGTCATTTGAGGGCTGTACCCATCCATTTATTCCACCGTCCTAGGGCGAGGAGACTACTAGTGCAGTAAATGACTCCATCGTAGAGAGGTTTGTCCCAATTTCTTCTGAACATGTTGGATCAATTCCTCCTCCTGCTAAGAGGCCTTGTGTTGAGATCATCGATAAGGTTGAGTTTTTTTTACGCAAAGAGCACTCCCTTGGTAAACGATTATTACGCATCTGCTGATAAAAGAGGATTATGTGGCTTACCAGAGGTTTCATAACTTGCATTCCCAAATAGATACCAAGACACATCTCATGTCGAGGTATGGTGAATCTTCCTATTAGTTCTTTTCCTTTTCCTCGTAAACTCCTGCTGTTTCTAACTCCCGTTGTTTCTTAAGTACTCAGCTCACATGAATCTAATGGTAGCAGACTATGAAATCACACTTCGAAACAGAACCGTCAAACTCGATAAATCGAAGCGCACATTTTCTTCCAAATCCGAGCAGCTTAAAAAAACTATGGTAGAGATGAAGAACTTTGAGGATATTGCTAAGGAGATTGTCACTGAAAAGAACCGTGCCCTCTGTGATCTTAAATCGGTGAACAAGAAGGTTGGGAAGGTTGGGAAGCTTGAGAAAGCTTTATGCCTCCACTTCGGAAATCAAGGAGTTGACCTCAGAAAAAGATTCTCTCTCCCTTACTATGAAAAAGGAAGTAGACCGGTTAAGGATGTCTCATGAACATAAGGTTATCCAAGAGAGGAAGCGTGTGAAGTCTGCAATACTGGAAAAATGCAACAAGCATTTGGAGAAATTTCGCAAGTGTTTGGTGGAAAAGGAAATTATCCAGCAGAAGTTGCATCTTCTAAATCACGTTTCAGGGAAGAAAAAAAAGCCTTGATAATTAAATCTCGATGGGACTGGAGTTCACGAAGGTAATTATGGACCAGTTGGCCTGAGAAAAAGGAAAGTATGCCAAGGAGATTAACGACATGGAAATCATGAGTATTAAATACAAAGACTATGTCGTCTCTCCTGTTTCTGACAGTACACCACCATCAAGGTCCCCATTCTGGTAGTTGCAGACGATTTTGGTACAAAAAAAACTCTGGTATATTCAGGTGTTCTAGCTGGTCTTCTTTCATTTGAGATCGAAGGTCTTCCGATTGAGAAGCATTCCCAGGTCCAAACTGAGAAGGATCAGATTGACGCTTTGGGAGAGACACACGAGGAAGATCTGAAGGAAAATGCGCCTGAAGAAGTAGATATGAACCTAGTCGCCCAGGCTGACGGTCATGGCGAGCCAGCCATTCATGATCCTTCCGCTGAGTTTGTCAAGAAGACCCGGAGCAGATAAACCAGTAAAGTCACTTTTATTTTTTTTATTTTTATTATTTTTTGCAACTGTCCTTACTTGGCGTTTTGCCTGTAAAACTCTTACCGTTGGCTTTTTAATATATTTTCCCAAAAGATGTTATTAATCAATGAAATAATACCTTGGATCCGATAAAAATCCAAAATATCAGATAATATTTTTTAAAATAAAATTGATTAAATTACTCATATATTTTAATATTACATAAACTTGTGATTTCTTTGACTTTGATGAAATTTTTGTTATGACATCCAAAATAAAAGAAAAAAGATAATAGAAAAAAACGAAATTTGTATTCATATGATATTATTAGTTTATTTTTGTTATTAATAACCTAATATAAGTTAATATTTTATGTCAGATATAAAATTTAATTTTATGATAATTTTTAAAATATTCTTAAAAACTCGTAATTGTCATATCAATATTATGTACAAAATGACATAGTAAATAATATTTTAAATTACTACGTATATACTCATATTCGATCATTAAATAATATTATGCACAAAAATGATATCCAAATATGTATATGATATATGGTTTAGTGTATAAAAATTTGCTTTGTATTAAAAATATGTATAATATTCGAATGATCTATCTTGAATATTAATATAGAGATTTAAGAAAATAATAGTTTAAGGTTATTATCGTTGTTAATCTGTATAGGATTTTATATGTAGGATTTTTATATTAGATTTAATGTTAGCATAGCTTATAAATATATGTAGGCTTGATATTTATTGATCCATTTAGGTGTACCTAGCTCCAAAAATTAACAGATTAAAATGTTATTAGTAAAATTTAAAATTAACTTGTAAATTTTGGAACATTTTTGAAACAAATTGAATTCTTTATCAAAAGAAAAAACAGGAATAATCCTGTTTTAATAGTATAGATTTTATATGCTTGTTTTTTGTATTTATACGTGAAATTACAAATCAACATTTGGTGTATGCAAGAACGGTTATTAATGAAAAGCGAAAACTTAAAGTAAGCAACTCCTTTACGCCACGAAAACAAAATAACTTAAGGGTCAATAAGCTTAATATACATAGCAACTTTCGAAATTGCAGGAATGTGCTTATTTTTTAATAATTGGGGAACTCGTAGCCTTAGGAAGATGGAATGACTAATTTGGCCTCCCAACAATCAGCCTCATCCTATTCACCTGTAACCTGCAACCGGCTAAACTTCAACTTGCAGGATTCAGTTTAAAGTTTGACAAGGTAATACGTGGTGCATGCAGGTGGAGACGTGGTGGTTTATAATACCACATGTAAAATTCGATATGTTACTCTGTATGATTCACCTTCATTCTCCGCCCAATATCTGTGCAGCTACTACGTATAGATGCAAAGGGTGAAATGTGAAAGGTAGTAACGTGCATCATGGAGTTACATTGGCGTTAATGAAAATGCTTCTCAGACATTTTCATTACGGTCGAGAGATAATTACAGGTTTTTTAAAAAAAGTCAATAACATTAGAAGTTAGATGTTGTGGATGTTAGTTTATTTTTGTCTTGGATGCAGAGTTCAGCCCAACTTATTAGAACTGTTTTTGTAATTGTTAGACACCCGGTACAAGACGTGTTGGTGGGCTTTGGGTAATGTAATTCGGTAAGTACATCTTTAAACGACAATGATCACATATTGCTTAATAATTCATCAAAATATTTTCTGTCCAAACAAGTGACTGTCGTTATGTGTGATACTATTCATTAGATGGTGAAAGAATGTACACTATGCGAGATCTATTTGATGTCTTGTCAAATCTGTACTTACAAACCAACTGAGAGGCTTACGCAATTAAAGGAGGGGATGAAGACACGTTTAGTTAATGCGATACATTCGTTTAATGTAGGGTCCTCCGCTTAAATTTCACTATAAATAAGGATAACAGGTGGTCTCTTATTTGGACACAACTTCTTTCCAGTAATTTGCAGCAATCGCCTTAATATAGTCATCAAGTGTGAGAGGTGGGCAAGGAGGCTACAAATATAAGTGAGTTATCTATCACTCCACTAAGTCATTTAATGTTAGCCTTGTACATGAGTATGACATGAAACTAGGGAAATTTAATCGAAGAACACATAAACATTATTTAATACTCAACGTTTCTAAATTAATGGTCATCAGCGTTTCTTTTGTGTTTAGATGGGTCAGCTTGTACGAATTATAAGTGGAAAGTGGAATAAAAGTCCAGCCGGTTGTTGGCAATTCGAAGGAGATCCTGCCGAAGTCGAGCACTATATAGTTGCACGCACCAACGAAAATATCGACTCCTTTACGTGTCTCATACGTGAAGAGCTGGTTATTGGACCTGAATGCCCAATTGCTTTGACATATCAACTGCCTGACCGATTGATTGATGGGATTCCATCAAAATATCAACCAGCTAACATAGTAACTTCTGATGATGTGGAGGTCGTGATGAGTGTACAAGAATGGACAAACGAAGTCCAACTGTGTATCACATACGGGGCTCGGAATGTAGCGAAATACCAGTTCCTCTGTAGAACTCCTTTCAACATCGGTCACGTTGAATATTTAGATGGAAGTGTAACGGAGGAGGAACATGTTGCGTCGCTAAGAGGTAATGTTTGTATAGTATTCGAATTTTATATATAAACTTAGTTTGTTTTGGAGGAAAATTCCGAAAGGGGGTGACTGAAATACAATGACTTTCCGTAGGGGTGGTCACTGGAGATATAATACGCTGTAGTGAGACTTTACTGAAGCATCTATTCAGCGAGGAGAAGTTGGTCCTCATTTACCATTTCTCATATGAGATTGAGATGGCCAGAGGATATCCCTTATGCGAAACAAATGGCATATGAAACGCCACTTTCGAATCTAAGAGCTATTGAGTATATTTCAATATAATAAAATTTCATGAATAATCGAACTAGATTGGTACATTGAAAGGTATATATCTTTAAGTTTAATTATTAGATTAAAATTACAAAAGTTTGGAGTAATACGTACTCAGACACATAGTCTGATGAAAAACAGTCTGATGGGTCAAACAGTCTGATGGGTCAAACAGTCTGATGGGTCAAAAGCATGAAAAACAGTCTGATGGGTTAAATAGTCAAATGTATTTCATAATAAAAGTGTACATATTTGGGTAAGTAGAGTTTAACTAATAAAGCATGGTACATCCAGATAGAGGACCGAATAACCGGAAAGAATATATAAAAATAAGAATTAGACGGATAGGATCTTATATAGCTGGATAAGGTTATGCTGGAAATGTAACATTGTTATATGTTATATCTTGCCTTGCAGATGATGAACCAATAGCGCATAATGCACATAATGGGTCGAGATACTTCAATCGTGACTGGTCAGAAGGGGAGATATGTCCAAATTTTTGGGACAATGTGATGGATGGTGAGAATAATCATGGGGAAGGACATTCAGAGACGGTTAATGGAGAGCAACCCGTAAATTGTATAAGCCCGGAAGTAACGATGAATTTCCAAGTTACCGGAAATGAGAACGCCAAAGCTGTGGAGGTGGATCAGTCATCAACAGGTTCAACCGGCTATATAAGAGAAGGTGTGCAGGGGGACACTCAATATATTCCAATAAATGTAACCGTTTCTGAAGACATTGACAAAGGTAAGAATTTATACCAATTAAATAGTTTAAAACCCAAGTAATATGTGAGAACGAAAATGGTTCTGTAATTATAGGGAGAAAACAACAGGATGATGCATCAAAAGTAAACGAAAGGAGGCTGGGCGGAGGAGAAGAAGTAGTGCAGAACAGTTTTATTGACGTCACCGATGATACAGATAACCGTACTGTGAACACACCTATGGGGAGTGAACCTTTGCTAATAAACGACTCGTCCTCAGACATTGTAGGTTACCAAGGTGCGTTTGATATGTATTACAACAAATTATAAGACAACCACATTATAATTATGGGACTATAGAAATTTTGACAAGGGTTAACAATAATTATCATCCAGAATAACTGAATATCTTTTACATGCATGAACAATATTTTGAAATAGATGAGTTAAAAATTTTAGATGATAAAAAATGATTAATATTTCAATGAAAACAGGTCCTGCTCAAGGAATTAATAATCCGGGTGTTGTATTTGTTGGGATGATATTCAAGTGTAGAGAGGATTTCAAACAGCATATGGCTATGTATGCAATTCGTAACAAATTCAGATTTCGGAATACCCGTTCTGCCCCGGGTGGGATGGTTCTCCGATGTTTTAGCCACACCTGCAGTTGGCGAGTGTATGCTGCCGTCCTAAAAAACACGCAATTGTACGAGGTGAAGACGGTGAATTTAGCGCATTCTTGCTGCGTTGACGATCGTGCTGGGTATCAATCACAAGCAACACACACTGTAATTGGTGGGATGATGAGGGCTAAATTTGCGGGTAGAGGTGGAGGTCCTCGGCCAAATGAAATTAGGGAAGCTATGCAGGGCGATCACAATGTTCACATTTCATATTGGAAAGCATGGAGGTCCAGAGAAGTAGCTTTAGACTACGCAAAAGGCTCATTTGGTGCTTCTTACAATCTCCTGCCTAATTACCTTGACAAGCTAGTACATGCTAATCCTGGGAGTATTGCAGAGTTACACACTGAGTATACGGAAGGGATAGGGCATAAGTTCAAGTATATGTTCCTTGCTTTAGCTGCAAGCATTGCAGGATACAGGTTCATGAGAAAAGTTGTAATAGTTGATGGTACACATCTCCGAGGTAAGTATGATGGATGTTTGCTGACTGCATCAGCACAAGATGGAAATTATCAAGTCTTCCCATTAGCGGTGGCGGTTGTCGATGGAGAAAATGATAAAGCATGGGAATGGTTTTTTAAGAATCTATCCCAATTCATTCCAAATAACAACGAAGTTGTTTTTGTATCTGATCGACATCCATCTATTTACCACGGAATTGCAAAAGTATTTTATTTTAACTTAAATGAATCCGGTTATTCCTGGAGATTACGTACATATAAATTTAAAACAGGTAATTAATCATACCCACTAAAATTTTTGGTGCAGGTTTATCCGATGGCTGGTCATTGCGCATGCATACTCCACCTTAAGAGAAATATAAGAACGTATTTCAAAGATAAGCACTTGGGGTATCTCGTGGGGAAGGCAGCAAGGGCATTCCGACGTGCTGAGTTTTACAGTACTTTCAACGAGATTAAAAAAGTTAATGCTTCATGTGCAGAGTACTTAATTGGCATTGGATTCCAACATTGGGCAAGATCTCTGTTCGAAGGCAACCGGTACAACATTATGACCAGTAATGTCGCAGAGACCTGGAACGCGGTATTACGGGATGCTAGAGAGTATCCAATACTTTCACTCCTCGAATACATAAGAGCAAAGCTTATGTCATGGTTTGCTTCAAGGAGACAACTACAGAGGGGGGGTGATAAGATTCTGACGCCACATGTGGATGATTTAGTGGCCGCAAACTTTGAAAGGAGTGGGGACTTTGGGTAACTCTCATTGCAGAAGAACAATATGAAGTGCGGGACAAGGAGGGAAACACATGTCATGTTAATTTAAAAGAGAAGACCTGTACGTGCTTTGAGTTTCAAGCCCTCCTCATTCCATGCATCCACGCGATTGCTGCGGCTACGAGGTACCAAATCAGGGTGGACTCACTTGTTGGGGAGTGTTATAGTTTGAGCAACTACAGAGCAGCATACACACAAATAATAAATCCAGTTGTTGGGTACGAAAGTATTGAAATTTTGTCGAGTGACGGATCCGAAAGCCAGGTAGCACTCAATCCACCAGCTTGTAGGAGGCCACCTGGAAGGCCAAGGAAAAACAGGATTTTATCTAGAGGAGAGTTCGAGGTAGTCTATAAACATTACAAACTAATTTAAATTTTTTGGATTTAAGATGATTAAGTTCATAAGTACATCGTCGAAATATGCGTTTTGTTGATAAAAAATTGGATTTATGCAGATGCAAGGAAAGAAGAAACGAACTATGTGCAGTAGATGCAAGTGTCGAGGTCATAATCGAGCGACTTGCAAAATGGCAATATGAAGTGTGTTAATGTATTTCTAGGGAAGTTGTTAACTCGGATGATGAAGGTGTAAGAAAGAATCGGGGGTAGTACAACTGGATAAAAAGGCTAAATGCCGGCAATGTATTATATAAACCAGTTCGCAGGTAGAGGCAGGTGTATGTAGTATCCCGAGTTTATACAATAAATAATCACAACTTTCCTTTGTTAAGTAAGCATGTCTGTAAAATAAGCAATATGAAGAACATTAAAGTAATCCTGAATGAGTGAGTGTTTTGTAACATATAAAACGTTTTCCTTTCAACAATAGAGTGTGATCATTTAACTAATGATAAAAACCACACACAATTTTACGATACAATTAAGACAACCCTGCCTAAATTGTAGATAGCGGGATATCGAAGTTCATCATCTAATAGGGTATCATATCTGGATATAATGTGGGCAGATGACAGTCAATCATAATTGGAATGTGATATACGGATTGAAAATATTTGATCCGAATATACTTTTGCCATCTTATCCGTTTAGTTACCGTTTCATAATGTTACGATATTGTAGTTAATCTGAAGTTTAAAAGCTTAACATATATAGAAATACTATGGATCCTTTTCAAAGAATCAAAACTGAAATTGGAGTAACTGAGATCAAGATTGCTTATCCAGCTAATATGTTGTTAACTGAAAATTTAAGATCTGTATATTATGTAAGCAGGTGAAGCTTATAAATAACTAACAATATAATAATGAAAAGGGTTTTAATCTTATTGAAAAATTCCTTTAAGATCTAATGAAATTTTCCTTTTCGGATTCAGCACAATCATGTTGAATGTTTATGTAATCTAGTTAAGCTGAAGTTGGAAAAATTAACATTTATGGACTGTTGTAATCTACTTAAGCTTCCCATGCCAATGAAAAACTTTAGCCATTTAATTACCCTTATTTATACCCAAAGAGAATCCAAGGTTGGTGGGCAGCCACGTAGACAAAGTGACTGACTGTTGTAGATATTTTGTTTTGTTAGCTTAGTAAAGAAATACGATGAAATAATTCCGTGTCTTCGGCATCCTTCTAAAATTAGGGTTCACCACTCTTTTGGGCAAATCTCAAGTTCTGACAATGAAGGAGGCGACAGCTGGGTATTTCTTCAACTCTTTACTTTTGTCCCCATCCTCGCTATAAGTTATAGTAACTCCTTTTACTTTTCTGTTAAAAAAGGAAACCATGTGGAAATTTTGAGACGGGGACATCGTGTTCAAGGCGAAACAGAGTTGCGTTTGAGGGTGTTCCAACTTATTGCTGGTGTGGAAATCCAGTCAACACATTTGTTTCAAAGACCAGGAAGAATCCTTTTAGAAGATTCTATCGTTGTGTAGTAGCTAGACAGGTGCGTGATTCGTGGATCAATGTGTACACAAAGTATTATTTGGTAAGATTGAATATATTACCTCTTGTCTAGAGGGTAGGTGAAGCTCATCTATTCAAATGGGTTGAAGATGCCTTGGTCGAGGAGTTTTCATTAGTTGAAGAAAGACAGAGATCTGTCGAAGTAGACTTACAAGCTTTGGTTAATGTAGCGGAACAAGAATCGGTTGATGGGGAGAAGGATGGATGTCTAGGTGCCTTTTCATGGTTGTGTTCGAAATTTCGTTAATACCGAATGCTACTAGTGCGGTCTTGTATTTCATGGTTGTGTTGTACTACTATGGCTTAGTGTCAGGAATGCTACAACAATAATCTTGTATTAAGGATATATGTTACGTCAATAACATCTACTCTATCTAACTATTTATGTGATTGCTCTCATAAGAGGTGATCGATACTTTCTCATATTTTGGCCTTTCACCTATATATACAAGCAAGTGTTTTACTACTACATTTAATTACCGGTTATCTATACACAATTACATATTATCAAATTTTATACCGGCACTAAATTTGGTAAATTTGTCTGAATTAAGGACACTTTCTACAACTGTTACTACAATGTACTACAGTATATAATTTGACTAAAAGAGCATAATAAGCCTCAGAGCACGTACATAATACACCGTTTATATTAACTTTGACTCTGTAATTATTTTTGTAGATAACCGGTTTTCTATACCCAATTGTTACCCTTCCCATGCCAATGAAACACGCTGTCCGTTTAATTTTTAATTTTAAACTGAGAGAAAACAAGAGACTAAACGAGGCAATCAAATTGATGGGCATAACCCATTGATTTTATTTAATTAAAACATTGATCAAGCATAGAAACAAGGTTAGTGGGCAGCCACGTAGACTCATTGACTTAAGGTTGAAGATATTTTGTTTTGTTAGCTTAGTAAAGAAGACTTTGAGTTCGAAGAACGTGATGATAATGACGGTAAAAATAATTAAAGAAAATAACAGAGCTGTTTTGTCATGTCAGAAAAGTAAGTCATGATGATACCCTAGCCCTAGATAGGCTGCGCACATTAAATGTGGAGATATGGGTTAGATTATCAGATGTAACTTACAAGTGTAGGTTAAACCAGTTGTTAGAGGATGTATTTTGCTTTATATAGGTAGTCCCACAATCTTATTTTACATCACCAAAGTAGTCTACAAACACCGGATAGTAGGGCAGGAAGCTGCAAATAACTCGAGTTGACTGGAAGTGGTTTCTCTTTGAAATTCCGCAACGGTAAGTGATATGTGATTGAACAGATCATAATAGTATATTTCAGACTAGGGTTAGTTGCTACAACTTCTGATTCAGTCTAACCTTATAATCTAAAGTCAAAATATTTGTAATGTAAAACTATTAATCATCTTCATTATTACAATCTACAGATGTCGCGTCTCGTTCATGTTATGAAGGGTCATTGGAGAAAATCGCAAGAAGGACTCTGGAGATTCGACCATGATTCGACCCTGCAAGCACATGATATTCTAGTGGGGAGAACAGACCATGTTGAGGCGGTTAAGGGGATGGTTAGAGGTGTTTTTAGGCTTCGTGCCGAAACTCCTCTCCTACTAACCTTCCAGCTGCCACCATGGATGCTTGAACCAGAAGGAGCTACAAGCCCCCCACAAAAAATTCTGACACATGCGGACGTTGAGATGATGATCTGTGTTCACGAATGGAATACTGAACCTAGGTTATGTGTTATATTCGGGGCAGAGGATGTGGCCACATACCAGTTCAGATGCAGATCGCCTTTTACCATCGGGCGTAGACATTTTCTTGACGACAGTGTTACCGAGGAGCAACACATGGCCGTCGTTTTGGGTATACACTTCTTCCATTTTACCTGGAATAATACAAGTTTAATTGAGATTGAGACCAGTTTGATTTGTGGAATTTTGTAAAAATTTATCAAATATTAACTGTAACTAAACAACCATTGCAGATATGATAAGAGGCAACGAGATATTGTGTAGTCAAAACGTAATGGCTGAGATTTTCAACGAAAATGAAATGGTGCTTCTCTACCGCTTCTCGCTTGAGATTGAAAAAGCGAAAAACAGTCTTGACCTAAATCTGGGACCTGGCGTTGAAACTGGAGATCACATTGTCCCAAGTGTTGCACGTCCAGTGATTGTTGATCGCGTACATGGAGACAGAGTGAGGCTGAATACAGCCAACGTTTACGGTAAGGCTTAATTAACCGGTGTTGTAGATTTGATTGTTTAATTTTATTAAACGTACCAGATACTTTAGTTCGCTAGAATAGATGATTCTATAAAATGTTCTTGCGGAATACCAGCATTAACTACCCTCAAATCCGCAGATTTTCGCCCTGTCCCAACTGGTGGACATATCAGGACCTTCGTTCCATCACATACCTATGATCCACACTTCTGTTCCCCCCATTTTGGAAGCATGGAAGGAAGACCAGAATATTGGGAAAGCTTAATGTCTTCGAGCTACGCAGTTCAGGTACAGAGGATCTATGGAGTCCCGGGTTCGGAAAACGTGGGTTATGGACCAAATGATCTCAATATAGTCCCTTCAAATGTTCCGTCCTTTCCAAGAAACCAAAACCCAATACAGGTATCCTCCACTGGTTCCTCAACTGATGTGAAAACCATAGCCAAAACTGGGACAGAAATAAACTTCTACAAGATAGAACCCACTGGATTGGGAAATCAGATCTATCGTGAAAGAGGTATTTATTTCGATAGTTGTGGTTTGAATCAGAACAAAACATATAACTTTAACATATGTTTTGTTAACCACATATAGGTGAATCGTCAAGGCAGGTCAATTTGGCAACAGCAGAGGAGGTGGCAACTGAAAAGAATACTGACAACATCGAACAAGCCCATGGAGACGAGGGGAACAACGTAGATGAAAATGGTGAAGCTTGAAAGTGGCAGTTGTAAATATCTGACTCGATGGTATGATCATAAGTTGTATTTTGCATGTTGATGGTAAACCCATATGTGTAATATTTTGGACCGGATGGGATGAAGTTGAATGTTATTGTCTGTAAGATGCTTATTATGTGTTTTGGTATCCCTTTGAAAATAGGGATACAAGGGGGGCTTATGTTTGAAGTTGTAATGTGAAATATGACTGGCTATGGTGCTTTGTAAGCTGTTAATGTGAAATATTATTTATATTAAAAGGTATCGGTGCATGGTTCGAATTATTAGAACTTGAGAGTACAATCCAAGTTTGTCATGTAATCGTATCCGTGTAGTAACTTAAATAGCCGTAATAGTATATTATATCCGAATTTAAGAATCAAAATATAGAATATTATTTGACAAACATACACATTTGATGTGTAAGATTGTAAACAATAGGTTGAGTAATAATACAGACCATAGGTATTAGGGTAATTAAAAGCACCAAGAGACACACATGAGAGTAGAGTACCAATAGAAACCTCAGTACTTATAACAATAACATAGAGTACCCGATTCCAACGACACATTAGTCTAGAGTAACGATACAGACCATAATTATTAAAAAAGTACCAACAGACTGTTACTAGAAAGCACGACAATGAAAGAGGGGGAGTTCAAGCATAAGTAGAGGTCAACATCAACAACAGCAGGCGAGCATTCTACAGCTTCTTGTGGAACTCGTAAATCATCACAGCTGCCCTTTGTGACTCATCGGGAATAAGTGATGGACTGATGGAAGTACAAGTTTCTGGTCCATACAGCGCATGCGTTTGGATCAACAAACAAGCAGTCATGGCTGCTTAGGCAGGGTTCATGTTTTGTACCACCCCTTTGACACTTTCAACAACAACTGGCTTCTCGAGATACTCAGACAAGCAGCCACAGTGTTTCAGTAGGGATGGGAACATTTCACGTACGGGAGAAATCTCTCTTGTTAAAGCATTCTCATTCGTCAGTTCAGTGTTGCAGTCTAGTAGATATATTTTCCCAGCATTGATATCAACGCAAATCCCGATCCAGTGTTTCCGCGCGATGGCGAGAGGCATGTAGAAACGTGAGGCAGCAGGGTTAAAATTTGAACTCTTCTTCACCATATCGATGACAGCTTTGGTGAAAAGATAATGAGTTCCCGACTTAGTTCTCCGGAACTTTGGAAAGTTCCTAGACAACAGGACCGGAACTCGACTATCAAGAAAAACTGTGGTGGTATCGGACGTATCACAAACTTGGTTTTTGACACATGCTGCAACGCCTCTCATAAGAATGTCGATAACCTGTTAAAATAGACAGACTGGTGATTAATTATGCGAACAAAACTGTGTAAACTATAGGATTGAAATCAAAAATTACATACTCTGCCTGGGAGAAACCGGTTTCTTTCTCCAATGTCCAAAAGGTCTTTGCCAGTTACGGGGAGACCAGCTACGTTTATAACGCTGATATGAAAACATTGTCGAGGACCAGATACATTAGTTACAAAATTTAATAATACCAATCACTAGGAAATAAATAACTGAACTGATAAGGTCCATACCAATCTTTCTTGAGTACCAGCTTCAGACGGTTGTACTTCTCCTGAATATCTGCAGCATCATAAGTACTATTTCCGAAAATTTGTCCTTCCCTGGCACGGTTAAGTATGGCAGTTTCACATTGATAGTCGGTAAGCAACTGGGGTGGGACAGTCCGGATGCGCTTACTTTTACGGCAGAGTAATGTCTCTCTTGCATCTCCTACACCCTCTCCATTGCCTTCCTCACCAAGCTGATCTTCGTTGTCGCCCATCTCATCTTCATCATTATGCTGGGAGCCAACCTCCTGTGTGAGGCCAAGTGAGAAAGACGGGATCTGAATGGGCCAAAAATATGAACAACAGAATGTCATGGGTAGAGAAATGCATACAGACCTATTAATAACTGAAATAAATATCTAATGATGGGATTTTGAGCATACCGTTGCATCAGGATGATCATGCGTCTGGCTATGAGCAGACCTCGATGAGTGATCTTGGCGCGATTCTCCCACTTTTCCAGCAGAAGACATGTTAGACAAATTTGGGTTTGAAGATCCACCGTCAACCTGAATGTGCGAATAGGGGGTGGCATGACATTGAGAAGAAGCAGTTTTTGAAAAAAAAAATACTTTAGTTGATTTGACGTTAAACCAAAAATACATCTACAAATGTTATAACCAGCTATATTGAAAAATGAAAAATTTCTGAATCACCAGATATATCGTACATATCTTTTAAAAACCATCATTATGTTAATAACTGCAGCAATCACCTTCTCCAAAAAGACGGCTTATTTGATATGGGAGGCTTAGCATTTCGATAAAGTAGACAAGGTAGTTACGTTACCGTTGACATACGAGCTTTATAAAGTGAAAAAGAAAATTCTGAAACTTACGAGATGAGGGTCTACCATTTCATTCCCATTGTTGTTCTCCTCCGCAGTTCCATCGAAAGGGTTGATTGATTGATGGGATCGGGTTTTGCCATCATAACCCTGGAATGGAAACATAACATCAGCTATATCAAGAAAAATATTTATAAGACATGTATATCTGAAAATTTGTGAATAACCCCTTATCTAAAAAATCAGCATATCTGGTAGGGGAGGCTTAGCCTTTCGGAAAAGTAGACAATGTTGTTACATAAAGGACGTCAATGACCTTTATAAAGTGAAGCTGCAAATTGCGAGACTTACAGTATGAGGATCCAACACTTCATTCCCATTGCTGTTATCATATGCAGTTCCATCGAAAGGATTGACTGATTGCTGGGAACGGGATGCGGCATTTGAACCCTGAAATGCGAAGATAACATTTTAACATGACAAAATTAACAAGGAGATAAAAAAAACTTTAAATTTTGCCCAATCCTACTTGAATATCCGGATACAAGCTATACATTAGAGGAAAAAATAGTGGGTTACAGATAGTGACTATTATGAACATAAGTTCCCAAGCGTTTAATATACATGGAGAACCACAGAGAATGTGAATAACTAGATTTAAAGGAAATAAACTTACGGGGTATTCGTTTTCGGCAGCAGGTGGCGTTGAGTAATGACTGATGTTTTCAAGCACATTCTGGATTATACCATCATTACCATCACGAGCAACGGGAGTTGTCTTCCCAGGACCACCTTCATCTTCACCACCATCAAACACTGCTGTGAAATTTGGAGGCTGAACAGGTATTTGGGTATTTACTCTGGACGTAGACGCCATCATCTCAGTCTTGAAAGACTGAAACATACCTTCCACAATTGCAATTACCTTCTTCTCGTAACCAGCAGACTCGGCAGAGACCTCCTTGAGGGAGGAAACAACATCACCAATATCCCCATCAATCCTATTAAGCTCCGGACGCAGAATGGCATTAACAATAGAAATTATTCTTGTTTCGTCTTCCATGACAACTGGTGAATCTTGGACCTTCTTGGGAATTGCTTTCTTTTTCCCCGCTGCTTTAGCCATCTCACGCATCTTTTCGACATCACCTTTGGTAGCCCCTCCTCTGAACATAGCTTTTGTTAATACGTGATTATCGTTAATGCAACTAAGCATAAACGCTACTTTAATGTCAACAACTTCATCGGACCATACAAGCACAGACTCGTCGACAGGCCTAGCTGGGTCTTGAGGTATTATACTCCTCACCAAAACCTATCATAGCAGAAACCCAATAATCCACGTTCATGTGAAGAGAGTAATAACTTCATATCAAATATGCGTTGAATAAATGGGTGGAAACCATACCTCTTCTTTTTTGTCTACTTCGCGAGCATGTGCAGGACTTAAAGTCTTCTTCTTCGTCTTCCTTGTACCGCGATCAACATCATCTTCATCGCTGTCTGACTCTGATGACGAGCAAGATTCTTGGACTACTTCGGTCAGGGAAGGAACAGCTTCGACAATAACAAGCTGCAAGGCCAAAGCAAAGCCTTTGAGAGCAACAGAATTTTGGGACAGGGAAATCTCATCCTTCTTTTTGATACTAGTCATCAACATATCAAATGCAAGCCGACCCCACGGGAAAGCAAAGAACTCGTCAATGTCCTCAAGCAATTCAGCGTGTTCCTTCAACATCTTCATCTTGAGATTAGTAGATAACAAAACCGACGATACAATTGCAAGACATGCTAATTTCATCCGGATATCTTTATCGGTGACGGTTTTTTTGCGAAGCATCTTAATCGCCCTCGACACACGCATCTCTTCGACACTTCCAAAGAGCTCAGGCCAGTAGGGTTTGTCGTTAATCTTTTTCTTCTTTTTGACCTTCATATTTTTTGGAAACTCGCCACAGGGAAGACCGGTGACTATAGCAAACTCTCGGAGGGAAAATCGTATGGGCTTGCCAGCGAATCGAAACCAAGCTTCATGTTTTTTTTCAACCTTAAGTTGTCTCGACAGAAGGAATCGGGCAAATCTACCTGAGAAACCGGGTTTCTCCGCGATATCGAGTAGCTTACCAAACGATGATTGTCGGATAAACTGAATCTCGTCTTCATCGAGAGCATTCAGAATGGTGTTGATGGCACGAGATGACTGATATGTAAGAACCCTAACTCCGACGGGCTCCTCCCCCTCGGCGAACATCATATCGGGTAACATCATATCGGGTAACATCATACTCGTTTCTTCGGCTTCTTCTTCAGGGAATTCAACAATCCGTGACCTCACCATTTGATTTACGAATGAGAGTTTTCTGGGAAGTTGAGTGAAAGATAAGATCTTGGTAAGACAAAAAGACAATAAATGGAGGAAAAAAACGTACAGGGTCTTTGCAAATGACTGAAAGTTGATTCAGTTTCCACGCGCATAATCATTAAATGCAATGTCGTGTTTTACCGGCTATCTCCGCGGTATGTTAGACTCAGAACCTTTTCCAGCCTAAACCCTAGATATCATTATTTTATTCTTATAGTTCTACTTTCGTCATTATCGGAAAGTGAACAGGACCATAGTCATTTCCCTAATAAAATAAGTTAACGTAGCCATAGGATGCAAAAACCCATAACTTAAAGTGAAATGAAGACAGCAATGTACCTTGATATGAGTCGAACTAGCATCTAACTGAGTCTCTACAAGACTACAACCTAAACATATATACAAAGTTATTCACCTTCAAAATATTCAAATTTGGGAGAATTCCAAAATTCTTAGCTGGACTTCACCTCCTATAGTTCTATAAAGAAACCTATTTAAATATCTTCTATTATAAGATATTAGAAAACAAAATTGAATGTAATCAAGCTTTACAGTTTACACCACCAAAACAAAATAACTAATTTTGTTGTGAAAATACTCAAACTTAAAATTGAGGACGAGAGTTATTTCAGACACTAACAATTAGCAATGTACCTCTCAGTATGGGTCGAGCTAGCATCTAATTAAGACTCCACTATCCTAATGATATTTCCCAAAGTTTTTCACCTTTCAATGAATACTGAAATTTGGGTATAACGAAAACTCTTGGCTGGACTTACATCCTATAGTTCTATTTAGAAACATATATCAATAATTAAATGAATTTTGTCAAGCTGAGAAATATAGGTTTTGATTTTTACTGTTACACATAAAGAACACTTATCAAGTATGAGCTAAATATTTGCTTCTAACATAATAGTATTGTCTTGGCTTACGTTAGTGTGTTTTGAATTAATTTTGAAGAAATCACATTTTTTTTGCTTAATGGACTTGTATATCGAAAAATTGACCCTAGATCACTAATCAATAATGTAAATAATTATACGCGTAGAATAAATATGTTTACGTTTTATAATTTTAATCAATTTCTTTCACAGTTAAACAAGTTTATTTTAAATATGCCTACTAAACAAGTCAGTGAGTTTCTTTAGTACAAAAAATCAGCATTGTCCTTATCAAATTAGCATTGATTTCCCTCGGAACATTGTGGCACAAAACCGAAAACTGGACTGGTGAGAACTAATCATTCATCTTTTGTTGTTGATACATTTTCAGAATTATTTCGCTACGTAAAAATTAGTAAATCCACAAGATTGTTGTTCTGTAAAACAGTTCAATTTTAAGGTTAAAAAAAATATCGTCGTATCTCAATCCCTTATGGCAAAAGTGACAAACTCATAATTTTATCGACATGCACCTGGATATAAAAAAAAAATAAAGAATTTAAAAAGGCCTATAAAATTATAAAAAATATTGTAACTTAAAAAACTAAACCTATAAAATTATAAAATTGAAACGACATTACTTAATATCTTACACAGATTAATATTGAAGAAATGTAACAAACTAGTGATCTAGTGTTAGCTGAAACGTTGTCCTATAGTTGTTTGTATACTAGTTTTCAAATTTTAGTGTTAGCTGAATCGTTGTACTATAGTTGTTTGTACTCTAGTTAAAAATTGATTGTGTTTATTCTAAGTGAATATTCGCGACGAAACGGAAACTTGAGTTTATTCAAAATTACTTTAACTGGATTAATTAAGTGGAAAATATACATCTATTCACTTATTCAGTTCAAACTAGAGACCCACTTGAAATTTACTTGTTTCCCAAAACTGGTAAAAGTATAGAGTTTAATTTGAAAGATGCATGAAGACCTACTCAGATAGGTATAGAATAGAACCATAGTAGAACCTACAACTAATAATTTCTTACATGGGACCCTCACTATTAATATGAATACCACTTTATTTATATTGCTGATTATGTATACTCCGTTTTAATTAATAATGATTACTTGTAAGATCTTACAGATAGTTTTCTATTAAAAATAAATATTTCTTAAAAATAAAAATACACATTTAATAGATATTTCAAGTAGAGGTAGAATATGAACTTCACTCTAAAACATATAGGTCCGAATGGTAAACGCTGTTTTGGTAATAAAATCGGTGCATAATTGAAGTGCGGTACGGTCCAACTGCGGTTCGTGCGATTTGCGTGATAAGTGCGGTTTTGATAGAATTAGCGGTGCAGATTTATGTTTGATTGGTGAAAATATAATTTACGGAATTGAAAAATTAAAGAAAAATTAAATAATATAAAAGAAATATATCAATATAACTAAAATAACCAATTTTTTAATATTATAAAATATCTTAAAGCTTACATGATTTATTTTAAATTTAAATTAAAAAGCCGAGTTTTAAAATTGAACCGAGTCACCGGCTTTTGATGAGTTTAAATGCTTTTTAACCAATTTTCTAGTTCAATTTTGTTGTAATTATTTTCATATTATTAATATTACATGATTTTTAGTTTGTTTTTTTTCTGTATTCTTTAAGAAAAACAAAAAAAAAAATAAACAAGAAGTAAAATATTTTAGATTTAAAATTGTAAAAAATATAAATTTCTAATTAATTTCATAAATTATCTTAAGTGAATAATTATTTATTTTTGATAAGAATCGTGAACTAATAAAGTAATTATATTATTAAAAAAATAATTTAAATGGAACTTGTAACCCAAAAAAATTATACACAATGCAAGCCAAAATATTATTATGTCCTATCAAAAGAATAACAAGTAATGAAAGACACTATTCATTAATATCAAAAAGTAGTACGTGAATTGATAATACTTGAACAAATTGATTATTATCTACTGCGTTTTTCGTTGTACCACTAGGTCCGGTTTTCATATATGTGTCTATCTCGATAACCGTGTGCGGGTTTACTTTTTGCTTATTGGAAAAACACAAATTGAATGCAAATAAGGTGAATGGTGAGAGCATGCGCATTGGTGAATCGGGGGTTCAATTCCCTATTCTATAATTTTAATTATTTTAATATTTTTTTCATTTGATTTTTTTTTTAAAATAAAAAAAATTAATAATGGTCCAATCGCGGATCGTCACGTGGTGTAGAGCCCGCAAAACAGTGATGAACCACTATCACTGCAGCGAATTCACGTGATCCAAATTCAAGAAAATCAGATTATTTTAATATTTTTTTTTTTGAAATTGGGTGAACTTATGGTTTGATCACTCAATGAATATGAATGGGCATGCTCTGACAAAAAGCTGTTTTACAAAAAATGCCCAAAACCGTTCCGCTTTTTGTCGCCATTCATTACCATAATGTCCATCGTAAAAACTAATTATTGACGATATATATATATATATACATATATATGTACTATAGACATATGGTATTTCTATCTGCACTATGACTCTTGAGTTATTACTATAGACACAAAAATTTTGACCAAAAAAAAAGACACAAAAGTCAAAAACGAGACCCCATTAGAAAAATGTTACTAACTAGTAAAAGAAAAAACAAGTGACAGTAACAACGGTAAAAATAACATTTATAAATGTATCTACAAAGCGTTCATCATGAGAGCCACTCAGTTCAAACATATGTCCAAAAAAAAAGAATACTTTTTACAATGGCTTCTTCGTCACACAGGCTTCTGTTCTTCTGCTTAGCTTGCCTTCTGTTCACCGTTTCTTACAACTTTGTGTCTGGTGAATCCGACAAAGTGAAGCTCAATCTTTACTACGAATCACTTTGTCCCTATTGTCAGAGTTTCATAGCAGATGGTCTAGTCAAGATATTTGACTCCGATCTCCACAAAATCACTGATCTAAAGCTCGTTCCATTCGGTAACGCTCATGTCTCCGATAATCTGACTGTCACTTGCCAGGTTTTTTTTACCTCCTCCTCCTTTTTTCTTTTAAATGCAGATTCTCTAGTTTTAGTACGCCATCCGATGTTTTGATATTCTAAAATATTATAGGATGATCTACAAGATTGGGGATCATCTTTACGATTTTTTGAAGTATTACTCTCCAAAATATATATGATCTCCTCTTTCTTGTTGATAAACTAATTTATTGGTTCTTATTTAAATGATTATAGTTGTTTAAGTCATTTTTATGTTTATTTATAACTAGTATATTCTAACTAATAAATTTTTGTGAAGCATGGTGAAGAGGAATGCAAACTAAACGCCATTGAAGCTTGCGCCATAAGAACTTGGCCCGATCCGGTATATAAATCATCTATGTACTTACAATATTTTTAAGAATTTTAAACTAAAACGTTACAATTCTGATACTCTTAATTCATTGTTTATAGGATAAAATATAAACTTAAATCTAATAGAGAGTATTATTTAGAATATGTTGAAATTTTTGTAAACTTTTTAGGAGTTTAGTGAACAGGAAAATAAGGTTTAATGAACCGGATCACCCGGGTTGTTTTGGTGGTTTTTAATGATGTGCGTGTGGAAAAATGACTATCAGAATGTACATTACTGGTTCATAAGGTGCATCGAAAACGACCCAGCAAACTGGGAATCATCATGTTTTGCGCAATATGGAGGTGAGAAGACCATCAAAGATTGTTATTCCAGTGATCTCTCTAAAACTGTAAGTATACATAAAAGCATAATACACCCACATATTGTATAATTGATTATATAATCTGGTAACTGGTAAGTCATAACTATTTCGGTTTTTTTTTTTGTCTATCAGCTCATATTTGGTTATGCAAACCAGACTTTAAGTTTGAAGCCGAAACATATCTACGTACCATGGGTCACAGTAAACAGCAAACCACTGTACAATGTAGAAATATTGTTTCGTAAATAATACTAACCTGACTCCATTTATTTAAAACATTTGAATAATACTAATCATAAAACGTGTTTTTTTTTTCTTTGGGACGCAGCATTATGATGATTTAGTAGCCCGGGTGTGCAAAGCGTTTAAAGGAAAGGCTCCCCTCCCAAAAATCTGTCATTCCTCTGCTCTCTCTAAGTCACCTGAGAGCAAAGTGGTGAGGCTTCAAGTCTCCTATGCCGATGACGCTTTCAATTACCAAGCAAAAGACTTAAACTAAGATGGATTTAAAGCTTATGTATAAGTGGAATGATAAATAAAAGATCTCTTAAAAACTCTTATTTTTACGCGTTTAATATATATGTGTGAACCGTTTGATATTAGAAAACACTAAAAATGCTTAAACTAACAGACGTCTAAACCGGTGAATGTGTAAATTACAGCGGTAATGCCTTTTGGTTTTAGCTATAGTAGGTCAGTACCAAGATCACAGAAGAAACACAGATAAGCATAAAACCTTGAATTGGATTGGACTCTAATACCATGTGGGTACTACATAACTTTTTTTATATTTTTGAACAACGGCTACTACATAACTAAATATGGAAAAAGGTGGATTTATGCAAATATTAGCGGAATCATAAACAAAGACATTTTCTATATTAAACTTCGAATTTTGAAACTGAAAACTATAAAAACCATAAATTGATTGAACTTAAGACCATTGTCTACTACTACAAGTATTTAATACGATGTGAAGTTTAAACTAACGAAAGTTACATAAAGACCGTTTGTCTCGACTATTTTTCATTTTTTGGATTGCGGTTTTCGGAACAGCAAACGACTCAAACGTAGAAATTAGAAACGGCATGCATTCTTCTAAAAGAAGAGAAGTACAGTCTCCAACGTTCTACTCCGGTTTGGTTATTATGTCTTTTGTGGCAGGAGATCTAGCTATGCGAGTTTCCTAAGAAACACAGGTGTCCACTAGCGGAGAGGCATGAAAATGTTTTAGGTGGATCAATTCATAACTAATATATTTTGCAGGAGTCAATTAACTGAAACAGTTCTTCACAAAATATACTTGTAAAATATAATTTAAACCAGATTTTTTTTTTGACTAAAAAAGGGTTAAACCTGTGTCTATTAAAGACACAAGCCTTTTTTTTGAACAAAGACACAAGCCTAACCCCCAGATGAGAGGTGCAACCCTCTTCCGGGTATTCAAATGGGCTGTAAGCATGGACCCATATCCACATGGCCACATGTGGAACTAATAATCTCGCACTAGATCAGTTAATCGTTTTCGCTCTATCACTGCAGGTGCCGCTTTGAGCACTCTTTGTTGGAACTCAGTTTTAATATATATATTTGCTAAAATTTTAACATGTCTATTGAAATTGATGTTTGTTTGTGTTAAAATGAAGAAACAAATACTAACCTCGGATAAACAGTGACACAAAAGAATAGTAAATACAATTATCTATTTTTCTTTTGGCATTTTTTTGTGAAAAAGAGCTTTTATATTAAAAGATAAACGATTACAAGCGAAAACCGATTACAAGATTATAGTTTTCACAAGACAAGCCTCATGAGCAATTTTACCCCACACCAATGCAACAAAGGAATAGGTAGAGAAAATAGACCAGAAATGCTATGAAAATATAACCTAGTGAGAGGATCCTCGGCCACGGCGACCCCGCTCACCTCTCTTTCGAGCCGTCTTTTAACATTTTTTAGT
Source organism: Brassica juncea (assembly GCA_018703725.1). Taxonomy (NCBI): domain Eukaryota; kingdom Viridiplantae; phylum Streptophyta; class Magnoliopsida; order Brassicales; family Brassicaceae; genus Brassica; species Brassica juncea. The sequence goes on along the minus strand of CM031941.1, from coordinate 17,434,071 downwards.
AAACTGAATGTGTTTGGCTTCTCTAGAAAGCTAAACCTACCTATAATCTCTTGTACCCATAATTGTAAAAATTAAGGGAATTAAGTTTCTTTGTCTATTCTCACTAAAATCTCTTCATATAATCTCTTTTGATAATTAAACTGCTATTTTCTTCATCTCTTCCACATTGAATCTATTTTATGCTATGTTTTTGTAGATTTGACCATGGAAAACTCAAAACAAATGGTTGTTCCTAGCAACCTTAAAAGGGTACACTAATTTTTGTGGTCTAGGTTTATGAAGTCGTGTAGCTCCGTCAAGATGCTTTGGAAGACTCTTAAAAAGGTATATGGGAATACCTCCAACTTAAGATGGATCTTTGAAGTCAAGAAAGATATCAATGAGCTCAGCCAAAAATACATATAATTCACCCAACTCTTCGGCGAGTTAGATCCTTATGGGCTGAGTTTGAGATGTTAAGGTCAAACTTGGTTAAATCTGGTTGTTCTTCATGAGAGGCTTGAACAAGAAAAGGTCTTTGGTTTATTGATGACTCTCAATCCTATTTACCGTGACTTGATTAAGCACATCCTAAAGTCAGAGAAACTCCAAACTTTTGAAGAAGTGTGTTCACAAATTCAAAAAGAGAACAGTTCACTTAGACACTTCAGTGGAAAGGGAGATCTTCTAACAGTCAACAAAGTCAAGCATGAAGATAGGAAGGTGTGGGTGTGTGATAACTTCAAAAAGAAGGGTCATACCAAAGACAAGTGCTGAATTCTATATCCTAATCTCAAACCAAGCAAGTTTAATGAACAAGAGCTAACCTCTCCAATGAAGTACCCGGTTCTTCTTAGGTTGTTCTATAAAGAATCTAAAACCTTTCATATGCATAGCTTTACATCTAACATGTAATCTGTGAAAAAGACAACTACAGATTTGAACTGTGTACATTTTCAGGATATTAAAACCAGTAGATTGCTTGGAAAAAGACTGCCAAATATGGCTTGTATATGCTTAATGACACAAAGCCAACCTCTTATCTTTCTTATCCTTCTAGTTCTGTTACTGCTACTGCTATTAATGCAATTTTGCATGCTAAATTATGAACCCTCATTATTATGCTTTATGATTGCTGTCACCAAAAAAGACATCCTCATTGATCACGAGGGAGGCACACATTAAGAACTAGAATCGGAAGAAGGTGGTTCATCTAGTCATGATCTAGGAGGAGCGCCCCAAGATCATGTTCAAGATAAAGAACATGATGATCATGTTGAAGAGGCATAACAAGACCAAGATCATGAAGAAGAGAAACTTTTAGTAGGAGTACATGATTAAGAAGCCATCTAAGTGGGTGGACATGAGAGTCTACTACAACAACAAAGTAGTAGGCCATCCTATACAAGCGGTTTGCTCTTTTGCTTATTTTTCTATTCAACATCAAATATTTATTGGAAAATTGGACAATAAACAAGCACCAAAGACCTACGAGGAGGCCATGGAGCATAAATTCTGAAAAGATTCTGTAGATGCTGAAATCAAAGCCATGGAACACACCCAAACTTATTATGAGGCAGACCTTCCTGAAGGCAATAAAGCTGTGAGCTCTAAGTGGGTGATGACCATTAAGTACAAGAGTAATAGGGAGATAGAGCAGAATAAGACAAGGCTGGTTACATAGGGTTTACTCAAACATATGGAAAAGACTATCTGGATACATTTGCACCAGTCGCGAAGCTTCACACGGTAAACGTTCTTCTTTCATAGCTACTAGCCTTAAGTGGGATCTTTGGAAGATGGATGTCAAGAATGGATTCCTCCAAGGTGAACTAGAGGATGAACTGTATATGTCTCTCACCTTGTCTTGAGGTATGGTTGCACCAGGAAAAGTTCTTAGACTCATGAAATCCATTTATGGGTTGAAGCAGTCTCCTAGAGCTTGATATCACAAGCTGAGCACAACTCTCAAAGATAGAGAGTTCAAGAGGTTCGAGGCTGAACACACTCTCTTCACCCTACAAAGCCAAGAAGGTATAATTGTCATTCTTGTGTATGTTGATGATGTCATCATCTCAGGGAATGACAAGGTAGATATAAAAAACCTTGGTGAGCTAAAATACTTTTTAGAGATATAAATGTGTTGCTCTAAACAGGTACTCTTCTTATCTCAAAGAAAGTACACACTTGATTTATTGTCTGAGACAGGAAAGCTTGGAGCAAAAGTCATAAGAAAGGGGGAGATTGAAGATAGGCCATTGAGGATGTTAAGCAATACTGAAAGATGACTGGTAAGTTGACATACTTAACGATCACTCAGCCTGATATTCTTTTTGCTTTAAACCAGGTGAGCCAGCATATGCAAGCTCACAAGATGCACCACTGGAACATAGAGGACATGATACTCAAATTTCTTAAAGGATCTTTGAGCCAAGGCATTTGGATGGGATGCAATGGGAGTTCATGAATTGTTGGTTGTTGTGATGCTGTTTAGGCTAGAGATATAGTGGACATGAAGTCTGAAACAGGCTATTTATTGGAGGAAATCTAGTTAGTTGGAAGAGCAAGAAGCAAAAGGTAGTCTCTTGTTCAATCGCATAAATTGAGTATAGAGCCATGAGGAAGCTCACCAATGAGTTTATTTGGCTCAAAGCTTTTCTCAAGGGCTTGGGAATCGAATCACCTGACTCAAACACTATGCACTGCAACAATCAAGCAGCCATTCACATTGCATAACACTCGGTGTTTCATGAGAGAACCAAACACATTGAAGTTGATTATTATAAAGTGAGACAAAAGGTGGAGCAAGAAGTAATTCTACTAAGACCAACTAGGTGACATCTTTACCAAAGCAGCCAGCACCAAAGTTTGTGACTACATTCATTCGAAGATTGGACTCACAAACCTATCTTAGTCACAAGTCTCTAGGCGATGAAGCCAATACTATTTTTCCCTATGTGTGGTTTCATCCCAAGTGGTTTTCTACACTCAGTTTTTTAATGAGATAGATTTTCATAGTTCTAAATTTTTTCTCCTGAATCTCTATGGTCAAGCTTGAGAGAAAATGTCAAAACAAAGAAATGAATAGTAACCATGGATAAACGATGATACAGAAGAATAGTAAAAACATATTATTTTTGTTTTAGCGTCTTTAATATGTTAAGTTTGTTTGGTTTCCTTAGAATGTTAAACTTACTTATGATCTCTTGTAGCCACAATTGTAAATGCTAAGAGAATTAAGTTTCTCTCTCGATTCTCTCTTTATATTATTCTATTGTTCTTCATTCTATCCAAGTTAAAGTCATGTTCTCTCAGTTTGAATGAAAATTTTTTGTTCTCAGATAATTGCTTAAATAGCATAAAACGGACACTATAAAAAAGTACAAAAAGTAACTACTTTAGACAATTGTAAGAACATATGAATTCAAACGGAAAAAGGCCAATTCCTCCATAGACTTTTTGCTCCCTGTTTTTTCATACATGAGCATTTGCATAATGCCTAAAAATTATGAATTAGTAAAATTTTACATTTAAACATAAACTATTTAAATGTGATCAATTCCGATAAAACTGGAATTTGATTTTGGTTTATTTAGGTTTGGGTGCTGACATGTCTGACACGTAGATGAATTGGTTGAATCGGTTTAAAACTGAACCAATTTTCCTTTTTCTATAAAAACACAGCAAAAGCGACATCGTTTTGACTATATTTGTTAATTAATGAAAATTTTGTGAAAATTGGAGCTGGGCAGATTCAAACCACGTGAAATTATGACAGCAATATTACTCAACCACTAGTCTATTTTAACTTTTAACTATTATGTTAACATACGTTAACAATTATTAGGTACCTTCTTCTGTTCTTACTTCACCATCTCATTAGCTTCTTCTAACTTTGACTGGATTTTGGTGATCTTTTCCACAAGTTCTGCATCTCAAACATCTGAGAACAAAAAAATGTATTTTAACTTCATGAACGGATACATAATTGAGTTCAGTCAGAAGATCCAAAATCACACTTTTTATTAAGAAATCAGAGATTAGTGAGACGAAAGAACCTGTCTTCGTCGAGGCAAGAGCAGCTTCAAGTCTGTCCAATCGCTCATGCAGAACAAAACATGTCCACTGAGATATCATCATCTCCATCAAATAACATAAATGGATGAGATCAAAACCCAGATTTAAAGGTAGTAACTTAACTCAATCCAGAAAAACAAAGAAACAAAAAGATTCTAACTTTCAGTCAGTTGATAAGTTATCATTACAAACCCAACCCGGCGGAACTTGACGCCGTAACCGAAGATGAAGAAGAATCACCGTCGATGCTGTGAATCAAGTCATCATATTCATAAATATAGTTAGGAAAAATGATTGCTGATTACCTGAAGTATTGACCGCCACATGGCTAGCTAGGCAGACTAAACTAATGTATATCTAGCTACACGAATTATGTTATGCATGACAACATCCCTCAACTTAATGATGTTATGTAGTTAAAATCACATGCTTAATTTCGTTAATCCAAAAAGTGACGTGGACGTCTGAGACATTATTTCCGTTTAATTCTCCCATTCATCAACTAAAATCTGGCCCACAAAATTGTAATTTAACTAATTTCTTTGATTTTTCTTTTTGTAGTGATGTGTCAAAATTTTTAGTTAAATTTTGGTCAGATAGATCAGATTTTAAGTGATCGATGGGAAAATTAAGCTTAGTTAATGTTTCCGACGTCCACGTCACTTTTTGGATTAATAAAATAAAGTTCGTGATGTTAACTACATAACATCATTAAGTTGAGGGATGTTGTTATGCATAGCACATACTTTGTGTAGCTAGATATACATTAGTTTAGTTTGCATGGCTAGACATGTGGTGTTCAATACTTCAGGTAGCCAGCAATCATTTTTCCTATTATATTGTTGTAATAAGACAAATGTTAGATGTTCATGTAGCCTAGTGGTTGACTTGTGAGTCTGTCTAGATCTTGACATGGGTTCAATCTACCCAGCTCCAATATCGTTTGATGCATTTTTTATAAAAAAAATTGGTTCGGTTTAAAACGTTTCAACCAATTTATCCATGTGTCAGACACATCAGCACCCGGAACCTAAATAAACCAAAATCAATTCCGGTTTTTTGAGAATTTGACAGATTTAAATTGTTTATGTTTAAAATTTAAAATGTTATTAGTTCATGATGTTTTAGACATTATGCAAATGTTCATATATGAGAAAACAGGCAGCAACAAGTCTATAGGGGAATTGTCAATTTTTTAGAATTCATATTAAATAAAGCGAGTGCATAAAATTAAGTCAAGATAGACTCGAAATTATATTCAGTTTATATGATAGTTTGCTTATATGTATCATGATCTAACAACCTATCTTTTTATATCAATTTTTTTATTTTATATAGTTAATCCCTACATAAATAAAATTTTAATCAAAAAAGTAAACAAATTTTTGGAGAATAAATACTGATAAAAGTTACTACAAGAGCTAACCTGGGTAAAAAGATAAAAGATCCTTTTTAATTTTGTGATTAATTTGGTTAATGCCAAAAGTTAATGCAATATTTATCTTCACTAAACTTATTTCTCTATTTTTTTGGCATTTTACTCCTTTTCATTCAACTAGATAACTTGAACAACAACAATCTCTTCCTCTTCCTCTACTCTCTTTCATTCAACTAGATGTTCACTAAGTGTCTCATTCGAATGATGCAAATTGAAAAAAAAATACAGTTTTATCTTTTATTACGAGTTATCAAATCCATCAAATTCTTACTCAAAGCTTGTGGTCACTTTCTTCGACCTGTGATGCTAATTGTATGCACTTTGTATGTTGGTTAACTGGTTCTCTAAGATCCATGCCTTTAGGTAATGCGTACAGGCTGTTTTGTTAAATATTTTAAATAGAACTGATTACTAACATAATCAGAATTCTTAACGTATTCATCAGACGAGTGGAAGAGGTTAACTGAACCATATCGCTTTGCACAGAAATGCAGAGCTCGACTCTAGCAGGTCTCTTAGCAACCCAGTCCCTTGAAAGTAGCCTATCAGTGCCACCAGCTTGTTCGGTAGTTATGATGTGATATGCCTTGCCTCACTCTGGAGAATTGAGTTTGAAATCAGAGACGTTCAATCTTTACGAACCATGAGCAATATCAGAATAGTCATTCACAGGCCATTATGCATGAAACAACCCCGGGGAATGTTCCACACAAAACAACTTTCTGTTCATCGATAAGATCTAAAACTATGGAACTTCTCACTCATTTATGAAGCACAAAAAGCTCTGGGGAGGTTCAAAAGATTTGACAGATAATGTTGAGATGTCGCGTTAAACGATGCAAGTACAGAAAAATGTTCTGCTCTACCAATTAAGTTTTCAATTTCGTTACCAAGTTTAGCAGAGTATACGTCATTGATCTTACTCTTACACTATCCACAAACCATAAAAATTACATGTTACTGTAAACCAGCTTGTGTACAACTAAAAATATTAGATTCCACAAGAGGAAGAGAGACTCAGTAGTCGATTCAGAACATGATTAGTTGCGATAAATAATAGCCTAACGTTAAATCCATATTCTCTCCCAGATCAGTGATCAAACAACTCTAAAGTTATGAAACCTTGAACAATTAAATCGCATCAGATATATTCCACAATTACGAGCTTAGAGGTTGTGGGTTTCTAATGTTGTTAATTCTTCAGCTGTCAACAAGCACAAACAAGATCTCCAATTTTATTATTGAAACCAACAACAATATAGTACTGTCAATACATGCTGAAAACAACAATCTCCAAGCTTTCGCATTGAAAACAAACTTACTAATTGCCATAGAATATCAAACCTCATAAAATCCATCCGCCAGCGATCATCTTCTATTGTTCAAAATCGAACCCAAAGTACCCAACACAGAAAAAGCAAGCAAAGGGCTAACACAAGCGTATCAAAGACAGGAGGGATTATGCTCCTGAAGAGATTCAGATAAGGATCACAAAGATCTCTAATAGCGGATAGAGGCTGACGATCCCAAGGAATGTTTGGGAACCAACTGAGCAAAACTCTAACCATCAACACACCGCTGTAAATATCAAGCCACTTGGATAAATGGAGACAATCAAACAATGAATCTTATTTGTGTTCAGCTCATGGATCTAACACCCTAGACTAAGGAAGCTGACTACTCAGCCATGGACAGAGAAAAAACAGAGACAATAGATGAAGAAAACATGCTGAATCAATAAAGAAATAAGATAGGGTTCATGATTCTTCTCAAGAGTGTAGAGATCCTTCTCCCTTTACAATAAGCAAATAGCCAAGTAAAAACTCTAGAGTCTGGTTTCTCTGTAAAAATTAGCGTAGAATATCATAGAAAATAGGAAAAGGAAGATATATAGAGGTTCCTGGCGGGCAGAGAGAAAATTGGGATGACTAGGACAAATCCCGAAATAACTTGTTGGTTTCCATTAAAATCTCTGCCGCTGGAACAGGTACTCGGGTGCTCCTCTCGATTGAGAACAACCATCAGACTGCTCTGTGTGAAAACCACCATATTGCACTCTTTTCTACCTCTTTTTCTCCAACTGGTCCATCTCCCATCCAACGCAACTCCAGACCTGTAATGACTAGAAAAGGACTAGAAAAACTCGATAAAGACTCAAAAATACTTTTAGAAAACGTTGTTAGAATGTGCCAAAAACACAACATATCAATAAACCAGCCTCAACAACTGTCAATGGCGTGTTGACATAACCTGCGGGACCTCTGCTGAGCAACCTAACCATTTCAGCCTCACAAGAGATATCCAAATTCACCACTACTGACCTCATTTAAGAAATTAAGGTGCAGTCTCATCGAGGGAGTATCTATCACAAGACACATGGACTCTTACACATTCAGGTTTCTGATCATCCAAGCAGTCTTACTTTGGTTCCTTTCTTCTCTCTTCTCTCTTTTCTCACTTCTCTGAATGGTTTTTTTTTTTTTTGCAAAGTGTGGGAGAATAATGGGATCATAGGAAATTTTCCTACCCCTTTACTCCAAAGGAAATCATCTCAATCTTTTTTTTTAGATGCTGAAGGGAAGAGAGAAAGGGAACCATACTCACACCGACATACTTTTTCAGACCTGGATGAGGAATCCGATCAAGTGTATCTCAAACCCAAAAACAAGAGAATCAAGTAGGTTATGTTGGAGGCCAGTTTGGATCCATCGGACACCCTCACAAGCATTGATGTTATTGGCAGATCAATCCACTTTGGCTTTTCCAGGTTGTACAGTCTGCAATCAATAGCTGAAAGAATGGTCATTGTGGTGTCAGTTAGATGGTCTGTTCCCAATAAATTTTGACTCAATAAAGCTCAACATCGATCCTCCTTATGTGGTTGTTCACAGTATCATATTTTGTATTCAGATCAGTGAACATGTTGTCCATCCTGGTGTTGATGTTTGTGGTAACCTGATTCAACGCCCTGACCTGAATCTGCTGGCTCTGGAGCATCTGTTGCATCATGAAGTTGAGGTTTGTCAGCTCATCTTGTGGACCACTCGCGGCTGGAACAGCTTTCTGGTTGCTCTGCGATTGTTGCTGGTTCTGATTCTGATTCTGAGCCACGAACCGGTTTTGTGCCTGGCTGAAAATGAAGGTTTTACCCTGAAAGTTCTGCAGGAAACCTTGCTGACTGTTCTGCACATGCCCTTGTCTGTTGATGTAGCTGATCTCTTGCTGATCGTTCCCTTTCTTTTCAGCCTCTGAAGCAACCTCTTGAGTGTTCTGAATCTGCTCAGCCGTAGCTTTCTCTATGATGAAGAATTGCCCTTGGTTGTTCTTAAGCAGCTATCAACCTTGGCTGTCAACTCGTCTATCTTTTGAGTGTCAATACTGTTGACATTTTTGGAGCGGTCATTCTCTTGGCTCTAGTTAGCTGAGCTGGCAGACATGTTCTCAATGAGCTCAAACGACCCATCAGTGGTCTGAGTAATAAAGTCTCCATTGCTCGTAGAGTCCAGAGCACTACGGTATTCCCAGTCTACTCCATCATAGAAAATCCCCAGGAGGTAATCATCATCAAATCCATGGTGAGGGCATTCTCTGTTGTAGTCATTGAAACGCTCCCATGCGTCGCAAAAAGGCTCATCATTAAGCTTTCTGAAGGAGGTTATCTTGTTCCTCAATGCTGCAGTTCTCGCCTTAGTGTAGAAATGGCTCAAGAACGCTGATCTGACCTGCTCCCATGAAGTGAGAGAGCCGGTACGGAGAGAGTTCAATCACCGTGCAGCTTTTCCATCAAGAGAGAATGGGAATAACATGCACTTGATGTAGTCAGGTGGTACTTCATTCGCGCGAGTAATGTTGCAGACTTTTTCGAAGCTCTCAATGTGCTCCACTGGTATCTTTGCAGGCAGACCACTAAACACGTTCCTCTGTACTAGAGAGATCAAAGCAGGCTTGATCTCAAATTCCTGTCTGAGGCAGGGTGGAGGAGTAATGGCAGAGCACGTAATAGAGAAATTACGCAGAAGGTTTCTCTGCCCGATTTGAGCAGCTTGTGCCTGCTGTTCCTGCTGCTGCTGTTCGGCGAGTAGAGCAGCTTGCTGTTGCGCTTGGATGGTCTGTTGCATCTGCTTCTGCACTAGTTGCATTGCGGCAGCGAGATCACCCTGATGGCCTTGATCATTCATAGTGGTGTTAGTTGGCCTTGGCTGTTGACGGTTCTCTCTTTCTAACCTTACAAGCTCCTGGTTGCTGAGTGTAACTAATTCTCCTTGTGCGTTTCTCCGAGTATCTACTGGTCATGCACCTGGAGCAATATCTGCAACATGATGGGTAAAGAAAGTTAGAGGTCTTAGACTAAATATAAAACCAAAAAATAAAGGTAAAAATCTGGTCTCCGTCGCAACGGCGCCAAAACTTGATACACTTAAATCATGTCTTTTCTACTGCAAGCTAACAGTGTAGAGGTAGTATTTGAGATTCGATTCCAGAAGAACAGTTTACACTTTATTTATATGAGATCAGTATCAAGCTGAGACAATAAAGGGTTTTGAGGATTGAGAAATTGTAGAAAGCAAGTAATAGAGATGGTTTGGTTTTAGATTATAAAAGATGCTAAGCCTAGGGTGAAGGATCGGATGTCAAACAATCATGAGCCAAACATCTATTCAAGGTTTTATTAAGCGCAAGTCTAGAACTCAAATTACACAAGTAGATCGATCCACTTTCGTGGCATCTCTCCTTTTATCAATCAGTCTTAATACCTAAACTCTCATTTGGATTAAAACATGAAGACAAACATTAAGCGCAGATTCGATTAGTTCACCAATTGCCCTAACATTTACTTTCCCTGGTTAGGGACAAGCTGCCCATTCATGCTGTTTCTAGCAACCTAAGCACTTTTGATGATTAGATTAAACCTAGTTTCAAACACTAAATAGCTAGTTTAATGCAGGCAGTAAGCATAACAACGAATGATCACAATCAAACGATGAACCTTATTTGTGTTCAGCTCATGGATTTAACACCCTAGACTAAGGAAGCTGACTACTCAGCCATGGACAGAGAAAACACAGAGACAATAGATGAAGAAAACATGCTGAATCAATAAAGAAATAAGATAGGGTTCATGATTCTTCTCAAGAGTGTAGAGATCCTTCTCTCTTTACAATAAGCAAATCGCCAAGTAAACACTCTAGAGTCTTGTTTCTCTGTAAAAAATTAGCGTAGAATATCATAGAAAATAGGAAAAGGAAGATATATAGAGGTTCCTGGCGGGCAAAGAGAAAATTGGGATGATTAGGACAAACCCCGAAATAACTTGGTGGTTTCCATTAAAATATCTGCCGCTTGAACAGGCACTCAGGTGCTCCTCTCGATCGAGAACAGCCATCAGACTGCTCTGCGTGAAAACCACCAGATTGCACTATTTTCTGCCTCTTTTTCTCCAACTGGCCCATCTCCCATCCAATGCAACTCCAGACCTGCAATGACTCGAGAAGGACTAGAAATAATCGATAAAGACTTAAAAATACTTTTAGAAAACATTGTTAGAATGTGCCAAAACACAACATATCAATAAACCAGCCGCAACAACTGTCAACGGCGTGTTGAGATAACCAGCGGGACGGTCGAAACGACGCGAAGAACAGCGGACCGGAGATTCGGAGAGATGCTTGGAACTGTGGGGATAAGGCTACAACCGCGGCGGAGAGTTTGTGAATTAGGGATTTGGTTACGAGTCCGGCTAGAATCGCGAGGGTTGTGATTGATTTGTTGAGTCGGAGAAGGGGGATCGAGGAGAGGGTTCAGTGGAGAGAGTTGGATTTGAGGATATGACGGTGGAGACAATGGTTTTAGGGTTTTTGTGGGAGAGATTGAAGGTGGGTTTATGGGGAAGAAAGAGGCGGAGAGGAGGATTACAGTGATGAAGGTGAGAGGCGGAGAGGAGGATTACAGTGATGATGGTGGATTGGAAGGAATCTAGGGTTTATGATGATTGAAGAGCGAAGAGAGAGGATGTTGGTGGTGAAAAAGAAAGCCATTTTCGTTGTTTGGTGCTGGAGAATAATACTCTCTTTTGTCATAACTGTCAAATGCTGATATATTTTTTTTTGTCACCTGGTTTTATATAGCCTCATGGCTAAAAACAAAGAATACAAATCTAAAATTTTAAAAGCCCAACATATAACCAACTTGATAATAAAAATATGTAGATATATATAAACATATATATGCTGTAGGCCACACGTAGCCTACAACATACATATAACATCTTGTTTTCTGATATATAGAAATACTATAAAAAATCAATTTGGTTACTATATCATCAAAGTGCACTTACCTTTTCGATCACACATGTAAAGAACTTCAAAGTTAAGTATACTTAAGGTGGAGCAGTGGAAGGATTAGTGATCTATCGAAAAATGAATTTCGATATCGTGTTAGTGGAGCAAAAACACGGGGAAAGGTCATGTTGTGATTGTATAAGCAGTAAACAAGACTTTTGAGCATCAGAAAGATTAACGTAGCACCCATCGCACGGAATGGGGCCCACAGCCCGAGTGAGCGGGCATGAGAAGACCATTAGCCGTAGACCGTTGGACGTTACAAGTGGTATCATAGCTAAACCCAGATGAATGTGGAGTCTTGTGTGAGCTCACACTAACTTGAGTAACGATTTTGGGGCCCAACGAGGAAGTTGCGTTTTGTGAGAGGGGATGAATTGTAACATCTCAGTTTGTGGTATATGGAAATTCTTTAAAAAATTTGATTTGGTTACCCATGTAATTAAAGTGCGCTTACCTTTTTCTTCACATATCCAAAAAGAAATCAAAAGTTAAGCGTGTTTGAGCTGAAGTAGCAGAAGGATAGCTGACCTATCGAGAAGTGATTCTTCTGATTTGGATTGAGTTAATAATTTTGATTTTCACTATGATTTCATTCTAATCCCATTGAATATCGATTTGGATAGTTTCTTCTCTGTTCACTTAATCTCTTAGGATAATCAGTCTTTGCTATTGATTTAGCCAACTATGACATTTTGGTGAAGCATCTCCAATCAAAAGAAGGTTGGATTAGATGGATTCTTCAAGTTGCCTTTAAAGTAGATTTAAAAAAGCGGACATTCTTGAAATGGTTCGACAAAGGATTTTCCTTCAGTTTGACTTAAGCTTCCTCCGTTATAATATTGTGGTGAATCAAAGTTTCTCTGCTCGACTATTCATTCTAAGGTGGAAATTATTCTAAGAGAGTACAAGATTTAAGAGTCCAAGCTCGCAGCGGTTCGACAAAAAAAGCTATGCCGGCGACATGAAATTGGAGTGGTGGTGGCGAAAAGAAACATGTCCTTCATAACCCTTCGTTGAATGCAATGTAACTTAGATATTGTAACACCCGATCGTCCACGGCTAAAAGGCATCCCAAGCTCATTAACTCGGCTTGATCCCAATCCGTGTGACAAGCGGTGCGTTAATATTTTTGAGGCTTGAAAGTCTTATTTACTAATTTTACAATCACCGCATGACCTTTCTACGTGATTTGACCTTACTCACACTATATAACGAAAAGAAATATGAAGGATGATTAAGATTTTGGATCTAAAAACACAACAAAATCGTCAAAACAAGATTAAATCTGACAAGCGGAAAGGAAAATCAATCTAGCGATTGAATATTTTACAACAACAATAATCTAAGCTATCAATCCCTCTTAAAAAAATTTAAGCGTGAAGAGGGAAAAAAGAGAGTTTTATTTCTTTATGAGAAGAGAGAAAAACTCTCAATGTAACTCTTTTTTCAAATGCTCATATATCCTGATCGTATTTTTATTTATTTTTAATTTGAAAAATCACCTTTGTCTTTACTGAATTCATTTATTCATAAACTACCCACGAAACCTATTATTTTCCTTTTAATCTTTATTTTTAGTGCTAGATTATATTATTAAACTTTGTAGGTAATAAGTTCTAAGCAATGAAAAATAGAAAACAAAAATAGAAAGGGGATATAACAATAGAGATCCCCAAAGTAAACAGAATATCTATTTTACATATGAACTAGGTGTTTTCCTGTATCATATACAGAAATAAAAGTTTTAAAATTTAATTTATATTTTAAAATAGGATTTTCTTAATTTTTAGATTTTATTATTTACTTAAACTATATATATATATATTTTTGCACATTCATTTTTAATTTAAATTTAATATATATATGTATATATTTAAAATTATATTTTTTGGAAAGATTTTTTTTATCTATTTATTTGAATAAAATATATTAAATCAAATTCTACAAAATTAAGAGAAAAGTTTTTAGATATATTATTATAAAAACATAAAAATAATATTTTTTAAAATGTGTAGATATTAAAAGAAACTAATGGTATTGGGGTTAGTAAGTAACAATTTTATTGAAAAATTGCATAAAACTTTGAAGATTTTTTTAGTAATAAAAATTATATAATTATAAAAATTAGAATTAAATAATATTTTGAAACTGTAAATTATTATTATATTTATATTTCTAGTATTACATTATTTATTGTTGTATTAATGATGATCTATGAGTTACTATCACATTCTAAAAAGCTTACCAAAAATATAAATCAACATTAAATGTAAATGTCCATGTCACAATTAACTTCAAACCATGTCGTCATTGTTAGTATGTCATGTCATCATTTTTCTTTCAAAATCATTGTGGTGAATCACTTTTCAGATAATATCTAGAAGATAACAAAATATTTTTCATATAAAAGTTCCATTTTTACTTCTGAATTAATTAAGTCTCAAAAGAGATAATTTTTTACAGTTATCCAAAAACATCACACTTCATACTGAATTTCTAACGGTTGCCACTCTCTTTATATTGCTCCAGTAGGAGTCACCAAGACAAGCCAACTCTTGATATTGCCCGATTGATAATAAAAGAGTCAAAGATATCATCGTTTTAAATAGTCAATTAATTAGAATTTTATGATGTCTTTCGGAGTAACTACAATTTGTAGCAAGAACTCCATGAGAATAATATAAAGAACCATCAACGACTGGTGTTACAAAAAAAAGAACCATCAGCGACTGAAGTCGGTAAGAACCATCGCCACCATCCCCTTATATATATGTCAATTACCTTTTCTAAATGGTTCAACTGAACCAAGGATTTTTTCTAATCCATTGAAAGAAACACTCAAAGGAATAATCAAAACATTTGCGATATTTAAAATAAACTGACAATCAAATAAACCAAAGAAACAAGAGCAAAACAATTTTTTTTTTAAAAACAGAAGCAAAATAAATCAACCAAGCTGGTGCTATAGCTATAAAAACCCCGAGACATCCATGCTTTGGCCATTTTGTGGCCATCTACCGACCATTTTCTCTTCGACCATTATTTGGCTTCATCTGCGTCATTATTGTTGTTGAGTGTTACTACAATACAACATGTCGGCGATGGATGATCCTCCTTTTCATATGTTGAAGTGGATGAATATAGACGGTGGGAGGTGATGAGATCATGTTGTGGCGATCTATTAAGTTCTTCTCAAGGATTCGAGTGGGGTAAAGTGTAGGGCAAGATCATTTTTCTTCAGGTAAAAGTTGAAGACTTGACCAATGATGTAGCTAAAATTACCCTAGAGCAAACTCTCTCAAATAAGAGATCAATTTCAGTACTTAGGGATCGAATCCACAGGGAGCGTGGGCAGACAATACACTATATGAAATCAAGATTAAGCTTGGCAAGTAATAATAATAGCAATAAATTGGTTGTATGATAATATGGTAAATAAAAGGTTTCATGCATACAATCAGAACTATAGTCTATAGATGCTAAGGGTGTGATAAGCACATTTCTAGAACTCGAATGCAATAGTAAGATATTCAGCTCTCACTGCGAGTCTAATCAGATGTCTAATTCCTTGTTCCAGCTCTCGCATGCGAACTAGGAAGAGTTTCGATAGATACTACAAAGTGTCAATCGATACAACACTCAGATCCAATTAAATAACCATAGCAGTTCTATATTCTACAAATTCATCAAAACCCAAGAAAATCCTAAATCTAACAAGGTAACTACTCAGACATAATTAAGCAGGACATAAAGATAAACTGAATGAATTACACAAATAGATAGTAAGAAATATTGGAGTTCTAATACAAATCTCTAAAGGAGTCTTTGATCTTCGCTTCAAAAACTACTAAGAAAAGTAACGCTCTGTAATATGTGTCTCTTGCCTAAACATTGGCATAAAAACTATAAATACTAAGTATAAGTCGGCCAGGAGCAATCTTTTAATATGTGGTAAATTCGGGGCTGGGCTTATTCTGGAGATAGAGTCTGCCCGTCTACTAACGTCAGTGTCGAGCGACACCAAGGAAAAGGTGTCGATTGACACTCCTTCGGCTTTGACTTCTGATCTCTTGAACAGCTACGAGTTTCCTCATCCTTATGCTCTAAATGGCTCCATAGTCTCTACATTGCTCCAAAACACACCTGGACCTGAAGAAACTCTTAAGTAAACTCAAAACACATATAATAGACTCTAAATAGGACATATACTATGGCTATAAACCAGTAAAATCCATAGTAAATCAAGCAAGCAAATGGAATTGGCGACTCAGAAGGCTATGGTTATGGCTCATTGGGAACTTATTCATGAATGGCTGAACAAAATGGTTGACCACTGGAGGCCTGAGAAGGAGTTTCACCAGTATAAGCTGGTGATAGAGGTTGATGCTGATTCGGATAACTTCTCTTCCATGCTGATTTGTCATTGTAGTTTTCTTGTTTTAGATTTTTTCGTTAGTCCTTGATGACCCCCTTTTTTGAAACATACTATACTTTCACCATATGTGATGAACTTATTCTTCATGGTCTCATATTCTTGTTATGCCTTTTTGTACTCATTTCGTCTGTCTGCCCCCAATAGGATTTCTGCCTATCTATTTGGAAACATGAGACATGTTATTTTTAGTCATGAGTTCGGAAAAGACTAGATATCTTTCCTTCCTTTTTTGAAGGAACAAATCAGACCTTGGGAAAACATCCCAGTCTTGCGAAATGAGTCCATTGTAGTAGATGGTCAATGACCAGTTTTTTCACCCTCTCTGGGGCTTGGAGACTATGCATTTCCTGTATTACCCGAAGGTATCAAAGTGTGTCACATAGGAACTCAGATTTCAAGTTGATTCCCCTTTGGAGTCCGGAGATTTGAAGAGATTCGTGTTCTGATCTCAGAGGTTCTATATATAGATTTGACCCTTGGGAACCCAGAGGTTCTATAGAATTAGTGCAATTATCCAGGAAGATTTGTAGATTTTATCCTTGGGAACTCGGAGGTTCTAAGGAATTTCTTTTCATTACCCAAAGGTGAATTATTGGTTTATATCTTTAATCCAGAGGTTGTATAGAATTTTGTCGGATACAAACCCAGAGGTTATATCTGTTTTAGTCTCAAACCAGGAGGAAGTATTGACTTGTTATGACATCGTTCTCTGTCCCTCTGAGGTAAACCACTGTAAAATGTTTGATTAGATGTTGCACTCTGTCACTCGAAAATACGCCGCAGACGTAGAGTATAAATGACAGGAGGTAGATAGATAAAATACCAAAGCATTTAAGTATTGGTTGTGAAAGCAGTAGGAAACATGATCATGGGATCATTTTTAGAAGAAGTAGGTTTTGAGATGCAAGGCATTCTATCTATTGGGTTGAGTCTTTCCGTACCTGTCTTGCAGTTTGAAGGCTCCTACTCTCCGCACCTCCATCACATTGTATATGATCCTTACTTTCCAAGAGTCAGCTTTCCTGCTGATTTGACCCAATTCCCTTGCTGGAATGTTATAGTTCTTGCCACTGTTTTCATACCCGACCCAGAGCAATGGTCGAACCAGTAAACCCGATGACCTGTAAATAGTCTGGTTTGGGTTTAACAAAGATTTAGTTAATTAAAAACTAAATAAATCTGGTAGAAATCCAAAAATATGGCATTAAACTGTGACTTGACACCCATGAAAACCCATAAAATTGTTATGATATTTGTAAAAATACTGATTAACATTTTCATACACTTAACAACATAAAATTGAATAAACTACAAGATTCGTGATTTTTAGACTTTGGTGAAATTTATACTGTCATTCAAAGAAAATGAAGAAAATGGTAATAATAAAACCAAATTTTATTGATCTGATAGTATTAGACTATTATTTTATTTTTGTTATTGTTAAGTTGTATATTTTTATTTACTTAAGTTTTAATTTTATAATATTTTAATCATTCATTACCTTATTTTAGTCAAATTTCTTATTTGGTATTAAAATAAATCAAATTACTTATTTTTGTGGCTGATGAAAATTGAAATTAAAAATAAATATTTAGTTATATTTGGTAAATATACCTGCACTACAAAAAGGTTAGTTTAGATGCAAAGACATTTTTACCTTCTCGTGATGCATATAATTTGTATCATTTTGTTCAAAACTGATGTAAAATATAGCAAGTATTTCCATAGATTATTTTAAGTGATGTTATTATGTGTCAATTGTTAAAAATGATGTTACCACTTACATCATTTGTTCTAAATGATGTGTGTATATGTATCGACTTAGTAAATTGATTGTAATTATGTAAATCATTTACCAATACCTGTGTAAAATTAATATCAATTTTCGGAAATAATGTTAATAGTTGTATCATTTAATACAAGTGATTTAACATATTAATATCATTTGTAGATAATTGATGTTAAACTCATTTCAATTTCAAAAAAAAGAATTTAATAATTGTATCATTTACAAAAACCAATAAAAAATACTGCTTTTAAATAAATGATGTTAAATATATATCAGTTTTAATAAATGATTATAATATTATTTTTATTTACACATTTATAATATACCTTAATATTAACGGATTTTGCATTTTAATAATTTAATATATGTCTATATAATAAAAAAAATTAGATAAAACAAATCTAAATTAATAATTAATGTGTTAGAAAGTAAATTACATAGTTTTTCCATCATTCAAATTATACAACATAAATTGTTCATAGTTGCTGAACTACATAAATAGTTGTTCCTTTTTGAACTGCTTCTCATCAAGAGGGAAGGAGAATAATATGAAGGATCGAGAGAGAGAGAGAGAGAGAGAGAGAGAGAGAGAGAGAGAGAGAGAGAGAGAGAGAGAGAGAGAGAGAGAGAGAGAGAGAGAGAGAGAGAGAGAGAGAGAGAGAGAGAGAGAGAGAGAGAGAGACAAACGTACCAACTCTAGTTCCCTCATGTGATCCTTTCTTGACGTATGTCTCAAAACTGGACCACATGACCATGTGATTTCTCCCTATGGTTTTTAAAACACTTATATAAAACCACCCACCCTATTCTATCATCATCGTCAGTATCATCATCAACACGAACCCCAACATAAACTTCACACGATCCTATTATTCCATGCACACAGTAGGAAGAACACTGGCGAAAATTTGGCTATTGAGTAAAATGTCTTACTAATATTTAAGCAAGAAATATTAATAAGTAATACTTGATTTGTTCCGTTTATGATGTTTTTGGTTAATTAACACATATTCAAAACCTAGATAAGCTATCATTTCATCTTACATTAAAAATGCCGACTAAAATACTTTGACCCAAGTTCAAAAAAAAAAAAAAAATACTTTGACCCAAAAAGTAATACACTGCATAAAACACTATTAAAATTAATTTTGAAATTTTTTTAAAAAATAAAAAATACTGAAAAAAATCTGTACGCCATCTTATAATACGAGAAAGATGAAGTATAATTTTGACCAAAACATCTCATTCAAAAAACAAAATGCCGATACAAAAGATGCAATAGAAGTGCAAAAAGAAGAGATCATCAGTTTACCAAAAAAAAGAGATTATTATTATTATTATCTATGACAAACGCATCTGTAATGATAAGCACTGTTGATAGGGTCATTGCCTTCGACGGGGACTTGTTCAGCTCTGCATTTGTATCTGCATCCTCTGCATTCGTTGTAAGTACAAGTTGGTGCCGTCGACCCAATCATATGCCTCCTTGAGTACTGTATGAAAACATTGTAACATAAGTTTTACAATATCAATACAACTAATTCATCTATTATCGCTTGTTTCCTTGTAGGAATTACTAATAGACAACAATTCTCTCATTATGAATATACCGGGAGATGGACTTGTCGGGGAAGTGAAAGCGTATCGTCGATAGAACGGGCTTTTGAAGCTGATTCAAAAGTACACGAATTTCAAAAAGAAAAAGAAAAAGAAAAACTATTGTTAGTCGTCTTGAATTGAATTCAATAGATTATAATTAAGAAGATTTATAGAATATCCAGGAGATGGGTTGAAAATATAAGACCTTCGACTACAAAATTTCCAAGAAGCAAACCGAAGAGAAGAAAGAAGAAGGATATGCATCGTAGCTTCATGTTCCTCATTTCATGCTTCATCTTGTTCCCCTTCTTCTTGCTTTATTGTATGGACCAAATGTTTTGGAGAGAGATAAGTTTAGCTATTTGGCTGTAAGTTTTGTCTTCTACTTATCATATAATGGTGAGTTTGCGAACACGTAGAGATAAGACTCGGAAAATACAGAAAATGAAGTATTCACTTTTACCCCACTAAATTTTAAATGAGAAATAAAAAACACTAGACCTTGACCCGCGCGACCGCGCGGGTATTAATTTTTCTTTTTTAGTTTTTTATTTTACTTTTACTAAATGATGTATTTGTAATATTTGGCTTTATTAGATTGAGGGCATGACTGGTTTTTCCGCTACCATCCGCAAACGTAGCTTTTACTGTTGGTAGCGGTTGTTGGCGTTTTGTTATAATCAAAGAAAACGCAATAAAACGCTTCAAATCGTTATAAATCTCTAAAATTTAAAAAACTGGTTCCCGCTAGCGTTTGCGGTTGCAGGTGATTGCGGGAAAGTAAAAAAATTTATTTTTCTTAAAAAAATATATAAATATAAAAAATAAAAATATTTAATTAAAGTTTTAAATTGAAATAATATAAATAATATATATATATATATATATATATATATATATATTTTAGTTTATATTATAAAACTTCAAAATAATTTTTCTATTTTTTTATAACTAATAGTAAAATATACAAATATAATTTTTATATTTATCATAATAATATAAATTTTAATATTTTATAATTATATAAATAGTAAATATTGTTAAATTATTATTTAACCACATTTGTATGTCATAGTAAACCAGTCATAAATATCCCGTAAGCGCACTCATGACTTAGGGTTTGACTGGTGTAACGGCAGAGGTTGCGGTTGCGGACGTTTGCAGATGTGAGTGCTTACGGATGATTTCGGTTTCAAGCTGTATATTAATATCCGTTCAAGAAAATCATTTATATCCGTTCAAGAAATTTCATCAGTTCTTGTTGAATACGTATGCAAGGTCAATTATATAATGTTAACGTGAAAACGTAATGTATATATAGAATATGCTTAAACCAAGCATGGAAACTCCAAAAGCTACGATATTATTAAGAATATAAATTGTTCGCATAAAATCTTGTTGTCAGCGTCAATATAGGCAATTGTTGAGCATGCAATTTTTCTGAAAATATATAATTTATTGTTAAGTATTTCAAAGCTACGATATTATTAAAATTATAAATTGTTTCTATAAAATCTTGTTGTTGGCGTCAATATAGGCAATTTCTACCTGTTAATTTTTCTTAAAATATGTAATTTATTGTTAAGTTTTCTGGAAGTAAAGTGATGAAAAATATATTAGGAAACAAAATATAGTTATTATCTTATTTTCTAAAATATAATAGATAGAAATTGAGCTTGATTTTCGTTTAATTGATTTTGTCTGTATAGAAAAATTAGCAAAAATCGATTTGTATAGATGGTTTAAATATTATATATAAAGGAATATATATATATATATATATATATATATGCTCTCTCAAGGTTCTAGTTTGACTACATAATTATAAAATGGTCGATATACTTTATATGTTACTTATATTATTAAACTTTTTCGTTTTTAGACAGGTACATCTTGGGTTTAATGTTTTATTAAAGAAATCAGTATACTGCAAATTTTATGTTGATGTAAAAGTTAAACGAAGTGGAATTGTTTTTTTTTTAAATACAAACGAAGTGGAAATCTTAATTTCCAGGAATAGTGGGTAGTTGGGTACAATTAAAAAAAGGAAACTTTTGACCTTGATTTTATAAAGAAATGAATCGGATATTTAAGTTAAAATTTTATTTAGGAAAACACATTAAACAAACTGAAAAAGACAAGCATTAAAATAGGAAGCTTAATTAAATTCTCAGTGGCATACCATTGTAAATAAGTTGAAAAATTAAGGGATATTTTCTAAGTGTACTTCTATTTTAAACCAAGCATGGAAACTCCAAAAGCTACGATATTATTAAGAATATAAATTGTTCGCATAAAATCTTGTTGTCAGCGTCAATATAGGCAATTGTTGAGCATGCAATTTTTCTGAAAATATATAATTTATTGTTAAGTATTTCAAAGCTACGATATTATTAAAATTATAAATTGTTTCTATAAAATCTTGTTGTTGGCGTCAATATAGGCAATTTCTACCTGTTAATTTTTCTTAAAATATGTAATTTATTGTTAAGTTTTCTGGAAGTAAAGTGATGAAAAATATATTAGGAAACAAAATATAGTTATTATCTTATTTTCTAAAATATAATAGATAGAAATTGAGCTTGATTTTCGTTTAATTGATTTTGTCTGTATAGAAAAATTAGCAAAAATCGATTTGTATAGATGGTTTAAATATTATATATAAAGGAATATATATATATATATATATATATATATATATATGCTCTCTCAAGGTTCTAGTTTGACTACATAATTATAAAATGGTCGATATACTTTATATGTTACTTATATTATTAAACTTTTTCGTTTTTAGACAGGTACATCTTGGGTTTAATGTTTTATTAAAGAAATCAGTATACTGCAAATTTTATGTTGATGTAAAAGTTAAACGAAGTGGAATTGTTTTTTTTTTAAATACAAACGAAGTGGAAATCTTAATTTCCAGGAATAGTGGGTAGTTGGGTACAATTAAAAAAAGGAAACTTTTGACCTTGATTTTATAAAGAAATGAATCGGATATTTAAGTTAAAATTTTATTTAGGAAAACACATTAAACAAACTGAAAAAGACAAGCATTAAAATAGGAAGCTTAATTAAATTCTCAGTGGCATACCATTGTAAATAAGTTGAAAAATTAAGGGATATTTTCTAAGTGTACTTCTATTTTAATAATATAGATGCTCGACTTTTCCGCAAGTTTAAAAAAAAGGATAATTACTTTCGATAAAATCTAGAGATAATTAATTATTCACTTCAAAATATAGAAGTTGGCGAAATTCTGGGATCCAGTTTCTATTTTTTATAGGCAGTACGAATATTTGAGAGTGATTATAGGGTAAAATTTTATTATTGACAAAGGCATTCTGTTTAGGTTTCGAATATATTGATTTGATTGCCTAATTAATTATTCACTTCAAAATATAGAAGTTGGCGAAATTCTGGGATCCAGTTTCTATTTTTTATAGGCAATACGAATATTTGAGAGTGATTATAGGGTAAAATTTTATTATTGACTAATTTTGGGTTAAATATTCATATTAGTATGATTAAAACTTAAAATTTTAATTATTGATTTTAGTTGTTTCTAAAGAACTAAAGCTATCACCATTGCTGTGTAAATAGGAATTTTAAGATCTACGTGATGAAGAAGAGAACTATAGATTTAAGTGTTTATTGTTTTACTTTTGAAGTTATTCGATTTATCATAGTGTAGGTTTAGCAGAAATTTTATTGTTTTCGTGTAGTTGACTTAGAGTTTCATATAATTAGTTAATTAATACAGATATAATTGGACACTTGAAGTAAGTTATGGTTTCCGTTATTTGTTGCTAAAAAACAGTGAAGAAATATGCATTAACTCATCCGTAAAGACAAGATTATGAAATGGAAAGATTATTAATATTCTCAGTGGCATAAGAATGTAAATATCAGTGAAAACTCATGGGCATTTCATAACTGTACTTCTATTTTAATAATAGAGATATTTAACAACTACACTGTTTTTGGATGAAATATAAAATGAACATAATTAGAAAGAATAAAGATTATGGTCATTTACAAATTAATGAGTAAGCAATAAACACAGATATTTCAGCATTAGCTTAAATAATGCTTAGTGTTTTGTTTTATAGCACATCATAATTGGCTTCTTATGTATGTTTTCTATGCTCTTGTCTCCTTACCTTATCTTTTTTTTTGAACATATATTTATTAGAAATTAGCTCGCCAACAGCACATCAGGAGTATGCCTTAGAAGTGAAATCAGCCCAATATCATGTAGATATTAACTTTTCTAATCGGGTAAAATAGAATTTACCCAATTTGGATCTACGTGGATTCCTTAGAGGCTTCCAATAGAACTACGATGAATGTAAGATATGAACAACATTGTCCTATATTCTTGATCCATCATTCAAATTGGCAGAGCTGTTCAATTGCACATCTAGACCATAAATTGTGGTACACAGCCCAACAGAGAAACTATATTGGCCGAAAACCACTTGAAAAATATTATTGGGTCTCTCATGAAATCAGTAAGCCTAAGACCAGAAGTAATTTCTCTCGATATAGGTGGATTGTATGGCGGTTCTAGACTGGACTCGTTAAGGAGTTTTCGGACTTATGTATGGCAACCAGGTAAGTTTTCTAATCATTCATAATTTTTCCCACGCTAGCCTAGTTGCAACGGAATTTAGATGAATTCATACTTAAGTCATCAAACCACAACATAAATTCTGATGAATTCATACTTAAAGTCATCAAACCACAACATAGCCCTATTGTATCAAACCTCTTATCGTATCAAGCCAAGAACACACACAAGATTAATAAGAACTCAACTCTTATTGCTTTAGAAAATAACTCAAAACTAAAGCTCTCAAACTCACCCAACTCATATGGATTACCAAACATTGGTATCTTATTATATAGCTCTCAATTTATCCTAATCTCATTAGGATTAACACAATAATATATTTTCTAATCTTTATAGATAAACACAACATAATAGGATTAGGTAGATAAGTTATTTCATGCTTATCTCAACATTCTCCCTCTTAAGCTTGAAATTAGGTTTTTTTCCAAATCTTGTACTCCAATGAAGTCTCTCATTTCTCCAAAGTTGGTTCTTCCCAATGCCTTAGTTAAAATGTCCGTCTTTTGCTTGTTACCTGAGATATACTCAACTTCGATCTGCCCTTTCTCCACACATTCTCTGATAAAGTGATATCGAGAGTGTATATGCTTACTTCGTCCATGGAAGACCGGATTTTTTGTGAGTGCAATGGCAGACCTATTATCAATGCGTATGACGACCTTCTCACATGGACGTCCCACGACTTCGCTTAGCAACTCTTGCAACCATAACGCTTGTTTTGCAGCTTCAGTTCCTGCCATAAACTCTGCCTCGCAAGATGAAAGCGCAACAACATCTTGCTTTTGTGAACACCAAGTAATTGGACTTTCTTCAAGATAGAAGATGTGCCCTGTTATACTCTTCCCATCATCAAGGTCACTGTTAAAGCTGCTATCACTATACCCAAGCAATCGTGGTACCTTTGCAGAGATCCGCTTAAACGTCAAGCCAAGATTAGTCGATCCTCGCAAGTATCTCAGACATTTTTTCATTGCAGCACCATGAGATTCCATTGGACTGTGCATGAATCGACTCAATACTCCAACACTATAGGCCAAGTCTGGACGCGTATGAAGCAAGTACCTCAGGCAGCCGACGTTTCTTCTAAACTCAGTTGCATCAATCTCTCTCTCATCCTCTGCTCTTGACAGTTTCAAGCTGACCTCCATTGGCGTATGTACCAGATTAGAATGACTCATCCCTGCTTCCTGCAATATCTTCTGCGCATATTGTCTTTGATTTAATGTTATTCCATCACTCGACTGACATACTTCTATCCCAAGATAGTAGGTTAATCTGCCTAGATCACTCATGTCAAATTTCGATGCCATCATTGCCTTAAACTCTTCGATGACTTCTTTGTTGGTTCCTGTAACAAACAAGTCATCCACATAGACAGCAACAACAAGAAGATGGCCGTTGATCATCTTTCTGTATACATATGGCTCCTTTGTACACTTTTTAAACTCCATCTCGATAAGGATCTTATTCAGCTTTGTATTCTAAGACCTAGGTGCTTGACGCAGACCATATAATGCCTTATGCAGTTTGTACACCTTGTGCTCTTGTCCTTTCTTCTCAAATCCCTCTGGCTGTGTGACATACACAATTTCTTTGAGCTCACCATGTAAGAACGCCGTTTTTACATCAAGATGATGTACTTCCCATCCATATCATGCAGCCAAATTTATTAAGAGTCTAATTGTTTCTAGACGAGTCACTGGAGCGAATACCTCATCAAAATCGATTCCATATTGCTGTACGTATCCCTTCGCAACTAGACGAGCTTTGAATCTATTGATACTCCCATCTGAGTTTCGCTTGATCACAAAAACCCATTTCAATCCAATTGGTTTGACTCCAAGTGGCAATTCAACTAGCTCCCAAGTATTGTTCTTGACAATGGACTCGATTTCATCCTCACACGCTTGTGTTCATTCCCATGATTCGCTTGCTTCTCGAAATTTTAGGGATCATTGTTGAGACATAAAAGAAGTCTCTCTCCCTCTTCGATAGCAAGTAGAATATAATCTTCCAAGTACTTTGGTTTGGTAGATTGACGTTGTGATCTTCGCAAGACAGGCTCCATTGTTTCTTCTTCGTCTTCTGTTTCATTCTTATCTTGAACTGCTACGTTGTCCTCGCTCTCAATAACTGTCTCGTTTGGCCTTCCTCAATGACCTTAAGCTCAACTGGACGATGATCATGATCATTCCTTGTACTCATACTTTTTTCGCTATTGATATCATGAAGTCCACGGTTTCCATATGTTCCGAGTGTAAGACCAAAGTTCTTATCTCGTTTCTGATCCAGACTACTTCTGCTCCAGTCCCAACTTCTCATCTCGTCGAAGACAACGTCTCTGCTCACAATTATTCTTCGAGTTTGAGGGTCATATAAACGATAGGCCTTTGACCCTGGTTCTGTTCCAAGGTTGACGAGCATCTTTGATATATCATCAAGCTTTCTCAACTGCAGTTTCTCAATTTTCGGATACGCAGCGCATCCAAATACTCTGAGATGGTTGATATTTTGTTTCTTTTGGTGGAACAACTCATACGGTGTTTTATCTTGGAGAGCTCGCGTAGCTATTCTGTTTTCAGAAGGTAGGTTGAGTGTCGAATTGCTTCACCCCAGAAGTAGTTTGGCATATTCATGTGCTTCAATATGCTTCTCGTCATCTCCAACAATGTTCTGTTCCTCCCCTCAACTACGCCGTTCTGTTGCGGAGTATATGGCACAGTCAGATGCCTCTTTATTCCCGAATTCTGACAGAAAGAATCGAACTCATTAGAGGTAAACTCCCCACCTCTATCTGTTCTGAAAACCTGAATCTTCTCACCCGTCTCTTGTTCCACCATGCTTCTGAGTTTCCTAAACTTATCAAAGGCTTCGTCTTTTTGTTCTAGTAGGACAGTCCACATGTACCGGCTGTAATCGTCTATGACCACAAAGATATAGCTCTTTCTTCCTTGAGTGTGATAACCCGCCTAAAGGGGTAAAATGGCCGAGATCGAGAAGTTGTAATTTGAAGCCGAGCTTTTGGGGATTGAAAAATCTTGAGTAATGTTGATTTTCCATCACGAAATATTTGACATGGTTCAGAGAAAACAGAAGATTGGTCGAGCATCAGCATAGTGGCCGAACCGCGGGTAAGAAGGGTCGATCGAGAAATTTCGAAGAACGAGGTGGTCAAAGAATAGATCGTGAGGGAATCTTAAGCTGCTCAACCATGTTATACAATGTCTTAGATTCATCAGACGGATCTTTTGGAAGAATAAAAAATTTGAAAGCACGACGTTTTAGAAGCACGACGTTTTTGAAGCCGACGTTTCTTCACCGCGAAGTTTTCCCGGAAAAATTTCGTATCACTAAAATATGATTCTAGAAGTCGGAAGCAAGACGGAAATTTAAGCAGGACGGGAAATTAAGCAGGACGGGAAGCAAGCACGACGGGAATCGAAGCACGACGGGAAAACCCAAAATTGGCAAAATCGCTAATTTCGGTATTATGGATTTTTTTGAGGAAGCGGGAGGCTCGGGATATATATTTTCTCCAAGATCAGAATTATGTTGGGAGTTTATTAAAAATATTCAGATCATCAGAACGGGAGCGGAAAATTATTCAGGATTGATCGCAGGACGAAAATTCACTAAAAGGGCCGAAATAGCGCAAATCGACCGAGAAACTCGAGGTGGCTTGATCTAAGGGGTCAGGACGTGATGTATATCCTCAAACCAGCTGAGTTTCAACACAAGGAGGAGGTGTAGACGTGCATGGAAGAAGCACATGCAGCTTGACACACCAGAAGCACGAGATGTCGCCGTACCTATAACCGAAGCATGCTGATCGACATGTGGAGATGGTGTGTCGCCTTGCATGCACTCCAGTCATGCAGCAAGCCATCTGGTCGTCCAGGCAGGAGAGATGTGTCACTTTGCATGAGTCCTGGCCATGCTGAAGGACATGTGGAGCACGAGGTGTCGCGACGCATGCGTCCGGAGCCATGCGAAGCGACACACGGGCTGCCACCAACTTCGATCTGATTCGCTGCTGTCTACTATAAATAGCCCACGACCCCTTCACATTTCATTCATCCAGACCTTTAAAAAGCAAGTTAAAAACGAGGGTTAGAAAGAGAGAGAGAAGTAGAAAAAGAAAGTAAGAGGTTCTGAGCTATTTCGAGAGTTTTAGAGAGTTTTCGAGATCAGTTTCTCTACTGATTTCAAGTAAGCGCCTAGGGAAGGTTCTGTCCAACTGAAGATCAATCAAGTGAAGATCAATTCAGATGGGAACCATGTCAACGTGGCTAGAGAGAGAGAGAATCATTTTGAAGGTATAGTCTTTTCTAAACCCCGATATTCCACCGAGAAGCGAAGTTCTGTCCAATCAAAGAATTTCTGCAATTGTTATGCGGAAGCTCTGCCCAAATCAATCCGTCCTCTCTACTCTTATTCTTTCATGATCAAGTGGAGGTACTGTCCAAGATCATTTCAGTTCTAAGGGTTCAGTTCAGTCGAGGTCGTGGTTCGATACTCTGCTCAGAATTCCGAAGGAATCGTCCAGCAGCTAGGGAAGGTTCTGCTCGAGTTGAGTTCAGTCCAGACCAGTATCAAGGGAGGTTCCGTCCAAGTCAAGATCAGTCCAGTCCTGTTCATTCAAGACGTCCTGTTTGGGTTTTGGCTAAGTCCTCTCCGATCAACCAGCTGCTTACCGGCAAAGAACACTGTGAGTTGGCTTGTTTGAATTCCGTTTGGAATTTAGGATAGATAGGTTAGTGAGTTGGCTTGTTTGAATTCCGTTTGGAATTTAGGATAGATAGGTTATTGAGTTGGTTTGTTTGAGTTCCACTTGGAACTTAGGATAGATCGAGTTGCATATAGAGTAGTTATCTCATATTGATGCTTGATAGAGTCCTAGGGTTATTTTAATTATGAATTGGACTCAGTTTAGCAAGGGCTAAGTTGAGATGAAATGGAATTAAGACTGAGTCAATAACCTGACTAGGACTAGGGCTAGGTTGCATCATGTTTTCTATTCTTGCGTGTTGATTTGATTGAGTGCAGGTTCCCGTTATCTTTAAAGATAGTTTCATACCAGGAGGATGAACTATCTGGGTAACGGTTTGATTGACTTGATTTCTTGTTGATTAATTAATCGTGTTGATTAGTTGATTAGAGTACTAAGGGTCTTAGGCCATATAGGCCGGACTACTGGTACTTTTGATTGTGTTGTTGAGTCGAGTGTCTAGTTAGAGTCTATAACTTTATCTTTAGGTTATGTTCTAGATTGTGTTTGTGTTGTGTGAATGTGCCGACAGTATGTGCGTAACCTGCCCATACTAGGTTTGTGTAGGGGTTATTAGTGTTTCCTTCAGACCTCGTACCTGGCGGGTTTAAGGAAACCCCTTATTCGCTGGATCGGGAAGACTCAGAGAGACGGGATCATGGCCTAGGGCTGAGTATTACACGACGGTGTAATGTGGCAGTGACCCGAAGGACTGTGGGCTGTCGCGCGGTGACCCGAATGACTGTGGGCCGCGGTCGGTTGAAAGTTCCTTCTTCTGGCCTTTGTGGTAGGGAGATAGGATATTGCCGATATTGAGGAGGAACACAAAGTCACCAGGGCCCAGGTTAGAGTGTCATGTTGTGTTAGTGTGTCGTAGAGGGTTATGGAACCCTAGAGAAAGTGTAACACTGATATACGGTGTTACGAGTTAGATTGAGTCGTAGTTAAATAGTATCTTGTCATTGTTCACTACAAGAAAACATATTTTTTACGAGGGCGGTATTCCTTGTTAATTCGTCGTAATAGGGGCTTTACGACGAATTAACGTGGAAACGCGTTTCGTTGTTAAACGCTCGTCGTAACGGAGGATTCGTCGTAAAGTCCACGTAACGTTTACGAGGAAAGAATTTCCTCGTAAAGCGGAAGGAAAGTTTTCGTCGTAATGCACTCGTAAATTTCGACGTAAATACCTCGTAGTATTTCGTTGTAAAAGACATGTAATACTTCCACGTAAAGTCGATGTAAAGTTTACGAGGAGTTTACATCGACGCCATGTAAATTCCTCCTAAAGTTTACATCGACTTTACGTGGAAGCTTACAACGAATTTACAATTCGAAAGATATAATATTAATTAATTATAATTATATTAATTTATAATATTTGAAATAAAATTAAATATAAAACAAAAATCAAATTTTTTAAAAATTATAAATTCATAAAATAATATTTAAATTTATAATACAAAACAATGTCTAAAAAAAAAAAGTACTAAAGGCCAACATCGTCGAAGTAGTTGGCCGAGGCGTTCGGGTCTGAAGAAGTTCCTGCTTCGGGATCCGGCTGTTGCATCCTCAGAGCTGCTCGTCTGTCCGCCAAAGCGGCCTGCATGGTCGGGTTTCCCACCGCCATAATATCCAGCAAACTCTCGAGAGAGTCCAAACGCTCCTGCTGGGTATCCAAGCGAGCCTGCATCCGCTCGTTGTCCTTGTCCCGTCTCGAATGGTATGACAAAGTCGCCCTTGCAACTTCATTAACGGAACCTATTCCGACCGTCCGTCCCTTCTTTCTAGGAGCCACCTATATATAAAGAACGTATTTAGAGTTAATAATATATATACTCAAACAATAAAAATTAAATTTTTAAAAATTATAAAATTTTACCTCCTCGAAGATCCGGTCGATCTCTTCGGTTGACAACTTGACGGGTAACCCATCTGCAGACTGTTGGGTAAGTTGCGTCTCTCGCTCTACAATCCGAGTAGCCACCGCGTTGAAGAGTTTCTCGGATGCAGGATCAACAAAAACCCCCTCTGGTGAGGCGTGAGTCATCTTGAATAGGTCGGAGAGAGATGGCAGAACTCCTGTCTTCTCCAGCTAATAAACAAAAATAATAAATAAATTTAATTAATAAATATAAATTTAAAAGAATTTAAATTTAAATTTTAATTAAAACTTACAACTTCAAGACGAATCCCGGCATGTGGTTTTTGGCCGGTTCTATGAACCATGGGCAAATTGCCATCCTTATCCTTCGTTCTTCGGGAAGCGGAGCAGGAGTTGGCTTTACGGATGGAGCTGGGTAGTTGCCAAAAGGCAATGAGACCATCCCATGCTTCCTTT
Organism: Brassica juncea; assembly: GCA_018703725.1. Lineage (NCBI taxonomy): Eukaryota > Viridiplantae > Streptophyta > Magnoliopsida > Brassicales > Brassicaceae > Brassica > Brassica juncea. Next base: position 17,402,668 of record CM031941.1, on the reverse strand, counting down.
GTGACCCCGTTCGGCTTCCCCTCATAGCCGTAAATCTCCCACTTGTCCTTCCAGTCCGATACGGTGTTGCAAAGACGAGGCTTTGCCTTTGCAATGAACTCCCTCTTCACCCTCTCGGTGATTCCTACGGACCAGTTCCACTTTTGCTGAAAAAAACAAATTTTAAAAAGATTAGAAAAATAATTAATTATTTAAAAAATATAAATATAAATAATTAAATGTAAATATTACCGCAAATTGCTTAAACCACGTCGTCTTGACGTGTTCGGGAGTCGAGCTCCAGTTGGGATAAGGGCCGTCGTAATATCCCTTCATCGTCTCCGAAACGCTCCGGCCAACACGGTTGTTAGCCCCAAACCTGCAAATATAACAAATTTGTTAAAAAATTGAAAAATTTAAAATTTAAAATTTAAAATTTAATAATTTAATGTACTTACCAATAAGTACCCGGGGGTCTATCGGGGTCCAGAACGTCTAAACCCTCTCGTCCAGGCTGGGCAAGCAAATCCTCGACGGTGTATCTCGCGAATGGTGCATAAGCAGGCACCCGCAAATCGGGATGAACTGCGGCCGGTGGAGCAGGCTGATCCGGGGCGACAGGTGGAGCTGGTGGGGGAGGCATCTGAGGTGGAATAGGAGGAGGGGTCGAAGAAACTCCCCGAGATGCCTGAGAGTCCGGAACAGTCCCCGAAGAAGACGACGGACCGGTAGATGAAGATGTGCCATCGCCAAACAAGTCGGCATACGTCGGTGCATCAGAAACTGGTTTCCTCTTCCTAGGAGCCATCTATAAAAATTAAAAAAAAATTAATATCTTTAAAGAATTATTTAATCAAATTTCCTAAACTAAACACCTAAACTAATCCCTAAACTAATAACCTAAACTAATTCTCTAAACTAACCACCTAAACTTAAAAAAAAAAAAAAAAGTAAGAGAGAGGAAGTACCTTTGTACAAGTGGGGGGGAGGATTTTGAGAGGAAGTTACGAGCAAAGCTCGTAACAAATGAGCTCTGCTATATATATAGAAACGTTGTCCTCGTAATTTCGTCGTAACGTTACGACGAAATTACCAGGCCCGCGTTTTTAAAGTTTACGACGAATTTACCAGGCCCGTTTTTCTGTATTACGACGAATTTACCAGGCCCGTCTATTTTATTTTACGACGAATTTACCAGGCCCGCTTTTTTGTATTACGACGAATTTAGGAGGAAAAGTATGAAACCCCAAAAATCAAATCCCTAAACCCCAAACTTACTCATCCTTACCATTATCACTCTTTCTATCTTTTATCCTCTTTATCCAACTAAAACCCTTAACTTCAACAAATTAAAATTTTAACCCCAAATAAATATATATTATACAAGACAATATATAGTACACATACATTAAGTATCTCATTTAAGTAATAAAAAACAACATTTGGTACAACAAATTTTTAAGATAAATACAACATTTGTTACATATATTACATCATTCTGAATTGTTTGAGTTCTCATCAACATCAGAACAATCATCGTCGTCACTACACTCGAACTCGTCTTCACGTGCTTCATCTGTCGCATCTTCGGGAAGATCTTCATATTGATGGTTATTTGGGTCGATCACTAATCTTCCATGAGTTGTCCACCCAGACAGCATCCCATAAGCAGGAAAGTCACTAATCGTCCACAGTAGAACTGCTCGCATCGTAAAATTGTTTTTCATGGAACAATCATACGTTCTCACCCCTTCTGACCACAACGATTGTAGCTCTTGTATCAATGGTTGGAGAAAAACATCAAGCGACCGTTTTGGATGCTTCGGCCCAGGAATTAATATGGTTAAGAATAAAAATTCTTGTTCCATACACATGTCGGGCGGCAGGTTATACGAAGTAAGAATGACTGGCCACAAAGAATATTGCCTCCCAGACATTCCGAATGGACTAAATCCATCAGTGCTTAACCCAAGATAAACATTCCGAATATTGTTAGCGAAATCTGGGTATACTTTGTTGAAATGTTTCCACGCTCTTGCATCTGATGGATGAGCAATCTCGCCATCCTTCTGTCCATGTTCAGCATGCCACCTCATCGATGCAGCAGTCCTCTCAGATTGATATAATCTTTTTAACCTATCTTTAATTGGTAGGTACCACATCCTTTGGTACGGTACCCTATTCCTTCCACGTCCTTGCGGTTTGAATCGTGGTTTCTTGCAGAATCGACACTCTTCCAGGTTCTCATCGTCCTTCCAGTAGATCATGCAGTTGTCGATGCAAACATCTATCATCTCCGAAGGCAACCCCAGACTATAAACCAATTTCTGAATCTCATAATAAGATTCAGCCGACAAATTGTCTTCTGGCAAGTACTCTTTCAACAACTCCGCCCAAGAATCCATGCAATTCTCAGATAAATTATGATCCGTTTTAATATTCATCATCCTAGCTGCTAGAGACAATTTAGAGAGACCTTCTCTACAACCAGTGTAGATTGGTTGATTTGCAGCATCTAGCATTTCATAAAACCTTTTTGCATCCAAATTAGGTTCTTCTACATTTTCAGTTTCATGAGCTATTGTTGTAGTTGTTTCTAAAAATGCATCAGTAATCATGTCTTGAATCCTATCATGATCTACCATCTCCTCATTCTGATTCGGTTCTTCATTATTACCAGGATCCTCAAAATGATTATTACTACTGCTAGCTTCATTTCCACCATAACCCTCTCCATGTTGATACCAAATATAGTAATGCGGTGTGAATCCTCTATTTACTAAGTGCTTCCATACAGTTTCACTAAGTGCAAATTTTGAATTTTTGCATTTCCGACAAGGGCAGAACATCTTACCGCTTTCCTGTGTGAGCGGTGTAGAGCCTGCCTGCTGCATGAATGTCTCTAGCCCCCTCAGAAAGGTCTCCGTCACTCTACCGGCGGAATCTTTATGTGAATACATCCAACTCCGTATCTCGTAGATATTGTATCCATCAGCCATTTTTTTTTTGAAGTTGTGTGTTTTCAGTTTTTTTTTTCTTAGATTTGTTGGTGTGTTTTTAGCATTGAGAAATGACATATATATAGAAGATTTTCGAGTTTGGTAGGTAAAGGTATAACAAGTATTTTACAACGAAATGTTTTACTACGGATTTACAATTCTTTTATATCGAGTGTACATCAACTTTACAACGAATTCAGTTAGGTATAAAGCACACTAAATACACGTTTGGACCAAGTATAACTGTTACAAGTTTCGTCGTAAAGTAGTTGTAAAATTACAACTGCTTTACGAGGAATGGTAATTAGCAGGTTTCGTCGTAAAGTAGTTGTACAGTTACAACGCTTTTACGTGGTAGATAATATTCCTCGTAAAGCCGTTGTAACTTTACAACTACTTTACGACGAAACATGTTCGATGTATTATTACCTCCACTTTACGACGAAACAACATTTCGTCGTAAAGTTGTCGTAATGGACTCGTAATTTTACGAGGAAATAATTTCCTCGTAACTTTTCGTTGTAATGCCCGCGTTTTCTTGTAGTGGTTGTTTGTGGTTGATTGATTTGCTTGCAGGTTTCTAGCATTGAGATCTAATTCCGGATTTGGTACCGGATTAGGGTTGGTGTCTCTTTGGTTAGTGTAGACCCGAAGTTGATTGTTATATTGTTTGAGTGATTGCTTGTGAAGGGTGGTGGATATCAAAAGCTATGCGGTATCATTGGTTGGCCGATCATGTTCTTGTCTGATTGTTGGTCGACCAGTTAATGATCCTTGTATAGTCTAAGTGTCTAACACTACATGAGTATTGAACTCAGGCGTATATATGGTTAACTAGGGATTGGTTGTTGACTTGTTTTCATGCAGGGTCCCGTTACTTGAAGTTAGATAACGGCAGGAGGCCGGATCTAACTTAGTAACAGTTTGTTTATATAATGTTGGTTTTGATTGATTGCATGATAGGATGGATTGCTTGTTGTTTTGGGTTGTCTGGGTTAGTGAGATAGGTTGCGGGTAGAGGCCGCCAGCTCACTGAGTGACATTAGGTTACTCACCAAACTCCGTTGTCCTTTTTGTAGGTTGCTTTAGGTAAAGGATGATCGGATAGCTTGGTGCTGGACGTTAGGACCACCGGAGTAGATTTCATGCCTTTTGTAAACGGTATTTCGATAAGAGTTTAGTTGAATCAATTTGGCATTAGGCCGGGCCCAGTCTTGTTTATGTCAATGTATGGATATTTCTTAAATCAATAAAGTTATCTGTTTTGTATGCGCAACATGAGTACTCTGATATTTGACTAGTCCGGTCTAACACAACGTTAGGTCTTGGTACGGGTTGAAAAGCCTTAGGCCTCGATCTAACGGAAACCGTTAAGTCTTGGTACGGGTTGCAAAGCCTTATGCTTTGATTTAGCGGGACGAGTTAGTAAATGAACTGGTCTAAGTTGCGGAGTAAATTCTGTGACATTGACCGGATTGTTCCTAACCCGTCACGTAGCGCTTCCGGATCAGGGTGTTGGGTTGGACGGTCAGTCATGTTCTTGTTTGATTGTTGGCTGGTGGTTCGACCAATGTCTAGGACGGTTCGGGGGTGTTACATTGAGTGCTTGGACTTATGGGGCCACATAAATCCCCATGTATAGGCTGGAGTCTCCTGCTTGCTCTGTATTGTGTTGCTTGAGGGAACGTTCTTCTTGCTTGTTTTCCTTTTAAACATGATCCGCAAACTTCTGATTTGATGCTGATGCTTGGAACCCCTACCACAAGCTCCCTCTGTATCATAGATCTCATAGTCTCAAGGTTTACATGACCGAGCCTTGCATGCCACTTACTTGACTCACTTGTCCTCGTTAGATGCAGGCTTGGATGCGAACTTACTTGTGATTTCAAACCCATTCGAACTTTATACAAGCGATTCCTTGATCTGGTTTCTGTAACCAATAGTTTCCCACTTTGGTCATGCATTGTTAGCTGCTAACCCCTCATCCGTATGTCACACCCAGCTTCAGTGGCTTGACCTAAACTGATTATGTTGCTCTTTAGGTCGGGAATGTAATACACATCTGTCATCTTCCTTGATTCACCATCCATATCGATGAAGGATATAGTCCCTTTGCCTCTTATGTCAATGCGCGAGTCATCACTGAATCTAATTTTTCCTATAATTGCAGTACTGATTGAAGAAAAGTACCGTTTATCTCCCCTCATATGATTGCTCGCACCGTTGTCGAGTTACCATATGTTTTCTTCTCCGGTGTTTGTCTCATATTTCTCTGGCATGACATGTTTCTCATTCAAGAAGACGGTTTCGTGCATCAGTAGCTCCACTGCTTCTTGCGTCTCTGTATTGTCCGTTTCTTGAGCTTCTTGAAGCTTTAGTATTCGATCAGGACAATCTGCCGCAAAGTGACCATTCTTATCGCAGCGATAGCATGTGATTCTTGAGTAGTCGAATTGTCTTCCACGACCTCTCCCCCGGCTATAGAAGCGTCCTCCTCGGCCTCTGCCTCTGTATTCTCTGTTGTATTCTCGTGTTGGCTGACTGTAGTGATTCGATTGTCCATTGATGTTAGTCGACTGTCCATTGTAGTTCCGGTTAGATTGACTGCCCTGACCTTCTGAATTTGTAAACATCAATTTTCCTTGTTCTTCTTCAGCCTCATCTTCTTCAGCTATACGTTCTTCATATGCTTTTAACCGCCCTAGAATATCCTCAAAGCCAATGATGTTTAGATCCAACATCTGTTCTATTGAGGCCACAATTTGTATATACTTCTTGCGTGGGAGACACTTAAGAATCTTTCGAACTAGCTTCTGTTCTTCAATGATACTTCCCAAAGCAGCTGATTTTGAAGAAATCTCGCCAATTCTTCCTGCAAAATCATCAATAGTTTCCGTATCATTCATCTTCAGTCGATCAAACTCAGCGCTCAACGTTTGAAGTCGTGCCTCCTTTACTCTTTCAGCTCCCATATGTCTCGATTTTATCGCTTCCCACACCTTTTTTGCTGTTTCATGCTCACCGACTTGAAGTATCAAAGCTTCGGGGATTGATTCAAATAACAGAGCCGTAGCCATGTTGTTTTTCTTGCTGTCCGTAGACTCACTTTCAATTACCTCCCAGACTTCACATACCCTCATCAATATCTTCATTCGCACCACACGGTGTAGTTGCTTGAGGTGAGCATCAGACATTTTATAGATGATGATCCTCCTCCTCCTTCTCTCTTCCCGGTTATCGCCAAAACATCTCCCACATCGTTCTGAGGCTATGATACCACTTATTGTATCAAACCTCTTATCGTATCAAGCCAAGAACACAAACACAAGATTAATAAGAACTCAACTCTTATTTCTTTAGAAAATAACTCAAAACTAAAGCTCTCAAACTCACACAACTCATATGGATTACCACACATTGGTATCTCATTATATAGCTCTCAGTTTATCCTAGTCTCATTAGGATTAACACAATAATATATTTCCTAATCCTTACAGATAAACACAACATAATAGGATTAGGTAGCTTGCACCCTAAGTTATTTCAAGCTTATCTCAACAAGCCCTCGTTTTTGTTCCTGAGTAAGTGGTTCTCCTTTGTCTAGAAAAGGTCTTCTAACATTTAAGGTTATTAAAACTGGTTTGGTATGCTTGGTTTAATTATTTTTTTGGTTAAGGTCAAGCGATATGTACATTTGTATATGTCATCTCGAGACATAGTCTCTTTTTCTTTTTCTTTTCTCTCAAGACATAGTCTCATATGTCCTTATTGAAGGAAAACAAATCCACTATATCCTCATATTATCTGAATATCCCTCTGATGTGTTGTGTTTTTGACACATTCTAACAATGTTTTATAAAAGTTTTTTTGAATCTTTATCGAATCTTTCTAGTCCTTTTCGAGTCATTACAGGTCTGGAGTTGCATTGGATGGGAGATGGACCAGTAAGAGCAAAAGAGGCAGAAAAGAGTGCAATCTGGTGATTTTCACACGCAGAGCAGTCTGATGGCTGTTCTCGATCGAGCGGAGCACCCGAGTGCCTGTTCCAGCGGCAGAGTTTTTATGGAAACCACCAAGTTATTTCGGGATTTTCCCTAATCATCCCAATTTTCTCTCTGCCCGCCAGGAATCTCCATATATCTTCTTTTTCCTATTTTCTATAATATTATACGCTATTTTTTACACAAGAAACCATTGGAGACTTTTTACTTGAAGATTTGCTACCTTGATAGGGAGAAGGATCTCTATACTCTTGAGAAGAATCTTGAATCCTGTCTTATTTCTTTAGTATTACAATGAGTTTTGAAATTATTTTGGCAAGACTCAATGATCGACAACGTCAACATACATTTTAAATGAAAAAGCCATATGTATAGTTAAATATTGAAGATATCAACATAAGAGATAACTTTGTCAATGCTAGAGGCAATGATATGCAAAAAAGGATACCAATAGATGAAAGTACACTGAAATTAAAATTGAGTTACATTTCTCGGCTAGTGGGCTGTGAGGAACACTTAATATTTCCGATGACAAAGATCTAGGTATTATCTAACGTCCATCGACAAAGAGAATTGTAGATGTATTTTTTATGTAGAGGTCATCACTATCTTAGATTTGAATTTGATGTTATCTTTTATTTGGAACAACTATGTAAAACTGGTTTTTCTTAGTGTAATACTAGTAGTTACGTGAATAATATGTAATACTGGTATTCCTACAGCTACTTTTTAAATTTTGTTTCTTATAAACCAATCATACATTACAATTTGAAACTTATGTTGTCGACTTTAATTAAATTTAAAAATAGGAAAACAAGACTTAGTTGGTAAAAGAAAAATATTTCATATTAGTTTATAATCAAATAAACTACACAACATACTACAAATACTTTTAAAGTCACTTTGTAAAATAATTGACAACTTAAGATGAAAAAATTATAAAAATTAGTTGTACATCATTTTATTGTGTAAAACATTGAGAAACATATGTAAATCGACTTAAAGTGACTGTAAAACAAGGAAAATAAAATTTAAGTGTATGTAATACTAATTTAATTGACAACACCGAAAGTATAACTATTTGTAGTTTCATACAATTATTATCTGCTGGATAACTAAGAGTAGTTTTTTGGCGAGTTTTTAAAAAATTTTGTGGATTTTCAAAATTTTTGGTGGGATTTGGAATTGATCAGACCTGTTGTGGTCTTGCAGTACTCTCTGGTTTTCAATCCCAGTGTTTATAGCGTAAGCGGTTTCATTAGGAATTGCAGGCCCCTGTTCTTGAATTAATTGGCATTTAGCATCATAAGCACGACCCTCATGATCTCGCAAGAATCCTTTCTCATCAGCCTTGATAATTATGATTTTAGACACCTCTACTTGAGGTAATGGAATTTCTACAACCTCAATACCAACTAACAAACTACGTCTTGGCTTGATCCCTTAGCAGGGTATGTCTACAGATCTTCTCAATATCACATCCACCTCGTTTTCCCAAGAGCTCAGTACATCGCTCGTAAATACTACACGGATGAAGTAATTATATTAGATTTCTCACAAATTTTGTTGCCAAGCTGCAGCCAAATTCTGCTCTCAAGCTCAGTACTTCCTTATCAAACACTGCAGGGGTAGAAGGAACTACACAAAATTTCTTACAAAACTACAGAAGTAATGTTCTCAAGCTATCAAAATTTGCACTCCCGACTTCGGCACTTTATAATAACCATTAAGCAATCCACTTTGCTTACACTTATATCTAATTTTCTAATACTCAATAAGGATATATTTTCAAATTCCCATTCCTGTAAGAAACATCCATGGGATTGTTCATAAATATCTTTACAAAAGTAACTGTTGTGTAAACCAAAATCAGGTTTTTGAAAGAAAATTTGGTCATTAAATGAGAGCCTTACAACGATATAAAGCCGAATGAAACTCAAAAAGTTTCTAAGTAATGGCTAACTAAAAAAGAAAAACATCTTCAAAATCAAAGCACCAACGATAAGATTACTACTGTTGCACAAAACTGATTGAAATAAAACAATCTGTTTTCAGGTATTTATGGGATAAAATGATAAGAGATTGTATGTATTATGTTTTATTCCGCCAACCTCCCTCTCTTGTTCTCTACAATCCAGAGATACAAGCCAATTACAAAGAACTTCTCAAGACGTCTCACACGTCGAGAGCCAAATCCAAGACCTCTAGTCTTTAGATCCTGATTACAATCTACTCAAAAGCTACTCTCTCATACAAACGAACTCCTATTTATACTCAAGATAACTCCAACTAACTGTAACAGACTCGTAACCAACTCTCAAATCGAATCAGCTGCTTCCACGTCATTACTAACGTCTTCTTCTTTTCCTTCCAAGTTCACTTGCTTCTTCTTGCGATAATACACCCTCCAAGGCTTATCATTACCCCCCCCCCCCCCCCCCCCCCCCCCCCCCAATAAGATCGAGCTTGTCCTCAAGCTCAAACTCCGGAAAATCACGATGAACATCACACACTTTCAACCAAGATGATTCATGCACAGGAAAACCTTTCCACTGGATCAAGGCTTCCAAATTTCCCTCTGAATCATAGCGGAGACTTGTCAACTTCTCAGGTTGTAAAATGACCTCATCATTCTCAGAAAAAGCAATAGGCAACGAAGTAACAGTGTGATTCTTTCCCAGTACCGGCTTGAGCTGAGAAACATGAAACACCGGATGTATTTTGCAAGTTTTAGGAAGCTGGAGACGATACGCAACCGGACCAATCCTTACAAGCACCGTAAAAGGCCCATAATACTTTGCTGAGAGCTTCCGGCAGAATGTTCTCGAAAGCGTCTTCTGTCTGTAGGGTTGAAGTTTAATAAAAACAGACGAGCCCACATTGAATTGTAAGTCACGACGATGCTTGTCAGCACTATCCTTCATAGCTGCTTGTGACTTAAGTAAAAAATCCTTAGCTTGACATAACATCTCATCTCTTTCATTCAACATCACTTCCAACTCAAAGTTAGCAGTTGAACCTTCTTCAAACCACAAAATAGATGGTGGTTCTCTGCCATAAACCAGCTTAAATGGAGAAGTATGAGTCGACGTATGGTAAGACGTGTTGTACCAGTACTCACACCACGACAAAAACTTAAAACATTTCTTCGCATTAGCTGAAGTAAAACACCGCAAATACGCCTCAAGACAACAATTGACCACTTCCGTTTGGCCATCACTTTGAGGGTGATATGTTGTGCTAAAGTTAAGAGATGTACAAGCCAATCTGAAGCACTCCTTCCAGAATTTGCTTAAAAAAACCCTGTCTCTGTTCGAAATAATGGACACTGGATAACCATGAAGGCGCAGGACTTCTCTGATAAACTTCTCAGCAAAAGAAGTGGCTGTATAAGGGTGTTTCAAGGCAATGAAGTGAGCATATTTTCTCATTCTATCCACGACCACCATGATCACGCTAAATCCTTCCGACTTAGGCAAGCTGTCAATAAAATCCATTGACACTTAAGACCAGATCACAGTCGGTAATGGAATTGGTTGTAAAAGACCACCAGGACTCGATGTGGAATATTTGTGGGTCTGGCAAACCGTGCACTTAGACACGTAGTGTTGAACATCGTCTTTTAACTTAGACCAATGAAACAATCTTTGAATCCTCTTGATTGTTTTCAACACACCAAAGTGACCACCAAATACCCCGTCATGGTATTCCTGGAGTATAATTCCAATATACTTTGATGTCTTAGAGATAACCAATCTGCCTTTATAGAATAAACGACCTTTGATAATCGCATATCCTTTCCTCACTTTCTTCCCTTGAACTATATCTTGAATTTCCTGTTGTATCATCGGATCAGAATCAACTTCTTCAAAAATATCTTGCATTTGCAAGTTCGATGATACTGTCAAACCACAAAGAAGACCATCCACATTAAACTGATTCTCATGTTCAATTCGAGATAAACCATCCGCAGCTTTGTTCTCCACTCCAGCTCGATAGATGATTTCAAAATCAAATCCCAGTAGCTTGGTGAGCCATTTTTGATAGTCCATAGACACATTTCTCTGCTCCAAAAGAAATTTTAGACTCTTTTTATCAGTATACACCAAGAAATGCCTCCCCATGAGGTAATGCTTCCATCGTTGTACTGCTAGAACTATGGCCATAAGTTCTCTTTCGTAAATGGGTTTCCTTTGTTCCATGCTTGTTAAAGCTTTACTGAAATACGAGATTGGCCTATGATTCTGCATTAGTACTGCTCCCAGTCGGAATCCAGATGCATCTGCCTCAACAACGAATAGCTCTTGAAAGTCCGGTAAACAGAGAACAGGTGCTGTTGTCATTGCTTGCTTCAACTGATCAAAAGCTATCTGTGTTTTCCCAGTCCATTTGAAGCTATTTTTCTTCAATAGGTCTGTTAAAGGACGTGCTATTACTCCATACCCCTTCACAAACCATCGATAATACCCGGTGAGACCCAAGAATCCCCTCAAATCTTCAATAGTTCTCGGAGTTGGCGAGTTCTGCACCGCCTCTGTTTTCAAAGGATCAGTTGAAACGCCCTCATTTGAGATGATATGACCCAAGTAATCGACATGATCTTGTGCAAAGAGACACTTCTTATGATTAGCCAGTAAATCATGCTGCTCCAACGTCTCTAGTACACTTCGCAAATGATCACAATGCTCTTCCAACGACTTGCTATAAACCAGTATATCGTCAAAAAAAACCCAAGACAAATCTTCTCAGAAATGGTTTGAAAATAGCATTCATCAAGGACTGGAATGTTGCTGGTTCTTTGCTGAGTTCAAACGGCATGACAAAAAATTCGTAATGGCCCTCGTGAGTTCTGAATGCAGTATTTTCAATGTCGGATTCTTTCATTCGGATTTGGTGTTAACCTGAGCAAAGATCTAACTTTGAAAACACTGATGCACCATATAGCCCGTCCAACAATTGATCGATTACAGGGATTGGAAACTTGTAAGGTATTGTGATCTTGTTAATTCCCCTGTAATCAACACAAAATCTCCACCCGCCATCCTTCTTTTTCACCAACAATATGGACTAGCGTATGGACTTTTGCTTGGACGAATCACTCCAGAGTCCAACATTTGCTTCACCATTTGCTCAATAACTTCCATGTGAGCGTGAGGATAACGATATGGCCTCACTGGTACTGCCCCAGACCCTTCTATCAGCCTAATACTATGCTTAAAACCCCTCTCTGGTGGTAACGGAGTTGGTTCCTTGAAGACTCCTTCGAACCGAGACAACAATTTCTCCACTTGAACTGGCATTTGTATGCTCTTCTGTACTGACTCTGTCACAACTGAAGACTCCTGAAACTCAATGCCAGTCGTTATTGATTGTAGTACTGAGTCTTGTGAGTTTAAAGCTCTATCGCCCAGTAATGTTACTCTGACCAAAGATAGAAAGAAGGAGAACTCCTGAATTTCCCAATCGACCTCACATCTTCCAAGCGTTCGAAGCCACTGAATACCGAGAACCACATCTGCAGTTCCCGGATCTAACACAATGAAATCTGTCGTGATAGACACTGACTGCAGTTCTAGTGTAACGCCTGTACACATTCCTGATCATTTCACTATAATACCAGTTCCCACCAACACTTTAAAAGAAGATCTGTTTTCCTCCACAAGATGTGCTTTCTTTACAATATCAGGTGACATGAAGTTATGAGTTGCCCCACTTTCAATCAAAAGGACCACCCTTGTCTACCCTATTCTGCCTTGTAACTTCATAGTAGTCGGAGAGGACCATCCCAAGAATGAGTACAACGAAAACTCCATAATCTCAGTCAATGTTCCTGTAAGCTCCTCAACAGAATCATGAAACTCCTCCTCCACAAGCTCCAGATCACAACCTTGATCCACCACCATAACTTGCAAATGCTTGTTCTTGCAATTGTTGTTATGCGCCTTATACCACTTCTCATCACACGAAAAACAGATACCATTCTTCTTCGTATACACAGACTCTGCATCCGATAGCTTAACTCGACCTTGAATCTTTTGAGCTGGCGTTTGAGTAACTTGTCTTGTGACTGTATCAGATGTCTTTGGTTTGTTATTCCACGGTTGATTTGTTGGAGTAGCCAGAGAACGGAAAGAAGAGCTTGTCGACTGTTTGTTTGGCCGGTTTTCTTGATTTTTAACTGAAGAAAACAAGCGACAAAACTCACTATCCTCCATCTTTAACACCACCTCTATGTGATCAGATAAGGTTCTTGGCTCCTTCAACTTTATAACTTCCTTCATCTCTCTTTTCAATCCATTGAAAAAGATATCAATTTTGTGCTGCTCTGCCCATTTGATCTGCGAAGCTAACTCCTGAAACTCACGAACATATTCAGCAATGGTTCCCATTTGTTGTATGCTGAATAGTCTTTTTCCTGGAGTTTTCTCGAAGGACTCTGCAAATCTGGCCAGTAATGGTCTCTTGAAATCAAACCAGTCCACGAATTCCCCATACTCAATCTCATAGTTAAACCAACATAATGCATCTTCTTCTAAACTGAGTGAAGCCAATTCTAATTGATATTCTGGTCAACAATGCATCACTCTGAAATACCTCTCAGCTCTCGCAATCCAACGGATTAACACCAGAAAATATCAGCATCTCAACTTTCTTGTACAATCCTTTATGATGATCATTTCTATGATCTATTTACCGATAACCTAACTCGTTCTCATTCTGGTTTCGTTCAAAAATCGGAGGTAATACCTGATCGGTATGATTCGCAGCTGGCTGTACTTGATCGTTGTGAATCGCAGCATGATGAGTTTGCTGACCTCCGCTTGACTCTGCGTTCATCTATCTTAGACTTTGCTGTTGGATCGAAGTGATGAATGAGGTAAGCGTTGATTCCAGACTCGTGAATCTCGCATCCATCTTCGTCTCCGTCGATTGATTGTTTACTTCAGTGATCGCGACGAGTCTGTTGAATTGCTCATCAAAACTATCGAATCGTCATCGTAACTCATCGACGGTGGTGTCCAGAGCTGCGATCCGTTGCATCGATTCTTCGAGAGACGCCGATCTCGTCATCGTTGCAGTATCCGAGATACTCACCACACCAAATGATAAGGGATTGTATGTATTATGTTTATATTCCACCCAACCTCCCTCTCTTGTTTTCTACAATCCAGAGATACAAGCCCATTACAAAGAACTTCTCAACACGTCTCACATGTCGAGAGCCAAATCCAAGACCTCTAGTCTTTAGATCCTGATTACAATCTACTCAAAATCTACTCTCTCATACAAACGAACTCCTATTTATACTCAAGATAACTCCAACTAACTGTAACAGACTCGTAACCAACTCTCAAATCGAATCAGCTGCTTCCACGTCATTACTAACGTTTTCTTCTTTTCCTTCCAAGTTCACTTGCTTCTTCTTGCGATAATACACCCTCCAAGGCTTATCATTACCCCCCCCCCCCCCAATAAGATCGAGCTTGTCCTCAAGCTCAAACTCCGGAAAATCACGATGAACATCACACGCTCTCAACCAAGATGATTCATGCACAAGCAAACCTTTCCACTGGATCAAGGCTTCCAAATTTCCCTCTGAATCATAGCCCAGACTTGTCAACTTCTCAGGTTGTAAAATGACCTCATCATTCTCAGAAAAAGCAATAGGCAACAAAGTAACAGTGTGATTCTTTCCCCAGTATCGGCTTGAGCTGAGAAACATAAAACACCGGATGTATTTTACAAGTTGTAGGAAGCTGGAGACGATACGCAACCGGACCAATCCTTTCAAGCACCGTAAAAGGCCCATAATAATTTGCTGAGAGCTTCCGGCAGAATGTTCTCGAAAGCGTCTTCTGTCTGTAGGGTCGAAGTTTCATAAAAACAGACGAGCCCACATTGAATTGTAAGTCACGACGATGCTTGTCAGCACTATCCTTCATAGATGCATGTGACTTAAGTAAAAAGTCCTTAGCTTGACATAACATCTCATCTCTTTCCTTCAACATCACTTCCAACTCAAAGTTAGCAGTAGAACCTTCTTCAAACCACAAAAGAGATGGTGGTTCTCTGCCGTAAACCAGCTTAAATGGAGAAGTATGAGTCGACGTATGGTAAGACGTGTTGTACCAGTACTCACACCACGACAAATACTTAAACCATTTCTTCGAATTAGCTTAAGTAAAACACCGCAAATACGCTTCAAGACAACAATTGACCACTTCAGTTTGGCCATCAGTTTGAGGGTGATATGCTGCGCTAAAGCTCAGAGATGTACAAGCCAATCTGAAGCACTCCTTCCAGAATTAGCTTAGAAAAACCGTGTCTCTGTTCGAAATAATGGACACTGGATAACCATGAAGGCGCACAACTTCTCTGATAAACTTCTCAGCAACAGAAGTGGCTGTATAAGAGTGTTTCAAGGCAATGAAGTGAGCATATTTGCTCAGTCTATCCACGACCACCATGATCACGCTAAATCCTTCCGACTTAGGCAAGATGTAAATAAAATCCATTGACACTTCAGACCAGATCACATTCGGTAATGGAATTGGTTGTAAAAGACCACCAGGACGCAATGTGAGTATTTGTAGGTCTGGCAAACCTTGCACTCAGACACGTAGTGTTAAACATCGTCTTTTAAGTTAGACCAATGAAACAATCTTTGAATCCTCTTGATTGTCTTCAACACACCAAAGTGACCTCCAAATACCCCGTCATGATATTCCTGGAGTATAATTCCAATATACTTTGATGTCTTAGAGATAACCAATCTGCCGTTATAGAATAAACGAACTTTGATAATCGCATATCCTTTCCTCACTTTCTTCCCTTGAACTATATCTTGAATTTCCTGTTGTATCATCGGATCAGAATCAACCTCTTCAAAAATATCTTGCATTTGCAAGTTCGATGATACTGTCAAAGCACAAAGAAGACCTTCCACATTAAACTGATTCTCATGTTGAATTCGAGATAAACCATCCGCAGCTTTGTTCTCCACTCCAGCTCGATAGATGATTTCAAAATCAAATCCCAGTAACTTGGTGAGCCATTTTTGACATTCCATAGACACATCTCTCTGCTCCAAAAGAAATTTTAGACTCTTTTGATCAGTATACACCAAAAAATGCCTCCCCATGAGGTAATGCTTCCATCGTTGTACTGCTAGAACTATGGCCATAAGCTCTGTTGGGGAAAAATACTCAGGTATCATTTTCCTCCAGGCTCCAGGCAGGACTCGGACCTCCGGGTCCCCGCTATAGAGTACCCCGGGTCCTCACTGAAAGGAACTCAGTGACTCGGGAACTCAGTAACTACCCCTTCCCCGGGAAAATGGAAAACTTCCGATAAAGAGAACCTTCCATATTTCCGAATATGGAAGAATTCCTTTTACTCAGATCGACTAAGACCGACCTAAGGACGACTATATAAGGCGAAACAAAACCCTAAAGCAGGGGATCGACATCCAGAGACTAAGAGAATAGAGCTAGGCGGCTAGTAGGCCTGGGCATTTTAACCTGGACCCGAAAACCCGAACCGGAACTGACCCGAAAATACCCGACCCGAAACCAAACCGAAAATTTACAAGTACCTATTGGGACCAAAATTCTTCTACCCAAATGGACCCGGACCCGAAAAGAACCGACCTGAATAGACCCGGACCCGAAAAGAACCCGGCCCGAATAGACCCAGCCCGATAAGAACCGATTCAAACCCGACTTAAAAACTTTAAAATATCTTTTTATTAACAATCTCTGTCATTATTTTGTAACATTTTTAAGTAACATGAAGTTTGAAATGTAAAATACAGAATTAAAAATGTTCTATTTTAACTATTAATAGTTTATTTTCAGTTATTTTGTAAAATATTAGATATATATGATAAATTTTGACTAAATTCGATGGAATTTGAGTATTTCATTTCTTTTTTATATCCTAAATACCCGAACCCGACCCGAATTCGAAAATTATGGGTATTTTAATTATAGACCCGAACTGACCCGGACCTGACAAGACCCGACCCGGAACCGACCCGAAAATATAGCTACCTAAATTGATCTAAATTTCCAGGACCCGAAGGACCCGGACCCGACAAAACCCGACCCAAACCTGATCCGAGGACCCGGATGCCCAGGCCTAGCGGTTAGATCCCGTCTAGTCCAAGAATTTCAAAAAGCTGAGTTCCGCCAGAACTCCGCATAAGACACCGGCCTAAATGGAAGACTCCAAAACGTGGAACTACTAAAGCAAGGTCCTGCCTAGGGGAAGCCTGCTGAGAATGAGCAAATCCGGTTGACTTGAGTGCACAGGTTACTCCCCGAATTCGATAACGAAATCGAGAAATAAGGGGCAAACTGTTGGGGAAAAATACTCAGGTATCATTTTCGTCCAGGCTCCAGGCAGGACTCGGACCTCCGGGTCCCCGCTATAGAGTACCCCGGGTCCTCACTGAAAGGAACTCAGGAACTACCCCTTCCCCGGGAAAATGGAAAACTTCCGACAAAGAGAACCTTCCATATTTCCGAATATGGAAGAATTCCTCTTACTCAGATCGACTAAGACCGACCTAAGGACAACTATATAAGGCGAAACAAAACCCTAAAGCAGGTGATCGACATCCAGAGACTAAGAGAAAAGAGCTAGACGACTAGACTAGGGTTCATACACCAATCTATTGTAGTTCCTACTTTACTCTCTAATAAAACGTCTCTTCACATATAAATCATGTCATTATCGACAAATCTCTCTGAATACTCTCAAAGTAACAACTCATCCATCGTTCCGTAGTACTCAAAAAGGACTTACACAAAAATCCCCTAACAGTTTAGTGCTAGAGGGAGGGGGGTAATCCAAACTATGTGATGGTGACGACAGATGGACACAACGAGCTACCCGAAGCTACCCAGAGATAAGCCGAGCTTCAAAGACGGCTTGACAGTCTGCATAATCAAGTAACCGAGCTACACCGAGCTCAGGAAAACGCCACGGAAAACCCCGAGATCCTCTCAGAGGTTCAGGGTCTAAGAACTCAGCTAGATGAGCATTCCAAGCAGCTGGAGCAAAGCGCAGAAAAACTCAGCCAACTCGAGGCCGAAAACGTCTCTCTCCAAGATGAGAATCAGCTCCTCAGCACGGTCAGAAACAAGAAGCGCAGCTTCCAAACTCGAGTCCGGTCGATGCCCACTTTGGAGACGCCTAACGCGGGAGGAGACATAACCCATCCGCAGATGGCGCCCAACGAAAACAATGCAACCCGGGTCCAGGTCAGGAACGCCCGGATCCACGGTATAGAAGACAGAGACTCAGAGCTGGAACCTGATGAGGAAGCACCCGACGGAGCGGCAGCAGCGAAATCCGCCAACAACGCCTACCTGGAACTGATGTTCACCGAGAAGTTCAATGCTATACAGTCCTTAGTGGAGAGACTCCCCGGAGTAGCTCCTCCAATCCAGAAGAGCAACCCCAACTCCTACGCAGAATCTCCGTTCGCGGACGAGATCGCTCTGATAGAAATGCCGAGGAAGTTCTCTTTTCCAAACATCAAGATGTATGATGGAACCGGAGACCCGGACGATCACATCGCCCAGTACAAACAAAGAATGCTAGCAGTAGAACTCCCAAGGGAATCCCATGAAGCTACCATGTGCAAGGGGTTTGGTTCCACACTGATCGGACCCGCACTCCAGTGGTACGTCAATCTGCCCTCTAGGTCAATATCCTCTTTCGCAGTCCTTAGCGACAAATTCGTGGAACAGTTTGCAAGCAGTCGGGACCTAGAGAAAACATCGGACAACCTCTATGAGATCCTCCAACATCGGTCGGAACCCTTACGCGCTTACATAGCTCGCTTCAACCAGGAGAAAGTGGCGATCCCCGAATGCAGTATCCTTACGGCGGTCTCGGCCTTCAAGAGGGGATTGCTCCCAGACGGAGATCTCTACAAGGAACTTACCAAGTACATATGCAGAACTATGGAGGACGTGTTATCCCGAGCCTGGGCTCAGGTGAATTGGGAGGAAGACGTCGCCAGCCGCGCCAAAGCAGAGCAAAAACAAGATCAGAAGACTGCCAGACTAGATAGGAATGATCGAGACGAGAGAACCCACCAAAAGTCAACTAGGGACTACGGAGGCCGGAGCCGAAGCAGGTACCCGAGCAGGCCAGCCGACAAGCTGGAAGGAATGTCCGTCTCCACATGGCCAGACATTTCCCACCTCTCCATATCCAAGCCGGAGTTAGTCAACGTCCTAAGGCAGATGGGCCAACAGGTCAAGTGGCCCTAGAAGCTGAAGGCACCCGATTCTTTCCGGAACCCGAATCTTTGGTGTGAGTTCTATCGCGATCATGGACATAGGACGGAAGACTGCATTGCCCTGCGAATTAAAGTCAACGAACTGCTCCAGAAGGGGCACCTCCGCGAGTTCCTCTCCGAAAAGGCTAAGGGACATCTGAGCAAGGAGACATCCGAGAAACCCGCCAAGGCTACTCCCACCTCACCGCCTCGACAGGACAGGGTGATTCATGTCATATCCGTCGGTTCAGAGGTGAGCGGTGTGAGCCATGCAGCTGCGAAGAGAAGTACCAGGAATGCTAAACAGGGCCTGGAATCGACACAACCCAAGTGTCTACTCCTGAGTACCGACGAGATAAGCTTCACAGCCAAGGAGCAAGAAAGAGTACTCACTCCTCACCATGACGCCTTGGTTATATCACTCACCGTGGCAAATTGCCTTGTGAAAAGGATCCTGGTCGATAATGGAAGTGCTAGCAAGATCATCTTTCAAGCTGCATACCAGGACCTAGGGCTGGAAGAAAGTGCCCTTTCACGAAGAGTGACTCCCCTCATCGGATTCAGCGGAGAGGTCAAGCAAACTTCTGGAGAAGTGACATTGCCCGTCTACGCAGAGGGAGTCAACATGGCAACCAGATTCCTCATCGTTGACTGCCAATCATCGTACAACATAATCTTGGGACGACTCTGGATCCATGAGATGGGGGCCATCCCCTCGACGCTATACCAAGTGGTCAAGTTCCCCACACCCTGGGGCATAAGAGCGATCAGAGGAGACCAGGAGAACTCTCGCTCCTGCTACCAAACTACCCTAAAAGGGAAGGCCAAGGCTTTATAGCAGTTACATAACGGTCCTCCGATCCAAAACACCGGAGGACCGGGAAACGGAAAGGTAAGTGGTGCCTCAAGCAACTGGACTCTGCATCTTAGGGCCAGCAGATGGGGGAGGAACTTCTCTCCCAGACCTCGTTAACCAAGGATACCCTGAGGGCCGCCAAGCGACGCGACCTCCACTGTCAGGCCACGCTCGGACCTCGATCACAATCTTGAAGAGAGAACTGGTCAGAGATCCTCTCCACTAGAAGATCCCGGAGGCGCCATACGTCGACAAGCCGCAAGAGATCTCAGAAAACCCCGCAAGGGAAGTCTCAGACCTCCTTCCAGCAGGAAAAACTCAGTTCCCAAGAACGCAGAGCACTTCCAATATCCGAGACCCGGAGATATCCACAATCGGACCATACATCGCCAAAGAAGCTGGGGCCTGAACGTCGCAAGGATCATCCCACTAAGCTGGGCAGGATTACCATCTCCAAACTAGGAGTCCTTACTCCCCAAAAAGAAATAAGAACGAGATATTTGGGAAATCAAGTACTTCCCACTACAGGAAAGTACCCGGGAAAGGCGCAATCACTCATTACGAAGCCAAACCGCTCCCAAAAGCTAGCTTCAACAACATCCGCAAGGGCTGTGGCATGAGGCCAACCCTCGCCGCATGCAGGCATCATCGACCAAACACGACGCAAGGAACTCCCCGCATCTCAGCCTACAAACGACAAGAGTACTGCAACAGCAAAAGTGCATGCAAGAGCAGCCAATTCAGAGCCCAGCTCCCTAAATAGAACTACGATCCGGAAACATCAAGTCTCCGTCTGATCAAAAATGGAAGGAGAGACGAACGATTCAGAGCATGGCCCAACTACGAAAGATCTCCAAAAATCCATGAACTCCGAGGCAGCAAAGGTAAAACACTATCAAACTGCTGGAACCCACTGTAGCTCAAAGCATATCAACTTTAATATGGTCTCCGGACTATGATTTATTACTACTTATATTTAAGCATGATGGTTTTCTACTCCTATGTATGCTGAACGTCCACGGACAAAGCTTAAATAATAAAATAGTTCTGACTATAGATGACAAAAACCATCATCCTTAAAGGGGCATACATGGCTGGATCAGGTCCCTTGAAACCTCACCAATGCATGGCACGACCACACAAAAATGACAATGGGTATGAGAATTAAGGCAGGAATGGGTCTGATCAACCTAAGAATGCTGTCAAAACTACCTATACCCCCAGTATAGGCCTTGAGCCATAGAAATATCGGGGCCCCAAAAGCAAGAGTACTGTGACACCTCCGAGTTAATTCGGGAAATTTGCATATTGCAAAAGCACTGTTACGCACATGGAGCAATACACA
Organism: Brassica juncea; assembly: GCA_018703725.1. NCBI lineage: Eukaryota > Viridiplantae > Streptophyta > Magnoliopsida > Brassicales > Brassicaceae > Brassica > Brassica juncea. The sequence continues at coordinate 17,381,193 of CM031941.1, read as the reverse complement.
AACTCCTGCTTCTCCAGACGTGGAAAGAAGAAAAGCCTGGCACTTGGATTTCCGAATCCATACCAGCACCTCTAAGTCTGACAGTGGCTTCCTGCAGAAGCAGAATACAGCACAGGACTCGATAGTGACCAGCTTCCGAGCGGTAAAATGCGAGATCCCAACATGTACCGGTAGTAGTCCTGCCTAGGTGGACAGAATAAGGTCCCTGCAAAACCAAACACTCCGGATTCCTACGAACTCCAAAGTTCTTACGAATTCCGGGCTCAAATGTAAAAACTCCAGGGTTATTGCAAATAAACGGACTTTCAAGTCCTTAACGAACTTCCGAGTTCTCAAATGAACTCCCGAGTTCCAAACGAACTTCCGAGTTCTCAAACAAACTTCCGAGTTCTCCAACGTCCAAGTTCTCAAACAAACTTCCGAGTTCCCTAAGAGATCCAAGCTCCCAACTGACTTCCGAGTCCCTAACGAACTTCCAAGTTCTTAATGAACTTCCGAGTTCACCGAACCTTCAGGTTCTTAAAACGAACCCACGGGTTCTCAAGAATAAAGCCTCTAGGCCCCTACAGAATTTCTAAATCCTAGACAACATCCCAAAGAACCTCGAGTTCCCTGGAGATAAGGTCCCCAGACTATCTTCTACGAAGTGCTCCTTCGAAGCCTTGGATCTGAATCCTTAAAGGATCCCCAAATTCCTCCGGAAACTCCCAGTCCTTCCAATATGCCAGCAGAAATCTCGGAGTCGTCTCCGGACCATAAAACGGTCCTCCAACCTGATCAGAAAATGATACTTCATGCAAGAAGGGCTTATCAACTTTTGGAAGCAAGACTACCAGAATCTCATCCACTGCAAGAAGCAACAGATCCAAACTAAGGCAGAAAGTAAAGATGTGCTCACAAAGCAAATTATCGCATCCTAAGCTACGAGGTCGACGAGCAAATATAAAAAAGAAGAGAAGAAGAAGCCGAAAACATTCTTTTAAAACAAAGAAAAAGGCCAGAGGAGGGCCATCATCCGAGTACGAAAAACAAAAGGCACGAAGGCCTATTCAAAGTTTTAAACCCTCATCAAGGGCAACCAAAAATAAAAACCCCTACACGGGGGACAAGAATTCACAAGAGGAGGACTTAGTTGACAGGAGGATCATCATTGGAAGGCTCAGGAGTCTTCACCACTTCAGCTTCTCTAGGAATCTGGGGCTCGTCCTTAAAGGAAGGAGCTGGAAGGCCTAGGAGCTGAGCTTCGGTCGTCTTGACCATCTTGTACTGCTCCAGCGCAGCCGCAAGATTCCAGCTCTCGGTCTCCTCCTTAAGCCATTCCCTCATCAGCTCCCAACGGACCGTCACCTTGGCACCGTTCACCGCCATAGACTTCTCGATCCCGAAGGTCTCTGCAGCATTCTTTAGTTCGCATATTTCCTCCTCCTTCTTCTCCAGCTGCTCCCTGAGAGAGGTATTTTCTGACGCTGCCAATATCCCCGCTTCATCCTGGTTTTGTAGCTTGAGCTGCAGTCCTTTGATCTCCTTCTCCCGAGCCAAGACCTTATCCTTCTCTTCATGTAGCTGAGAGGCCAGAGTGTCCATCTCTGCTTTCATGGAAGTCTTATCCTCCATCCTCTCCCCAAGGTGATATAGCTGAGTCACCACCTGCACATACATAATCCCATCAACAAAGAGAACCACTGGACCTCACAAGAAAGAGTGTGCAAAAACTCACCTGAAGTAAGTCAGCTTGGAGGGATTGGATGGCAGCAGAAGAGTCTTTCTCCAAAGCTAGGAGAACCGAAGTCGAAGGGAAGACCTTAGCAGTAAGATTGGCAAGGATATTGTCAAGACCAAAGGGTGACGATCAAGATTCTTTCGAAGCAGACCCAGAGAACTTAGCTTTCTTCTTTGAAGACGGAGGAGGCTGAACTGGAGTAGCTTTCCGCTTGTTGCTCCTGATGAACTGAACGTCATCATCCTCGACGGGAGCTGGTTTCTTAGAACCACCCTTCTTCGCCCGCATCGCCTCGGAGGCTTTCTGATATTCAGCCAAAGCTTCACCTCGTTTAGCTCCCGACATGGCACCTGAGATGCAGCGGAGTCAGAAAGTATTCAGAAATAAAAGACATGATAAGCAGAGAACTCACCACAGATGTTGCAATGCTCTAAAACTTCTTTGCTCACTAGATAGGGAATCTGCCGCCTCTCCGCCGAAAGCTCCAGCACCTGCTCGATCGTTTCCTTCCCTTGAGTAAGGTCTAAGCTCAGCACGTCTGCAAAAGGAAGCAACAAACATCAAAACCAAGCTAGCAAGAAAGATACTCTGAACTCTCGTGACCCACCAGCTGCACGCCAGATCGAAGAGAAGCCCGAGAGATACATGAAAGCAAATTTCTCGGCCCAATGACTCTCGAAGACAGGATGCCTCTTTCTCTCCCTTTTGGGAATTTCCTGAACTGGATACGCCTTACTACGAGGACACAGATGATACCTCCCCTCTCCGTTATTCATAGAAAAGACAGAGTAAGAATGTAGAACCTCCGCGACTCCGATGGTGAGACCCTCGAGATCGCCAAGGTTTTGCATGGCTATCAATGTCCTCCAGGAGGGAGGATTCATCTGACCCGGAGAAATCCCAAACGCCTCCGATATCTTAGCCACTAGTGAAGGAACTCAATCACTGAAACCCCACTCGAAGAAGCCTTCATACACCGGAACCTCGTCGACCTCGAAGTCAGAAACTCTATCGATAGGACCAGGGATCCGGATGGCGACCTCGTTGGAGAGACCGAACCTCTGTCATTAACTTTCGACCTCCTCCACTCCGATCGTCGACAGAAGACCAACAGGAGGAAGCCTCTCCATTTCTGCAACCGGGGAAGCTCTCCCCACAATCGCCTGGCCGGGACTCTCGACCACCGCGGTGAGATCTAGAGAGAAATCAGAAGAATCTGTAGATTCAGGAGGATTGGCGGCGGCTCTGTTCTTTTTCGACCTAACCCTAGCGCCTATAGAAGAAGAACTAGGGGAAAAATTCGACCCGGCCCTCATCTCGATGTGATAGACATCGAGGGACGTATGAAATGAAAGAAAAAAGAGAGAGAGGGAGGAGAGTATTACCCGTGAAAATCTTGAGGGAGAATCGCCGAAGATCTTTGAGAGAGAAAGAAGGAAAGTGAAGCGTTACTGGGCGGCAAAATGAAGAGATTAGAGTTAAAACCCTAATCAAAGCTCCATGCGAGGAACGCATATTCGGAAATCTCCTAACACGTGTCCTGCGAGATCATCAGTTTCCCTCCAAATCCATACGCCAGCCTCGATCCCTCGATCCAGGATCTCTAGAATCTAACCTTTTCCTTATGAAGGAATCCCGGACTCAGATCCCGTCTAGTCCAAGAATTTCAAAAAACTGAGTTCCGCCAGAACTCCGCATAAGAACCCGCCCTAAATGGAAGACTCCAAAACGCGGAACTACTAAAGCAAGGTCCTGCCTAGGGGAAGCCTGCTGAGAATGAGCAACTCCGGTTAACTTGAGTGCACAGGTTATTCCCCGAATTCGATAACAAAATCGAGAAATAAGGGGCAAACTGTTGGGGAAAAATACTCAGGTATCATTTTCGTCCAGGCTCCAGGCAGGACTCGGACCTCCGGGTCCCCGCTATAGAGTACCCCGGGTCCTCACTGAAAGGAACTCAGGAACTACCCCTTCCCGGGAAAATGGAAAACTTCCGACAAAGAGAACCTTCCATATTTCCGAATATGGAAGAATTCCTCTTACTCAGATCGACTAAGACCGACCTAAGGACAACTATATAAGGCGAAACAAAACCCTAAAGCAGGTGATCGACATCCAGAGACTAAGAGAAAAGAGCTAGACGGCTAGACTAGGGTTCATACACCAATCTATTGTAGTTCCCGCTTTACTCTCTATTAAAACGTCTCTTCACACATAAATTAAGTCATTCTCGACAAATCTCTCTGAACACTCTCAAAGTAAGAACTCATCCAGCGTTCCGTAGTACTCAAAAAGGACTTACACAAAAATCTCCTAACAAGCTCTCTTTCGTAAATGGGTTTCATTTGTTCCCTGCTTGTTAAAGCTCTACTTAAATACGAGATTGGCCTATGATTCTGCATTATTACTGCTCCCAATCCGAATCCAGATGCATCTGCCTCAACAACGAATAGCTCTTGAAAGTCCGGTAAACAGAGAACAGGTGCTAATTTCATTGCTTGCTTCAACTGATCAAAAGCTAACTGTGTTTTTCCTGTCCATTTGAAGCTATCTTTCTTCAACAAGTCTGTTATAGGGCGTGCTATTACTCCATACACCTTCACAGACCGTTGATAATACCCGGTGAGACCCAAGAATCCCCTCAAATCTTTAATAGTTCTCGGGGTTGGCTAGTTCTGCATCGCCTCTGTTTTCAAAGTATCAGTTGAAACGCCCTCATTTGAGATGATATGACCCAAGTAATCAACATGATCTTGTGCAAAGAGACACTTCTTATGATTAGCAAGTAAATCATGCTGCTTCAACATCTCTAGCACACTTCGCAAATGATCACAATGCTCTTCCAACAACTTGCTATAAACCAGTATATCGTCAAAAAAAAACCCAAGACAAATCCTCTCAGAAATGGTTTGAAAATAGCATTCATCAAGGACTGGAATGCTGCTGGTGCATTGCTGAGGCCAAACAGCATGACAACAAATTCGTAAGGGCCCTCGTGAGTTCTGAATGCAGTCTTTTCAATGTCGGATTCTTTCATTCGGATTTGGTGATAACCTGAGCGAAGATCTAACTTTGAAAAAACTGATGCACCATATAGTTCGTCCAACAATTGATCGATTACAGGGATTGGAAACTTGTCAGGTATTGTGATCTTGTTAATTCCCCTGTAATCAACACAAAATGTCCACCGCCATCCTTCTTTTTCACCAACAATATAGGACTAGCGTAGGGACTATTGCTTGGAAGAATCACTCTAGAGTCCAACATTTGCTTCACCATTTGCTCAATAAGTTCCATGTGAGCATGAGGATAACGATATGGCCTCACTGCTACTGCCCAGACCCTTCTATCAGCCGAATACTATGCTCAAAACCCCTCTCTGGTGGTAACTGAGTTGGTTCCTTGAAGACTCCTTCGAACCGAGACAACAATTTCTCCACTTGAACTGGCATTTGTATGCTCCTCTGTACTGACTCTGTCACAACTGAAGACTCCTGAAACTCAATGCCAGTCGTTATTGATTTTAGTACTGAGTCTTGTGAGTGTAAAGCTCTATCGTCCAGTAATGTTACTCTGACCGAAGATACAAAGAAGGAGAACTCCTGATTTTCCCAATCGACCTCACATCTTCCAAGCGTTCGAAGCCACTGAATACCGAGAACCATATCTGCACTTCCCGGATCTAACACAATGAAATCTGTCATGATAGCCACTGACTGCAGTTCTAGTGTAACGCCTGTGCACATTCCTGATCCTTTCACTGTAATACAAGTTCCCACCAACACTTTAAAAGAAGATCTGTTTTCCTCCACAAGATGTGCTTTCTTTACAATATCAGGTGACAGGAAGTTATGAGTTGCCCCACTGTCAGTCAAAACGACCACCCTTGTATTCCCTATTCTGTCTTGTAACTTCATAGTAGTCGGAGAGGACCATCCCAAGAATGAGTACAACGACAACTCCATAATCTCAGTCGTTGTTCCTGTAAGCTCCTCAGCAGAATCATGAAACTCCTCCTCCACAAGCTCCAAATCACAACCTTGAGCCACCACCATAACTTGCAAAAGCTTGTTATTACGATTGTTGTTATGCGCCTTAGACCACTTCTCATCACACAAAAAACAGATACCATTCTTCTTCGTATACTCATACTCTGCATCCGATAGCTTAACTCGACCTTGCGTCTTTTGAGCTTGAATTTGAGGAACTTGTCTTGTGACTGTATCAGACGTATTTGGTTTGTTATTCCACGATTGATTTGTTGGAGTAGCCAGAGAACAGAAAGAAGAGCTTGTCGACTGTTTGTTTGGCCGGTTTTCTTGAGTTTTAACCGAAGAAAACAAGCGACAGAACTCACTATCCTCCATCTTTAACATCACCTCTATGTGATCAGATAAGGTTCTTGGCTTCTTCAACTTTATAACTTCCTTCATCTCTCTTTTCAATATATTGAAAAAGATATCAATTTTGTGATGCTCTGCCAATTTGATCTGCGAAGCTAACTCCTGAAACTCACGAACATATTCAGCAATGGTTCCCATTTGTTGTATGCTGAATAGTCTTTTTCCTGGAGTTTTCTCGAAGGACTCTGCAAATCTGGCCAGTAATCGTCTCTTGAAATCAAACTAATCCACGAATTCCCCATACTCAATCTCATAGTTAAACCAACATAACGCTTCTTCTTCTAAACTGAGTGAAGCCAATTCCAATTGATATTCCGGTGAACAATGCATCACTCTGAAATACCTCTCAGCTCTCGCAATCCAACCAAACGGATTGACACCAGAAAAAATCGGCATCTCAACTTTCTTGTACAATCCTTTATGATGATCATTTCTATGATTTATTTTCCGATAACCTAACTCGTTCTCATTCCGGTTTCGTCCGAAGATCAGAGGTAATACCTGATCGGTATGATTCGCAGCTGGCTGTACTTGATCGTTGTGAATCGCAGCATGATGAGTTTGCTGACCTCCGCTTGACTCTTCGTTCATCGATCTTTGACTTTGCTGTTGGATCGAAGTGATGAGGTAAGCGTTGATTCCAGACTCGTGAATCTCGCATCCATCTTCGTCTCCGTCGATTGATTGTTTACTTCAGTGATCGCGACGAGTCTGTTGAATCGCTCATCCAAACTATCGACGGTGGTGTCCAGAGCTCCGATCCGTTGCATCGATTCTTCGAGAGTCACCGATCTCGTCATCGTTGCAGTATCCGAGATACTCACCGCACCAAATGATAAGAGATTGTATGTATTATGTTTATATTCCGCCCAACCTCCCTCTCTTGTTCTCTACAATCCAGAGATACAAGCCAATTACAAAGAACTTCTCAAGACGTCTCACATGTCGAGAGCCAAATCCAAGACCTCTAGTCTTTAGATCCTGATTACAATCTACTCAAAAGCTACTCTCTCATACAAACAAACTCCTATTTATACTCAAGATAACTCCAACTAACTGTAATAGACTCGTAACCAACTCTCAAATCGAATCAGCTGCTTCCACGTCATTACTAACGTCTTCTTCTTTTCCTTCCAAGTTCACTTGCTTCTTCTTGCGATAATACACCCTCCAAGGCTTATCATAAAAGCCCTCCGGGCAGTTATCCGGATAAACCCCCTCACTGGTACCAATTAAAAAAGGGGAAGGAGGGAAAGTGCAACAAAAAATGGAAATTCTAGGCAAATTACATGGTGACGTCCTCGGCCAAACCATCTGAGATCTGCAAGAGCAGAATCAGATGAGAATCCTAAGCCGCATCCCAAGGTGTTACCTCATATCCTCCTTGGCTAAAATGGCCTCAAGATTCTTCTCCTGATCCTTCCCCCTCTAGAAAACTTTGCCGTAAGACCTAAATGGAAAAAAATTTCCTTGACTGCTGCTTTCTCGCCTTTCTGATCTACATATCCTTTTTTCAGCCAGAACCTCTTGGTGTTTTTCAGTGAGCTCGATCTTTACACCAACGGCTACCCGGCGTTAACTTTGCCTGCCAAAATTCCTTCAGCATGAGGACCTTGGACGACCATCTTTCAGCCTGAGAAACTACTAGCCTATTCTCAGTGCTAAGTACATCAATTGGGATTTGCCAACTTAATCTTATGGCTCAGATCATCTTCGGTATGTTCAAAATCCATCATCTGAGCCTCAAGTCCACTCAGCATATAATCTTCTGCCAACATTGCTGCCCCCCGAGCTTTAGACGCCTAAAGCCTCGACATTGAGTCTTATCACACTCCTCCTCACCTTATCGCGATCGTCTTTTCGATAAACATAATATATCCTCGGTTAATAGAGAGCAAACAGACGATTAAACACCTTGAAAGACTGCATATAAGGAAGAAAATCAAAATCCAGATATACCCTAAAGTCAAAAGCTTGATCATCACTAATCTTATCCAAAGCAGCGCTCGCAGCCATGTAATCCTCCCACTCGCTCATGTCGCTGAAGGCAGGTAACTGGTACCCCCACTCCTGGTGACAGAAAATATTTTTTTGTCCCTTATTAATCATCAGTAGTCAGGTAATCTTTGGCATGATCGAAACACCACTGAAGTGGTCTGTTGGAGAGGAATTTAGCATCCCTCCACAAGGCCCATCGAACAACAGTGTCAGGCCCGTCAGTACCAACAGTCTAGTCACGACCGATTTAGCCGAAGGATCGATCGGCTGGAACAAGCGATCGATCGGCTTAACTTGCCAGCCGACCAAGTCATCTAAGTCGATCATCGACTCAACAAGTCTTCATTCGGATGAAAGCCCATTTAGCATAGAATTGGGCCGAGTTTCTAGGGCGACCTAGCTTTAGGGCGAACGAGGGTAAGACGAGCCAAGGCTATAAAAGGGAGACGGAGTGGAAAGAGAAGGGGATCCAAAAATTGAGACAATAAGACTGACGGCCAGATCTAGGGTTTAGCAACCGATCAAGTCTCTTACTGTCTTCGTCGGTGCTTAACAAGCTCCGATGTTCGCTTTCTTTTCCGAAATCTCTTTGTAATCACCCTCGTTTCATACACTACTAATAAAACGTCTTTGTAAGACTCACTAAACCGAGTTTATTTTACTATCATTCGATCGACCAAACTCGTATTCAACATTTGGCGCCCACCGTGGGGCCTTATAGAGTAACGTTGACAACATCAGTATGATTCCCGGTGACACACCCGCTGATGGCGACCGACCGTCAGCTTCTATTACGCCGGCCTCCGACGCGCCGGCTCCCTCAGTCCCGTCCGTCCCTGAGATGCTACAGGCCATCATGGCACGCTTCATTCAACAAGAAGAAACTAACAGGGCCACGAACAAATGTCTGGCCGCCCTCGCCGCCGCTCTCAGAACCCTAGACGGCAAGCACGACAGAACTGAAACCGCAAGAAGAAGACTGTTCGCCACCACTGGAGGCGATGCGAACCAACAAACAAATGAAGCACAGGCGACAGATGGCTCGACCTCTTCAACCAGTCGACAGATCGCAGATCTGCAACTTTCCCTGCGAGACATCTACTCGAAGATCCATCACGTTAAGACCTCCGCTTCGGAGATCGAGCGTGTTATCGCTTCCACGCAACGGAACCCTTTCGCCGAGAAAATAACGAAAGTCAAGATTAAGCAGGCAGAGAAGCTTTGTATCCCTCCATACACGGGCGTCAGCGATCCGACCGATCACATGACCGCCTTCACTATTGCCATGGGTCGGAACAACTTCTCGGACGAAGAAAGGGATGCAAGTCTCTGTCAGCTCTTCGTCGAGAGCCTCTCTGGACCGGCTCTAAGTTGGTTTTCCCACCTTGACGAAGGGTCGATCGAAAGTTTTCATGACCTATCCGCATCTTTTCTCAAAAATTTCATCATGTGGTCTCGTCAAGGAACTTCCATGGCCGACCTGTGGAAGCTTTCCCAGTCTTCGACCGAGAGCCTTAAGGACTTTATGGAGAGATTCAAGCAAGTCCTGTCCAAGGTCCCTGTTCCATAACACACCACCGTTGACGCCTTGGTCAACGCACTCTGGATTAACTTCAAGTTCCGCGACTACCTCTACGCGAATCCAACGATCACCATTGAAGACGCTCTTCACAACTCCAAGAACTTCATTCGGATGGACGAAGACAGAAGAGCTTTCAATGCTAAGCAACAGGCCCAAAAGTCGGCGGTGACCAAAGCACCTGACGCTAAGGAACCGCGACAGCATGCTCCTTACAAAAAGAACGGACCCGTCTTCACTGTCGCCGATGACGACAGTTCGGGCACAACCAACGCAGTACGTGAACCCAAATGGAACGTGTGGGAACGAGATACAGAAGACAAAACACAGCAGTCTCGACAGGTCGCTTCCGCCAATCCCACGAGTTCGTTTGACAAAAACAAGTTCTGCGAGTACCACGTCATGAAGATACCAAGGAATTCCAGCATCTCTATGAAGCATGGCTCACAGCTACCAGCGACGGCCGCCCGAAGGTCGAACCACCAAAGGCCAAGACGGCCAAAAACAATAAGAGTTGGAGTAAGAGCAAGGACAAAAAGAAGAAATCCAGCGAGAAGAAGGAAGAAGGTTCTCCCCCAATGGATGATGGTGATCAGTCACACCACGACAAAGATTCAACCTCTGACGAAGAAAAACCGAAATCCCGACGGAAGATCTTCACGATCCGAACCACTCTTTCCCCTGCTCCATCCACAACAGAAAAGCCGAAGGACGAACTACGAGCGTCGCTCAATCGACAGTCGATGCTAACGGTCGAAGGCTTCACTTCGACCGATAGCACGCACATGGAAGTCAATAATGCGCCAGCGACGGTCAGTCGCTCCAAAGGAAAGCTCAACGCTTCTGATGCTCGACACGTCCTCGGCGCCAAGCGAAAGGAATGCCAACGGGATGAACTTAAACGGGAAGTATGGTCACGCGATCGCTCTGATGAATCGGAGACGACCGATCTTCGAGCTCACCTCAACTCAAAGGTCCCTAATCTTCGTGAAAAACTCAAACGATGCAAAACGGGTCCCTCGGAAGCAGAGCCAGAGCCGATCATCCCTTATCAGCGGAAGCCCCAAGACCTGCGTACTCGCCTCAACTCCCTTAGGGCCGCACGAACGACGCAACTGGAAAAGGGACCAACAACCCAAGGGCGACCGCAGCATCTGAACGTGATCATGGGAGAATCCCCTCTTTGCAGTGACTCCGTCTGATCGGTAAAGGAGTTCCGCAGAAAAGCAGTCACAGCCAAACGCTGGCCCACCATCCCTGAAATCAGTCCCCAAATTACTTTCTCCGTCGAAGACGCCGAGGGTGTTCATATGCCACACAACAATCCGCTCCTCGTCGACATCGGCATCAGCGACTGCACTGTGACCAAAGTGTTGGTGGACACTGGCAGTTCGGTCGACCTCATCTTTAAGAGCACACTCATCAAGATGGGTATTAGCCTTGACAACATGAAACCCTCAGCGCGTTCGTTGACAGGCTTCAACGGGTCAACGGAGACTATGCTCGGGACAATTCGCTTGCGCGTTTAAGCTGAAGGCGTCGCAAAGAATGTCAAGTTCTCAGTTATTGACGTCCGAGCTCCATACAACGCGATCCTCGGAACGCCATGGCTCCATTCAATGAAAGCCATCCCTTCTACCTATCACCAATGTGTCAAGTTCCCCGGAAACGACGGACAGATCATCACTCTTCGGGGCGATCAAGCAGCTGCTCGTGATCTTCTCGTGGCCGAGGTGAAAAACCAAAAGTCGACTTCCCACGTCAACACAGTTACTCCACCGTCACCGAAGCTTCATCCTTCTCACGAGGAGGCTCTCGAAGTGTCTATCGACAGCAGCGACCACTCCAAAACAGTCCGAATTGGCGCGCACCTTCCTGAAGAGACGAAAGACAAGATCGTTTCGTTTCTTAGGGATAATGCATCAACAACGAATAGGTCCAACCTTCAAACCGGTTCGCGAGATGAATCCATACATCAGCTCAACTTCGATCCAACCTTCAAACCGGTTCGTCAAAAAAGACGCAAGCTCGGACCCGACCGTTCAAAAGCTGTTAATGAAGAGGTCGACCGTTTGCTTGCTGCTGGGTCAATTGCAGAGGTCAAGTATCCCGAGTGGCTGGCTAATCCAGTCGTTGTTAAGAAAAAGAATGGCAAGTGGAGAATCTGAGTTGATTTCACAGACCTCAACAAAGCTTGTCCAAAGGATAGCTTTCCCCTTCCTCATATCGATCGGTTGGTCGAATCAACAGCAGGCAACGAGCTGTTAAAATTCATGGACGCTTTCTCCGGTTACAACCAGATATTTATGCATCCGGACGACAGCGAGAAGACGGCCTTCATCACGGACCGCGGCATATATTGCTACAAGGTAATGTCCTTCGGCCTCAAGAACGCTGGCGCGACATATCAACGCCTCGTCAACCGAATGTTCGCCGAGCAACTGGGAGTCACCATGGAGGTCTACATCGATGATATGTTGGTAAAATCCCAACAAGCAGCCGACCACATCGACCATCTCAAAGATTGTTTCTGCGTCTTGAACAAATACGGCATGAAACTCAATCCAACGAAGTGCACTTTTGGAGTCACGTCTGGCGAATTCCTCGGCTACATAGTCACTCAAAGGGGGATCAAAGCGAACCCAAAGCAGATTCTAAGGGCAAGAACAGCCGAGAAGTGCAACGGTTGACAGGCCGTATTGCCGCCCTCAATCGATTCATCTCGCGATCGACCGATAAGTGCCTACCTTTTTATGATCTATTGCGTGACAACAAGAAGTTCATTGATGAAAGGACTTTTCTAAGGTCCTAATCAAATGATGTAGTATATAAGATTGTAGAACCAGTTCTAAGTGACCATAAAGCAAAGGGAATGCAAGTCTATGCTTAATCTAAATGCAATCATTAAAGAGGATGATTATTAAACTAAGAAAATAAGTAATATGCAACAAAAAGTAAAACTTTCTTTCTTATGAGGAGAGTGAGACCCATGGGTATAGGGATTTGATATCAAATGATTAAGATTCAATCCAAGATGCTAACTTTTCAATCAATATAATTCCTTAAGCCTACGACAACAAAACTAAGCAAGCTCTATCTCTAGATGGATGCTCTTTTGCAATGATCACCCAAGTACACCAAATCTCTTTGGCTGTAATGATCAAAGCAAGCACAAAGAATGAGTCTAATAGCAATCTTAGCTTCTTTGACAACTAATCTCTTAGGCAAAGCAAGCTAAAAGCATAGATGAGTTGGTTCAGGCATTTCATAGAACACCTTTCGGGCATGAAATGCCTATGACTCTATGTTGGAGAGGCCAACTCAAATATAGCTTTAGGAACACCAAATCAATGCAAGGAAAGGATAGATCTAACACTAAGCACCTTAGATCTACACTTAATCACTCTCAATCACCCTAACCCATGGATCTTAAATAGATCTACTCACTAATCCACATGCTTACTCTTAAACCCATGAGAGATTCAAGCTTAAACATGTAGAGAAAGAAAGGAGATGACCACCCGGGTGTGGAATCTCGACCGGGCCGTCCAAGACGTGCGGGTAGTGCTGCTCGAGTGGTCATGGCCGGGTGTGAGGCTACGCGGGTCGTCTTGCTCGAGTGTGCTGAGGTCGAGTGGAGTGGTACGCGGGCGAGGGAGGTCGGGTGTGATCGACCGCGTCCTGATCCTGGGCGTTCTCCATCTTCGGGCCGTGCGGGTCGTCTTCCTCGGGTTCGTCCGTTTGCGTCTTGTCCTAGGCGTTCGTCGCTACCGGGTGTGCTCGCACGCGGGTGGCGTCCAGTCGGGTGTGGACGTCAGGGTATGCTCGCACGCAGGTGGCGTCCTGTCGGGTGTGGACGTCCGGGTATGTTCGCACGCGGGTGGCGTCCAGTCGGGTGTGATCGTCCCGCATACATGCTGGTCCGTTCTCTCGAAGCCGTGCGGATCGTCGTCCTCGGGTGTGATCGGTGGGATGATGTTCGTACGCGGGTAATCGCATCCGGGTGTCCAGGCCGCGTACGTGCTGTCTGTTCCCGCGGTCAGGCCATGCGGGTTGTCGAGGCCGCTTACGTCCGTCCGGGTGCTTCATCGTCCAGCATCTCTCCCTCGTCCCGTGCGGGTTGGTCAGGTCGAGTGTGCTGACCCGGGTGTCTCGACATGTCTCCACTCAAATGATCATAACTCCTCCAATATGGTTTTAAATGGCTTGGAACAACTCCCATTGGAAGGCTAACTCAAAATGCTATGTCTCCACCAAATCTTAGCATAAAAAGACTTCTCTATGGCCATCGTCCATGCTCATCTTTCACCCTTCCTTTTTGTAACAAAGTACCCCCAAACACCTTCAATATCTCCAAAGTACACTCCAAGACCTGATAAGGACTCATGAATAAAAAATGAACCTAAATATGCCTAATGCCTAATCTAGAAGGGATAAAATGCACAAAATGGAAAGCTAAAACAATGAAAATATGCAAGACATCAACTCCCCCACACGAGTCCTTTACTTGTCCACAAGTAAACTAGCAAGAACTAAGGAGGAGAGGTTTGAAGGAGGGGACACATAGCCAAAAGAATGCTCTTCTTAGTTCTCAACTTGATAACCTTGTATAATCATACCAACTAGCTAGAGCAAGCACTCAATCCAACTCTAACTTCTCAAGGCCTATCTCAACTCTTTTGATCCCTACACTTACTCATCATGAATCCACAATCCACAAAACTACTTGCTCTCTAACAATCATTAAGCAAACTCAAAAGATCTCTTGCAAATGTTCAAATGGTCCAAGTCATTTGGTTTGGTGAGAAAGGCCTTGATGCAAGACAAATCAAGTAGTTCAAAAAGGATCTTTGAAGGTGGTTTACTCTCAAAACAAAGTAGCTTTGACATTGCACATAATATATCTAAGAAAGGGATCCATTCATGCATACAATGCTCAATCTCCATTGTCCTACCCTTTTCCTAAACATGAAAGTAAATTTTACTCTATTCCCCAATGCCAAGCCTCACTCTCTCTTCACTCACCCAAAGATTTCCCAAACTCTCAAGAACATTTTCTCACTTAGAACTCTTCACTTTTTGAAGTCTACAAGAGATTTTTACACTTTTTAAACACTTATTAGCTCATACTAACTTTGGCTAGCCCCCTTTCTTTATTCATCTCTTTTTTTTTTTATAAATGGAGGCCAAGACTTTCATTACAAACTTGAGCTAGACTTTTCATTTGCTTATCCCTAAAGACTTAATCACTTTTGAGTTCTAAGAGTCTACCATTTCTTTCCTCTCTTTTTCACACTCCCAAGATCAAACTTTATAACACTCACCTCCATCCTAGAAGCTAGACAATATGAATGTCTAATCTAGCTAAAATGGAGACCAAGCATTGTCGTTCCCAATACTCTCAACATTATGCACATGTAAAGCTTTCCAAAGAAGGCCTCACTCAACAAACAATGAAGGCTTGAAAGGAGGTAAGGGTTTAAGGGTGTGGAGTACCACTTGAGTTTGTCCAAAAAGATAGGCAAAGAATGGGAGGGACAACTCAAGTGTTCTATCCATGACTTAGTACACAAGGGACCATGAGCAAGAGACTTAGAGTCTAAATATGACAGGAGCAAACTTCAATGAGAGAGCATCAATCAATCAAATAAACTTTAGGAAGAGTTTTCAAGGCTCAAAGTTTACAAGCTATCCTAAGATTTCTCAAGCTACTTACTATGATTATAAAGGTTATCACTTTAAGAACTTAGCATGAGCATCTTTACAAGGCAGCTATCATCCTTGTCCCCTTATGCATGATGCAACCTATATGATGATTTTTTTTTTTTATGCAAGTGAATGATCTAAACTCAATCCTAATGCAACTACATGATTCTTTTTGTGCTTTTCAAATTTTTCAAAAAAAAAAATTTTTCCTATGCAATAACTATCTACAAGTGCATGCATATGACATAAAACACAAGACTATTAGCAACTTGACACCTCCCCCACACTTAATTCACACAGTCTCTGTGTTTGTTAAATGTGGAGAAGGGCCCAAAGAAAGAAGAAAAAAATAAAAACTAAATGAAATGATGAATGGTATATACAATGATAGGGTGTTGGATACCTCTATGGAGCATGGGATGAGGCTGATGCCTCACCCTCAGAGTCATCTTCATCAGCAGTGGTGCTTAGGCTTGGTGACTTGTTTCCGGACGCGGATGGGGCGATGTAAGGGTTCCTCAAGCTATGGAGGGCTTGCTTCTCGGTTTGTGGCGCATTTGGGTCATGAAGGGGTAGAGGAGGGGGTGCAAGGAAAGCATCAAGATCGAAATCCTCAGCCTTGCAGCCTGCTACAGCTCCCCGAGTCAGAACATCAGCAACCTTTCTCATGAACTGAGCTGAAGCTTCAGCTTGTCTCTTCACAGTTTTCCTCAATTCCTTGCACTTCTTGGTGAGCTTGAAGATGGTCCTATCTTGAGCTCTGTTCTACCTTTGTAGTGTGCTAATCTGGTCATGAGCTTGGTGAATGGTACCAATAGGCAGGGCACTGGTGCATTGCTCAAACTTATAGCGAGGAGGACCAAAGAGATGGGCTGTGGCTCTGCTGGAAAACACCTGATCAAACTTAGCTGCCTTCGCTGATGCTTTCTCGTTCATATTTAATACCATAGGGCCGAGAGTCCCATGACTACCTAGGAGGTGCTGCTCACTGATATCAAAACTTATATTTCCTGGTGTCCTCAATGAAGTGAGCTCATAGTTAGGGAGAAGCAGCTCAACTGTGGTGGAACCTCTCAAGTACGAGTAAACACACTTCCCATTGTATCTTCCAGAGAAGTAATGAGCTGACTTCAAGTAGGTGAGGTCAATGAAAGAGGGACCAGATGCATCATCGCCCAAGCTAATACCCTGGTGCACAAGCAATGGTGTTATCAAGCCACCTATTCCAATCTGAGCCTCTGGATCCCTGTTTGTCCAAGCATAATCCTTGTAGTACATGAGGCGCCTCACAAAGAATCCAACCATACCAAACTCAGCGTAAAAATCAGTGGGGACTTCAGGTAAGTGAGGAGGTGAGGCAAAGTGCTGGATAGCTTGGTGCATGAGGTTCAAATCTTCTCCATTCACGTTACTTGGCTCTTTCCTCGAGTAGATGGTGTGGACAATCAGCCTATGGAAGTAGCGGACTGATGGATGCCTGATAGAAGCATTCTTGTCTCTGCTGGACACTCTATCTTTGCCGGATAAGAACTTGTAAGTGAAGTGTGGAAGGGTCTTTCCTTTAGGAAGTCCTTTCAGCTTAAGCAAAGAAGACTCCTTCAAATCCTTGAGGCCAAGCACTTCTCCAATTTCAGCAAAAGTCATGAAGTAGGTCCTCTTATCAATCTTGAAACTGATTCTTCCCCACCCTTGTTCCTCATGTAGAGAAGAGTGAAATGTGGCCTCCAAGGATGCCAAGAATTGGCAAGAGACCTCTTTATGTGTTGGGTGAGCCATGGAATAGAAGCTGTCCATGCTCATGAGAGCAAGCAAATCCTTCATGTCTTTGTCAATCTCTAACTCTCTCATTAGCCTCACATCAGCAAATCTGGTTGGAGGCCAAGATACTCCTTGCCTCATCTGCTCCAATAGTTCAACTTCAGTAGGCTTCCTCTGTCTATCTCTATGAGGATTGAAACCTAACTTTTCGAAAGTTTCTTGCTCAGCTACACTACCATTTGGAGAAGATGCTTCTTCAACAGTTTCATCTACTTGCTCCAAGGGTGGTGGCGCCAATGTCTTTGGGTTTGGTGCCTTGATTCTGATCTTTGTGGGAGGAGTTGGTTTCTCAGCATCCTTCTTTGTGTTCTTCTCCAAAACAAGAGGTCCCATACTGTGAGATCTTGGAGCTCTAGCTTTGTTTGAAGGAGTGTGCTTGTGATCACCAACAGCCACTCTCTTTCCATCCCTCTTGGCCTTTTTGTAAGGAAAATCAATCACTTTCTTATCACTAACCAACTTCTTGCCATCCTTCTTGGTTGTCTTGTGATCATCATCAACCACTCCCTTTTCATCCCTCTTAGACTGCTTGTGGGCACCAGCAGTCCCTTTCTCTTCACTAGCAATCCCTTTTCCTTCATTCTTGGCTTGCTTGCTAGCCCCATCAGCCACTCTCTTTCCATCCCTCTTGGCTTGTGTTTTCTTTCTCAACAATGCCAAGGCTTGTTGTCTACGTTCCTCCTCAGATTCAGGCATGGAGCCTAACTCTTTCCCAAACCTAGCAGTCTCTTTCCGAGCAGCCTCGACCTTTTCTTGTGCAATCAAGTCCTCATCTTTCCTCCCATCTTGAACCTGAAAAAATTGAAAGACTTGGACAAGATTAAGCACAAGGAAGAAATAACACTTTTGGAATGATAGGTGCTTGTATGAACACTTGCAAACCTAGTTTAATACCAGCAACCTAGCAACACTATCACAAAGCAATCAAGTTCCCATGTCCACAAAAGTCTAAATTTTTTTTTTTTATGAACAAGGGAACCTAATCTAGCCAATTCCAAGTAAACGCACCAAGCAAGTTGAAATTGAATGTTAAACTAGCTCTAGAACATCAATTCCAATCCATCTAGACCATAATCAACCAAAAGTAAGAACCTTTGCAAAAATCCCCAAATCTCATGAACCCTAATTTCTTAAAATCCAAAATCAGCTCAAATTGACCAAGAAATCAACAGCCCAGCATCATATATAGTCATTCCCTAGCCTATTTGACAAGAATCAAGCAAGAAAAGGCTCAAAATTTCAAGTTCAAATTTTAGGGTTCATGAGCATTACGAATTTGAACTGAAAAGTACCATACCTTGCTTTGGATGGAGGATTAGGATGAAAGGATTCAAGGAAATAGACTTAGGGAAAGAATACTTGGATGTGGGAAAAAGAATTGGATGATTTGGTTGAGAATTGAGAAAGTTATGGGGAGTTTAGTTCTTGGGGGCTAGAGAGGATTTTGATGTGAAGAAGGGGATGAAATGAGGAAAGAGAGGGTGATGTAGGGTTTTGGGGAAAGTTTTTGGGTCGGGTGGGTCGAGTCTGGGTGGTCGGGGTCGGGTTTGGGTCGGAAAAAGGGGAAGAAAACTTACCTGGGTCGGGCGGGTCGCGTCTGGGTCGTCCGCGGGTCGTGGTTGGTACGCGGGTGTGGTGGATTTTGGACGTCCCGGGTGCGTCCACCCGCGTTCGTCCGTTCGTCCCGTGCGGGTGCTGCGTCCCGGGTATCATCACCCGCGTACAGCTGTTCGACTTGTGCTGATCGTTCCACCCGTGCGGCCTTCTCCACCCGAGTGTTCCAGCCCGGGCATGTACCGTTGGTTCGCGTTCATCCGTTCTGCCTGTGCGGGCTCTTCCAACCGCGCAACACCACCCGGGTACGTCCCGTTCGTCCCAACGTCCCTACCCGTGCGGGTGCTTCAGCCCGGGTGCCATTACCCGGGTATTCTCTACCAAACCACCAAAATTTCATTTCTTTTTCTCCTGATCCCTGAACCAACTCACTTCTTTTTGTGTCTCCTCCATCTCAAAACCTCAGTCAATTCATTCTCAAGCTCCCAACATGGACCCAACATCTTTCAAGGGACTTGTTGCTGAAGAATAAAAATCCTAATGCAATATGTACAAGGATAACCATGGGACTTCCTCCCAAGTGAGCTTGTTTAAAGTCACTAGCTTGACTTTGCCTCCTTGAGGTTAGGCAAGGGGAGCATCAGAGAGTGGGGTTGATGTCCCATCCTCCTTTGGTATTGTAGTCATGTATTCCTTGAGTCTCTGGCCATTCACTGTGAAGTCATTACCCTGCTTATCCCATAACACAATGGCTCCATAAGGCCTCACTTCTTTTATCACAAATGGACCAGACCATCTTGACTTAAGCTTTCCTGGAAATAACTTCAGTCTAGAGTTGTAAAGAAGCACTTGATCTCCTGCCTTGAACTCTCTCTTGAGGATGTGCCTGTCATGGAAAGCCTTAGTCTTTTCCTTGTAGATCCTTGAATTCTCAAAGGCGTCCATCCTTATCTCATCCAGTTCATTGAGTTGAAGAAGTCTCTTCTCCTTTGCACCCTTGATGTCAAAGTTTAGAAGCTTCACAGCCCACAATGCCTTGTATTCAAGCTCAACTGGCAGATGGCAAGACTTCCCATAGATAAGGTTGAAAGGAGTAGTGCCTAGAGGAGTCCTGAAGGCTGTTCTATATGCCCAAAGAGCATCATCAACCTTGGCTGACCAATCCTTCCTCTTGGTTCCCACAATCTTTTCCAAGATTCTTGATTTGCTTGTTGGAGACCTCCACTTGGCCACTTGTTTGAGGGTGATAGGGTGTTGCAACCTTGTGTTTCACTCCATTCTTCTTGAGAAGACCCTCAAATACCTTGTTGATGAAATGTGAACCTCCATCACTTATGACCACTCTTGGTACTCCAAACCTTGGGAAGGTATTGCTCTTGAACATTTTGACCACCACTCTTGAATCATTTGTGGGGCTTGCTATTGCTTCCACCCACTTTGATACATAGTCTACAGCCACCAAGATGTATTTGTTTCCATAAGAAGAAGGAAAGGGTCCCATGAAGTCAATCCCCCAAACATCAAACACTTCCACTTCAAGGATTGGGTTTTGAGGCATCTCATTCCTCTTAGTAATGTTCCCCCTCCTTTGGCAAGAGTCACATATTGAAATGAAGTCTTGTGAGTCTCTGAACATGTGTGGCCACCAGAATCCAGCTTGTAGCACCTTTGAGACAGTCTTGAATGTAGCAAAATGGCCTCCATATGAAGATCCGTGGCAATGTGAGAGGATTCCTTCAACTTCTTCTTCAGCCACCACTCTTCTATAAATCTGATCTTTGCATAGGGTGTAGAGGTATGGTTCATCCCAATAGTATCTCTTAAAGTCTTTGTAGAACTTCTTCTTCTCATACCCCGCAAGCCCCAATGGTTCCTTCCCAGTGGCTAAGTAGTTAACCAAATCAGCATACCAAGGTCCCTTCTCTTCAGCTGCCTTAACCTCTTCAATCTTTTTTCCAGTCTCAATGACTGCCACCAGTGACATGATGGCCATGACATGCTCTTGTCTAAGTCCCTCATCAATAGGGATTCCACCTTCAATCCTCAACCTGGACAAGTGATCAGCAACTCCATTCTAAATCCCTGGCTTGTCTCTAATCTCCAAGTCAAACTCTTGAAGCAAAAGGATCCACCTTAGTAGTCTTGGATTGGCATCCTTCTTTGCTAGGAGGTGTCTCAAAGCTGCATGGTCAGTATACACAATGACCTTGGAACCCACCAGGTAGCTTCTGAATTTTTCAAAGGCGAAGATAATGGCCAGCATCTCTTTCTCTGTTGTGGCATACTTCATATGTGCATCATTCAGGGTTTGGCTAGCATAATAAATCACATGAGTCTTGCCATCCTTCTTCTGCCCCAGGACAGCCCCAACAGCAAAGTCACTAGCATCACACATTATCTCAAAAGGGATGTCCCAATCAGGTGGCTGGACAATGGGAGCACTAACCAGTTCACCCTTTATCTTCTTGAAGGCTTCAAGACAATCTTCATCAAAGCTGAAAGCGGCATCCTTGCACAGCAACTTGGTCATGGGTCTAGCAACCTTTGAGAATTCCTTGATGAATCTTCTATAGAACCCAGCATGGCCAAGGAAGCTCCTGATGTCTTTCACTGTCTTTGGTGGTGGCAAGCTGACCATCACCTCAATCTTAGCCTTGTCCACTTCAATGCCCTTTTTTGAAATCTTATGCCCAAGCACAATCCCCTCTTTGACCATGAAGTGACACTTCTCCCAATTCAGCACTAGGTTGGTGTCTTCACATCTCTGTAGGACCCTGCACAAGTTGGACAAACAAGCAGAAAACAAAGATCCGTAGACAGAGAAATCATCCATGAATACCTCCACTATATCCTCAATGAGATCCGAGAAGATAGACATCATGCACCTTTGAAAGATTGCTGGAGCATTACATAACCCAAATTGCATCCTTCGATAAGCAAAGGTGCCATAGGGGCATGTGAATGTTGTCTTCTCTTGATCATTGGGATGTATGGGGATTTGGAAGAACCCTGAATACCCATCAAGAAAACAATAGAAAGGATGGTTTGCAAGTTTCTCAAGCATTTGATCAATGAATGGCAATGGAAAATGATCATTTCTAGATGCAGAGTTGAGCTTTCTATAATCAATACACATCCTATGGCCAGTTATGGTTTTAGTTGGTATCAATTCATCCTTGTCATTTTTAACCACAGTGATACCACCTTTCTTTGGAACTACATGCACAGGAGATACCCATTTAGAATCTGAAATAGGGTAGATAACACCAGCATCTAAGAGCTTAAGAATCTCCTTCTTTACAACATCCTTCAGGTTAGGATTCAACCTTCTTTGATGCTCTATAGAAGTCATTGACTCATCCTCTAGATATATCCTATGCATGCACAAAGAGGGTGATATCCCCTTAATATCATCTAGTGAGTACCCAATTGCCTTTCTAAACATTTTAAGTGCATTTAAAAGTTGAGAAAGCTCAAGTTCAGTAAGTTCACTACTAACAATGACAGGATATGACTCATTAGGGCCTAGAAATGCGTACCTCACACCATGGGGAAGAGGTTTTAGCTCTACTTTTGGTGCCTTGAGCTCACTCCAATCATCTTGTTGGGTGTCCTCTTGTTGAGTGGCTGAAGCAGCTTGGTGCACCTCTTGTTTGAGCTCCTCATACTGGCCTTTATCATCAATCTTCTTGCGAGAATCCAGCATGGCCACAATAGCATCACTCTCTTGGTTCTCAACCACTTGGACCTCTTTATCCACTGTCAAAGCATGCTGTAAAGGGTCCCCTATTGTCAACTCTCCAAGTGCCAATTCCTCAAGGAGCTCATCAGCAAGAGCTTCCATCTCTTCTATGTAAAACACTTGGCCTTGCACAGTTGACCTCTTCATTACCTCATTGATATCAAAACGGAGAGTGTGCTCTTTCCCCAAATGAAGATCAATCTTGCCTTCCTTCACATTGATAAGGGCTCCTGCTGTGGCTAAGAATGGTCTTCCAAGGATCAAGGGGTCTCTAGCTTCTTCATCCATCTCAAGCACAACAAAATCAGTAGGAATTTCACAATTTCCCACCATCACAGGGAGGTCTTCAAGGATACCAATGGGGAATTTGACTGAGCTATCAGCAAGCACCAAAGAGAGTTTGCACTTCTTGTATTGGCTGAACCCAAGCTTCTTGGCAACAGATAGAGGCTGAGACTGACACTAGCTCCCATATCACATAGACATCTCTCAAACATCAAAGGACCAATGATACAAGGTAGGGTAAAGCAGCTTGGATCCTCTAGCTTCTTAGGGATTGTCAATCTCTGGATGATGGCACTGCACTCATGAGTAAGAACCATCATGCCTTCCATTTCCTTCTTCTTGGCAGCCACAGCATCCTTCAAGAACTTGCTGTATTGAGGGACAAGCATGAAGGCATCAATGATGGGCATAGTGACTTGAACTTCACTCATTTGCTTCTCAAAGAGTGCTTTGTACTTCTCCAAAAGTTTCTTCTTGAATCTTCCAGGAAATGGCAGCCTAGGTTCATAGGGAGGAGGAACAAAAGAAGACTCTTTTGTTGGAGTGGCAACTTCACCATGCTTTAGTGTTTTCTTCTCTTCTCCAACCTTTCCTTTACCCTTAGCTTCAACAATCTTTTCTAGAATCTCCTCATCAACCTTCTCATCTACAATCACAACATCATCATCAATGTTGATGGCCACCCCCCCCCCCCCCCACTTAGTGTCTCACCATCCTTGGGGAGAGCTCTTGGAGGTAGCTCTCTACCACTTTTCAAAGTGATTGCCTTCATTGGTTCCTTGGGGTTTTGCTCAGCCTTTCCTGGTAGTGTTCCTTGTTGGCGACTTGGCTGAGAGTTCATAGAAGCAAACTGATTCTCCAAAGCTCTAATGTTGTTGTTTAGCTCAGTATAGCTGCTATCAATCTTGGAGTGAACAGTCTTGAACTCATGGCCAATGTCCTTGGCTGTTCTAGCTTGACCTTCCAATATTTGTTTGAACATAGCTTCCATAGATGAATCTGGAGCTTTAGCTTGGGAGGAGCTACCTTGAGCTTGAGTAGACAGATTGCCTTGATTGGTAAAACCAGAAGGAGGATTCTGCCTAGGCTGGTAGTTCCCTTGCTGAGTGGTTTGCTTGGGTTGATAGCCTCGTTACTGGTTGTTGGGATAAGACCTTTGCTGGTAGTTGTTGTACTGAAAGTTAGGCTCCTTCCTGTACCAAGTACCATTGTTGTTGATGAAGCAAAGCTCTTCTTGTCCTTCTAACCCTTCTACTTCATTAACCTTAGGAGGAGTTTCCTGACTTGGACCACCCACAAAGTTGATCTGCTCCTTTTTGGCTTGGTTAGCAATCAGCAAGTCTATCTTCTCTTGCAAGGATTTGATTTCCTTCTTGGTCTGGTTGTCATCAGCTCTGGTTGTTCTATCAACTCTGTCATGTTCTCCACTGTAAACTGAGTCACTCTTCACCATGTTGTCAACCAGCTCCTCAGCATCTTCTTCAGACCTGCCCAGGAAGAAACCATTGCTTGCTGTATCCAATCTTGCTCTGAACTCAGGAAGGGCACCTCTATAGAATGTGCTCAACAAACTCTCCTTTGAGAATCCATGGTGTGGACACTTAGCTTGATACCCCTTGAACCTTTCCCATGCTTCACTAAAGCTTTCCAAGTTCTTTTGCTGGAAACTAGAGATCTCATTCCTCAGCTTGGCTGTCCTTGATGTGGAAAAGAAATTCTCCAAGAAGGCCTTCTTGCAATCATCCCAAGTAGTGATGGAGTCACTAGGTAGAGATTTCTCCCATTGGCGTGCCTTGTCTCCTAGAGAGAAAGGAAACAACTTTAGCTTGAAGGCATCTTCGGACACACCATTGGTCTTGGACAAACCACAATAGCTATCAAACTTGTCCAAGTGATCAAATGAGTCTTCTACAGCCAATCCATGGTACTTGTTGTTCTCAATCACACTCAACAACCTTGACTTGATCTCAAAGTTGTTAGCTTCCACAGCTGGTGCGCGGATGCCCGTCCTATTGCCATGAATGTGAGGACGGTCATAGGTGCCAATGGCTCTAGCTGGCCGTTGTGGGTGTTGTTGTTGCTGGCGCTGAGGTCCAAGGTTGTCAGCTCCTTGACCATTGCCATCTTGAGGTTGATGCTGGTGATCATCTATCTGAAACCCCAACCTCTGAATGTGAGCCTGTTGCTCTTCTTCTCTTCTCCTTCTTGTTATTTCCCTCTCAAGTATAGCTATCTCTTCAACAGTGGGAACCAGGTTAGTTACACCCCTGCTTCTTGTGTTCATACACCTGAAAATCAAAGGAAGATGCAAAAGGAGAATCAATATCACAAGAAAAGAAAAATGATTTAGTCTCAAGCAAGTGACTAAATCCCAATGTCACAATCAACTTAGAATTTGGCAACGGCGCCAATTTGATGAAAGGACTTTTCTAAGGTCCTAATCAAATGATGTAGTATATAAGATTGTCGAACCAGTTCTAAGTGACCATAAAACAAAGGGAATGCAAGTCTTTGCTTAATCTAAATGCAATCATTAAAGAGGATGATTATTAAACTAAGACAATAAGTAAAATGCAACAAAAAGTAAAACTTTCTTTCTTATGAGGAGAGTGAGACCCATGTGTATAGGGATTTGATATCAAATGATTAAGATTCAATCCAAAATGCTAACTTTTCAATCAATCTAATTCCTTAAGCCTAGACAACAAAACTAAGCAAGCTCTATCTCTAGATGGATGCTCTTTTGCAATGATCACCCAAGTACACCAAATCTCTTTGGCTGTAATGATCAAAGCAAGCACAAAGAATGAGTCTAAGAGAAATCTTAGCTTCTTTGACAACTAATCTCTTAGGCAAAGCAAGCTAAAAGCATAGATGAGTTGGTTCAGGCATTTCATAGAACACCTTTCGGGCATGAAATGCCTATGACTCTATGTTTGAGAGGCCAACTCAAATATAGCTTTAAGAACACCAAATCAATGCAAGGAAAGGATAGATCTAACACTAAGCACCTTAGATCTACACTTAATCACTCTCAATCACCCTAACCCATGGATATTAAATAGATCTACTCACTAATCCACATGCTTACTCTTAAACCCATGATAGATTCAAGCTTAAACATGTAGAGAAAGAAAGGAGATGAAATCAAGCAATCAAGAACACAAAGATGAGATGAGATTATGAATCAAAGATTGAACTTTACTCAAAGGGTTTGTGTTCTTAGATAGAAAAATAACATAAGTCCCA
Source organism: Brassica juncea (assembly GCA_018703725.1). Lineage (NCBI taxonomy): Eukaryota > Viridiplantae > Streptophyta > Magnoliopsida > Brassicales > Brassicaceae > Brassica > Brassica juncea. Next base: position 17,355,139 of record CM031941.1, on the reverse strand, counting down.
ACTTAGGGATAATAAGAGTATTTATAGTAGGCTTAAGAGCCCTAAAAACATAAAAGCAAAATGACTAAAAAGCCCTTAAAACAGTAATGGTCTAAGCCAATCAAAAGGCTCCAAAAGGAAGAAGCTCGGATACCCTGGTCGGATGGGCACCGAGCAGGCTGGGTATGACCACCCGGGTGTGGAATTTCGACCGGGCCGTCTAAGCCGTGCGGGTCGTGCTGCTCGAGTGGTCATGGCCGGGTGTGAGGCTACGCGGGTCGTCTTGCTCGAGTGTGCTGAGGTCGAGTGGAGTGGTACGCGGGCGAGGGAGGTCGGGTGTGATCGACCGCGTCCTGATCCTGGGCGTTCTCCATCTTCGGGCTGTGCGGGTCGTCTTCCTCGGGTGCGTCCGTTCGCGTCTTGTCCTAGGCGTTCGTCGCTACCGGGTGTGCTCGCACGCGGGTGGCGTTCAGTCGGGTGTGGACGTCCGGGTATGCTCGCACGCTGGTGGCGTCCAGTCGGGTGTGGACGTACGGGTATGTTCGCACGCGGGTGGCGTCCAGTCGGGTGTGATCGTCCCGCGTACGTGCTGGTCCGTTCTCTCGAAGCCGTGCGGGTCGTCGTCCTCGGGTGTGATCGGTGGGATGATGTTCGTACGCGGGTAATCGCATCCAGGTGTCCAGGCCGCGTACGTGCTGTCTGTTCCCGCGGTCAGGCCGTGCGGGTCGTCGAGGCCGCGTACGTCCGTCCGGGTGCTTCATCGTCCAGCATCTCTCCCTCGTCCCGTGCGGGTTGGTCAGGTCGAGTGTGCTGACCCGGGTGTCTCGACATGTCTCCACTCAAATGATCATAACTCCTCCAATATGGCTTCAAATGGCTTGGAACCACTCCCATTGGAAGGCTAACTCAAATGCTATGTCTCCACCAAATCTTAGCATAAAAAGCTTCTCTATGGCCATCGTCCATGCTCATCTTTCACCCTTCTTTTTTGTAACAAAGTACCCCCAAACACCTTCAATATCTCCAAAGTACACTCCAAGACCTGATAAGGACTCATGAATGAAAAATGAACCTAAATATGCCTAATGCCTAATCTAGAAGGGATAAAATGTACAAAATGGAAAGCTAAAACAATGAAAATATGCAAGACATCATTCATCTGGGACGAGCGTTGCGAGGAAGCATTCAACCAGCTCAAACACTACCTTACAACACCACCTGTGTTGGCCAAACCTGACAAAGGTGACACACTGTATCTTTACATTGCGGTTTCCAGCGCAGCTGTAAGTAGCGTGCTCGTCAAAGAAGATCGAGGCGAGCAACGCCCGATATTCTACACCAGCCAACGCATGACTGGCGCAAAAACACGGTACTCGACGCTCGAGAAGATGGCGCTCGCCGTTGTAACTTCGGCACAGAAACTCAGACCTTACTTCCAATCTCATTCGATCGTCATACTGACCAACCTACCGTTGCGCACCGTCTTGCAGAATACCAATAACTCAGGCAGACTTTCGAAGTGGGCTATCCAGCTCAGCGAGTACGACATCACTTTTCAAAGTAAGCCAGCCACAAAGTCCCAGGTACTGGCCGATTTCCTCATCGAGCTAACGCCAGACCTCGAGCAAGATCTTCAGCTGCCAAACGCAACCTGGATTCTGCACGTCGATGGGTCGTCCTCCAACAAAGGCTCCCGAATTGGCGTCCACCTCCAATCTCCGACCGGTGAACTGCTCCAACAGTCTTTCCGACTCGGTTTCAAAGCCTCCAACAATGAAGCCGAATATGAATCTCTCATTGCTGGACTGCGCCTTGCGCGAGCAGTCCAAGCGAAAAGCATCCATGCATACTGCGACTCTCAATTGGTCGCTAACCAATTTAGCGGAGACTATGATGCCAAGAACGACCGAATGGACGCCTACCTAAAAGTCGTCCAAGACCTTTCCAAAGAGTTTGAATCGTTCCAGCTTACGAAGATTCCCCGCGGCGAAAACGTCTGTGCAGACGCTCTGGCAGCACTCGGGAGCAGTCCAAGAGATCAAGTCAAACGAACCATTCCAATTCACCAGATTGACAAACCGAGCATCACTCTCCCAAACGAGGAAGGCGAACATGTGGTGGCTATCGCCGCGGCAGACATGATGGATACAGGTGAATCGAACGATCGGCCCGATGAGACACCACCCGACTAGCGAATCCCATTCATAGCGTACCTCTCCAACGGATCCCTCCCCGCAAACAAATGGGAAGCCCGTCGCCTGAAGACCAAAAGCGCACACTACGTACTCATCGAAGGGAGGCTACATCGCTGGACATCTGCTAAAGTTTTGTTAACGTGTCTTGGTGCAGTAGAAGCATCTTTGGCCATGGCTGAAACTCACGAAGGCGCCGCGGGGAACCATTCCGGTGGCCGAGCATTGGCTCTCAAGGTGAAACGCCTTGGTTTCTACTGGCCAACCATGATCGCAGACTGTGATGCGTATGCACACAAGTGCGACAAGTGCCAACGGCATGCGCCGAACATCCACAGTCCGACCGAACTACTGCACACCATGACGGCTCTGTACCCATTCATGCGATGGGCGATGGATCTTATCGGACCGATGCCAAGTTCCCGCCAGCGCAAATACGTTCTGATCATGACAGACTACTTCACCAAATGGGTCGAAGCAAAAGCACTCGTCCACATCACTGACAAAGACGTCCAGAATTTTGTATGGAAGAACATCATATGCAGGCACGGCCTTCCCTATGAAATTGTCACGGACAATGGGGCTCAGTTCATTTCGAACAATTTTCGCGGTTTCTTGGAATGGTGGAAAATTCGTTTGAACACTTCGACGCCTCGCTATCCGCAAAGCAACGGTCAGGCCGAAGCCACCAACAAAACTATCATCGACGGCATCAAGAAACGTCTTGACCTCAAGAAAGGTCATTGGGCCGACGACTTGGATGGAGTACTCTGGTCGAACCGCACAACTCTACGTAGCGCAACCGGTCAAACGCCCTTCTCTATGGCATATGGAGTCGAAGCTATGGCTCCGGCAGAGGTCAGTGTCACAAGCTTCCGCCGAGCTAGGATGCCACAGAACGAAGACCTCAACAAAGAGATGTTGCTCGATGCCCTCGATGCGATTGAAGAAAGAAGAGATCAGGCGCTCCTCCGAATCCAGAATTACCAACACCTCGCCGAATCCTACTACAACAAGAAGGTGCGTGCTCGCCCATTGGAACTCAACGATCTAGTTCTCCGCAAAGTGTTTGAAAATACCAAGGAGTGGAGGGCCGGCAAGTTGGGAGCGAACTGGGAGGGACCTTACAAGATAGTCGAAGTAGTCAAACCCGGCGTCTATCGATTGGAAACATCAACTGGTGAACCAGTGCCACGAGCGTGGAACGCCGCCAATCTTCGCAAGTACTATGCTTAACCATCCGTTTTCGGATGGCCCAAAAAAAAAAAAAAATCGAGTGGATGACCTAGCCATAACTTTCACCCGCTTGCCGAACGAATGACACTACGTCACTCTCGTCCAGCCCCTGGCAGATGACTCTGCGTCACTTCTGCCCAAGGACCAAATGAGCACGTTCATGTCACTTTTTTCCAATACAAGGCAAATGACTTAACCGCCATTTGGTCAAATCGAACTACGTATAGCTTGATCCCCTTATAGGGTACGTAGGCAACCTATCACCAGGCCCAGCCAAAATCCTAAAAAAAAAAAAAGGGGGGGGGGGGGGGGGGGGGGGGGGGGGGGTAAAACCTACATCCCAGTCCCGCAAGGGCGCCGTGCGAACGCTTATACGTTACTTTCGATCAGCTAAGAGTGACTATACGTCGCGCGGTCCAGGTCTAACCGACGACCTCTACTCAGAGAATCAGTCAAACGACAGATCATCTCACAAAAGCAATCATGTGAACGCATGTACGTCACTTTCACTCCACCTGAATGGGTACGCATCACACGATTCAAGCACGAGCAGATGCTTCGACTCCCGTGAAACATTCGAACTTGAAGATTGGGTCGTTCAATCTTAGGTTGGAACGCTCGCAAAGGCGCTGCGCGAACGCTTATATGTCACTTTTGATCAACTAAGGATGACTATACGTCCCGCGGTCCAGCTGTGACCGACGATCGTCTCACGAATACAACCGCGTGAACGCCTGTACGTCACTCTCGCTCCACCAGAACGGGTTGACAACGGGGTTGATCGATGTAGATCGACCATTGGATCGAACAAGTTTCGCTAACGAAGCCCGCGACAAGCGACTAGCAGCAGCACAGTCGGTCGATCGACATATAACTGGCGCAAGGAGCGACAGGACGCGGAGCAGCCGATCAATCAACCTATAGCCAGCACGAGGGGCAGCTCATCCTAACTTCGTTCGATCGAAAATCATCATCCAAAGAGCCAACAAAGCAAGCGATAGACGACTAAACCGGCCGGGTACAGTCCCATTGACGTGGTTCCAAAGAATAATAGGCCAGCAGCTTCGTTGCCTCTGTCAAACCCAAAGAAATGATCGACCGATCGATCGTTCACTCCTAAAACGTCCCTCGCCTTGGCAAGCAACCTACTCGGTACAAGCTATCTTCTAACTCAGATCTTATATACCGCTGACAAGCTTTTTCGCAACAACTCAATAAGTTCAAAGAGCACAAAATAGAAGTCTGAACATGCAATCGACGACCTTAACGATCGGATACAAGTACCAACAAAAAGAAGTTCCAAACGACAACAGGTCCAAAGGAGATATCCAAAGGAAGATAACAACATATCATAAGTAATAAAACAACAACATACGGCCAACCAAGCGTCAGCGACTAGTCTTCAGCGACCGAATCCGGAGAGGTAGCACCTGACGCCCCGTCGTTTCTTCTCTCCTCCAAGTCTGTAACCAAAGGCTCCCGACGTTCGACCGAGGTTCCTTGGGGCACAAGATGCTCGCTAACCGGGGCAGATGCAGCTATCGGGTCGACATTCCCCGAATCCAAGTTGGACTGGTTGAAACTCTGGACAGCCTCAAGACCAGGGAAGCAGGGAAGAGCGAGGTCCTGCTCCGAGATAACCTCGATTGTGATTTCCTCCATCTCTCTCCTGAATTTTGCCTCATTAGCAGTCAAGGTATCAATCAGCTCCTTCGGGATAGGCATACCCATATCTTTCAGCACGTCCATTGAATCCAGTGTCCCGGAAGCCTCGCTGTGAAGAACAAGCTTCACCTCGCGTTTATCCCGATCGATCATGTACCTCCTGAACTTGTCGAAACGTTCAGTCGCTGCAGCCGAAATACAACTCGTCTGGGACACAACATCGCGACGGTGTGCCTGCCTCATAAAGTCCATCGTCTTTTTTGCTGTCATGGCCTCCGCCTCCAACCGAGCAATCTTAGTGCGAGCAGTCTCCAGCTTATCCTCAAGATCGTCGGCCGTCTGTTTGGCTTGCTTACGCTCGCGAAAATAGCGAGTTCACTCATTGATGATTTCCTTAGACTTTTCAAGGGCAGCTTTCTTGAGTTTCTCGATCTCCACGTCTTTGGCCTCGATCGTGGCCTCAGCCCTTGCGAAATCCAAAGCCATACCCCGCAGCGCCAACTCGTAGTCCGCTATGAGCTGATTCTTACGAAGAACGGCCTGCAAAATAAACGCGAAAGTGAGAGAGGACACGCATAACAATCAATCACAAGCGTGGGAAGCACTCTAAAGGAAATGGCACGAAACCGATAGCCTGAAACATACATCCATATCAGCCTGAGCAGATTCGACATACCTATCCAGGAACGCAAGCTTAGGGATCTCCGGCATCAAATGCGTACCGCCTTGAATCTGGCGCATCAACTCCGCACACGCACCGGGATCGCTGATAAACGGTGTATCTTTGTCATGGCGAAAAGTCCAATGCTCGGACAAAGCTGGTGCGGGCCTGTCATACGGAGGGTCCGATCCACCCCAAGGCAATAAACGGGAAGCCGGCAAAGCTATCTCCTCAGAAGAACGGGAACAGCTGTCGTGTGACCCCTTTAATCTCTTTCTGCTGAAATCAAGGGCACCTCCATCAGTGGGCTCCTTCCTTTTCGCAATAGACAACCCGGTACGATCCTCCTCAGCTGATTCTATCAGACCCTTCACCCCATCGGCCGAACGGTCGCTCATTCCCCGATCTGTCTCAGTTAAGTCTTCCCCATCTCCTAACACCGACGCTGCCTTCTTAGAAGATTTACTCTTCTTCTTCTTCTTCTTTTTGGACGGGCCGACATCAAGCTTCGAATCAGCCAACTTCTTCGCCGAAGCATCAACGGTAGTGACGCACGCCTTCTCGGTCAGTGAACCCTGAACCTCAGCACCCCTCTCATCAGTCGTAACCCTCTCAGATGAGGATATCTGGGCCTCAACGTCCTTATCCTTAGGTGCTGAAATGGAGCCAAAGCTCCCACCGCCTAGTTGAGCACGAAGAATCTCACTATAGCTGGAATATGCCTTGGGAATTTTACCCATGAGTGGAAGTCCCAGTCTTTTCTCCTTCCCCTCTACAAAGGGTTCGTTCGACATCCAATCGACTGAAACAAAAAAAAAGAGAGAAGAAAAGGAGAGGGTTCAGTATAAACGAAACCTTTAAACAGAGATGGAGTTTGGCCAATCGCTTTTAAGGAACAGAAAAGTAATCGACCGATCGCCTTTAAAGAACAGAGAAGTACCTTTAGCAATTCGCTTCCGCTGACGACGGATTCTGTCAAAATCAAAGTCTCCCCACTTCTGCTGGCCGAGCACCACAATCTTCGGAATGTCCCTCCAGAAAGTTTCCAGAGGCCCGATGTCGTTTGGAGAGCCAACTGCAAGGTCAGAAAACAAAAATCAGTACCAACGATAGCAGAACATCACTTGGCTCAAGTTATCTACCAATACAATCGCTCCACAGAACACGACACTCGTCGCTAGGTGGCTCCTCAAACGCCGCTTCGTCGGCCTTAACGTAAAAGTAAAAACGTTGCCAATGCTTAGGTCCAGCAGGATGACCAGTCAAAATATGGAGCCCCGATCGCATCTGTACCGTCAGAAGACCGTTCGGCTTAGGTTGAATCTGAGTTAACTCCTCAAAAGTACGGATGGACATCGAAACATCTATCTCAGCTGCCATCACCATCAAAGCTACCGCAATTCTGACCGCACCGACCATCAGCTGCGTCATAACCACACTTTGATGGGCACAATAAGAAGTTATCAGACGCGGGATAGGGAACCACAACCAGGATTCCCGCCCGAAGAAGGATTCATACACGCAATGATAACCGACCGGAGGTGTCCATGGTCTCTGGTTGGAACTCGGGATTACGAAGGTGACACCGTACGCTCGACATTCCTTCAACAACGAAGTAACACTTCCAACCGTCGATCGAGTAGGCAAAACATCACCCCATTCCCGTCCTTCCGTCGAAGACGATCGAACAAACCCGGGCGCGAGGTCAATGAGCTGTTCGATCCTCCCCCCTCGACAGCAACAAAACGGAACGCATCGTCGGGTCAGCTATACGGATCTAACGGATCGACCCTTGGCGCCGTCTTCAGCTGCCGACCCGGTCCTTGTATCGACCGAAGAAACGACTTCCCCATTACCCGACTCGCGACAATCAATCCCATCTTTCCCAATCTTTTCTACGGTGGCGCGGTCTCGAGCGATCGACTTGATCGACGCACGTCGGTGAGCCCTAATTGCAGAACCTAAAAGCTTTGGGGAAGAACCTCTCGGAGAGCATGGATCGATCCGACAAATCGGAGAGCTCGGTTCGATCCGGACCCCTTTCCCCTTGTCTGATACCGACGATTCCCTCTGGCCGGATGCCATCGATCACACAATCGGCGGGTCGCTGAAAAAAATAGATCTGCGGCGGAGGTCAAGCAATTCGGCCGCAATAAAAAAAAAAAGAGAGAGGAAGGGAAGAGAAAGGAGAGAAAAGGAGAGAAAAGAAAGTGGAGAGAGAGAAAGATACCTTTTTGGCACAAGAAGAGAAGTAATAAAAATAAGGGTGGATCCCCCTATTTATAGCAAAGGAGCACGGGTCCCAAGGGTAGGGCGACCGTTAGATCCGCCGGGTAAAGCAATGACGCCCGGTTTAACCTCTCTTGCAACGGTTAAATGCTCAATTCAGACGCAAACCGATATCGGTTCTATCTTCAATCACATTGCACATTGAATCATTGAATCAATTTAAGTAGACCAAGGAGCGGGCCGGCTCGAACAAAAAAACCGGAGGCAGGGCGATCGATCGACCTCATGCCGACCGATCGATTGGCTCAATCTCATGCCGACCGATTGACATATCGACCGATTGGCTCAATCTCATGCAGATCGATCGATCCAAACTGAGCTTCAATTATCACACGACGAGATTCACATCACAACGAGAGGCTCCTAACGAAAGAGAAAACCGGAGGCAGGGCTATCGATCGACCTCATGCCGACCGATCGATTGGCTCAATCTCATGCCGACCGATTGACATATCGACCGATTGACATATTGACCGATTGGCTCAATCTCATGCAGATCGATCGATCCAAACTGAGCTTCAATTATCACACGACGAGATTCACATCACAACAAGAGGCTCCTAACGAAAGAGAAAAGAGCGACCTTGAATGAATCGTCTCGTCTTCTAGTTGCCTGTTCCGTAAGGTCAATGGTACCTCAGAAGCCCGGTCTCGATTACTGCTTTCAAGAACGACGAGCTCAGCTGATCGACCGACCCGAGTGCTATCGGTTGTCATGGATAAGACGCGCATCTCCATGATGACCGATCGATCGCCAAGCAATAAGTTACGAGGAGACCAATTAATTGACCGATAGATGGCCGAAGGCAACGGACATGACCCCATTGTTCTCAAAACCGACTCTTGCACTCCAAATACGAAGAACCGTAAGCCTTCGTAAGTGGACTGGGGGGGACTTACTGTTGGAGAGGAATTTAGCATCCCTCCACAAGGCCCATCGAAGAACAGTGTCAGGCCCGTCAGTACCAACAGTCTAGTCACGACCGATTTAGCCGAAGGATCGATCGGCTGGAACAAGCGATTGATCGGCTTAACTTGCCAGCCGACCAAGTCATCTAAGTCGATCATCGACTCAACAAGTCTTCATTCGGATGAAAGTCCATTTAGCATAGAATTGGGCCGAGTTTCTAGGGCGACCTAGCTTTAGGGCGAACGAGGGTAAGACGAGCCAAGGCTATAAAAGGGAGACGGAGTGGAAAGAGAAGGGGATCCGAAAATTGAGACAATAAGACTGACGGCCAGATCTAAGGTTTAGCAACCGATCAAGTCTCTTACTATCTTCGTCGGTGCTTAACAAGCTCCGACGTTCGCTTTCTTTTCCGAAATCTCTTTGTAATCACCCTCATTTCATACACTACTAATAAAATGTCTTTGTAAGACCCACTAAACCGAGTTTATTTTACTATCATTCAATCGACCAAACTCGTATTCAACATGGTCGGCCACCATGGGAGTTTGGGTGAACCTCACCACATCCCTTTTTCACCTGAGAATGGCTTGCTTCGCCGGCCTCCTTTGTCGCCCCTCCAGGAATTGACGAAGTCCCGATGGCCGTCAAACTCACCACAGCTAGTGAGGTGATTGTTCCAGCAGCACTGGCTAAGGGCACGAGGACGGAACACCCCCAGTCACATGATCAGCGTCAGTAGCCAGATTTTTAGTGCCTCTTTAATAATAATGAAACTTATCCTGGACAAGCTCTATTCGACCTAGAAATCTCCCTGCCAACCTGCTCACAAAAATGTGGCCTTCATGGCATTGTTTCTGGTGGATCATGCGAAGAGTCTCGAGGGAGAAATGTGGACAGCTCTTCTGTCGAAAACATCAAAATTGTGTTAACACATCTCTCAGTGACGCGAACAAAAAGATCTAAGAGTTACCTCGAGTAAGCGGGTGAACACCAAATATTCTCTGAGAAAGAAGGTGTAGGTAAAGAGCTCAAAAATTTCTTTTAGAGGTAAAAGACAGCAAATCGGTTCTCTCGAATCCCAGAATCCGTATAAAGAGCTGGACTCTGGCGTCCAAATATTTACACAGAAAACTTACAACAACGAAAATATAAATCAATATGTCCCAAAAAACAAACGAAAAGTCTAGAATGCAACGAAAAATAGCTACCAAAGAATACACTGAATTGGAAGGTAGAAGATCAAAGTCGAATCGTCCTACCAAAGCACTGCTAAATTAGAAGAAAAATACCTCTCTCGAAAAGTACGCTGCCTTAGCAACTAACTTAAGAATTAGATCTCTCGAGGTAAGAATGAAAAGGTCCCATTGGTTCCTTTCTCACATTTAAAAATTGATAGAAGTTCTTGAGCAGCCAACAAAATCATTGTTTTTTTGACTCTCACAACGAGTCCAATCACCATTTAAATAAATTTCGGTGGCTTTTGAGGAAAAGCAAACCCAAACTGGCTCATAACTTCAAGTACGAACCGAGGGATTGAAAAGGAGAGCCCGCATGCATCAAAATATGCTAAGTGTGCACAGAAGAATCCCGACTTATTCCGCTATAATCAGTTTTACTTTTGACAAAACTTTGTGTCTCCTTGAAAAAAATAGATACTCCTTTGTTGTACCCGACCGAAGAGGATGAAAACCAACATATATATTTTTCTTGATGACAACATTTAAAGAGTACTAGTATTTGAGCCGCGCGCTCGCGCAGATGTTTGCTTTATTTTTTTATAGATCAAATATGATTGTTTATCCTTTTTAAATGTTTTTGTACAATGCTGGTATACATTCGGGTTTAGGTACCTATTTGGATTCAGTTAGGGTCTATTTAGATTTTGTGTTGTTAAGTTCGAAGAATTTAATCCTATTCACGTATTTGTAAATTTTGGTCTAAATTCAGTTGGGATTTTTGTTCGGTTCGAATTTAGATAACCAATTTGAATTATTTTTATAAATTTAAATTCATATATACTTATCAAGAAAGAATCATTGCTAATGGAAACATTGAAATCTCTCTACGATATGATGAAAGGGAAGTATAATTCAAAAGCATTCATAAATAGAGAGATGTACAAATTTTTTCATAAAAAAAAAAACTCGATTAGTATATGTAGAAACCGAAGGGCCGCATTTATAATCCCACCATTACTCTCGTCCATCAAGCGATAAACTTTAATTCCAGATTAACAAGAAACAACCATATTGGGAGAAATGAGATCTCTTTCCACACACTCCAAACCAAATACGCCATATATACAAATTTTGTTTAGTACATCTATACTATCAAAAGAAAATTAATCTAAAAATTCTACTGTATAAAATTGTTCGATCTAATAGTTTTTCTTTTGTTGGACCTAATAGTTATTAACTTTACATGTTTTATTTTATATTTGCCTTAATTATTCTTATCTTAGGTCCTTCAGATATTATAGCATACTAGAGCCGGTCTCCGCGCTACGCACGGATAAGTTGTTATATTGTGTAATTTAGATTATAAGTTTCAATCTTTTTGTTTGGAATGGGAGCATTTGTTTGGAATGGGAGGATTGAATTATCCAAAATGATGGGAAATGTTGTGAATATCAAGTTTCTGCAATTGTTATAAAGAAAGAGATCAAGTCATTTGAAGATCAGAAGCTGGAATGTGGACCATAAGAAAGAAATATCTTGAAATGTGGACCATGATTTTGTAATCATGTGTATTAAGAAGGTTTTGTTAGTTGTGATTTTACAAATAATGCAAAATATTTTTTAAGATATACTAACTATTTTTATATGATTGCTAAGTAAGGTTCTTATGATGATGGAAGTTCTTCCTCTCTCCGTTGAGTCGGTTGCTTGAGAGATCAACGATATTAGATTAGGCAGCTTAGTGGCCAAGGAGATAGGAATGAGGCCAGAGAACCCGTTCCTTAAGAGCCAAGCTTTCTTAAGAGAAGCCATCGTTGAGAAATATTTGGTAGGAATTTAACCAGAGAACTGGTTGCTTGATAAATAAATAGATTTCAGACGGTCGACTGGCTAATACCGGGTATTTCACTGGAGAAGGAGATTAAAATAAAACAAACAGTGATAAGGTGTTTTCAAAAACTAAATAATCCAAGTATGAAGTTCTGTGGGAATGAGAATAATAAACCGAATGATGATTGGATAAAATCTTTTCTTTTGAATTCTCTTCTTGTTGTTTTGTGTGATCTATAATCTCTCTTCACTTCATTGTTTTATCTGATCTCTTATTCGTCCTTTGAAATGCTTGATGTATTTGATTGATTTGTTGAAGTAGAATTTCGTTGCTGGTGATGAATTGAGTTGTAGCTTGCCTGCAAAATACTGTATATTATATTTTCGTTGAGGGGGAAAAATATTGATTTGTTTAAATTATTATGAGTTTAACAAAAAAAAATTTACATTTTAAAAGTTTAGGAATGATGCTTGTGAAGATGACAACTTTAAGCTTCCTATTCTTCTTGCTTTGTCAGATGCTAAAATTTGCTGCTTGCTTGTCGCACAATATGAGCTTAACCATTGTCGTCCTGAAATAGAGTTGTATTGGTGAAGAAAATTGTGATTTTTGTTTCTTTCTTTTGTTTAGAATTACCTGTTCAGCAACAGACCAACTGTGACCTCTGTATTTACCTCTGGATAGTATGGACTTGTTTTTGGCATCATGCGTATTTGCCCAACGACATCTGCGCATTGTTTTTTTAATTGTAAAAAAAAAACCATGTTTGTTTAATCAAAATTGTGCTGAGTGATTTACCTGGTAAGTAGGTGGGCGTAGTGGCTAAGCGCAATATACTTTTTGTAATATTGAGGAGAGAAGTTTTGAACTGGATAGATTGGACCTATGTCCGTAACTTTCGACATCCTTGTCCCTTGATTGATCTGAATGTAATACAGGAGTTGGATGAGTTTTCGTTTGTGTGAATTGTGTAGGACGGAGAATCCTGATAATTCATATATATCTCCTTCGTTTAAATAATCTGGGTCATTTGGCTGAATGTTACTGGTGAACCGACCTTCCAATAGTTGTCCCTGAATTTGAACAAATTTGTGTGTTGAACCAATATATTAAACCAAATCAATACTATTAAAAGGGAAGGAGTCCTAAAAAATCTACCTATGATAGTTGTTTGGACTCTTTCCTTTTATTATATTTTGGTCTTCTCTTTATTTTCTCTAACCATACAATATTATCATTAATAGTATTGATTAATACATAACCATACAACATTATCATTAATAGTCATATTAATACATGATACATTAAATACAATGTCGGCAATTGAAGCAATATTATTCCCCATTTCTTTATTTAAATAAATATGTTTTAGATTTGTAGGAAATAATTAACAAACAAAACAAACATACATGAAAATAATAATCACTGATATATAGTTAAAATAATAAATCACTAAAACTTTCTATATTGCATTATAAGAAAAATATACCATATTTAAACAATTTTTAAAAAAAAAATTATATATTTAAACAATTTTGTAGAGAAAATTTTTTTTTTGTCGTGTTCACATAGAGAATTTATACTATCAAAATGAATCATTATAAAAATTCAATGTAAAAGGTTATTGGACCTATATATAATTTTTCTATTCTACCATTAATTATTCTAACCATGAAAGATCCGATAAACTCAAAAATAGCCAAAATTTGTTCGAATATCTGAAATATATTTTAAACTTTTGATATTTTACTTGAAACTCAAAGCTATAACTGAAAAATGAACATGGAACTTAAAAAATATTTATAATACCAAAAACATATATGAAATATCCAAATATGACTTATATATTCAAAATATATTGGGTGCTTTGAGTATCCGATCGGATCTTGGGTAAAATATGGACCCAAACCAAGATCCGCAGGTTCAAAAAATATCCAATAGGTACTTTTGTCAGGACCAAAATTCGAACCAAACATATATTTTTAAATCGGTTTCACATTTTTTTGAATCCAAATAAAATGTTTAGGCCTAAAAGAGTTACATAATAATATACATATAAATCTCAAATAAACGAATTCATAAATCGTATAATTTTAAATAAATTCTCTATTTTGATATAATACGGACTTTTAACACAATAATATACGATCTCAAAATAATAATCCGTATAAATTTTGTTTATAATCTTAATAAAACCTGCGCTTCCGAAGCGTGGATCAACATCATTGTAATAAATTGCCAATAAAAAAATCAAGATTTCCCTGTTCTTCTTCAACTTTTTAATTTGAAATTTAGAATCTAAAAAATAAAAAAATATTTTAAACATTAGAATATATAAGTTATCTATTGGTTCAACCAGTGGTTTAACCGCTATCGGGTTTCGGATTTTAGTAGCTTTTTACGGGTTTTGTGGGTTTTTAAATTTTGGGTTTTTCACAAAACCCTAACCGCATTTATATTGGCTCACCAGATTTACCTGTTCAACTGCGGGTCCGGGTCGGGTTTCAAAACACTGTCAGAAACCTTTAATCATCAACTCTATTGAAACCAAACTAACACCCTACAAAAAAACCAGCAAAGAAACGAAACCAAAAACACGATTCACATACAAAAAACAATTCTTATGCAAGCCAAATATATTGATATATCAAAAAAATCTATAACAAAAATCAAATTTATATTCTTTTCATTGCATTAATAATGGTTTTTTATTTTAATGTATTTTTACCATATTCGTTTTATTATATCCTAATTTGACTCTATACGAATAACTGGATCCTAATTTGACTCTATACGAATAACTGGATCTATCGGTTCGACCACAAGTTTGAATCGGATATGAAAACTCAGTGAAAACATTTTACCAGACGGAAAAATAATAGTAGAACAATTTTTAAATATTATAGATATCTAATAAATAGATATAAATTCATTTAATATTGGCTTAACGATTAACAAAAAAATACCCGCGCTTCTTAAGCGCGGATCAAAATCTAGTATTATATTAAATTAGAAATTTACATATATATGTATATGTAAAATTTTAATATAGGGCTTAAATGATGGTCGTAGTAGAGGAAGCCGGTGCAAATTTGGGTATTATCGGTCTGGAAATTTTTGATGTCCCAAATACTCCTTGTACATACCGTGATAGTGCGCATTGAAATCCCTTCACGAAGTTGGTTGATTCTTTGAGGAATGTGATGCACGGGAGATGTCACTATAAAGCATGAAATTTTAATTAAGGGCATACATTTATAATTTGGCATCCTATGAACACTAATATATTTGTATACATAATATTATACTATTATTATAGAAATCTCATAAAATTAGAATATATATAATGCTCAATGTAAATAGCATATCCAATTTTTAAGGTTTAAAATATATATAGTATAAATATTAATATAACTAATTATACAATATTTAAAATATATTTAATATTTCTCTGATTTGAAGGATATTTTACGTTATTATAATATTTATCAAATTATTAAAGTATAAGAACATTTTGGTTTTACACACAACCAAAACCAGTCCGTAAGGTTAAGTACTTTAGGTGAATGGACATGAATTTCAATACTTGCAGAATGATTGTAATTATATATAAAAAAAATTCTTATACGGGATAATTAATCATGTTCTAACTAAAATATGTCCGGAATAAATATATTAATTTAACCAGTTTATAAATGTTTTTACGTTTATATAAATTTCAAAACAAACTATAAATTGTAATAAGACATATATTTCAATACTAATAGATTGAGTTGTATTTTGTAATCTTAACATATACTATCAACACTATTATAATCTATTTAGCATTTGTATATTCCAATTCCTTTACCAAAAAGAATGGGAAACCGTTAAGGAAAAAAAGATTGGACTCATCAAATTTTTTTTTTCGCAGAGAAGATGCAGGAGACCACATATTTACCTGCAAGTTCTATGGGTTAGTTAGAGGGCGGGGGATCCATTCCGGCGATACGCTGATCCTGACAAAAACTCTATCATCACTTTGGTAATGTATAAACTTATAAATGTTGAGTTATGAATGTATTAACTTACACAGTTTGAGGAGGATAGTCTTCCAAGGATGGTAAATAATGTTCTAAAGTTATGCAAGAGAGAGATGAGTTTTCGAGAGAGATGTTTTTTTCGATTTGAAAGGAGATACCAGAAGATTGCTAAGGCTGGTTCACAGAAAATACCTTCCTATTCTGATTTAAAATTCGTAGATATGGAAATTCATATTGATATCGTATCAAACTAATAATGACATATCTTAAGAAGATCTGTGAGTTAAGCTTTCTCAAAGGAAATTCATATTGATCCGATTAATATGTACCATGTCGGCTACTAAGTTTTCAAAACTTATCTTTATTCTAGTGGTGGAATAGCCGTCTTATATGCTCCAGAACCCGGGTTCAAATTCCCCCGTAAACTGTTTTTTAATTTTCGACAATCAACATTATAGAGGGATATCTTCAATTGTTTCTTTTAACAACTCCAATTGTTTCTATATTAACTAATAAAACTAGGTGAAGACCCGCACCTTGCGCGGGATGAATATAATCAACATACATACTGTAAAATAGATGATTGATAACATGTAGAATATAATGTGCAAAAAAAAGTTCTTGTCTGCCAAAAAAAAAGAATGGAACCAAGAAACTAATCTAACCATTAGTTTTTTTTTGCATTGCAATATAGTTTTATAATAAGGAGTTTTATCATATGAATTTCCACAGTAGATTTATACTACTGGGACATGGATCGTTCAAAAGTACAGAGCTTTTCTTAGTTATGTAGCCATGTCTCTTTATTCACACATATGGACGCCGCCCGATTCAAAGATTAGCATCAGACTTTTGAATTACTTAGAGTCATTTTCTGGACTGATCCAAGTATACTTAGTACAGTTTGTCTATATGATTAATCATAAGGCTGAAACTTAGTTATGTAGCAATGTCTCTTTATGTTTCATACACATTCACGTCCACGGATTCAGAGGTTAGCATCAGACTTTCTAAATTCTTAAGAGTCAATTTTAAAACTGGTTCAAGCATACTTAATATAGTTTGTCTATGTGATTAATCATGAGACTGAACGTAAACAATTGCATATCTTATAAATTTCTGAAAGTAGGTAGAAAAATTCATATAAAAACCTTTAAAATAAATTTTAAAATGTCTAGAATCCTGAAAACAAAAATGGATTTAAAAGGTGTGATGAAGTAAAAAGAGTTTTTCTGGTTGTAGAGAGTTGATTGTAAGCACAACCTTGTAACTTGCTTATATAGTATGTATGAAGCTGCATGGTGAATTATATAGATACTTAATGTCGGAGTGTTCCAAAAAAAGATACTTAATGTGGGACAATTTAGAATATTTATATTATCAAATTACGGAATGATTTAAGCCAACTTTGAGAGAAAAGTTTGATTTATATTTATGAGTTCTTATATTTGTAACATAACTTTGTTTTCGCCTGATCTAAGACCGAGGTTCGCCGAGCACACCAAGGTTTTTTTTTTATCAAACCACACCAAGATTTTTATTTAACTTGCGCGGAATAAAATATTATATATATATATATATATATATATATATATATATATATATATATATATATTTATATTACAAAATTATAAAATAAATCAGAGATTTTATTATTTCCTTCAAGCCTATCTTAAATCAAGAATTAGATGAAGATATTGAAAAATAAATCGATTTAAGTAGTTTTATTATAGAGGGAAACTTATATAAAACTAATATGACAAAAACATAGGAGCAGTTAATGTATTGTATATGTGATCAATGCAAATTATATGGTTTATGCCGCAAATCAATCACGCGGCCACATTTGGTAACTTCATTTACATCTTTCCATTTAGAAATTTTATACATTCGTAAAATTGTTAGCGCATTAATTTGTGATGAAAATGGTGAAAAGCATATATATATATATTAGATTTTTAATGAATAATATTTTGATGTTAGAACCAATATGAGGAAAACTATAGATGGAAATCAGCTTTCGAATACTAAAATAATAGAAGGTACACTGGTCATTTACAATAAGTATTGATAAATAGCAAACGTATATGTAAGCAAATAACATATGGTTTGTGTCCAATAATAACAAACGTACATACATAAAATTTTCTTTCTTAAATATTATACATGTGCGACAATGGTTAGGCTTTCATTAATATGCATGTAGTTGTATCTAATATATAGAAGAAAAATCATACATGTAGATACATAACTAATTTTCTTGAATAAAGATTCTACATACTATATAATATGTTATGCTCCAAATGGTTAGAGATTTCAAGGTTTTGATTAACAGGAAATTTTCTACCCATAAATCCTATGTTATGTTATTCTTATATGTTTAACTAATTACTATAATCTAGGATCAAATATATAAAAAATTGTTTTATAAATTTGATAGTGATTTAATGAACACATATATATATATATATGTATGAAGCTTCGTTACCCGTGAACTATGCAACTCGGTATAGGTATAGTGTTCCAAGGTTATATTTTCATAAGGTAAGAACATCATTTATAATAAGTGTGGCCAGTGGCATTTTTGTAATTATTCTAGTAATAGATGGATATTTAGTTTATAGATGTGAGAGTGTTTATTAAGCTGACACATCATCGTAATGGCAATTTTGTTAATAATTTACATATTTAAGGTTAGTTTTAAAAAATGTTTCTCCTTTAATAATAAGGGGATCATAGGATTTATTTTATTCATCAATTAAACTTAACATCACAATTATATATTAATACCAAAACAACACTTTCATTTAGACACAAACATCATACCATAAACATAACTATCATTGAGATTACAACGTTTGATAGAGGATTCTAGGATTGGAAGAGCTAAGTGATATTGTAAACATTAAGAAAGAAATAAGTTACTTAGTGGTCTAGTGATGTAGTTTTTAATATCAAATAAGCAAGAAGTCAGGACATGTAAAAACTTCCCAAAATGAAATGTAATAAATATTTATTGATAGAAAGCTAAATATTATTGTTTGAGTGATGAAGATTATTTTTGTAGACTTTGGCTCAGAGTTAGATATCCACTTCAAGATAATTACTAAATATTGTTTTTTTTTTAAATTGATTGACATATGTATTGATAATTACTTTTTTATCAAGTAATATTTTCTAGAGCATAAGTGTATTAAATCTAGAAGTCGATAACACAAACGAAACTGGCAATGGTAGAAACAAACAGGAAATTGTAGCTATGATAACATAAGATAGATTATGCTAAGGAGAAAAACTCCAGCTTAGAAATGTGTGTCACGGCATGTGGGACAACTTAGGTTATGGCGAATCCACTCCACGATGCATAGATGATGATATATGTGGTTGCACCTCAGTGAGTTTACAACCCCTATCCCAATGAAACTGTCTTGGCAGATGGAGCCCACTTTGTCAGCATCCTCCGGAATGGGTTCTCTTATTGATGCTCGTAGGTCGATCAAAGCTTCGTCGAGATCAATCCTGTTGGTTAATCTAGGGTTGAAATCTCTTATAGATAGAACAGCGCGGACATGTGTGCCTAGATATAGGAATCAAATATAAGAAGCTGATGACAATAATCCATATAGAAATCAAAAACTAACTTTTTTTGAAAACATCCTAAATAAGAATCGTCCTAATAGATTGATATAAAACTCTCATTCCTAAATATTTTTCCATAAACGCGTCTCTATATCTATAAGCTTTATATTATTCTAAGATAACCAAAAATATAACTTGAAGTTCTTATACCTGCATAATCGGCCAATAATGGGATCATGGAAGCGAACTTATGACTGGTATATTCAAAGATTTCTCCAGAAACTGGGAAGTATATATCATGGTAGCTAAACATGTGTTCCATGAGATCAGCCGTGTCATCTGTTATATGACCATTAGCAGTTGTCGAGTACCTTATGGAGAAGTTTATCTCTGTTTGACTGGTATTTTTCCGCTTAATCTTGATGGTAAGTTGTCTAACCGGATATGTGGTTGCAGGCTCTGTCTCTGAGGAAAAGGAATAGGAAATATGTGGTTGGTGGTTCATGATGATAAAATAAATCAAGAATTCTATACGTACAGGGGATTGCTCATTCTTATATGGTGGTAAGGGCTGAGGTTAGTTTACTGTCTTTTCAGTTTTCTGTAACGTTTGTAAGTTACATGTTTGATTTTATTGTCTGAGTTAATAAAATTGTTGTTATCACTCTTTAATTGATTATTTACAATGTCTTGATTATAGTTAAATTTAGATTACTTTATTTCCAATTGATCCTGAAGGACGTGTGGCCATTATACTCAAACAAACAATTAACAGTCTTTAATAGTAATATATTGTTAAATTTTCAATTGATTATAACAAACAAAGCAAATGGCGACAGCCTTATGATTGCTGCATTTTGTGTTTCCTTTTGTTACAATATTTTTCAGATATAGCAGTGCTAATCTACTAATACTTTCCTTTATATTTCAATGTGGAAGTGACTAATATTCTTTGTACATCAAGCAAGAAATCAAAGGCCACAAGTCTCAATAAAAAATTGAAAATGCATCAGATATGACACTAAAATGATCAAACATCAAACTTGAAGAACAAACCATTAAACATAAGTATACCCATGAAAGATTATAAGAAAGATAGTTCAATGTGCAGAGATAAAGTCTGATATTGAAAGAAACAAAGCATAGAGTTTTAGTAACCACAAAACCACCACTTAAACATAACTTAGCCACATTTGGCTCGCTTGGGCTCTTCTGACTCAACAATATCAGCAGACCTTTTCACCCTCTCACCATCAGATTCTTTAAAGGCAGTGCAAGAACCATCCTCAGTTACTCCCTTATGCAAAGCTTCATGTGCGGCAGGTTCTGGATCATCTGGAGTGAGCACCTTTGTCACAGTCAAAGTCTGGGTCTTGCCAGTCAAATTGTTGATATCTTCACAATGAACTTGCGAGTCTGTCCTATGGTATTGATCAGAGCTTGAGGAACAGGAACTAAGTGATCAGATCCTACATTCTCATTGGCCTAACATACATTTAAACAATTGTCACTATATATTTGTAACTATATTGGGAGAATACAGTTTAAATAACAAAGACATAGAGGATTGTAATTACCTCGAAATAACTTTCAACCAACTCAGAAGCTTTCTTTCCAGTCAACTCTTGACCAGCATCACCAAGGAGCACAAAAAGGCCTGATCATTATTGTCATACACATAGATCTTGGCTAGGTACCTGTGACATGAGCATATTAATAATGAATGCGTTGAAAGCATGAGTATAAGTGAATTTGAATCACTTACTGTGCAACACCGACAATGTCACTCTTCCCACATTTTTTACACATAAGGGTTGTAGGCCCTTTGATTGCCTTGGTGTGGCATCCACCACAGCCTATGTAATACCATCCTGAACCGTGCACAACATCACCAATGGTCGCTATGCACTCAAACCAAGCAATCTGCAATATATTCAAACAATTAAATGAGAAACTAAGACTATCATAATTATTGTGTTATCCAATGGAAATAAACGACCTTGGCATCCGCCTGCTTCATATAAGAAAAGAGCTCGCCTAGGGTCACTGTCTCAGTCTTAGTGACAACGGATGCATCAACTCTGTTAGCAACAACTAAGTTTGAGTTCAACCTGAAGACAACGTTAAAACATCAATTACAATAATGGAATAACAACAAACGATATTTAAATACATGAATGCTTACCAAGTGAGATAATCTCGGATTGCTTGAACATCACTGTCCATAAATATATGGGATGACGACATAGAAGAGAGACCCAGGGCAGCTATAACAGAACCAATTTTATAATAGAGAAGCAAAAACTATAATATAAAATGAGATGAATAGTTATGTATATCTCTAATATTTGTTATTTCAGAACCTATTGAGTTATCTCAACTCTTAGTTCTGCACATACTTTCCAAATGTCTAATAGCTAATGAGCTCCAAACTTAATCCAATGCAGTTCTATTATGCAAAACTAAACTAACCAGATTGGATTCCCTGACCACCAGATATAACTTCTTAAAACAAAAGAAAGAGCTGATATTACGAACCTTCAAATCGTTTCGGGTTTAGGATGGTGACTAAAATAACACTTGCAGTTCCTCCAGATGCTTTAAACCTTTCCCCAAAGTCTACTGCACCCTTGTCCCATAAGTAAAGATTCATCACCGGACCACTATAACATCCAAAACTCGCGTGGTAAGAGTGACAACGTATGATTATGAAAGAAGATATAGATTAGCTTACTCATGTGTTTGAACATGAAGCAGAGCTCGGCGGGTGGAAGCTATCTCGGCTTCATCTAACAGGAGACTGTCATTGAGAACCTGTCCATTCACAAGTTTGATGTAGCCAACAAAATCTTCAAAAGAAAACAGTAAAACTCAAAACTTAATATCTTATAAACCCAGCAATGTAATCTATATATCAAAGACTGGACCAAAACATTATCCTAGCCAAACAATGATAAATATATTAAACACATCATCTAGATTAGATTTAACACTATGCTATACAAACAGCTAGAACCTACCATAAAGATCCCCTGATCCCCTTTCAAGTCGCAGGCAGCATCGAACTCCGCATATCCATGGAATCGGAAACGGTCCTCAGGAAAAAAACCGAACTGTCCGTTAGATCAGAGAGGACAGAGGTCGTTGTGAAGGTGATGGTGACATTTGGTTCGGCTACCCGATAGAAAGTCTTGTTTTTAGAACCGAAATAATTATAGAGCCTGTAAATGCCACCGGCCTTCATGTGTGGCAGATAAATCTCTATCCTCCCAGCTGGGATAAAATCATGGATAACAGTTTCCTGTTAACAACATTAAAAGATTGAATAAGAAAAAGCTAGTCAGGAAAACATTTAAAAATAAACAAAACTACTAAAGATATATAAAATGCAATGCACCAACAACAAAGAACATAACAAAAGGTTTGAACAAACCAGAATAAACAGTTGTCTTCGGGTTATACCTCTTCATCGATGAGAAGCATTTCGAGACCAATAAGCATCTTAGTCAGAACATTTAGAGCTTCCCAAAAGTGGATCAACCGAAACGTCAACTCGCCTTCATGAAGTCCAAATTTCACATCTTTGAAATACAACACTTCCCCGGCGTTGGCGGAGACGATGACTTCTCCCCTGTCGCCAGAAGAGACAGCGGCTTTGCCTCTAACGCCTGAAGAGACACCGGTCTTCGCGGTCTGAATGATAGGACCTGCAGAAGAAATGAGCGTTGCCATCACCATATTTACGTATAAACCACAACTATATAAGTAAATCACAATTATAATATATCACAATTATATATGCTTTTGTCTACTGTATAATAATCTATTTTAGTAAAAAATTACTTGTGTGATCACATTGTCCTATAACACGAAGCTCAATCTCGATAATTTCTTTTTTGGTAATCAAATGGACTATTAAAAAAATTTACATGTTTGATCTGATTTTCTTAAAACACAAAGCTCAAACTCGTTTTTTTGTGGTAATCAAACGGACCAAACTATAATAATAGTTTGAATAAGAAACGATACTGGTTCTTACCATTAGGTCTCCTCAAATTAGGTAGGCCGAGCGAGACGCCGGAAGAGTCACCGGTATTGCCACTGGGTTTGATCAGACTGGAAGTGGAAACCGAAGATTGGACTTTGGTATTCTTGGAGTGGGGATCGTCGTTCGAGAGGTCGGAAGAGAGAAAGGAGGCAGCGTCAACGCCATTTGGTTTCTCCGAGTTAGAATCACCAGATAATGCGGATTTTCCGTTGGAACTCATTGCAGTATACTGATGAGAATATAGAACCGATTTTGATCGAAATAAAACTCGGAACTCCGATCAAGCGTTTTATATGAAAATCAGAAGGAGAGAAGTTAAGAGAATCCATAAATGAGAATTAAGAGAGAAACTAAGTGGGTGATGTATTAAGTGAGCTTGGATCAGATAGTGAAACGGAATGAAGAAGAGGAAGATCGAAGGTTTCACGACTCGATGCAGAAATTTAGGGTTTGAAGAGAGGAGAAATGGCGAGGATGAGTCGGGAATATTCATCGATTTCTTCTCTCAAATTTGATGGGCTTCTTGGCCCAAGTTATATTATTGAGCTTTGTTGTCTGAACGATGAACCCCTTTAACCAAACCAGCTTATTATTGCTAGATCCAGACCGGAAATTTATTAGGGCCTGGTTTAAGTTTATTGTTATTATTTTAAACAATGTGTGTATCTTGTGATTTCACAAGCCACAACACTGTTTCGGTATTAGCGAAGATAAATACGTCTAAGGCCGAACCGGATTGCACCGAACTCGGTAGAAATACTTTGGGTTATGGCACTAAATAAAATCGAATGGGTTGTTTCCACATTTATTGGTTTTGGCAGTTATTTTTCTGTTAAGAACTCAAAAAAGAATATGGTCTCATTGGTAGAGCTTACTCCAGAGAAAGATTAAAAGGACATATGGAGGAACAAAACGGAGGAGGCCCATGAAGGAAAACAGAGGATCTTGATTTTTATAAGCTGACAAAAGAAAAGTGATGAGAAGCCCAACAGCAACCCAACTACGGTTTGACATGGACAACAGAATACATCTCATTGGTTGATTTAAATTGTTGACGTGGAGGGCTTCTACATTGAGTATATCGAGCTTTTAATATAGGTTAGATATTTCTAATGACATCATGTTGTCAAAATAAATTGTGTCTTTTGATTTTGTCCAATCTGATTTTAATTAAATTACTAGATTCGAACACGCTATTAAATTGGTGGGTATATTTTTTGTTTTACATTTTTCTTAGGAAATTAATTTTTATATTAATGTTTCTTTAGTCAGATTTGTGTTTTTTTTGTATAATATTTGTTTTTAAAAATGATGAATAAAAGGTTTTAATACTTGTATTAAAATAGTTGGACTACATATATATCAATAGGTCATATTTCTATTTCAATAAAATAGATTTTGTCTCTATTCAATTATTCATACGACTACCACTATATATATAAATATAATAGGTCACTTAATACGTGTAGATGGACTACATTTACCTACTATTCGATTAATATATAAGTGATTTCATCATCCTTATTCACGATTTTTTTTTTGTCATCAGCAAAAAGTTACAGACTCATATAGATTCTGTGACCCACTGCAGTAGCTCTGAATCCATAAAGAAGACGAAGGTTGGTTGCTTCCTGACACTACATGCAAGACTATCCGTCCTTATATTGTGCGTCCGAGAAATATGGATTAACTCTGAACTGTGAAAACTTTCCTTCAAGATCTTGATATCTTCTAAATAGGTTGCAAACGCTGGCCATTCCTCTGTTCCGAAACCATCTTCACCAATTGAGAATAATTCGTTGCAAACGTAACATTAAACTGCCGAAGATTCCTCATGCATTCCATTGCCCAAATCAGCGCCTCTATTTCCGAATGCAGTATTGACTGACTAGCTCTTGTGTTCCTTGCTCCCATTAGACTATCAAAACTTTCCAACGTGCTATACCATCCATGTCCCAAGAAAACATCATGTGCCTTCCAAGATCCATCCGTGAAGCACCATCTCCCCGAAAATGTCGGTAAAGCCCTCTCAACCGATAAACCTTGCTGGCTAATATTCTGTGTGAGAGATTCCTGCGCCTCAGACCACAATCTCGACTCCGTTTCTGCTAACCTGAGATTCTCCATAGGGTCAACATCCAAATTGCTAAAAACTTTGTTATTTCGAGCTTCCAAATATACCATAAAATCCAGGCAAAAACATGGTCATCCATTTTCGGGAATATCCTCCAAAATAAATGATCCATATATACAAATAAAGCTTGTGAGGGAAAAATATTTGGATTTGATGGAATCCGAGATAGTGCCCACACTTGAACCGCTGGTGGACATTCAAAAAACACATGGTTGATAGATTCCTCTGGAGCTCCGCATCTGCAGCAGCATATGTCTCCTTGAAGTCCTCTTGAGCTTAGATTTTTCTTAACCACTTTGCATCCTGATACAATTTGCCACAAAAAATGCTTCATTTTAGGTGGACACCGTATTTTCCAACAATTTGCCTTAAGCAAAGAGACTGTGTGCCCATACTCCGGTGATGGGTTAGCTTTGTCAGGATAAACCCTTTCGACCTGATAACCAGATCTGACTGAATATTTACCATTGTTAGTAAAATGCCATCCCTCTTTATCAATCATATGATTCCGACTTAACGGAATACTTTCAATAATTTTCACATCCTGAGGGTCTACCAAAGCTTGAAGTAGCTGAGTATTCCAGGTTTTTGATTGTGCATTGATGAGTGCATCCACTGTAAGGTCCGGATAAAGAGAATGTTGATTTTGAGTTGCTGGTGTCGGGCGGTTGGATGGGAGACAATACAGAGATAGATGATCTTGATCCCACCCTTTTGATTAGTCCTTTACTAACCAGAGATCTAGCTGAAATGATACTGCACCATCCATAGGATGGTGAGTACGAACGAATTGGTTCCAAAGGTGATGCATTCCTAAAGTACCGACCCTTAAAAACACGCGAGAAAAGAGTATTAGGCTTCTCAATGAGTCTCCAAAGCTGTTTTCCCAACATGGTTGTGTTAAAATCCGTAATGTCCTTGAACCCAAGCCCTCCTTCTTCCTTCAGCCTACATACTTTGACCCATGACGTCCAGTGCAGTCCTCTTGTACTTCCTCGCGGGCTCCACCAAAATTGGGCCACCGCACTTGTCAACTTCTTAGTTATAGTTTTTGGAATCCGAAAACAAGACATTACATGATTAGGGAGGTCCGTAATGACTGACTTGATAATCACTTATTTTCCTCCTTTAGTAAAGAATTTAAAGGTCCATCCATTGATTCTTTTATTTAGTCGATCCTGAACGAAGCCAAAGACTTGAGTCTTAGATCCTCCCAGACTCTCTGGTATCCCCAAGTACGATCCCATCCCACCTCGGTTATGAATTCCAAGGGTATCCCGAATTTCCTGTCTCAGAGTGTCATCAATTTTATGTCCGAACTGAATCGAAGACTTCTGGAAATTAATCTGCTGGCCTGATACCATTTCATATTCCTTTAGTATCCGAAGAATCGTTGCACATTCCTCTTTCTGTGCTTTGCAGAAAAAGAGACTATCGTCCGCGAAAAGAAAGTGCGAGATCGATGGACACGCTCTGGCTACCTTCATACCTGTCAGTTGTTTTTCCCTTTCCGCCTTCTTAATATTAGCAATCAATGCCTCCGTACACATTATGAAAAGATATGGGGATAATGGATCCCTCTGTCTCAAACCCCTCTGTGGGATTATATGTTCCCCTGGGTTGGCCATTAAGTAATCCATGTATTGTACCGAAGAGATGCATTCCATCATCAAATTCACCCATTGGGGGTCAAATCCCATTTTTTGAAGCAAAGCCTGAATAAAAGACCATTCAATCCTATCATATGCCTTGCTCATGTCCGTCTTAATGGCCATGAATTTATTTTGGCATGCCTTGTTAGCTCTCAACCCATGAAACATCTCTTGAGCTATTAAGATGTTATCCAAAATCAGTCTCCCGGCTACAAAGGCCGATTGTGTTTCTGAAATAAGAGTAGGGAGGCAAGACTTCAGTCTCTGGCAAAGGATTTTAGATAATATCTTATAACCAACATTGCACAGACTGATAGGTCTTAACTCCGTGATTCGTGTAGGTCTTTCCGTCTATTTGTTATGTTCAACCTTGAATCCAACTTTCCTGTGGTCAAAAAATTGTTGACCAATTCCAAAAGATCCCCTTTGATAATATGCCAAGAATGTTGGAAGAAAAGCGACGTCATACCATCCGGTCCAGGTGCTTTTTCTGGGTTTATCATAAATATAGCTTGCCTTACTTCCTCCTCTGTCGCAAGGCAAATTAGCCTCTGGTTTGTCTGTTGAGTGAGGCTTGGAAAAAATTCATCGAGAAAACTGTCGAAATCTGAGGGCTCCGTAGTACTAAATGAATCTTTAAAATAATCTACTGCAACTTTTTCTACTCCCTCATCCTCTATAACCCAGTTGCCATTTGAATCATATAGTCCTACAATCCTGTTCCGGGTCCTTCTTTGCTTTGTCAGCGCATGGTAAAAATTTGTATTGAGATCTCCTGCTGTGTTCCACATGGTTCTACTCTTTTGTTGCCAATAATCCTCCTCATCCTTATATGCTTCCTGAAGTTTCCTAGAGACTTCCATAATTTCCTCCTGTGTTCTACTAGTATCAGTTAAGACTTCCTCCAAGGCTTGTTGAAGCTCACTTTTTTTTTCCTTCCCATATGGTGGATTATCCTTCCTCCACTTAGCAATCTCATGTCTACAATTACTTATTTTCGTAACAAAATCTCCTGTTCTATCTTCCGACGAGTTCCCCCAACCTCTGCCAATAGAATCCAAAAGTCCTTCCTGGCCAATCCATCTTTTATCAAACCTGAACTGGCCTCTTCTTTTTACAACTTTGTTGTCCAAATGCGCTACCACCGGTCGGTGATCTGATCCAATCAGACCCAGATACTCCGTGTAGGAGCATGGGAAAAGTGTATGCCAATTTTCATTCGCTAGTGCTCGATCCAATCTGCACTTAATCATTACTTTCCCTCTTCTACCTTGCCAAGACATCTTATTTCCCCTAGCTGGAAATTCCAAAAGGCCACTATTCCTGATCATAGTATTAAACGGTAAAAAAGATCCAGCACTTCTTAATGGACCACCTTCTTTTTCGTGGTTTCCGGTTATCTCATTCAAATCCCCAATAATAAACCATGGGGTCGATCTCGCAAGACCATATCTCGTTAGTCTTTCCCACACTTGTTCCCTTAAACCCTGCACCGGATCTCCATATACAAATGTCATGAAAACTGACTTTCCGAGGGCCACTGCTTCCACATCTATCATTCGATTATTCGAATACAATACTTGAACCTGATATTCACTATTAAAATATAACGCTAATCCTCCACTCGTACCAATTGAGTCAACCGTAACCAAGTTATCATAACCAAAATGATCCTGAAACCCTTGAACAAAAGCAAAATCTTGTTTTGTTTCCGAGAGGAATAAAAAATTTGGTTTATGCTTGTGCCATATCTCCCTTAAGGAACTGATTGTCGACTTGCTCCCCATCCCCCTGCAATTCCAACTTAATACTTTCTTAAAAAAAAATTTAACGAAGGTGCTCATTTGAGCAACATTTCCAGGTTTGAGGATACCCAGGCATTAGTAACAGTATATTTATCCCAGCCTTGATTATTTGTTCTATTCTCTTTACTGAGAAATAAAGCAAAATCCAAAACTCCCAATACTTCCGAAAGGTCCATTTCTTGGACTCTGGTTTGACACGTTCCTGATTTGTGAACCAAGAAATTACAAAACTTTCTTGCAAATATTCCTCCCCTGCGTCGTTATTGGGTTCAAAAGGTATCATGAACTGGCCCAAGTACAGCCTAATTCCATCACAAATGCAATCCAATAGATTCCAAGTCTATATAGCGACCAAATACCATATTATTTTGCTCAAAACGATGATACAAACTCTCTTGAATTAATGCTTGCTACGCCCTCGTGATAACCTTAAGATTGACAGTTCACATACGAAACTCCATGTCCTGTTTGCTATTATACAATCCTTGAAACTCCTGTTCTTGTGCAAGTTCAATGGAGCCTGGTTTAATGAGATCAAACACAATGATTTACTCCTGCTCTTTACACAAACACACTGCCATCATAGAGTCCTAACCAACCACACTCCTCTGAAGATGCTCGCCAGCAAGACTTGTTTCCATTGGATAAAAACTGCAATTCAGTTGCAACGCCATATGTAAACCCAGACTACCTTAATCCAAACCATTGACCAAGAGGACCAAGAAAACCAGAACATAAGTTTATTCTTTACCAAGATCATACATAGACAACCTGGTATTAGCCGAGATCTCGGCCACAACACTAAAAACAATGAAAACACCAAAGACAACCAAAACCACAAAGACAAGATGCTCGCAGAGCTTATTATAACTGAAATAAGATAAAAACCAAAGACCAATAGCTGCTCCCAAGCCCGCCTTTCAGAAGTTGCAACTATCATAAATTCAGTTTTTTGGTGGGCCAGGTTTAGAGTTTGAAGTACCCTTCTCCTCTGTCTGCTTAGAAGTCTCCCTCGGACGGTTACTTGCCTTGGATGCATTGTTTTTGCGAGGCGAGAGAATTGCCTGTACCATCTTCATTTTCGTACTTCCTCCCGCTAGAACCAGATGCTTGATCTGCTTCCTGCAACCGCCCTGTTTCTTCACCACCTATTCAGTCGCGTGCTCCTTCC
This sequence comes from Brassica juncea, assembly GCA_018703725.1. Taxonomy (NCBI): domain Eukaryota; kingdom Viridiplantae; phylum Streptophyta; class Magnoliopsida; order Brassicales; family Brassicaceae; genus Brassica; species Brassica juncea. The sequence goes on along the minus strand of CM031941.1, from coordinate 17,324,787 downwards.
CCTTAGTTGCACCTCCGCTGGTTCCGTCCTCCACCACTGCCTCTCCACCATTCTCTTTCTTGGATTCCTCCTCTAGCTCTTCATCCGTGAGATCCTGAAAATCCTCTCTCACCTTATCCTGATTCTCAACTGTATGTGATTTAAGTGTGGGGGAGAGTACCAGGTATTTGATCATTTTCGCTTTGTGATTGAGAGTCTCATGCATTGCATTGTACATTCATATTTGCATTAAAAAAAAAAAATTTGAATCATGTAGATTGCATCACTTGCATCCTTAAGATTGAGTCTAGAGCATATAGGTTGCATTCATTTGCATATGGAGCATTGCCTTGTAAAGAACACTTGTTTGCACTGAATTTGACACCCTAGTTAAGCATATCAAGTAGCTTAAGCATCTTTTAAAAGGCTTGCATGCTTTGAGCCTTGAAAACTCTTCTTGAAACTTGCTTGCTTGTTTGATATTGGCATTGTTCTTGAAACCAGCTCCATCCTGAACTTAGACTTGAATGAACTTAATTTCTCCTCAATACCAATATTATCTTCCATAACCATCAAATCATCGCCTAGCTCAACATTCTCAAGGGCCTCGTTAGCTAAATATAAGCTAGCTTCAACGTCCACAAGAGCCAAATTTACCTCGGTAGGCTCCGCTTGAGTCTTAGCTAGTTCCACCTGGAAAGCTGCTGAAGGCATGCTTTGGTCAAGTTGAACTTCACCTGGCTGCTTTGTCTGAACTTCTCCCTCCTCCCTAGCATCTTCGCGGATCACCACTCGTGGACTTCTTTCTCGCCTTCCTCCATGAGGATGACATTCCTCATGAGTATAAGCTCTTGCGGGTTCCCATCTCCTGCTCATGTGGCATGAGCCTTCTTCCATTCCCCTAAAGTGTCCCATATTGCCATTGTAACCGTTGTACCTCTTGTTCCCTCTGTCCGAAACTTTCGTCCATCTAGACTCTGGTTCCTCAATCATTTTTCCCTTGCCCTTGCCATAGTATTCAACGCTTCTCTCTCTACTTATCTTGTAAATCAGTATTGCCCTTAATGACCACCCCCTTGTAGCTACGCGCCCGATCATCATGTTTCCCATCATCTCTGTCTCGGTTCTCCTTCTTCTTTTTCTTCTCCTGACTTCTCACATCTGGCGTCTTTGTGTTCATTGGGCATAGGTCCTCTTCATGACAAAGACTGCCACATATTGGGCAATAACCAAATAGTTTCTCATATTTCAGAGAGACTAAAACCTCCTCCCCATCATGGAACTCCCCTCCCTTGAAATCGGCTGTGGTTTCGAAACACAACTCCTTGAAACCATCCACCACCACCTTCACTCGTCCGTAGTCATGATCCACCTCCATTGTCTCTCCTAGATCATTTCCGATACTTTCAAATGTCGGGACTGCCCGGAATTCCAGAGGAACTCCCTGAACTTTCACCCAGAAAGTGATGTCCGATGGGTAATTCAGGGTCTTCTTAGGCTGCCAGCGAACCAGGGAGACCATCCAAAAATCAAAATGATACTGTTACATTTGTAAGACCGCCTCAATGTCTTCCTCATGATCGGAATCAAACTGAAACCGACCAAGATCCAAGTCCACACCAACAACCCTATCAACCAGGTTCCAAATCTTTGGGAACGTCACAATGAGAGCCTTGATATCTTGCTCTGCTGGGTTGATGCAACGACCTATTAAGGTCTTGGAGTAACCCTTGATCAGGTCGGAGTTGTCGAAGTGGGGCACAGAGATCTTCAACCACTTACGCATCCCCTCTCCGCTTTGCACAGCACCATTCTTCCCCACCAACTGAGTCTGCATCATCTCAATCAACAACCAATAAAACCAAAGAAAATTAGTGAAAATGAAAGCCTTGAAAAGGAGAAGTTTGAATGTGATGCTTGAAACGATATGAGTATAGTTCTTTATATAGGGATCTACAAGTTCACACTTTTCACGTAAAATCCTTATGCCATGAATACCAAATCTCCAATTAACGATGCTAATGATTTGTGGCCAGAATCCTACAAATCGAATAGATCGAATAAAAATCCCCAAACTTCCAAAGAAAACCAATTTCCAAACCTTTACTTTCCTATCTGATGTCTGAATGAATCTTGTGCTTAATTCACAGATTTCCCGATCCGATGTTCTTGATTCTAATTGGACGATATCAAAGATCGTACCTTTATGTCCATGAGATGTAGCCGTGATGATGGCTAATCCCAGGATCGCAATCGCCAATCTCAGAGATATCCTGAATCTCTCAGATCTCAGAATTCCTTTGCCTGAGATGTCCTTCCGCAAATCTAAAATCCCTTTAGTTTCCCGAATCTCCTCTATCTCCTGATTCCTTTCCTCCCGCGTCACCTTGTTATTTCCATCAATTGTAGATCGTCTTCCCCATCGAATCCCCGGTTTCCATTGTCGGAAAATCATCAAACCCTAGTTTGTCGCCGTCGCCGTCGCCATCGCCAGAGCGTTTTTCATCTTTAAAAATTTGTTATACGGATATGGTGTTATTCACGATTTTGTATGAAATATTTATGTTTAATATATTTTTCGTTGTCAACGTTAATTTGTCGAATGGGTGAAGAATCTCATCATCAACATTAATACAGTATTAGATTTGTGACAACTTAAATCCTTAGAAAAGGGTCCCTGGAACAGGATATACAAATCATAAAAGTGAAATATTTTAAAAACTAACCCCAAGGGTGTGATTGGGTGGTTAAGATGACTCATAAAGATCATAGGGTCGTGGGTTCGAAACCGTCTATCCAGATTACCCATCCTTGTGACCAGGTGACAGGAGTATCTAATTCCTCTTGCGAGTAATCGGATCTGTCTGGCATCGGTGGACAGGTCTCTGAGAATTAGTCGGTTGGATCTCGGTCTCCCAGATATCCCGGATCAACAAAAAAAATTCTAAAAACACCAAACTTCAATCTAAATAAACTATTTGATTACAATGGTACTCTAGAAAAATTTATATGTAGTAGATCTATAAAACAAATGAACCATGAAGACTAATTATGAGCTATATTAAAAATTTCCATGTACACCAATATTAATAATATAAAATATTTCAAAATATTCCTTCACATAGATTTTCGATTTTATCTAGTATAATAAGTGAAATATATTCAGCCCTTAAAAATAGGAACAGTCTAAATACTAACCTCTAAAAATTTTACATGTATATTGTAATAAAAATTAATATCTTATATGAAATTTATTATGGAGATTTATCAACAGATTGAAAATAATATTAATATTATAAATACTTAAAAGAGATAAATCTTACTTAGCTAATTTAATCATATAAATATATATTTAAAAATTCTACAAAGAATTGTTTGAAAAAATTATGATAAGATTTTATTTTTTTAATATTTATAGAGATATTTCACTAATTTTTTAATTATTAATGAAATTTTTCTACATCAATAAATTTTCATTTATCACTTATAAATGAAAATTATATCTTATTTATATATTTTATAATCATAAATTAGTATATTAAAAGAATGTTTATATCATATGGCATTAAATATGATATCTTATATTAAATTAATAAGTTTATATATTTATTTTCATAAAATGACGAAACTTGTATGTATACGATAATATATTATATAAAAATGACTAAACATTAAAAAGATGCTACAATAATCACGTGCTTTAATTATTTTATAAGGGAGCTAAATATGATAAATAATATTAAATTGATAAGAAATATATTTGTTTTATAAATATGCTAAAATTAAATAAACTCTACAACACTATAGCTTAATAGACTATATATTATGTATATAAATATCTTAAACTTTTACATATATAATAATATATTGAGAAATGACCCTAGATGACCATAGACAAGTTTCTTTTTCCAATCTAGACCTCAAAGTCTAATATCACACAAATGTTTCATTTAAAGATGATCAATTACCATATTGCCAACAATATTATTTAATTTATATTATATAATAATAAAAACAAAACATTAGAAAACTTAAGAAACTTTCTGAGGAAGAGGAAACTGTGCCGTCGCCGTCTCAGCATCGCCTTCGTATCGTCTCCCTATCGCCTCTCTCGTCGTCTCTGCATCGTCTTGGCATCATCTACGATCCGTTCTCCTCTCCGCATCGTCTCAGATCCATCTCGTCTCCAATCCGTTGTCATTTCTGCATCTCATTATTTCGTGTCTCCGCATCTGATCAAGGTATCATTATTTCCGGTTCATTATAAATTGATGATATGTTGTTGTGATGAATTTTCTAATTGTTTTGAAACTTAAGACTGGATTATCGTCATCTTGACTTTCTAGACTTACAATCATTTTGAGCTATTTTGGAATATTTAGTTTTATGTCTCTGATACACAGTTGGTTGATCTTTTTGAGATTTTCTTTTGATCTTTTTAACAGATTTTCGAATATGGTTGAAGTTTTTTGTGTTTGTGGAGAATGGAATTCGAAGAAATCTTTCCAGTGGGAGTTTAATGTTGATAAGAATAGGACTGCATCTTTTATTCACTTAGAAGAAGATCTTCAGTATGAAGATTTTCTCAAGATGGTTTCCAAATATTTATATATTCAAGAGGAAGATATAATTTTGAGCTATAGAATTTCTTTGGAGTTGAAAATTATTTTTAAAGATTTTCACCCAATCTCCATAGGAAATACTCGTCAACTCAGAAGTTCCATCGACAAGATTAGAGCTTTTGATGGAATCTGTCGGTTGTGTGTTAAGATTTGTTGCTTTATATCAACTAAGCACGATTCTGGATAGCTTTCCTAATTATGTATTAAACCTTCCAAAACCACTTGAATCCTGCAGGTTATTATTACTTATTCAGCTAGTTGTAACAAGCAAACTACTGATATATGTGTTTCTCCAGTTCCTTTGAATGCTATTCCAGATTTTGGTTCTACTGTGCAGAGAGAAATATAGTTACATCGTTTCTAATTTATTTTTTTGTGTTTGTATGATTTTCTTCTTACTTAGACTGTTTATGATAGGTTTCATAATCATGTACTATTCCTTCTAATACAACTTGCTTTTGCAGACTCTTTCTTATGCAGGTGTCTCTGCAGTTCCTCTGAATGTTATTCCAAATTTTAGTCATGTTTATATTAGACATTCACCAACCACGAGAAGAGCTGGTGATATTAAGGTGAATAGCTATTTTAAGACCAAGGGAAAATTAATGTTGAGGATGAAGAAATGATGAGTTTGGGGTCCCTGGTTCTAAATCTTAGTCTCACGAGTGCAGCAGATGTGGCATAGGAGGGCACAACAAGAGCACATGCAAGACTGCTATATGATAAAGTTTGTGTGTCTATTCATCTTTGATAGGAAAACAAAAACAGAGAGTTTAATTATATATTTTCATTTGTCTTATGAAATTTTTTCTAAAATGTCATTTAAATACTACAAACATGTTCTATTCTTTTTCATTCCAATGGTTTATTGATGATTTACATGTTTATTGAACATTTTCCAGATGTGGTTTATTTGATGATTACGTGATATGCACCAAACCACATATATATTTTCTTTTGATCCGAGTGGAGAGAAAAAAAAGGATTGAACTCAAAATATTTGGAAGTCCATCCTAAATAAGTTAGATGCTTTGCAAATTTTGTAATATATAATTTAGGTTTAAATACATTTATGTGTTCGATACTAACAGATGATTCTCCTCAGCCCGGCGGCTAAACTATTATGTTCCCCTTAGCCATAGTACTCAGGTTCGACTCGTGGGAGATATAATTTTTTTCCTAGTTTTTTCTCATAATTTCAAATCACAATTTGAAATTTACCAAACATGCATATAAAATCTTTAGTTTTTTGATCTCATTTCATTTTCTAGTTCAAGTTTTACTAGATAGAAACACACTAGTATTTTATCTGGAAACTCATCCAAAAATTGCAAAATTCTTTCCAAAAATTATAATATAAAAGTAAGAGTTAAATACATTTATGTGTTCGGTACTAACAGATGATTCTCCTCAGCCTAGCGGCTAAACCCCTATTCTTTCGAAACTTCTTGCCCCCTCGGATTCGGAACGTTTTTATTTTTAATTGAATAAAAGCAAATGATTGTATTCTTTTACTTACATAAAAAAAAAACAGTTGTAATACACATTTTCTAGTGCCACACACTATTCTCCCTTTTCCAGAGTTCTCGGGTTCGACTCGTGGGAGATGTCATTTTTATCTATTTTTCTCTCAAAATTCTAAATCACAATTTGAAATTTTCCAAATATACAGATACAAAGCTTTAATTTTTTTTTCATTTCATTTTAGTTTAAAATTCCCTAGATAAAAACACACTAATATCTTATTCTAGAAACACATCCAAAAGAAAAATTCTTTACAATATTTATTATATAAAATTAAGAGAAATGCGTTTATGTGTTTGGTACTAACAGATGATTCTCCTCCGCCTAGCGGCTAAACTCCTACTCTTACGAACCTTGAAAGACACTTTAGTTCAAGTCTTCTTTACACATTAAGACTTCTTTGATGGCCTTCCAGAATATAGTTCAAGTCATCCTGAAAATGTTCAATAACCAATGTGAAGATGAAATCCTTAATATTTCGCTATCATTTCATATTTAGTTACTAAGAAACACTAATATTTTGGTTTGTGAACCCATCCTAAACATGTTACATATTATCCTATTAAAATCATTACACATAAAAACTTCTTTGATAACCTTCTTGAAAATAGTTCAAGTCATCTTGAAAATGGTACAATCATCCTGAAAATGGATCAATCATTCTGAAAATGTTCAATAACCAATGTAGATATCAAATACTTAATTTTGGCTAATCTCATTTCATATTTAGTTACTGAGAAACACTCATATTGTTTTTTTGGAAATCCATCTTAAACATGTCACAAGTTATCCAATTACAATCTAACACATTAAGACTTTTTTGATAGCCTTCTTGAAAATGGTTAAAGTCATCCTGAAAATGTTCAATAACCAATGTGGGAGATGAAATCCTAATTTTTTGACTAATCTCATTTCATATTTAGTCACTGAGAAACATTCATATTTTGTTCTGGAAACCCATCCTAAACTGTCACATGTTATCATATTATGGTCATAACATATTAAGACTTCTTTGATAGCCTTCCTGAAAATAGTTCAAGTCATCCTGAAATGTTCAATAACCAATGTGGAGATCATCAAATCCTTAATTTTTGACTAATCTCATTTTATATTTACTCACTGAGAAACACTCATATTTCTGGGAAACCCATCTGAAACATGTCACATGTTATCCTATTACAGTCATAACACATTAAGACTTCTTTGATTGCCTTCCTGAAAATAGTTCAAGTCATCATGAATTGTTCAATAACCAATGTGGAGATCAACTCCTTAATTTTTGGCTAATCTAATTTCATATTTAGTTACTGAGAAAGACTCATATTTTGTTCTGGAAACTCATCCTAAACATGTCACATCTTATCTGATTACAATCAAAACACATTAAAACTTCTTTGATAGCCTTCCTGAAAATTGTTCAAGTCATCCTGAAAATGTTCAATAACCAATGTGAGGATTAAATCTTTAATTTTGGCTAATCTCATTTCATATTTAATTATTGAAAAAGACTCATATTTTGTTCTGGAAACTCATACTAAACATGTCACAAGTTATCCTATTACAATCATAATACATTAAGACTTCTTTGATAACCTTCCTGAAAATGGTTCAAGTCATCCTGAATATGTTTAATAACCAACATAAACTAAGTAAACGTCTTCATCATTTCTTACAATATTTTTATGCACTTTTAATTACATGTCCAAGTCAACATTCATAGAAAAAAATTCAAAAACATAGTAATTAGCTAAACATAAATTGTTTCGAACATCTTCATCTTTCTCTTTTCTTAAAGTTTTTATCCACAAACTGGTTGAAGATCTCACACGATAGGCTGCTCCAGCACATATTCACCATTAATATTGGACATGTCTTTCACTTCCAATGAATGACATTCGAGCACTATAAGACTTGTGCCTCTAAATCTAGTGGAGGCGCATTAATGAGCTCCAATGCTCTTCTAAAGAGTCCCTGAGATGAAATAAATATGGTGTAAGATGAGGAAAGTATAAAGTTTTGGACTCTAAAGAAACTTGTTTATGACCTCTTAAATCATAATAGAACTCGAGCGTTCTTTCTTTGCTTTATTCCGGTACATCAGAGCCACTTTAAATCACGCCAACCATGGGATGATTGTGTCCTCTTAAATCATAATAGAACTCGAGCGTTCTTTCTTTGCTTTATTCCGGTACATCAGAGCCACTTTAAATCACGCCAACCATGGGATGATTGTGTCCTGATCCGATCCGAATAATCCGTTAGGCTAGTGATTTAATCAAAATGAATAAATGGACCGCCAGTATCGTAATGTTCATCAGCACTTGTCGATGCACTTGTCGATGTTTCATCCGCGTCATCAAAGTTTCTAATAAAGAGCAAAACAAAAAAGGTATAATGATATAATCTGAAACTGTACAATTTAAATTAGCAAGATACCATATCTACAAACTCAAAGCCTACCCAATGTGTGACTCAAGCTGGAAAAGAACAACTATGGCTGCTAATGAGTCTGCCTTCAAATTCATGCTACAAGAACACATAGACTCTTGTTGTATGTCACTCTTTGTATTGCCTTTTGATACATCTCCTTTGTCATTTCAAAGTTTTCAGTGGCATGCAAGAACCCAGATGTCAAAGAAAGAATAATGTTACCTTTGCAAATATCACGGTTCTCAAGACCCCAGAAACAAAGATTTGACTGCACACAAACAAACCAAAAACTTTCTAAGCTATACATAAAACTAAATAGAAAATGTGGAATAAAACCATACAGAAGAAAAATAAAGTTAAAGGGGATACACTCTACCGGATTCAACACTTCCTTTCACAAACTCAACAATGCCAAGAGATTGATAGAAGAATGACAATTCGCGACTCAGAAAAGAGAAAACCCTAAATTTTCAACCAAAATCTCTAATTTCAATTTAAAACATTTAAAACTTACATCTATCAATTCTGATTTTGACTGTCAAGAGTGAAATGGTGGAGGTTTCTCCGACATCTTAGATGACGGCAACTTAATGATATCTCTCTCTCAGATTCGTCATCGGCGAGTTTGTTTTTTATTCGTTTGTTTTATTTTTTAGTTTCATTAATAAGTGAGGGTAGTTTAATCTTTTGATCTATTAATGAAAGGTTATTAATCTGATTTTCAATCTGAGGGGGCTGGTTTTGAGAAAAAAAAAAACTTAAATATGTATATTTTGGAGAATTCCTATAATTCGGCCGGGTTATTTTTATTTCGTTTAACGGTGACTTGAATCAACGAGTCAATTCAGGAAAGACACCACCTTTACCGAAAGAAAGTGAAAACGTTGAAAACTTAAAAAGAGATTTCCACTAGAATTTGAATTTCGAAAACGTAAACGAGATTTCCACTAGAATTTGAATTTCGTTCTGAAACAAAAGAAAACAATAAAAAAGAAAGTCGTTGTAATTATAAGTGATTCGGTAGTAGGTGGACACTTTAAACATTTAAAGCTAAAACACTACTTATAAAAATACCGAAAAATAAGAATCTTGTGACAAGTGTTGTCACCCACAAGTCAAGCCGTAAGGCAAGCACGTAAACTTTATAGTTTTTGATTTTGTCTTAATCAATTTTGAACTTAATAGTAGGGATTTTACGAATCATGAATGATAAAAAATAATCCCACTAAATAAAACTTCTGAATCAGAGTCACATAAAAAGAGGAAATAAAAGACAAAACTACAAAGAAACACTAATACATGAGGTTTTTTCCTACTATACATAAACACCAAAGTCGTTATCATCAAACACAAGCAACGTTTGAGATGAATCAATAGTTGGGAGAAAAACAACGCATTTGTAACTTATAAGAGATAAAAATAGCGATCCTTTGAATAAATCAGGGCTTGGGAGGGTTGTTCGAATTATCAGATTTTCTCTTGAGCACAATGACCCAAGTTACAGCTTCCAAGAGCAAAGTAATGCCTCCCAAAGTCGCAATAACAGCGATATAAGCGGTCTTGTAAGTATGCTCTGGGTTCAAGATGCTAAGACCTTTGAAAACATTGATGATTCCAAGGATAAGGATAGAGTATCCAACACCATGGTGGTAAATATTCCAAAAGAATCTCAACTTGTGGTCCTTCCGTGGCCGCAACAGCATCGCAAACATCTTTAAACACACACGCAAACATAGTTGAACAACAGAACAAACACATCTTTTTCAATTGGCCCAGGCGCAGTGTTTCCACACAATTGAATATAATAAGGATTAGCATTGGTTTACCTGAAGCGTGGCTATAGCGAAGAGAGCAATGCCGATGTTGCGATGACTGTTGAATGTAATTCCTTTAGACTCGGAGCCGAGCTTGAGTCCGGTGGCCCATCCGGCAACACCGATGACATAAGCAGAGAACTGACATGACACGTGGAGGTAAAACCAAGCAGGATCTGCGGATTCAAATATTCTCATGTATCTTGCTATCATTGCTCCGATCGGAAACAAAATCCCCCAACTCACCGCATTCAATATCCCATGGATCTGTCAGATCCATATTCAAATTGTTAATTCTTGCAAGAGAAAATGGTTTCAAAAGTAGAATCAAACTCACGTTTCTCTTATGAATTCTTGAGTTTACAGCACCGCCACCACCAGAGGCAGATACCCCTGTAGTGGCACCGCTCAAATCGAGCGATCCAACAGCCTTAATATTCGGAGGGTTGAAATCGTGTGGCTGGATCCTCCCGTTAGGTGACACTCCAGGTCCAACCTGCCAAACCTGATTAACCTTCCCATTCGCAGCTAGATCCGCAGGAACCTTCACCTTCGCGAAGATTCTTAAAGTTCCGGCCGCCTCCTCCTCCGCCTTTACGTCCCATACATCGAACGATAGCTTCCCCGGGACAAGGGAGCTGTATGAGATGATGTTAAGCGTCGTCACGGAGGCAACACCGGTTTTTGAGTCTTTTGAGGCGACGAGCGCTTGAGATCCAGCCATGCCGGTGGCTTTAGGGTTAATCGCCCACGCGATCCAACCGCCGGGTTTGGACGGCGGAGCAGAGAAAGCAACGGCGAGAGTTGTGTTGGCAGCGTCATAGGAGTAATGAAGGAAGGCTTTGAGGTTAGGGAGGGCGAGACAGTGAGGGTATGATTTGTCGCCGGAAAATGTCTGTGACGAACATGACTGCGAGACAGCCGGTGAGATTAGCAGAGCCGAGAATATGAAGGAAAGAGAGACTCGAAGATAAGACACCATGATGATGCGTGTGTGTTGTAGTAACCGTCAAGTATTGGTCAGGAATAAATAGAGAGATTGATGAGTGATAATTATAGCCTGCATCTAACTCTACGGATACACACGTGGTTTCAACTTTCAGCTAATAAAAGATAATTGTTTGTTTATATATTCACTTAATTTTGATTTTGTACAGAACTTTTTGTGTTGTCTGATTCTAGAAGGGCATGGAACCGAACATTATCAGATTAAGTAGTTGACAGTTATGTTTCACCTAAGAGCAAGGATCTTAAAGGAGTGTTTTTTTCGCCACCAAATATGACGATTTTAAGATTTTTAGACGATGTCATTTTTTTAACGATTTTTAGATGTTTGTATATCTTCCAAGTTCCTATCATAATAAAATAAAATCAATCTATACAATACGTAGAATAAATAGTAAAAAATAGGACATTTTAAAAGAAAATAACTTTGATGATAAAAACCTTTTGTTATTGGGGTTGATTGATTGTAAGCGTTTAGCTCTAAATGTTCTATATATCCGAATTTAATCTATAGTACCTTAACCAAACAAAATTTCATTTTAGATAGTTATATTTTAAAATGAGTTTTTTATTGAAAAAATAATAATTTTTTTTTGCAAATTTTGTTTTGTAATCTTTTTTTGCGATTTTAATCTATTTTATTTTGTTGATAAAAAAGAGTTTTATTTTATTTGAACAAATAATGTTTTGTAAATTTTGTTCAATTGGTTATATCCTCTCACCTATTCAAAAATGTGCTCATATACTCTTCTTTTAATTTGTTTTTTTTCTCTTCTTTTAATTTTATTTATTTTTATTTTGTAAATTTGAAATTGGTGTAAAAACCTGATGAAACATCTAATTAATTACGGATTCTGTCATTCCTAATTTAAAATTATCTTGATCCGCGAAACCGTGCGGATGTTTGTTTTTATTTAATATTTTCATAAACATTTTTTTTTGTTTTAAAATGGTATATATTATAATAATCACATATTTTGAAATGTGTAAATGACTTTTTCAAACCCAATAATGTTATTTTTTACTTGTTCTTAACCAAATTAATTGTTTCAAACAATGAAATGTATCTATGTCTTCTTTTATATATTTTGTCTGTTGGATTTGTGTTTAATTTCTTGTTTTTAATTAAATTACATGTTGTCATCAAGAATTCAAAGCTTGAAACTACATCACTCACATGTAGGAAGAGGGGTTTTCACATGGCTCCCCATCGCCCCAGGATTAGTCGGATTCACTGGATCCCACTGACCAATTGACTGTAGCTAATGCGCTCGGCGTGGTTAGTCGTGGTCCGGGCCGGATTTACCTGAGTTATCAAAAAAAAAAAAAAAAAGAATTCAAAGCTTTCCTCTTTAGTTCAGTGGCAGAAACCACCAGTTGGTATGGTGAAGTGTAACATAGCTTAACCTTTGGTGGACTCGCTTCAGAACCATGGCTGTGCTTGGATTGTGAGAAATGTTCCATAGCAGAAGATCCTTTGCGCCGACTAACTCAATGTTGGAGGCAGGTTTGTGGACGATCAAATGGGTCCTAGAAGCTCTTCATGATCTCTGGATTAGGAGAGTGATCCTGGAAATTTCTTCTCAAGTTATTTGGGAAGCCCTTTCTACACCATGGCTCTATCCCAACTTATCTTTAGAGATTTCTAAACTCCTCCGGTTAATGCATAATTTTGACCACTGCCATCACTATTGGTTCCTACATTGGTCAATGTCACTGCAGAGGATATTGCTGTTAGTGTCACTAAAGATCGCCTTTACCAATCTTATATTGCTCGTGGAGGACCTTGTTGGTTAGCACATACAATCATGTTCCAATCTGTGGGTACTGTTTCGGGTAAAGGGATCTACTCCCTGAAGACACGCTAAAATCCTGAGCATCAAAACCTTCTATCTCTACCTCCTTTTGGAGGATTCTTTCTAGTCAAGCATCTATTGATGGTTGTTGTTTTATTTTCAGTAAAACTCTACATTAGTTGTTTCTTTTTGCCTTTTGGCCTAAACTCTTGAATGAATGATTTATTGACAAAAAACAAATCACTAGACTATGTGAATATTATGGAATATAGATAATATTGCTGGGATTATTCGTAAATTGCAAACAAATGGTGATTTTGGATATGTTTGTTAAGTGTTTTAAAGATAAACATTCATGTAACTAATAAATCCATAGAAGTATTTGGTTATAAACCATGTTGTTGATTATCTTTTGATATATATATATATAATATAATATGTACTTGGTTCTAAAATCTAAATTATAATTTATGATTTATAAAAGCATTTCGAAAGATGAATAGTATCACATTTCAAGTACCGGTTAGCTATGATTTTGTTAAGTTTTTTTTACTGTATAAAGCCAATCGGCTTAATAGTCAAGATAATAATATACTAGATATGATATATGTTACATGGAACTGGAAGCTTACTATTTCGTTTTGGAATCACACTTCCATTTCAAAAAAAAAACACACTATTGTAATAAATATAAAATATTAAATCATGTTTTTTATATAAAATTTAAAATTTAATAGTATTGAAATAGAGAGAATAGAAATATACATATATTAAAACTATTATAAATTAGCTTTATGCTTTGAGTGTTTTTTATTAGAGATATAACATTTATATTCAAATAAATTGTGTCAATTATTTATAAAATATTAATTGGATAATATAATAATCTTTTATAATTATTTTATTTTTATTTTCACAATTTTTAATATGAAATCATTTGAAATTATTGTAAATTAATAAATTCTTTATTTAAATTTTGAATCATATAGTTTTAGTCATAAATTTTACAAATATATATATATATATATATATATATATATACGTTTCCAATACGAACTGAACGTCCGATAAAGCTTTTTTTATAACCTAGGAAATGATGATCACTTGATGTCCAGTTAAGTCTGATGTGTGATGTTTTCTATTAACTGCCTAACCAAACATGTTGAATAGTCAAGCTAATCATATATTAGAGATGATCGTGAAAACTGGTTAAACCCAATGCTTTTTGTTTATCAAATGTATAAAGCAAGCCAGTAGTCAAGAGTGAATCCTATTAAGAAAAAGTTAGTTTCATATATGTATATATATTTGTGAAAATAGATATACAAAGGTGGGTTGTGTATGTGATTTAAATGATTCCAAAAATATGTTTGTTAACGGAACCGATATTATAGGAGTAAGTAGTTATTATAGTAACTAATATATGAGGTGATATAGTAAGTTAGAAAATATTAATAAGAAACAAATAAACTATGATTTTTTAGGAAAGATCCATTTAAAAAAATCACACATAAAAAAGATTGTGACTTCTATTTTAGTAGAATAGATTTCTTCTTCTTCTTTTTTTTTTCTTCAGCTGTTACTTCTTTGTTTTGTTTTTTTCGATTTTGTATTTGAGATTCATCGCAGTTTAAGGTCATTTATCTTATTTGATTTCTTCTTTTTGATATTATTTTTCATTCGTTGATTTAATTTTTTCTCTCATTTGATTTTCCTTTCATTGCATCTATATATCTACAATTACAAAATATATAAAAACCATATAAGTAGAACTAGAATCCATAAAAAATATTTTTACCAAATTGTACTACCGTTCTAGCTAGTACAACCTTATATAATTATACAATTTGAGATAACTAGTGTTTTAGGTAACCAAGTTGTATCAACCTAGTTATACCTAGTTGTATAACCATAACTCTACTTATCTCAAGTTGTTTTTTGATAATTAAATTTTAAATAAGAGATTCAAAATTAAAAAGATACAAAGGCAAGATTGTATGTATCTATTGCGAAGCATCCTAAGCATAACGGCACACTCACACCATCTTTGCCGAGAGATAGATTCTTGTTAAGATTATATGAATACTTATATTATTGAAGAGAATATTATTGTTCTCAAACAACGATGATACGAACACAATAATTAATAAGAACTTGACTCTTCTTATTGCTTAAGAAACTTGCACAAAACTTAAGCTCTCAAACTCACACTAACAACTCACACCTTGCCCTTAATCTCGACATAGGTTTATATAGTATCACACATGTCCTAATACTAATGATTATCTCTTATATTTAGATAACTCCTAAATACAACTTGAACCTTATCTCTAAAGGTCTTGATCCCATTAGTATTAGGTTTGCTTCTTTCTCAAGCCAACTTCAAGCTTACTCCAACAGTCTCCCCTTTAAGCTTGGAGTTGTTGTTTCCCACATCATGCACGCCTATCAGTTCTCGCATCTCTCTGTATTTGATTCTTCCAAGAGTTTTGGTTAGTATATCCGCCTTCTTCTTGCTTCCAGGTACGTGTTCAACCTCCATTAACCCTTTCTCCACACACTCTCTTATAAAATGAAATCTCGTATGAATGTGCTTGCTCCGTCCCTGAAACACCGGGTTTCTTGTAAGAGCTATTGCTGATCTATTGTCAATACGTATGATGGTCTTCTCACGTGATGTTCCAACTATCTCTTGAAGCAGGTCTTGAAGCCAAATGGCTTGTCGTGCTGCCTTAGTACCTGCCATAAATTCAGCTTCGCAGGAAGACAATGCAACAGTATCTTGTTTCATAGAGCACCATGTAATGGGATTGTTTCCTAGATAGAAAATGTGCCCCGTCGTGCTTCTACCGTCATCTGGATCCACATTATGACTAGAGTCACTATAACCCACCAATCTCATTGCATTTGTTCCTGATCTCTCGAAAGTAATACCAAACGATGTAGTTCCTTTCAGATACCTTAGACATTGCTTGATTGCAGTACCATGTGATGTTCTCGGATTTGCCATATATCTGCTCAAAACACCTACACAATACGATAGATCAGGTCTCGTATGTAAGAGGTATCGAAAACAACCAATGATTTTCCTGTATCCCGTTGCATCTATCTCTTCTTCCTTTTCTGACTTTGCCAGTTGAAGACCTGCCTCCATGGGAATATGCACAGGATTACACTCTTTCATGCCTGCTTCTTCTAAAATCTTCAACGCATAGCGACTCTGGTTCATTGTTATTCCTTCTCTGTTTTGCGTTACCTCAATCCCAAGATAATATGATAATCTCCCAAGGTCACTCATCTCAAACTTACTTGCCATCTCCCCTTTAAACTCAGCAATCGCCTTCAGACACGTTCCAGTCACGAAGAGATCGTCAACATACACCGCCACGACCACCAATTTTCCTCCTGTTGCTTTTCTATAAACGGACGGTTCTTTGAGACATCTTGCGAACCCGAAACCAACCAAAATCTTGTTTAGTTTATCATTCCAAGCACGGGGTGCTTGCTTCAAGCTGTACAAGGCCTTCTTGAGTCTATAAACCTTGTGCTCACTACCTTTTATTTCGAAACCTTCTGGTTGCATGACATAGACTGTCTCCTTTAAGTCTCCGTGCAGGAAAGCAGTTTTTACATCAAGATGATGTATTTCCCAACCACTGGTAGCAGCTAGATTGATCAATAATCTTATGGTTTCGATCCTAGCCACAGGAGCGAAAACTTCTTCGTAATCTATCCCATATCTCTGGACATAACCTTTTGCAACAAGCCTCGACTTGTACTTATTTATGCTTCCGTCAGAGTTTCTTTTAATCTTAAAAACCCACTTCAAACCTATCGCTTTTGCTCCTGGAGGAAGATCCACAAGTTCCCATGAATCAAGCTTTGTAATGGAGTCGATCTCTGCTTCACACGCCCGTAACCATTCCTTATGTCTTTTAGCTTCCTCAAAGTTTGCAGGTTCACTATTAAGGCACATAACTAATCGCTCACCCTCTTCTTCGCAGAGAAACAACATATAGTCTTCTAGATACTTAGGCTTGGTAGTCACTCTTGTTGATCTTCTTGGACCTTCTTGACTTTGATCATCGGTTTTAGTGAGGTCCTCTTCACTTTCAGCATTATCTTCAGCCTGGGTTGTAGCTTCTTCATCTGTAGCACTTTGCTCTGTTTTGATTACGTCTGACTCTATCTCTTGTATGCCATGATTACCGAAAGCTCCAATAGTGATCTTGAAATTTCCAGATTCACTATGATCGGTCGTGTTTGAGCTCCAGTTCCAGCCCTTTGTTTCGTCAAACACTACATCTCTGCTTACGACCACCTTCTGCGTTTTTGGATCCATCATTCGGTATGCCTTGGAGCCCGGTTCTGTTCCAAGATGGACGAGCATACGTGACCTGTCATCTAATTTCTTCAGCAATCTTCCTTCCATCTTTGCGTACCCTATGCAGCCAAATATCTTCAAGTGACTAACATTGGGCTGATATTCTCGAAGAGCCTCATAAGGAGTCCGATCTCGTATCACTCTTGTTGCAACTCGATTCAAGAGGTAGGTGGAATGCCTTACTGCTTCACCCCACAAATAGTTAGGCACCAACATGTGCTTCATTATACTCCGTGTCATCTCCATTAGTGTGCGATTTCGTCGCTCAACAACTCCGTTCTGCTGAGGGCTATAAGGAGCTGTTAGATGTCTTTTAATTCCTTCTTCATTGCAGTATGCATTGAACTCATGTGAGGTAAATTCACCTCCTCTATCTGTCCTGAAGGTTTGAATCCGCCTCTTCGTCTCATGCTCCACCATCGTCTTGAAGTTTTTAAATCTGCTATACACATCACTTTTCTCCTTTAGCAACGCAGTCCACATATATCTAGAGAAGTCGTCGATAAGAACAAGTATATATCGGTTTCCTCCACTCGTACTAGGCGTAATTGGACCACACAAGTCCCCATGTACAAGTTTAAGTGCAATGGAAGCTCTGTAATTTGTTGCTTTAGGAAATGCATGTCTTGCTTGTTTTCCAAGTAGACACGACCCACACACATTTGCTTCAACCTCAATGTTTGGTATACCAGTGACTAGTTCTCGCTTGATCATGGACCTCATAGTTTCTTGATTTATGTGTCCAAGCCTTGCATGCCATCTACTTGCATCACTCGTCTTGGTGGAGAGATAGCACAGCATCTCCTTTAATCCCATCCGTACTTTATACAATCTGTTCTTTGATCTTGTTGCTCTAACAATCAGCTTCCCATCGCGATCATGCGTTGTAAGGTCTTCTCCTCTCATTCTTATATCACACCCGGACTCTGTTGCCTGACCGAGACTGATAATGTTGCTTTTCAGGTCTGGAATGAAATAGACATCTGTGATCTTTCTCGCTTCACCATTCCTGTCTGTAAAATCAATCGTACCTTTTCCTTTGATATCAAGGCGGGAATCATCGCCAAAACGCACTTTTCCCGTGATGGAGTCGTCAATGCACGAAAAATAACGTTTATCTCCACTCATGTGGCTGCTCGCCCCGTTGTCGAGATACCAAATATTATCCTCGCTGTTATTTACTTCATAGTTGCTTGGCACAACTTTTCCCTCATTCAGGTAAACGACCTCATGCATCATGAGTTCGTCCGCTTCTTGTGTCTCATTTTGCTCGTTCTCTTGCACTTCTTGAAGTTTCAACAGTCTGTCCGGAAACTGCATAACATAGTGACCAACCTTATCACACCGAAAGCATGTAATTCTTGAAGCATCTCATGGAGCATTGTACGCTCATCCATTGTACCTTCCACGGCCTCGTCCCCTGTAATAGGAACGTCCTCCTCTGCCTCTGCCTCTGTATTCACTATTATAATCTCGATTTTGTTGCGTTTCACTGTGTTGCGTTTGCGTCTCATTATTTGCGTACAGTAGCTTGCTTTGGTCATCTTGTTTTTCTTCCTTGTCAGTTACTCTCTCTTCATACGCCTTCAAGCGACCAACAATGTCCTCAAAACTTGTAGACTTTAGATCTAAAACTTGTTCAAGGGCAGCCACTATATGTATGTATGTTTTCCGTGGTAAGCTCTTGAGAAACTTCTTAACAAGTTTAGATTCTTCTATCTCATCTCCTAGAGATGCTGATTTTGATGATATCTCTGCAAGCTTTCCCGCAAAATCATCTATTGTCTCTGTTTCCTTCATCTCTAGACGATCAAAGTCAGCCATCAATGTTTGCAGTCTTGCTTCCTTAACTCTTTCTGCTCCAACATGGCGAGTTTTTATCGCCTCCCAGACTTTCTTAGCAGTATCAAGCTCCCCAACTTGAAGTTTGAGAGCCTCCGGTATAGCCTGAAACAATAGTGCCAACGCCATATTGTTTTTCTTATTATCAAACTCTTCAGTTTCTATGATCTCCCAAACCTCATGCACCTTGAGCAGAATCTTCATCCTCATGGCCCATACTATATAGTTTGTTGCAGTAAGAATAGGACACTTGATTGAGGACCCTCCTTCCTTAGGTTTAGAACTCGACACGACTAGATCTCCCATGACCTAGGCTCTGATACCAATTATTGTTCTCAAACAAAGATGATATGAACACAATAATTAATAAGAACATGGCTCTTCTTATTGCTTAAGAAACTTGCACAAAACTTAAGCTCTCAAACTCACACTAACAACTCACACCTTGCCCTTAATCTCGACATAGGTTTATATAGCATCACACATGTCCTAATACTAATGATTATCTCTTATATTTAGATAACTCCTAAATACAACTTGAACCTTATCTCTAAAGGTCTTGATCCCATTAGTATTAGGTTTGCTTCTTTCTCAAGCCAACTTCAAGCTTACTCCAACAAATATTAGATTAATTTTAGAGGATGAGCATATGAATCTTTGACCCTCGAAATTTACAGAAAAATCATGCACATTATCTTTTTAAAAGAATTTTTACCTTTAGTTTCGAAAAATCTGATGTTTTTACGTTCTTTGGCAATTGTCTAAAATGATTTCTTTCTCCCTTGATCTTTTCGCTCATGAGTTCAGGCCGGACTCTAAGTATTATTAGACTCTGATCAAACTATATAAATACACCCTGATTTTGTTGTAGTTTTATATTTTATTTTAAGATTATTTACAATGTATTAAAAATGAATTTGCCAAAAATGACTCAAAACTTGATTTTGAATATAAAAATATACCCAAATTTAATCAAATACAAAAATTACTCAAAAGCCTAGTGAAATTACAATAGCCCCCTTATAAACAAACAAAAAACATGTATTCAGTTTTATCATTATTCTCGTTCAATAGATCTTAAAAATAATTTAAAAATTATATAAAAAATATTTTGATGGTAAAAAATTGAAATCATGTAATAATAATCATTTCCCAATGATGTAAATTTAGTTTATCTAAAATTGAATTATTTTCAACATAGATGAGTGAACGTAGATTGGTTCATGAGTCATTGATTTAGGGTTTGGTAACATATGTTATAGTATTGTTGGTATCTTTAAGGTTAGATTCTGAAAACTTACCTTCATTTTTATTTTGTTTTCAAGTTGACCTATATATGTTTAGTATCTATCTAATAACTTGATTTAAACACTTTATAAGTTCTTTTAAGTTTAAGAAAGTGTTTTTTTCTAGTTATTTGATTTCAGGGTCTGGAAGGCTCACATATGAATTAAAAATGATTTTTTTACTCTATAAGACACTTTTCGTCTTATGTATTATACCTTTAGACACTTCCCACTGGCTAGACACATTATGCCTGTCGAATGTCTTTCGTACCCCCAATTTTGACCAGACCATACTAACCTAACCAGAGACAACTAATCATGATTACATTCTCTCCTCTCTCCTCTCTCCTCTCATCCCTCGTGACTTTCTTTTTGTCAAAATCTCTCATTACTTCTTTTTTTTTGAAAAAAATCTCTCGTTACTTCTTATCTAATTAATCAGGTTTTTTAGTTAATATTTTAAATTTTAAAAATTAAATTGAGAAAACCCACTTTCCCAGTTGTGTTCCCAAATCACTAACCCTAATCCAATTCTCTGTTTTTTTTTGAGTTTTCAGAAAACAGATTGTATTTTCTCTCCCACTCCACTTTTTGAAAGTCAGATCTACTTTCCCAAATTTACTCTTTCCTTTACTAATCCTAATTCTTTCTTAACTGCAGATCGACTTCGGAGGTTTATATTTTGAATTTCTTAACCTTTTTTGACTTTCAAGAATTGTCGAAATCTCTAACTTTTTTATGTTTTTCTTGCTTTAACTGTTTATGTTGTAATTTTCCAATTGAATCAAATCTTTGAGATTCTGTGGATGGAAGAGATAACGAGAAAATCCGAGAGCTCTGGTCTGGATGGACTATACGACGGCAAGCATTCCGAGTTCCGTTGTGGAGATGATGACAAGTCGACCAGCTGATCCGAGCTCCGGTGTGGACATATTTTTTTATTTTTTCTCTTCGTGTATTTTTTTGTACATGAACACATTTTTCTATCCACATTTTTCATGTCCACACATTTTATATAATATTTTTAAAATATATAAAATATATATGAAAGTGGATCTTAAAATGTAGAGAAAAAGAAATTACAATCTATTGTGAAATTATATTTATTTTATATATATATATATATTAAATTTTAAGGAAAAACAAATAAATACAATAGATAGGATGAATAATAATAAAAACTTAAAATAAAAAGAAACTTATCGCTACAAAGACATCTGACTTTCATACAAACACATAAAAAGCAAATAAAAACATGAACACATTTTTTTATCCACATTTTTCATGTCCACACATTTTATATAATCTTTTTAAAATATATAAAATATATATATGAAAGTGGATCTTAAAATGTAGAGAAAAAGAAATTACAATCTATTGTAAAATCATATTTGTTTTATATATATTAAGTAAAAACAAATAAAAATATTTGATAGAATGAATAATAATAAAAACTTAAAATAAAAAAAGAAACTAACCGCTACAAAGACATCTGATTTTCCTACAAAGACATAAAAAGAAAATAAAAACATGAACTCTGTACAAGTCAATTTTTTCTCCGTTCATATTTTCTGTATCCATGTCCATCCATTTAGCATAATGATTGAAAAATCATTAAAAGTTTTGTTAGGCAGAATTATAACCTACAATCTCTTTAAACAAGATTCAATCAGAAAAATGTTTTTTTTCTAAGCTTCCTCG
This sequence comes from Brassica juncea, assembly GCA_018703725.1. Taxonomy (NCBI): domain Eukaryota; kingdom Viridiplantae; phylum Streptophyta; class Magnoliopsida; order Brassicales; family Brassicaceae; genus Brassica; species Brassica juncea. The sequence continues at coordinate 17,302,404 of CM031941.1, read as the reverse complement.
ACTACAAATAGAAAACAATTTTTGTGTTAGAGATTTTTATGAAAAATGTGGATAGAAAAATATTTTAATTTTTTTTTTAAGAAAGTCAGATGTCTTTGTAGTGGTTAATTGTTTTTTATTATTATTCATCTTATCAAATGTTTCTATTTGCTTTTTCTTAAAATTTAATATATATAAAACAAATATAATTTCACAATAAATTGTTATTTCTTTTTCTCTACATTTTAAGATCCACTTTCATATATATATTTTAAAAAGATTATATAAAATGTGTGGACATAGAAAATGTGGATAGAAAAATTGTGTTCATGTACAAAAATACATGAATAGAAAAAATAAAAAAAGATGTCCACACTGGATCTCGGATATGCTGGTCGACCTGTCGTCCTCTCAACAACGGAACTCGGACCTGCTTGCCATCGCGTCGTTCCCTCAAGACAAGAGCTCTGGGATTTGCTCGTTATCTCTTCCCTCCAAACATATTTTATTATCTAAACAAATTTGTTATATATTTTTCAAATTGAAATTAAACAAAGACACATATAGTCCACGGTTTGTCCATATTTCTAAACTTTTTCTTGTTAGCACTTTTCTTGTCCACGATTTTTGTGTCCACAAGTTTGATTTAGAAATTATATAAAATATATCAAAATGGATGTTAAAATGTAAAGAAAAAGAAAATCTAATTTACTGTACCAAAAAAGTGCTAAATGTTTGTTGTAAAACAAAAAATCAGCGAACAAATACATTGATGAGAAAGTGATTTAATAATACCGAAAAAGAAAATATGGCCCTTCGTTATCTCTGTGTGCTCATTTTCTTTTACAAAAACCACAGTACAACTAATTCAAACCATCCAATCTTCTTCTACTTTAAATCTGACGGTCACTAGAAAACTCAGCACCATCCTTAATAACTCCTCTAAAGAAACACGATTGGTCCCCACAAAAATGACAACATTTTATATTAATAAAAATTAACTATACTCCTAAAAGGCTTAACCAAGCCAGAGGGGTAGATGGGTACAAACACATAGTGGAGAAGAGGAGAAAGTGTCCCTCAAGTGGGAAGTGCCTTAACATGACAAAAAAGAGAAAAAGTGTCTCTTTAAGTAACTCACTCCTTAAAAAGAAGTTTTCTGTCACATCCCGCCTAAATTTTAGTAGAATTTATGTTTTCCGCCTAAAAAGTTTAGAAGAATTTAGGTTTCCTGCCTAAATCAAAGTCTTCCATAAGTTTTTCAGAAGTCTTCTAGAGGAAGTCTTCTCATGGATTAGATCTTAATAAACTTTATAAAAATATTCTCAAAGGGAAAAAATCGAAATCATGTATTAATAAACATTTCTAAAAGATGGAAACTTTAGTTTTACTGAAATTCAATTATTTTTAATATAGATGAGTAAATGTAGATTGAGTCATGATAGTCTTTTGTTACTGTATGGTAACATATATTGTAGTATTGTTAGTATTTTTAGGGTTAGATTTTGAAATCATATTTTAATATATATATATATATATATATATATTTTTTTTTTAATTTGCCCTATATATGTTTAGTGACTATCTAATAACTTGATTTAAACATTTTCATGTTCCTTTTAAGTTTAAGAAAATGTTTTTTTGCATAGTTATTTGATTTTAGGGTCTAGAAAACTAACAGAAGACTGATTGGGAAGTCTTCTGATATATCCCGCCTAAATTTTTGTATAGTTTAGGATTCCTGCCTAAATTTTAGAAAAATTTAGGTTTTTCGCCTAAATCGAAGTCTTCCAGAAGTCTTCCAAGGGAAGTCTTCTCATGTATTAGATCTTAAAAGTAATTTATAAAAAATTTAAAATATATTTTTGTAGGGAACAATCCAGATCATGTAAATATAAACATTTCTAAATGATGTAAATTTATTTTTACTAAAATTGAATTATTTTCAACATAGATGAGTGAATCTAGATTGAGTCATGATAGTCATTGGTTTTTAGGGTTTGGTAACATATGTTATAGTATTGTTGTTTTTTAGGGATTAGATTTTAAAATATTAACTTAAAAAACAATTAAATTTAACATATGTGTGTGTTTAGTTTTGTGTATATTAAACACTTTAAAAGTTGATTTTATATTTAATGAAGTGTTTTTTTTTTGCTATTTAGTTAGTTATTTGATTTTAGGGTCTAGAAGACTTCATGGGAATTAGAATTTGTGTCTCCATATATAAAGAAAGTTTACACATTCTCTTTCTTCCTCTAAAACTCTCCAACCTCTCTCTAATCTCTTTGAACATCAGAACACCAAACTTTATATCCATTTCTCTTTTTTTTTTTGATTTCTTCTCACTAATTTATCTTCTTTTTGCAGGTTTTTCATTACATGGTTCTCATCTTTCACTCATTCAAAGGTAGATCTATAAATTTTGGATATTTATTTTTGTGTGTTTTATAAGTTAGATTCTAAAAAGATATATGCTCAATGTGTAATAGTTTTGTTTATGGTCTGTTTTATGATTTGTATGTGTATTATTTTAGTTGTAAATGCTTTTGTAAACATGAATAGATGATAATCAAAAGAATTTGGTAAACATGTTCATGTGTTAGCCAAAAGTACTTGACATTATTGAATTGATTGTTACAACACACCAAGAAATTTTTTAAACCATTCTACCCACTCATAACAAAACATAACAACACAAAAACTTAGTCAAATTCACAAAAGAACAAACAATAGATAAGTCTCACTAGAAGAATTTTCGGAAGACTTCACTAAAAATCTTATGGGAAGTCTTCCTTTAACATTATCAATAACAGAAGACTTGAGATAATTCTTTAAAAATTAATGTGAGAACAAGTTAAGTCTCCATAAGTCTTCTCCGTAGACTTAACGCGAATTAAGTAGGAAACTAAAATTTAAGCTGAAAATTTTAAACGGGAAACTTAAATTTTAAGTGAAAGTTTAAAAATATATTTTATGATCTAAGAAAACACATTAAACCACATGACCTGATAATCTTGAAGTTACTTGACACTTTTGAAAAAAAAATACATTTCTTGATGTTACTTAGAACTCTTGAAAATACAAATTTTACAAAACAAATATATAAGACTTCTTAAGAAAACTTCTCTGATTAGCTAGAAATAGTAATAAACATTGAATGTTTGTAACCTCATAATTATCACAAATTAAGTTATCAATTCCACTCACGAGTCATAATATTGTCTCCCCAAACATGAATTAACCAGAAAATATTAAAAATTCATTTTAAGTTTGGATAAAATTGAAGTTTAATAAAGATTGACGCAGAAGACTTCCTAAGAAGTCTTCTCGGAGAATCGGAGAAGACTTCCTAAGAAGTCTTCTCGGTGAAGACTTCCTAAGAAGTCTTTCATTTAGGTCATTTTTGCAATTGCCAATTTACGAAGGAAGACTTCTTAAGAAGTCTACTCTACAGAAGACATCTTGAGAAGTCTTCCTTTGTAAATATTGACTTACTTTTGAATTTGAAATTTTTTTAAAAAATCCAGAGAAGACTTCTCAAGAAGTTTTCTCGGATAAACATGTTAGTTATGCAATTGACCAAAGTTTGTCAAAAATTTAACTTTTTAGAGAAGACTTCTCGGGAAGTCTTCTGAAAGTCTTCCCGAAGTCTACTTGGGATACTTTTGCAATTGACTATATTTGACTTTTCCAGAGAAGACTTCTACAGAAGTCTTCTCTCGTAACCAAAGATTTGACCAAAACCCGGAATAAATTTTGAGAAGACTTCTCCAGAAGATTTCTCCAGAAGTCTTCTCATTAATATTAAATGTTTTACTATTATTTTTCAAATGCAAAAGTAACCCACACAGACTTCTTGCAACAATGATAAGACTTCGGGAAGACTTTCAAAAGACTTCTATAAAAAGTCTTTGTTAACCCGAGAAATCTTCTATAAAAAGTCAAATTTGTGAATAACTCGAATTTCTAGGGTGAATAGGGAAAAATAAAGTTTCAAAAAAGCATAGATTATTTTTGTGTTTGACTTAAAATTTTAGGTCATAATTGAAAGACGCCCATAATTCTATAATAAAAAAAGTTGGACCATGTCACACTACAAAAAAATATGTGAATTGTATAATTTAAATTGTATCAGAAATTTAAACGATACAATATTCAATCATTTATTTGTAAATGATACAAAATATAGATAATACTAGGTGGACCGTCCACATGCATGTGCGGGCATTGATATTATAATTAAGTTGATGATTACATATCTAACAATCTATCATACGTATATCACATGTATGTGACCAACAAAAAAAGATTCGTTGTAATTACAACTCTTAGGTTCTAAGCAGACTATATACTTACTTTGGATTCGAAAGAATCTAAGAGTAAATGGTATTTCAGTATTATGAAACAAAAACATTGACTTAATAGTTTCCCAATACTTAATTAAAGTTTATACATATCACCGGTGTGATTTATCTTAGTCGGATTCATTTGCGAAGAAGAACCTGCGTATAAAGATATAATTATTCGCATACAATTTGATTTTCATATGCATGATTTTTATATAATAACATACCTTGCTCGTAGGTCAATGACTTCAGGCACGTCAGGATTCCACAGAATTTGGCTATATTCGTTGAACCCTGTAAGAATAACCGATTTTGGATGTAATTAAAATAATAAATATTTGTGTGGGTTAAAAATATTTATTATTTGAATAATACCAAGGAAAATACCATCCGGGAACTGATTAATATGTCAAAAACGTAATAGACATATTTTCGGTTCTCCATTTAGTCGAGCACGAACTCGTTCTCGTTCAAAATCAACTGCAACGACTCTAGAAGCTTCACATCGGAGGATACGTTCTCTATGAAAAATAAACACTGTTTTATTAAATAGCTTAAATACACATAGACAAATATCTAGTAACAATAAACATACCTATCATCTTCAATACAGAAACTCACGAATGCAAAATCGTTTATCATAGTTTTTTCATTAAGAAGAAATTGGAGTGGTGTAGAGTTAACTAATATTCCAATAACATCTAAAATAAATATAGTCATTAAACAAATAGATAGATTTTAAGTTTTAAATAAATTATAACTCCTTTACTTACCAACCGAAGTTTTGAAGTCAAGCCTCCTATGGATAATATCAGCGAACTTTGCAGGATAAAAATACAGGGAAGTTGATACAGAAGAAATTTTCTTCACAATGGTTGATACAGTGAATTTAAGCTTGAAGATATTAGCGGTTGTTCTGGTTCTACCAACATTTGTTTTTAACTTGAAATCCTTGACAGAATACCACATGTATTCCCAAAATTCATCAACAAAGAATATCACATAATCATGAGGAATTGTGGCTTGGATTTTGTTCCCCTGGAATGCACAAGGCAAAACCATAATAATAAAAAAACTTTGGACATCCTACCATATAATATAATCGAATAAAATAACTATCAACAAAATTCATTTGTACATGTAATCAAATTATTCAAGAGAAAATTACTAGAATGTTATAGAAAAGTTGGTTTATTACTAGAGTGTTATACTTCTTTTGAAAATTACTAGAGTGTTATAGTGTCCTTGTTAAATGACAATAAGGGTCTTTGGCTAGTTTTTTTTTTAATTATAATTTTTTTAAAACATTAAATCCACATCATTAACTAATTATCCACCTCACTAATTAAAAATTAATTAGATAAACTTACCTCACTAATTATCAAATCTTATTTTTTCATTAGGGTTCTTATATCCCTTTGCTCAACATCGAGCTCCGACCAACGCTCTGTCGTCTCCACCCACCCGCAATTGAACACGGTGGCGCCTCTTGCCCATTATCAAACCTCACCGCCGTGTCTCTGCTCATCAATCCGTCGTTCTCTGCTTCACACCGCAACAATCTCGCCATCGTCGTCAAGTCAGAGGAGTTTTCATCCATCGTAATCCATCGCTGAGTTCGTGACCAAACCGATGTGTTTAATTAGGTTTAGTATAATGTGTTTAAATAAGTTTTTTTGTTTAATGTGATCTGGTGTAGTTTTTTTTTAATTCTCGTTTAGACATACCTCAAACATACCCTTAAATCAGAAAAAATGTTCATATAACTTAGCCGTATCGTTTAGATAACTCAGTCGTATCGTTTATATAACTCGGTCATATCATTTATATAACTCAGCCATACCTCAAACATACCCTAAAATCAAAAACTGAATTTAAGTACTTAAAATGTTATATTGAAAATCATCTCATCAAATATCAAGTTAATATAAATCAACTGAATGTGTATAATTTCTTGAATTTTCAAGTTGAGACAATACTTGATCTTGAGATATATGTTCCCTTACAATCACTTATACAATTCTTACTTACAAGACTCTAACTTTAATTTTTTCTTAAATCTAAACCTCAAATCATAAACTATAGAATTATATAGTTATAGAAATTATAACTTGAGTTAGTATTAGACTTGGTGTGTATATTTTGGATAATTTATGGAATATAAAAGTTTTATATAAGTCTGACAAAATATTTTTGAAAAGCCTAAACCTCAAAATTATGATATAAGCTTTAAAATTAAACTTCAAGTAAATTCTAAACTTCAAACCAAATACTTAATTTAAAATCTTAACCCTAAATCTAAAAAATATAGATATATATCTAAAAATATAATTTATAATCATGTTTATATTTTAATCTCAAAAAAGCCAGAAAATTCATGTCAGAATTAATTCTACCAAATTAAAAAACAAAAGAAAAAAATATATTTTTAACCCAAGTTCTAATCCCTAAACATGCCCTAAATTCCAAAATCCGACACTTATAATAAATTTCAAAATGAACATTTGTTGAAATTTATAAATAAAACAAAAAGTATAGACTATATAATGTTGCCACATAAAACCACTCTAAGTTACTTTTCTTTTCAAATCTCAAATCTATACCCTATTCCTAATGCCCTAAACCCCAATCTTAAACCTACATGTAAAATAATAAATCTAATATTTTCAAACTTTATAATCTAGAGTTTTAAAACTTAAAATCCAAGTATAAAATCAATCATATACTCCATTTTGAATCTTAATCCTAAGCCTTAAACCAAATACCTTGTATTAATGTATATCATAATACATTAAAATCTTAAATTTTAAATAAATTATATTCCTACAAGAAAATATACTACTCCAGACTAATAACATTTCAAATTATAAATTTACAAACTAAAATTAAACCACCAGATAATTAAACAAAAAGTACAATCTAATATTTTAAATCAAACCCTAAACCCTATATATAGACCACATATCATAACCCAAATTACTATTATATTATTAATTTAATTAAAGATCGCTTATGAAAAATGAAATATAATTATTTTGTTGATTTCATATCATTATTTTATGTGTAAATGAATAACTTGATTTTTATATAAACAAATTTCGTCAAAAATATAAGTACAGTTACTAAAATAACTATTAAATAAAATAATCTATCTTAGCCATTGATTGACTTTAATCGAATGGCCACAAATAAAACATTTGGTTATCTTCATGCTTGTTTCTTATTGGTCAATTCCTTGAAGACAATGATCTCTCTTTTCTCAGACTCACAACAATAATTAAATAAAAAGATAATCTGGCTGTTTTTTTTTTTTGAGCCATTGATTGGTTTAGATCAAAGGCCCAGAACCGCCCTTCAGGCTATCCTCGTCCTTTTTTTCCTATTGGTTTGGTGTGGATCACCATCTACACCTTTGGATGGTATTGAATCCAATAACTCAGCCGTGTTGTTTATATAACTCAGCAGTGTTGTTTATATATATAATCCATCTCTAATATATTAGTCTCAAATAAGGGACCTCAAATAATCCCAAAATCCACATCACCAAGAGTAATCAAACCGTCTCAAATAGTTCCTTTTCACATAATTAAATAAGGGATCTCATTAAATAATTAAATAATTTTTATACATATCAGTTTTCGAAAAAAATAGAAATCAGAAAAACATCGTCGTCTCGAAGAAGGAACCTCAAGTCTTCTCCGATTTTCTGAAATCCTCATTGACATTGTGTTTACTTCGTCGAACTAACTGTCTTTGTTGATACTGTGTTGTCTTAAAGGAATATCGGCGTTCGTGTTTACTTCCCCGAAATCGTCTTCTCCAATCGTTTGTACGAAATTGTCTTCGCCGCATTCTTATCTACGAGTTCGTCTTTTCTGGTAAATTGTCGCGACGTTATATATTCAGTTTTTGTTGAGTTTGCTGCTCAGTTATATATTAAATTTCAGGGAACTTTATATATTTTGTTGCGACTGCGGGTGTGATAGGGCTTTGTTGTGTCTGAGTTAGGGTTATATTGCAACTGAGTTAGGATTTTGTTATGGCTGATTTATTGTAATATTGTGGCTGATTTATTGCTATGCTGTGACTAGGTTAATGTTATGTTACGGCTGAGATATTATTATGTTGTGGCTGTCTTATTGTTATGTTTTGACTGAGTTATCATTTGTCGCTGAGTTATTGTTTTGTTGTGTCTTTGTTATTGTTGGGTGATAATGATCAGATGGATGTTACAGAAGCTAGATCACAGAGTTACCCTCCAATACTTGACCCTGAAGGGTTCTCTAACCTAGAAGATAAAGCTATCAATCACAATTTCCGTTTAGGAGATTGGCTTAGTGTTAGAGAAACAATAGGACTTGATGTGTGGGGAGAACTGCTAAACTCTGGCCTTGGAGTAGTTGCTAGGTTATGTGAACGCAAAAGCGTGTGGTCTGGTAGGACATTACACTATCTACTATGTAGACAGCTCCGAGTACAAAAGAAGGAGATATGGAGTCTCGTGGTTGATGAGCCTATGAGGTTCAGCTTGCTCGAATTTGGTGAGATCACCGGGTTAAACACAAGTCCATTGCCTGTAGAGGCATTTGAACCAAATCAGTACAAAGAGTTTTGGGAGGAGTTGAAGGTGCCGCTTGGGGTGGGACCCAAGTTAGACGAACTCAAGGCAGCATTAGACTTGTGTGCGCTTTGGAGTTAACAAAAGCGTAAGTGGTTGGGGCTGCTATTTCTTCAAGCGATGGGACTCTATTGTTTGCATCACAATTCAAGGATACTCTTTAAAGGTGCAATAAGGGTATTCGACGATGAAGCTATGAGGTCGTATCCATGGGGTCGGTCTGCATACGGAATTCTCGCTGACTCTCTCAAAACGTTGTCTCCAGAAGGAGGGACATACACAATAAGCGGCATGGCTGTCGCGTTACAGATTTGGGCGTATGAATCCGTCCCCTGCTTCGATGAGTGTTTTGGGAGAGTGCTTCCAAATGAAGACGATCCGCTTTTGCGATGGGGTGGAAGCCGTACACGTAAAAGTTTTGATAAAGTGTTGGCTTAGGAAATCAACAAGCATACCGAGGTAAGGTTTAACCTCAGATACGAGTTATTCGGCGGCTGAGTGAATTTTAATTTTAACGATGACTGAGTATGATATATTATGTGGCTGAGATCTGTCATAACATGGTGTTGCAGGTCCGTTTGAGGAGAATGGTTTTGAAGGACTCACTTCAAGAGATGTTTCCTCAATGGCTGAATGAACATCAAGACCCACAGCGCGATCGTTTGATAACAGACATACATACTGGTACATTTTTCAAATCTGGAGTAGGACGATAGATCATTGTATAGATCCTTGATTCCATTGGACAGCTTTTGAGTCATTGGTGTGCCCTCCAACTTCTCTACTCTCCATGGACCTTTCCATTGAACCCACATAGCAAAGACACTTCCTTTCTTCAGGTCGTGCATGACGGTTCAGGATAGAGCAAGAGACAGCTTCTGGACACCAAGGATGAGCTCATCTTCCTCCTGAAGATGAGTAACAGCCATCTGGACCAATGAGCTTCTTCTTTGCTTCAAACAGCCATGGGAGTGAGCATGAGCTTTGCGGAAGCTTAGAGCTCGGGTTCTGATGAACCAGACTCTGATACCATGTGAGTTTTTAAAGAGACCTCTACTCTGTTCTTCACTGGATGTGTTTATGTGTAAAGCTCCAATGGAGCAAGATGAGAGCTTTTAATGGAGATTTAAGAACAGAGATTGATGAGAGTGTTTATGAGTGTATAAGAAAATAAGTAACAGAGATTAAGAGACTAGAAGTATGAGAGAATAAGAGATTAGAGAAGATTAGAGTTTCAGATCCAAGACCAAGAGAGAAGATTAATAGAAGGATAATATATTTCCTTGATCTTTTGTGAACCACATACAATGGTATTTATAGAAACATAAGAGAGAAGAGAGATAGTAAGGTATGCTGGATAATAGTGTGTTCTAAAGGCTCCATCAGATTTGAATCCAGATCTAAATCTGTGTTCACACCTTAAGTCAACACTCTCCAACAGCTCTTTTTTTCGTCAGCAAAACTCAGCCGCCTCATGCGATAACTCAGCCGCCTCATGTGATAACTCAGCCGTCTTCATTAACTCAGCCGCCTAATGCGATAACTCAGCCGTACTGATAGAGTCTTCATGTCAATACCCATCTCTTCTCATGATCAGTCTAAGTCCCTCCTGGACTTAACTTCACACTGATAGACACTTCAGGACACTCCTGAAGCTACAAAGAGCTCTTCTAGAGATCTTTAAGAGCTTGCCCTATTTATGAACAAGCTCCATTCTGTTTTTCAGTTCAACAGTATGCAGAGAATCCAGGACCAAGAGCTCCACTAACAGCAAAAATAGCAGTAGCCTATCTCTATAGCCTCGATGAACACGGCTTTGTATAGATCTCCTTCTGACCATCCACGCATCTACAAAAATGAAGAAAACCATCACACTTGAGTGTAAACAAAACAAAATAAGCTCAAAACTCGTTTGTTTTCTTTTCCACAGATCTCTATATATTGTTATTTCACTAACTCAACTGAATATTCTACTAGTACAGATAGATCACTTAGCAAAGAGTGTATTAAGTAGAGAGAGTTTAGAATGAACAACAAGACACAGACAGAAATCTAAGAACTCCAAATTCCATAGCAAAGTCTCTAGCTAGCTACAGGTCAAATGTTGAAAAGATGCAATCCTAACAGATGAGAAGAAGAAGCTAGTGCCCACATAAGAAAAGATGTTAGTAGAGAAAGGGAACAGTAACAAACAAACATCTATATGTTCACCACTCAAAAAGCGTACGTGGCTAACATCTTTCAAGAAACAACTCCCTGAAGTTGAAACTTGCGATGAAAATTAACAGAAAAGAAAAGGACAAAACTTATTAGCATTACAATAAGTAAAAAAGAAGTAATCGTCAATCATGTCAAAAAACATTAACGAACAAACAACAATTAAAACCCAATATCTATGCAAGATGGTTGGTTTAAGAGGAAGTGAAGAAGGCAGAATATGACTATGATTTCAGAGAATTCAAGAACCATAAATCTGTGGGTAAAAAAAAAGGCAGGGATAGTTATGAGAAATTACTCGGTTTGAAGTTGGGCGAACCTTGTGAGAAAAGTAAAAATCTTTCGTCAGAGGCGAATCTACGCTCTTCATTGATGGTGTGGAATTTAGGATTTGAACGCAGGTGAAATCAGGGAGGAACAACGAGATCAAGGCTACTCGAAGCCAGAATTCTTTACATACTCTGGAGAAACCACACAAATGAGTATGAGTCAAACTAGTAAATAAGAGTTAGACTAGGTCATTTTTTCTTAAGATAATAATCTCACGAAACAAAATTCTGATGAAAAAAAAAAGATAATATTCAAAATTTATGCCTATAATCAAAACATGAGAAATATGGAACGGAGTGGGAACTCCTAGTACTTCGGGTGCGTTTGTCGGGCTATATAACCGATTAAAACATTTAAAATAAAATAAAAATTATAAAGGAATAATAAATTTTAAATAAAAGGAACTAATAATTTAGAGACTCACATGAATCTCCAGGTAGATTTACAACCAATCAAATTGACAAGTGCTCTCCACAATCTTTTATACCAAATCCAACGCCAAAGATAACACCAGCGAGGGTTAGGCTCTAACCCCTACCTTTCGATGTGAATTTTGTCGAGGTAAATTCCCATTAATTGTGGATGATGCGAAATTGGTTTTCAACCTCATTCACTTGTGTGAGTCCCGGAATCATCCTGTAATCTGACATTACAACCGCGATGGAGCAAGCAATAGAGACAGCGAGATGGAGAGTTTGACGAGAGAGCAATATTCTCTTCTTTTTTTTGGATTTGGAGTGGTCATGAGGATAGCAATGGTCGTGGTGGAATGCCAACGGCCACCACAATCATCGGGGTAAGCTGTTAGTTAACACGTTTTATTGTGTGGGTTTTCTTTTTCAATTTTCATACTTTTGACTCTACCAAGAAGAAGGCTTGAAATAAGTATGCCTGATTTAGTTTTTCATTGCAACTATTGAACTTTAAAATCCAAAAGACATGTTGCTTTGATACTTGATGCTGCTCTTGGCAGGAGGAACCAATATTTCACGTGAAGCCGAGGGAGGACTCTAAGCGTGTCAGCTCGGATAGATCTGAGCCTGATCATACTACCCTGTACAAGGAGGAGGAGTATGCCTTCTGATCACCACATCCACAAGAATGTATATTATGTACTCTCTCACCTTCTCCCCCTCTTTTATGTTAGCATCTCATGCATATGAGAGAGTTCATGATGGTTCTCTTCTCTGACACACCTCTGCTTTTGTTGCTAACGAAAACCTTTTCAAATTTGCATTTGCAGAATCAGTACCATTGGTGTTATAACTTGAATCAGATCTTCCTCATGTCTCCCAACCAACTATCGTAAGCTGTTTAATTATATCTGTGGAAACAGATCCTCCATGCTCAAGTTCCATCTGCAACGGTCACCAGTTTGGCTGCTGTTGTTGTGCTCTCCAGTCATTTCGTTCCTGTTTGAGGCTCTTTCTGTTTTGCTTGTTTTGTGGTTAGCCAAATCAACGGTTCTCCCGCTCTCTTTGTTTACTCTGGGTTCAAAACAGTAAGCGGAAACAGTGTATATCCAAAAAAATAAAAAATCTGTGATTAATTATGTGTATCATATATATATATAGATTTAACTAAGAATACTTTGGGGGTGGATATAACAGGCATGTTATCCATCAGTAGCTCAAACAAAGATCATAACAGATTTAGGCCTCTCTGTTGCACAAGTAAGAAAGCAATACCATTTCATCATTCTTCTTCACTCAAAGTATAGCTTAATTTCTTTTTTTTTTTCTCTTTTTTGACTACTTCATTAGTCGATATATGTTTCTATCATATAACTTTCAGAGGGATGTTTGATGCAATGTTTAGTGGGCAGATCTCATCGTTCGAAAAGGGGAACTTCTAAACTTACCGTCTCTGCTCTCGATAATTTTATAGTTATGTGGTGTATGCCTAGAAACTTCATGCTAATTCTGATTTTCTCTTACTTCTTTGAAAACAATAACAGGCAATGTGGTTTGCTCAAGTTTAATGTATCGCTGGTTGGCTTGCAATAGCATTTGCACAACACACGATTTGGCTAGATGCTGGAAGATTTTTCTACATGATTTGCAGTAGGTTTGTTCAGCTATGTGGTAATTGTGCTTCTACTATCTTATTCATTTACATTGAAATAATAAATACTTTAGTTTTTCTTAAGAAAAAATGTGAAGTGATGATTTCAATGTAGGGAAAATAGGGTCGTGAAACAGAATGTAGGACTTCATTGCAGACTCCATAATGTTGAAGTCCCCTTAAGCAGCCAAACACTATCAAAGGTATTATTTACTATTTATTTTGCTAATCACTAAGATAATTTTACTCAGGTTTCAGCAATCTATTTATTTTTTGAATCACCAACCACTTGAGAAGCGTCAAAGTGATGACGCTCATGTTCATGTTATTCACTTCCCTCTAGATTCTTCATTCTCTTGGTGTTTTAATCCATGCAGAAAAGCACACATAAACAAACAAGCAAAGTGGTAAAAATAGTTTCAATGTTATTTTAGTGAACTTACAGTATATATATATATGTATATGGTCGAAACACGAGCAAAATGAATAAACTGGAAACATTGACTAATTAGAATATAAATACTTTAGTTATATGTATTTAATATTTTTTTAATGAACTTCTCTTTGCATTCATGCACACGTCAACTATCATCCTAGTACCTAATCTAGCTAAAGTCACTTCACTCTCCATATCATTACAACTGTCCATTTCTTAAGGTATGTTAAAACTTAACTCTCCTACTACTCAAACCAGCCACTTCCATTCTTTCTCGATCTGTAACTTTTCCAATTTTAAATCTGACGTTTTCCGTGTTGAGGAAGGCAAATAAACTGTCCGTTTCTTAAGGTATGTTTCAAACTTCACTCCCCTACTCAAACCACCTCCACTTCCACTCTTTCTTGATCTGTAACTTTTCATCGCCGAAGGATTTCAAGTTTTTTGTGTGCTCTGATCGATGAAGATCACGGAGGGTCTTTCCCTTCTCTTCCTCCTCTTCCTTTCATTATCGTCTTCGACCTCAGCCACTGACTACACACCCACGGACAATATCCTCTTGAACTGTGGCGCTGCCTCCAACTTAACCGACAGGGAGAATCAGACATGGGTCCCCGATGTCAAGTCCAAGTTCTTTTCCTCCGGAGACTCCAAACCCTCTCCAGCCGCAACAAAAGATCCTTCTGTCCCCGAAGTTCCTTTCATGACGGCCAGAATCTTCCGATCTCCCTTCACATACTCTTTCCCCGTTGCAGCAGGTCGTAAGTTCGTGCGTCTCTACTTCCACTTCGACGCATACCAAGGACTCAACGCCACCAACTCACTCTTCTCTGTCTCCTTGGGCCCCTTCACCCTCATGAAGAACTTCAGCGCACATCAAACAGCTGAGGTGCTGAATTGCTCTTCAATAGTTAAGGAGTTCATTGTGCATGTTGAATCTGTAAATATGAGGATGAGGTTCACACCTGAATCGGCCTATGCCTTTGTGAATGGTATTGAGGTGACTTCAATGCCTGATCTTTACAGCAGCACAGATGGGACTTCAACGGTTGTAGGGTCTTCTAGTGTAGTCGCTATAGATAACAGCACCGCTCTTGAGAATGTCTACAGGCTCAATGCAGGAGGGAAAGATATCTCGCCTTCTCACGATACAGTAAGGCTTTACAGGTCCTGGTATGAAGACTCCTCATACATTTTTGGTGCGCTGTCTGGACTCGCGGTCAAGGCTGAACCAAACATGAAGATTACGTATCCTAGAGGCACACCTAAGTCTATTGCTCCTCATGATGTCTATTTGACGGCAAGATCAATGAGTGCAACATCAGAACTCAACCTCCAATTCAACCTGACTTGGGTTTTCAGGGTTGACTCTGGCTTCAGTTACTTTGTTCGGCTTCATTTCTGTGAGGTTTCTCTCAGCATAGATAAGTCAAACCAGCGTGTATTTACCATTTACCTCAACAACCTGGGTATAAAAAATAGGCATTCTCGTAAATATGTTTATCAAGGTGTGCACGAGTTCTGGACTGAGATTGAGATGCTTTCAAAGCTTAGACACCG
Organism: Brassica juncea; assembly: GCA_018703725.1. Classification (NCBI taxonomy): domain Eukaryota; kingdom Viridiplantae; phylum Streptophyta; class Magnoliopsida; order Brassicales; family Brassicaceae; genus Brassica; species Brassica juncea. The sequence continues at coordinate 17,286,851 of CM031941.1, read as the reverse complement.
TCATCTTGTGTCGTTGATCGGGTTCTGCGACGAGAATGGGGAGATGATCTTATTTTATGATTACATGGCTCATGGGAAAATGAGAGAGCATCTCTACAGCAAGACTAAGAATGCTCCTCTTCCTTGGTAGAAACGTTTAGAAATATGCATAGGGGCAGAAAGGGGGTTGCACTATCTGCACACTGGGGCATTCTTAGTCCTGCTAAACATATTTACGAGAATGCCGATTTTTTATACCCAGGTTGTTGAGGTAAATGGTAAATACACGCTGGTTTGACTTATCTATGCTGAGAAAAACCTCGCAGAAATGAAGCCGAAGAAAGTAACTGAAGCCAGAGTCAACCATGAAAACCCAAGTCAGGTTGAATTGGAGGTTGAGTTCTGATGTTGCACTCATTGATCTTGCCGTCGAATAGACATCATGAGGAGAAATAGACTTAGGTGTGCCTCTAGGATACATAATCTTCATGTTTGGTTCAGCCTTGACCGCGAGTCTAGACAGCGCACCGAAAATGTATGAGGAGTCTTCATACCAGGACCTGTAAAGCCCTACTGTATCGTGAGAAGGCGAGATATCTTTCCCTCCTGCATTGAGCCTGTAGACATTCTCAAGAGCGGTGCTGTTATCTGTAGCGACTACACTAGAAGACCCTACAACCGTTGAAGTCCCATATGTGCTGCTGTAAAGATCAGGCATTGAAGTCACCTCAATACCATTCACAAAGGCATAGGCCGATTCAGGTGTTAACCTCATCCTCAGATTTCCAGCTTCAACATGCACAATGAACTCCTTAACTATTGAAGAGCAATTCAGCAACTCAGCTGTTTGATGTGCGCTGAATTTCTTCATGAGGGTGAAGGGGCCCAAGGAGACAGAGAAGAGTGAGTTGGTGGCGTTGAGTCCTTGGTATGCGTCGAAGTGGAAGTAGAGACGCACGAACTTACGACCTGCTGCGACGGGGAAAGAGTATCTGAAGGGAGATCGGAAGATTCTGGCCGTCATGAAAGGAACTTCGGGGACAGAAGGATCTTTTGTTGCGGCTGGAGAGGTTTTGGAGTCTCTGGAGGAAAAGAACTTGGACTTGACATCGGGGACCCATGTCCGATTCTCCCTGTCGGTTAAGTTGGAGGCAGCGCCACAGTTAAAGAGGATATTGTCTGTGGGTGTGTAGTCAGCGGCTGAGGTCGAAGACGATAATGCAAGGAAGAGAAGGGAAAGACCCTCCGTGATCTTCATCGATCAGAGCACACAAAAAACTTGAGAATCCTTCGGCGATGAAAAGTTACAGATCAAGAAAGAGTGGAAGTTGAGGTGGTTTGAGTAGAAGAGTGAAGTTTGAAACATACCTTAAGAAACAGACAGTTTATTTGCCTTCCTCAACACGGAAAACGTCAGATTTAAAATTGGAAAAGTTACAGATCGAGAAAGAATGGAAATGGCTGGTTTGAGTAGTAGGAGAGTTAAGTTTTAACATACCTTAAGAAACAGACAGTTGTAATGATATGGAGAGTGAAGTGACTTTAGCTAGATTAGGTACTAGGATGATAGTTGACGTGTGCATGAATGCAAAGAGAAGTTCATTAAAAAAATATTAAATACATATAACTAAAGTATTTATATTCTAATTAGTCAATGTTTCCAGTTTATTCATTTTGCTCGTGTTTCGACCATATACATATATATATATATATATATATACTGTAAGTTCACTAAAATAACATTGAAACTATTTTTACCACTTTGCTTGTTCGTTTATGTGTGCTTTTCTGCATGGATTAAAACACCAAGAGAATGAATAATCTAGAGGGAAGTGAATAACATGAACATGAGCGTCATCACTTTGACGATTCTCAAGTGGTTGGTGATTCAAAAAAAAAATAAATAGTTTGCTGAAACCTGAGTAAAATTATCTTAGTGATTAGCAATATGAATAGTAAATACTACCTTTGATAATGTTTGACTGCTTAAGGGGACTTTAACATTATGGAGTCTGCAATGAAGTCCTACATTCTGTTTCACGACCCCATTTTCCCTACATTGAATCATCACTTCACATGTTTTCTTAAGCAAAACTAAAGTATTCATTATTTCTATGTAAATGAATAAGATAGTAGAAGCACAATTACCACATAGCTGAACAAACCAACTGCAAATCATGTAGAAAAATCTTCCAGCATCTAGCCAAATCGTGTGCTGTGCAAATGCCATTGCAAGCCAACCAGCGATACATAAAACTTGAGCAAACCACATTGCCTGTTATTGTTTTCAAAGAAGTAAGAGAAAATCAGAATTAGCATGAAGTTTCTAGGCGTACACCACATAACTATAAAATTATCGAGAGCAGAGACGGTAAGTGTAGAAGTTCCCCTTTTCGAACGATGAGATCTGCCCACTAAACATTGCATCAAACATCCCTCTGAAAGTTATATGATAGAAACATATATCGACTAATGAAGTACGCAAAAAAGAGAAAAAAAAAAGTTACGCTATACTTTGAGTGAAGAAGAATGATGAAATGGTATTGCTTTCTTACTTGTGCAACAGAGAGGCCTAAATCTGTTATGATCTTTGTTTGAGCTACTGATGGATAACATGCCTGTTATATCCACCCCCAAAGTATTCTTAGTTAAATATATATATATGATACACATAATTAATCACAGATTTTTTATTTTTTTGGATATACACTGTTTCTGCTTATTGTTTTGAACCCAAAGTAAACAGAGAGAGAGGGAGAACCGTTGATTTGGCTAACCACACAACAAGCAAAACAGAAAGAGCCTCAAACAGGAACGAAATGACTGGAGAGCACAACAACAGCAGCCAAACTGGTGAACGTTGCAGATGGAACTTGAGCATGGAGGATCTGTTTCCACAGATATAATTAAACAGCTTACGATAGTTGGTTGGGAGACATGAGGAAGATCTGATTCAAGTTATAACACCAATGGTACTGATTCTGCAAATGCAAATTTGAAAAGGTTTTCGTTAGCAACAAAAGCAGAGGTGTGTCAGAGAAGAGAACCATCATGAACTCTCTCATATGCATATGCATATGCATGAGATGCTAACATAAAAGAGGGGGAGAAGGAGAGAGAGTACATAATATACATTCTTGTGGATGTGGTGATAAGAAGGCATACTCCTCCTCCTTGTACAGGGTAGTATGATCAGGCTCAGATCTATCCGAGCTGACGCGCTTAGAGGCCTCCCTCGGCTTCACGTGAAATATTGGTTCCTCCTGCCAAGAGCAGCATCAAGTATCAACGCAACAGGTCTTTTGGATTTTAAAGTTTAATAGATGCAATGAAAAACTAAATCAGGCAGACTTATTTCAAGCCTTCTTCTTGGTAGAGTCAAAAGTATGAAAATTGAAAAAGAAAACCCACACAATAAAACGTGTTAACTAACAGCTTACCCCGATGATTGTGGTGGCCATTGGCATTCCACCACGACCATTGCTATCCTCATGACCGAAAAAAGAGAATATTGCTCTCTCGTCAAACTCTCCATCTCGCTGTCTCTATTGCTTGTTCCATCGCGGTTGTAATGTCAGATTACAGGATGATTCCGGGACTCACACAAGTGAATGAGGTTGAAAACCAATTTCGCATCAGCCACAATTAATGGGAATTATTTACCTCGAAAAAATTCACATCGAAAGGTAGGGGTTAGAGCCTAACCCACGCTGGTGTTATCTTTGGCGTTGGATTTGGTATGAAAGATTGTGGAGAGCACTTGTCAATTTGATTGGTTGTGAATCTACCTGGGGATTCATGTGAGCCTCTAAATTATTAGTTCCTTTTATTTAAAATTTATTATTCCTTTATAATTTTTATTTTATTTTAAATGTTTTAATTGGTTATATAGCCCGACAAAAGCACCCGAAGTACTAGGAGTTCCCATTCCGTTCAACATTTCTCATGTTTTGATTATAGGCATAAATTTTGAATATTATCTTTTTTTTCATCAGAATTTTGTTTCGTAAGAATATTATCTTAAGAAAAAATGACCTAGTCTAACTCTTACTTACTAGTTTGACTCATAATCATTTGTGTGGTTTCTCCAGAGTGTGTAAAGACTTCTGGCTTCGAGTAGCCTTGATCTCGTCGTTCCTCCCTGATTTCACCTGCGTTCAAATCCTAAATTCCACACCATCAACGAAGAGCGTAGATTCGCCTCTGACGAAAGCTTTTTACTTTTCTCACAAGATTCGCCCAACTTCAAACCGAGTAATTTCTCATAACTATCCCGCTTTTTTTTTACCCATAGATTTATGGTTCTTGATTCTCTGAAATCATAGTCATATTCTGCCTTCTTCACTTCCTCTTAAACCAACCATCTTGCGTAGATATTGGTTTTAATTGTTGTTTGTTCGTTAATGTTTTTTGACATGATCGATGATTACTTCTTTTTTTACTTATTGTAATGCTAATAAGTTTCGTCCTTTTCTTTTCTGTTAGTTTTCATCGCAAGTTTCAACTTCAGGGAGTTGTTTCTTCAAAGATGTTAGCCACGTACGCTTTTGAGTGGTGAACATATAGCTGTTTGTTTGTTACTGTTCCCTTTCTCTACAAACATCTTTTCTTATGTGGGCGCTAGCTTCTTCTTCTCATCTGTTAAGATTGCATCTTTTCAACATTTGACCTGTAGCTAGCCAGAGAATTTGCTATGGAATTTGGAGTTCTTAGCTTTCTGTCTGTGTCTTGTTGTTCATTCTAAACTCTCTCTACTTAATACACTCATTGCTAAGTGATCTATCTGTACTAGTAGAATATTCAGTTGAGTTAGTGAAATAACAATAGATAGAGATCTGTGGAAAAGAAAAAAAACGAGTTTTGAGCTTGTTTTGTTTACACTCAAGTTTGATGGTTTTCTTCATTTTTTAGATGTGTGGATGGTCAGAAGGAGATCTATACAAAGCTGTGTTCATCGAGGCTATAGAGATAGACTACTGCTATTTTCGCTGTTAGTGGAGCTCTTGGTCCTGGATTCTCTTCATACTGTTGAACTGAAGAACATAATGGAGCTTGTTCATAAATAGGGAAAGCTCTTAAAGATGTCTAGAAGAGCTCTTTGTAGCTTCATGAGTGTCCTGAAGTGTCTATCAGTGTGAAGTTAAGTCCAGGAGGGACTTAGACTGATCATAAGAAGAGATAGGTATTGACATGAAGGCTCTATCAGTACGGCTGAGTTAACGCATGAGGCGGCTGAGTTAATGAAGACGGCTGAGTTATCGCATGAGGCGGCTGAGTTATCGCATGAGGCGGCTGAGTTTTGCTGACGAAAAAAGAGGTGTTGGAGAGTGTTGACTTTAAGGTGTGAACACAGATTTAGATCTGGTCAAATCTGATGGAGCCTTTAGAACACTCTATTATCCAGCATACCTTACTATCTCTCTTCTCTCTTATGTTTCTATAAATACCATTGTATGTGGTTCACAAAAGATCAAGGAAATATATTATCCTTCTATTAATCTTCTCTCTTGGTCTTGGATCTGAAACTCTAATCTTCTGTAATCTCTTATTCTCTCATACTTCTAGTCTCTTAATATCTGTTACTTATTTTCTTATACACTCATAAACACTCTCATCAATCTCTATTCTTAAATCTCCATTAAAAGCTCTCATCTTGCTCCATTGGAGCTTTACACATAAACACATCCAGTGAAGAACATAGTAGAGGTCTCTTTAAAAACTCACATGGTATCAGAGCCTGGTTCATCAGAACCTGAGCTCTAAGCTTCCGCAAAGCTCAAGCTCACTCCCACGGCTGTTTGAAGCAAAGAAGAAGCTCCTTGGTCCAGATGGCTGTTACTCATCTTCAGGAGGAAGATGAGCTCATCCTTGGTGTCCAGAAGCTGTCTCTTGCTCTATCCTGAACCGTCATGCACGACCTGAAGAAAGGAAGTGTCTTTGCTATGGTGGGTTCAAAGGAAAGGTCCATGGAGGATAGAGAAGTTGGAGGGCACGCCAACGACTCAAAAGCTGTCCAATGGAATCAAGGATCTATACAATGATCCTTGGCTGTAAGAAAGCTATCCTATAGATCGTTATCTATTATTGTTCGCTCTAACAATGAATTGGTCAGAACCTTCATACATAACAATAATATTTTCATAAATAAAATTTATGAATATCTATACATCGAAATAATATAAGTGAAACAACTGATGTTACCTAATTCTCTGTCGATCCTCCAAAACCTCAAGATGCAAATGTTTACATCCTTGTGAGGACGTGTACTCCATAAATTCTCAAACCTATCGGCATAACAACCACATGCTATACAACGCAAATCCTGTCCACTGCAGAGAGAAAATTTATATATTGAATAATGTTCATTAACCTATATACTAAAATACGATATCCTTAAAATTGATTACTCACTTTAAATCTCGTATAGTAAAGTAAACGATTCTTTCGGATTTGATATCCCAAAATTCGTTTTTTATTGGACTGGTATGAATTAGTTTCTCAACCTTGACAATGGCACCAAGTATATCAACTGCCAAAATGAAACTAAAATGTTAACAAAATGAAAATATATATTGTTTGTAATAAATACTGCTCATGTAGATTGAAAATGCATACCCATGTTGGTTTTCTTGTAAAGTGATCCATCAGTTACATTGATGACAGACTTGAAAGAAAATAGACTCAATTATCTTCTTGTATCAACTGGCATAACGGATGTTTCTTCCAAGAAACATATCTCATTTGGGATAGATGATAAACAAATAAAGAGAGCAGGTGACTATTTCACTTCAAATTTTGTAATGAAGTAGCATTGACCCTCTATCATAACATCTCTGAATCGATCTGCGATATAATATGGAATGATAGCAAGCAATCTATCGTCCTACTCCAGATTTTAAAAGAAAATTAATTAAAAGACAATTTTCCACCTGATCTAAATATATAATAGAAGATAAATCATTACATAACCTGAAAATCTGATAGTACAATCTTCCTATCTTTCGTATAGCGGCCTCCAATAGATGAAATTGGGTCATCAGTGTAATCTCTGAGTACCCGAACCAAAATTTTCGCTCTTGACAATTTCACCCGATCAAATTGAGAAAAGTAACTAACGGTTGCCATCTCTAAAAGAAAAGAGCGGAGAATATGGAAATATCAAACAACTCTTATTACAGTGGTGAATTAGATTACGAACAGTTGCCACTAAAGGTAAACCGAAAAGACATTATCGAATATAAAACGATTATAATTAATTTTAATGTATATATTATATTAGTGTTCCAAGAAACAATGATTAGCAACTTGAAAACAGTAATAAATATTAATTTTTATCTTACTTAAACCGTTTTTAAGAACGTTTCTATAAAATATTTGAACAAAAAAAACCAAAAACATCAACTAACCACAGTCTAAAGCAAAATCTATTATAATGGATGTCATCGAAAATTTCCTTGTAAACAACATTTTTAATCTTTTTGTGAACATTGCCTTTCTCATCCATGATGAGAATATTCAAACCGGACCTCGATTTTGCCCGAGAGAGTGCAACATATAACTAGCCATGAGAAAAAAACAGGCCTCAGAAGAAACAAACCTACGTTTTCCAGCGACTGACCCTGGCTTTTATTTATTGTAATTGCCCATGCCAACGTGACAGAAAATTGTCTACGACGCATTCAGAATGGGAACCTCCCATCTGATGGTATAACATACATTCTCGGTAACATGGTTTTATTACCGATATGTAGGGCCCTTCCTGTCATAATAACAGCCTGAATAACATGATGAGATAGGTTTGTTATCATAAGCCTCGTCCCTTTGCATAACCCATTGGGAGGATCTAGGTTACGCATACACTTCACAACTACTCCAACCTTGAGTTTAAGCTCGTGTTTAGGCAAACCTGAAATCTTTATAGAGTTTAGAAACTCTATAGGATATTCTACAACTTTGCTGGGATCAACATCAGTAGGATCAATGCTATCTGAGCTACGATGTACCATTCCTTGACATGAGAACGAAATTATTTGTCATGAAACTACATGTACACATATTAAACAGTAATATGCTAAATATTAATAAGAGAATAATAATTTAAAAGTACCTCTCACTCCTGTTAGTATGTAATCATTTATCTGATCGACGTCTTCATTTGTAGGACAAATAATTGCCCTTTTTCTGAAAAGCTCTCTTTATCTGATGCACCATCAGCACTACCTCTGTATACCTCTTTCACAATTGCAGATATCGGATCATCACATTCTTTTATAAGAAGATCTTCTGGAATATCAATATCCACAATCCCATCATTTGGATTGTTGATGTTTCCATCTCCAACTGCAAGTATCCACTCTGAAAATAACCTAAGTTCTTCAGATTCTTTATCGGTACGACCAGAAAGCAGTCTCATGTTCCTGGTTAGTCTTAACACTTTGCAATGTTCCCAAATATAAGGCCTCTTCAGAGAAGCCATCAAAGTTTCCGTACGACCACCATAAGGAATAACCGGTAGAATTTGACGAAAATCACCTCCGAAAACAATAACTTTGCCACCAAATGGTTTGTGCTTTTTTGTTCTGATAATATCGCATAGGGTCCTATCGAGATTTTCAAAACAATGTCTACTCATCATAGGTGCTTCGTCCCACACAATAAGATCAGCTAATCGCAATAGCCTTGCAAGATCTGAATCTGGTGAAATCTTGCAAGAAGTGGTTTCATCAGGATTCATTTGGATATTAAACCTAGAATGAGCAGTACGTCCACCTTCTAACAAAAGAGCAGCGATTCCACTGGAGGCAGTGTTGACAATTTCTGGTTCTGTAAGACAATCGCTTATAAACATAATAACAAAGAATCTACGTAGATAATAACCGAAAGACCAATGGCTCGCTTCCTCAATGCTTAGTATGTATTCCTTATCGTCATCAAACAACCCCAACACTTCACATGCCTCTTTGAATGTTTCATAGGTCACACCTTCCATGGTACGAATATCTTCGAAACTTTGAGGTCCTTTCACATAGTTCAGTAGAATCCTAAGATAGTAAAGCTCTTCGATTTTATTACCGATATGTGCAATTCTACCAATTGCAAAAGAACGTTTCCTCGGTTTCCGTACTCTCTCTTTTTGGTTCCAGGTAAATCTAGTAGGCATCTCAGCATACGTTATATCCCTCGCCTCTTCATACATTTTACACTCTTCAAACCAACCAAAAAACTAAGACAAACTCACAGTCGTACGTTCAAGAATACTTTCCAAAGGTTCGGATTCGTCATGAACATGAATACGTTGATTCGGTAGATGGAAGCATAGTTTTTCTACAGCCAATGTACGATAATGAGTAGGGAAAGCAAGTACTCTCCACGCAGATTCACATGAAGAAACATACCTAACAATTGAAATAATGTATAATAAAATTGAAATAAAATTTATTTACAAACTTTAATAGAAATTAGTAATAAATAATTGAGTTATACCTGCACTCCATCGTTTAATTTCATCAACAACTCCATCTTTCTCACTATCTACTGCGGCAGAAACATAATTGGGACCCTTGTGAATGTATTTGAACAAATATTTTATAGCTCGAGTTTGGATGCACCACTCAACATTCATATGTGCTCTGTACCTAATCATAAGCTCCTTGTTATAGGGTACAAAATAACGATTGTCCAATTTTACTCCATTCTTTTCAACTTAACAATCATTATCTGCTCGTCGATACGAAGGAAGACCATTTTTATCGATAGATGTTACCGTTGCATGATTCTAGGGAAAATTTTTAGAACACTTTCCTGTAATCATACAAACCTGACGGGGATTTGCCGCTCCACATGGTCCATGCATCATACTATCACTTACTACCTTATACAAAATTGGATCCCTAAGTTTGCCAGGAATTTCCGCAGATATAAAACGGTCAATATCGTCACCAGTAGTAATCTTGTTACTTTTTTCAAGGAAAATCAATATATGTGCATGTGGTAGACCTCTTTTCTGGAATTCGATTGTATACATTGTTGCGAGTATGAAAACATATAGTTATATGATGTTAAGGTAATATATATATATATATATTACATATCTGGAGAGGCTTATTTGATACATGCTCTAGTTTTTCCAAAAACGCCACCTCTTTTCCTCGTCAACGCAGCGATTAGATCATCAAGTTTAATCTTGAAAATTCTACAAATGATATCTGGTCTATCTTCGGTTGTCAAATGCGTTTCATCAAGATATGTCGTAATCTCTGGCCACTTTGGGTTACAGGTAAATGTAATAAATATGTGAGGAAATCTGTGATACCTACATATAGCCATTGCATCGAGGTAGTGCTGATGCATATATCGTGGCCCTCCAGTAAAACTTGGTGGCATATAAATTCTTGTACCTTGCTCGCTTAGATTTTCCACACCAGCCTCTTAGGCTTTTCTAATGCTTTCAAAGTCGTTACAACGTAGCTTCTTCTGATTGAACCAAACGTAACGCAGACGATTGGATTCGATCATTGTGTATGCGTCGACAAGAAACTGTTGAAATAGCCTTCCTGATCTGGTTATGGTTGGCGATTCACCATCCCTCGCATGAATTCTTTACGCAAAATACTCTCGTATTGTGACAGATTTCCGTTTCCTACCGCTTGTGTTTTGCAAACCAATAGGTATGTCAAGACAAAAATGATCTTCACCATAAGGGAATAATAGAGGATACTGAAGAGGCAAATAAGAAGGATGAAGTTCGCTGATTCTCTGTAATCTACCTGTCTTAGTCTCAACAATAATATCTCGTTTCTCCATATTCATGACAAAATCTCCATGAATTAGTGCCGCTACCTCATCTGCAGTAGGCAAATTGTGTGTTCTTCCATCCGAAGATCTTCTATCAATCAAACGTAACTTAAAATTTTCACCACCATCCTCATCAGTCCTATCCCTAGCTTGTCAGAAAGCCTTAACATGGGGATTATTCTCATTCAAAAGGTTCTTCAAGAGTCTAACAATATTCTCCTTCAGACTTGATACATCGACTCCAGTTGCCCTGGAAGTAATAATAACAATCTCATTAAGTTTGAAATATATAAAACTGTATGCATTGATTCGGTAAGAACTTATATATAACAAAACAATGTATTACCCGTATGCATTGATTCGGTTTGAAATTTCGTTGGCAGTATCATATATGTAAAGCTGCAGAAATTTGGGAATTTCACCATCTGCCGGTAACATATCACCCAGTAAGTAATAATTTTCACCATTCAATTTAAAGACTTATGGACAACGACCACTGTTAACAGAATGGTCTATTCTTCCACCAAATGATGTGAAGGAAAACATCATGTTGTATGCTCGAATAAACTCACGAAAATGTCAACTCAAAGCATCGCCTTTAGCTACCAAACCAAACAGCTCAGATGGAGGATCTCGAAGAGCTGGGAGAACAATCTTTCCTATTTTACAACACATAGTAAAGTTCGGATATGACTGCTTTCTTGGTTTTCCTATTCTCTTACCAGTACCACATATGAGCTTTACAAAACTTGCATCTAAAAATTGGATCACCGTCATCTTGGTAATCTAACTTTATATAAGAAAAGACTAATAAATAATAAGATCATACGACAACATGTGTACTGAGTCAGTAAAGTTGTTTATACCTATGTACTCGACATTTATGTTTCCATCGAACGACTTACGTTCAATGAAATTGATTTTTCCTGTTGGATCGTATGTATGAGGTAAATCAACATCATTGACATCATCGAAATAGTTATCGTTCTCAGGTTCTGATTCACTATCCACTCCGTATCTATTTTGATATGCTACAATTTGAAAAATAGAAAATATGAAACATATACTACAAATTCATATTTTAAATGTGTATAAAGCAGTGTGTTACCTTTAGGATGATCTTCTATTATATAATTTTGACCAGAGTTTATATGGAGGTTTTCTTTGTCCATATTTCCAGGTCGAATTTCATTTCGTTTTATTATTGGAGCCTTCTGTCTAAGACTTTGACTCTTATGTTGATTCGATATAACAAATGATGTATACCACAGAGTTTATGAATCATAAATATCTTTATATCACAATCATTCTATCCAAAAACATATATAAAGAATGTACAAAATATAATTCACCTGGAGTAGGTATAATATTGTCAATTTGTCTCCCAAATCGTTCACTACCAACACTTACATTTGATCCTTTTAAACAAATCATCATAATAAGATAACATAAAAATTTATTGTATAGTAAATATACAAAGACATTTACTTACCAACAACATACGTTCTTACTATATTTTTATATGGTCTTCCCACTGATGTAGTTGATTAAGAAACTTATTAGTCAAAAGCCACAAAAAATTTAATAAAATATAATACGTTAGTCTTTATAGGAGGTGGCGAAATGGTTGTTCCGATAGGTTGACTGGTAAATATCGCTCGAGCAGGAACATTTGAATCTACAATTGGAATTAAACATAAAGACATTAATATGAACAGGCAAACATAAAGAAATTAATATGACAGGCAAACATAAAGACATTAATATGTTTGATTACACCAGTAATTAAAACAAAACGTAACATCAAATTAATAAGAAAACAACTTTACTAACCAGTTATACTCGAAACGTGCATTAAAGGAATCGTATGAGGAACATTCGTTACTTCGATACTTTTGCATGGTCTTCCTCCTGGGGTAGTTTTAAAGAACATTATTACTAAAAAGAAGATAAAAGATTGAGAAATTATTATTTATTACACTTTCGAGGAGATAACGAAATGATTGATGGGGTAGCTTTAGAACAAGTTTGAATTTGTCCAGAAACATTTGAACCTACACATAAAATTTATTAGAAAATATAAATGTAAACAAGAAACTGGATATCTTATGTACAATAAATGGGTTCCTAAGATTTCTTTGAGAAACAGGGTTCATTCAGATGGCCTTTTTAGCAGCTCATAATCTACGACCAAAATATTCAACCTATAATAGAAAAATAACAAAACTAACCAATTTGACTCGGACTTTCAGTCACAGGACATTGTTGGGTATTCTTCTTTGGTCTTCCTCCTGATTTAGTTATAAACAATTCATTATTCCCAACAAGAAAGTGAGAAGGTGGAAATAATATTTCTTACGTTTTCCAGAGAGGTGGAACAATGGTTGTTCCGGTTGCTTGAGTGGTACTATTAATTTCACCAACAACATTTGAACATACTTGACTATGTATCTGAGTGTTTGTTATATCAACAAACGGATTCCTTGCAGAATCATTTGATCGCAAATTATATGATGGTCTTCCACCTAAATATATAATACATATTAATAAAATCAAATAACAGAATAATCAACATTTAAAATTAGAGCATACTTTGTAACATCATACGTTTGTTAGCTGGTGGACAATCATCTTTGACAAAAGAATTTCGCGAGTGTCCAATAGTTATTGATGAACCAGGCATTTCTGAAATTTAAGATAAATTAAAATAATGTAAACATTAACTAATCTATGACATTAATACTGATTGTTTTAAGATACACCTTATAAAGAACATAGTTGTATAAGATCACAATTAACAGATAGTATCAATTGAACTAATAAAGGCAGAGCCTGTGATAAACCTATTAAAAACATAAAAATCGTTATCTTTATTCTCTATTACGTTTTGTGATGAATATGAATACGATTCTTACCTTTAGAGTTTGGTAAAACAATGGAAGATTCATCAGAATCATCCATGCTCGTAAGATGAATGACCTGTAAATCATAAAACGGAATAGTGAATAAAAATAGCGAGGATTATGATATGAGTGTAGTTCTTTCGGTAACTGGAAAGATTTTATGTAGATTTCATCGTTTAATTACACTAATAATTATAACAAATGGTGTTATATAGAAATTGAATATTAACCTACATTATATGTTTACTTATTATAGGTTACGCTTTGTTTGATCATCATTAATTGTTTGCTTTATTAATGTCTATCGTATACTTACATCAACCGGATATCTTTTGCATTTAATAATTCGAACATTAATAACAAATTATATTGTTATAAACATCATATGTTATAATATAATAATATGAACGTTATTTAGTTATAAGATAAATGTTATATTCATTGAAATGTTTGGTAGGGTTGTTTAAATTTTATAATTAAGAAAACAAATAATGCAGGAAAAAAATACTATTTCATTCAATACTTAAAGTAGAAAACAATAAAAAATTTACAACAATTAAAACAAGTTTGTAGAGTACAAACATAAACAGGACATTGGATATATTTATTTCTCTACACAGTAATCCGTTTTGGAATCCATTCTTAATCTATCATATCGAGTTCCTGGTTGCAATTCTTGTATATCGGTGTCTGATTGTCCGCCAGAGATGATTCTGATGGAGTCCTTGAAAATAACTCTCTTCCCAACAATAGCATAAACCAATTCCTGTTAACATGAAATGTGATCAATCATAGTTAAACGAAAAGTTCGTATGATCTGTATGGTCATTAACAGGAACAACCAAGTAATATCTAAATAAGAAAAGTCATTTTTACATTGAAAATATGAAACTCTAATTTATAATATTACAAAGACTCAATAAATATTTAATAGAAACTTTGTTAATATCACAGTTAAACGAAAAGTTCGTATGATCAATATGGTCATTAACAGGAACAACCAAGTAATATCTAAATAAGAAAATTCATTTTACATTGAAAATATGAAACTCAAATTTATAATATTACAAAGACTCAATAAATATTTAATAGATACTTTGTTGATGATATTCAAATGAATCTGATGTATCTGAGTTGTTCTTGAGACGTTTGACATTTTGAAGGAGAAGGATCGAGTAAAACGCTTTGGCGTAAATGAGAGGATGTATATATAAGTATAAAACTGCTTAACCTATAAGACCGAATAATATATCCAAGTATCTCGTTCTTTCCTTTTAAAATGATTAACAATAAATTTAGTATCTCAACTACCATAATTTGTGATATATCTCAACTACCAAGTATATCATTCTTTCCTTTTAAAATGGTTAACAATAAATATACTTTCTCGTTCTGTTTGGAAATAATCTCAAAACAGAATTTCAAAAATAACCGTGTTCATCAAACAACGAAATATCTAAATATCTAAAACATCGTGTTCATCAAACGTCTATGATATATTTCCCTCGAACATAGAAGAATCTCAAAACAATAGAATAATCTCTACAATATTTTTAATAAAACATATAGCTCCATCTCTCGTTTCCAAACATAGAAATGCTTTCCGTCAAACTTATTTGGCACCATTGGATCCGAAAGAGTAGACAATCCATTGACCACTGCCTTGTGATTTGCTTGTCCGTCGACATTTTTAAGATTCATCTAGTAGGCAATACAAAAAAAATATCATCAAACTTGTTCTATCAAAAGTATCATCAAACATGTATAAAGAAATATGAAGAATAATAGAAGAAGAATAGTATACCGGTAGACGTTCGAGAGTATACCGGTAGACGTTCGAGGGATGTTTATTTTTAAAGAATGAGGTTTCAATCGAATATATAGAAGACTTAAACTTCCCGGAGAAGTTTCAACAAAATTAAAACAAAAATTTCAATAGAAGATACATATAATTCTTGTTTTGTCAAAAAGATATACTCGTATAAAATATCCTTTTCACAACCGAATACGTTTTTGCCGCATGACGTTATATAATAAATGTCATATTTGTTTTTTAAAATTGTCTTCACCAAACAACGAAAACCCTAATAATCTAAACGACGAAAATTGTCTATGATACTTTTCCATAGAAGTATCCAAATGCAGCCTCACTTTATTGAATAGAACCCTAAACTCTAAACTCTGAAAGTATACAACCTCTAAAAACAATCGATAAATCAAAGAACATGAATTTCATAAATGTGAAAAATACAAAACTTGTTTAACAAAACCGCAGCATATGTGGTTAAACAATAGAAAATGCATCAATCCGATAAAAGTATATAACATGCATCATTTGAATCATTTGAATAAACCGTGATGTAGCGAACCGAAATATGAAGAGATAAAAACCAATGAAATGTTTAACAGAGGATAGACAAACCGAGAGAAGAAACCAATAAACAAAGAGATTAAAGATGAACCCAGATTGATAAAAATGGTGTGATTAAAAACGGTTTAAGAAAGGTTAACCAGAAAGAAATTAGAAATTAAAGATGAACCGAGATTGATAAAAATGGTGTAATTGAAAACGGTTTAAGAAAGGTTAACCAGAAAGAAATTAGAAACGGATTACCGAGATGATTAGCCAATGAGATAAATAGGGATTTAAAAAAAAATCATTAATTAAAGCTTGAAGACGAATGAAAAAAGACACATCAGCATTTGTAAGTAGTTAGCTTCACATTATGAGAGTAATCAGCCAATCAGCTTATAATGTTTTACTTAAGCGTGTTAACAAATAATAGTATGATAGCATCAGTTATAACAACCGATGTCATTATTAACAAATTTGACATCACTTTGACTAACTGATATAATTTATCTTGATTTGCTACACTTTAATAAAACTGATGCTACTATATTAAATTATATCATTTAAATAAATGATGTAAATTTATTCTGGATTAAAATCATTTATGCAAATGTTACAAATTTTACATCAATTAAAAAGTGATTCTAATTATATATATTTATATTTTTCCTCCTAATGTTTTTAAGAAAATTATACATATTTATTTCGAAAACTAATTATTAGTATTAACTTCAATTATAAAAAATGATGTAACTCTCTCTTTCTTTGCCGTCAATTAAATATAAATGATACTATTTTATCCTAATTTGTATCAGTTAAATATTTGATATTAAAAAACTAATTTTCATCACATAATTATGGATATATTACTTTTTATCATCATTTTTATTATGTTGATATACTTTGATAAATATTTTATAGTATAAATATAACAAGAGATTTATGTTGATATTTATATCTTCAAGAAAGTATAGATTATACACAAAGTTTAAAAGAATTGTTTTTGCGTTCTCTTCTAGTCAGAAAAAAGACTGCGTCGTTACGTTAAAGTCATTAACGATTACAGCTTCATAACCTTCCATTAGCTTTTGAAAAAAGCTAAAAGTTTGAATAACAAAAGAAAGTAAGTTTTTTTTTTTTTTGCAAATGATAATCAATCCTGTTTTTTTCACTTAAAACTTATAAGAGTCTCAATATATCTCTTTCTCAGGCAGAGAGAATTTTATCTTTTGGTTTCAAAACTCACTAGTGAGCATCGATCTCAGAAAATCAGGCGTCGCATACAACTGGGGTAATTTATTTTTAATGTTCTCCCATTACGTACTGATTTGAATTTTGTTGGGTTTTGAAGTTCAATGGTTGGTCGTGAATTTTCTAAAAGTCTACTAATTATGAAAATCTGTTTTAATATATAAATAATGGATAAACAAATCACGTTTATCGCAATATTACAGATTAAGAGAGAAATGTTTTTTAGATTTTGTATTTGGTAAATCTTATGAATCTATGGTAAAATGTCCATGTACTCGTTGTTCTCTAGCCAAATCTAAGACAAGAGAAGATATCAAAGGTGATTGATTTGTTATGGCTTTTTAAGTTCTTACACAAGTTGGATAGTACATGGAGAAGATATATGTGTCACTGGAAATGCAAGAGTATCTTCTGATAGTGACTAGATTTAACTTTGAACCTCTTGGAAGATATTTCTCCAGATATTAGAGCAAATATGAATGAGGAACACGAACATGGGTCGTCTGGGCAACCTATGGACACTGGTAGACCATCAGCTTCATGTGGAAATTCCAAACAAAAAGAAGAAGTTTTTGACGAGATGTTTGCTGATTACAATGAAGAGCTATATCCCGGATGCGATAAATTGATAAATTCACGAAGTTGTCCTTTATACTGAAGTTATACCATATCAAATGCATGTGTAGGATTAGTGACAAGGGGATATCAATGGTGCTTGATTTGATGAAAGAAGCATTTTCACATGCCAGATTGCCAGAGTCATTTAATGACATGAGAAAAAGGTTATTCGCAAATTAGGAATGACTTAGAGCATGTTTAGGGGGGGGGGGGGGGGGGTTCTTAGGGTGGGGTTCTTAGCGGAGTATAAAAAACCGCTCTTAGCTTTTTTTGTTAAAAGTTAAGATACGGTTTCTTATATTCCGCTAAGAACCCCACCCTAAGAACCCCCCCCCCCCCCCCTCCATTAAACATGCTCTTTTGAGTCAATTCATTCATGTCCAAATGGTTGCATGTTATATATTGGGAATCCAATGTAGAAAGGGAAGTTTGCAAAGTCTTTAAGGCCTCTCGCTGGAAAGATACAAAGAGCATAACTTTTGAATCAGGTAAAAAGAAAAAAAAACGATCTCATGCAAAAGTTTTGTGTTACTTTCCTCTGAAGCCACGGTTACAGCGTTTATTTATGTCATCAAAAACTGCTGCCCACATGAGATGGTCTGCATATGCTACTAACAATGATGGTAAGCTACGACATCAAAGAGACAGAAGGGCTTGGAAGGAATTTGATAAGAAATATCCTGACTTTGCATCTGATCCAAGAAATGTCAGACTAGGGTTTGCGACTGATGGTTTAATCCATTTGGTATAATGAGTAGTAGTTATATCATCTGGCTAGTGATATTATTTCCTTATAACTTTCCCCTAGGATTTCAATGATGCAAACATCAATGATTCTCTCGATGGTTATCCCTGGAAAACATAGGTCTGGTAATGATATTGATGTTTACTTGTAGCCATTTATCAAAGATAGGAAGGAGCTATGGTCTGATGGTATTGAAATTCTAGATGCTTCCACAAAACAAATATTTGACATGCGAGCAGCCATCATGTGTACAGTAAGTGATTATCCGGGTTTAGGAAATTTTTCGGGTTGGAATATGTATACAGAATCAGCTTGTCCAAGCTGTAACTTTGATGGAATCAAACAGATTTTACGACATGGGAAAAATTGTTTTATTGGTCATCGTTGTTTTCTTCCTACAGATCATGGCTTTCGGCAGAATAGAGTACATTTTGATGGGAAATTAGAAACCAGATCTCCACCAGCCACATTGACAGGTTCCACAATTATTCATCAATTATAAAAGGTTAACGTTACTCTTGGTTGAAAAGATAGTTCTGTGGTAATTGGAAGAAAAGAGAGACATAAGTGATGCCGGAAGATCTAGTACTCAGCAGTGGAAGAAAAACAGTATCTTTTTTGAGCTGCCTATTGGGAATTTACAATGCTACGAGATAACTTGGATGTCATGCATATAGAGAAGAATGTGTTTGATAAATTGGTCTACACATTGTTGGATGACAAAAAAAAATTGAAAGATAATCTGAATGCTAGAAAAGATCTTCGTGAGCTAAATATACGTCCTGACTTGTGGCCTGATGATAATGAAAAAAATATCAAGCTGCATGTTTTTCTCTTAACAATCATGGGAAATACAGTTTCTTAAGTTTCTTAAAGAATGTTAAACTGCCAGATGGTTATGCTTCTAACTTATCAAGTTGTGTTGATGTTAATAGTCAAGAGCTATCAGGCTTAAAAAGCCACGACCATCACATGATAATGAGAGATTTATTTTCTGTCGCAATTCGGAATCTGCTCCTTACAGATGTGTCATCAGCCATTGTCGAGCTTTGCCAATTTTTAGAGATATATCTGCAAAATTCCTTGATATAGATTAGCTTGATAAATTACAAGACCATATTGTGATGACTTTATATCGTATGGAGATGTTTTTTCCTCCTTCGTTTTTACAGTGATGGTACATTTTATAGTACATCTCACAGAAGAAGCAAGACTTGGTGGACCAGTTCCATTTCACTGGATGTATCCGATTGAGAGGTGCATTGTTTTTATTATATATATGTATGTATATGTATATACACACAACTAGAAACATACATGATTCAGTTATCTACAAAACTCTAGGACACTTCAAATCATACGTTCCAAATAGCGCTAAGCATGAAGGTTCTAAAAGTGAGCAATATTTAGCTGATGAGTGTAAACATTTTGTTCAATGTATCTAAATGATATAGAGACACGATTTAGTTGGATTTTACGCGTTGATGATCAACCTCCAGTTGAGATTAGTATAAGAACAAATTCAGAACTTCCACCTATTTTTCCCAACCATGGAAGAATTTTTTGGAGCAGGTGAGGTTCATCATGTAGAGAGGTAGCAAGCACATCGACATATATTAGTCAACTGTCAAATACTTGATCACTTAAGAGAGTAAGGTTCTCATTTAACAACTATTTTACTTATTTTTGCTTGAAGTCCTCTAATGTACATGTTTTCAAATTTTCTGTCTAGGAAATACAAACATGAATTGTTGACAAAACAATCTCATCAGGGCAGGAGGGGAATCGTGCTATCGACATTGACCGAGAAGTTCATCTTAATTTTGCAAAATGGATCAAACAGAAAGTAGAGATTAATGAGTTAGATAGGATAACTGATGATTTACGATGCTTAGTTCTAGGTCCATCAGAGAAAGTTTAAAGTACACAGCTTACAATATTAATGGTTTCAAATTTCGGGCAACAGAAAGAGAAGCTAACCTGAAAACACAAAATAGTGGTGTGTATGTGGCTGCTGAGACTATGAGCTATGCTAGTTATGGTGTTTCTAACCCAAGAACATGAGCTGTTTCTTACTATGGAAATCTGATTGAGGTCATGGAGCTAAATTACTATGAAGTTTTCAAAGTTGTGTTATTTACGTGTAAGTGGATGGACACTCGTACAGAATGAGGTTATAAGCAGAATGTGTATGGTCATCATATGGTAAACTTGTCGCGTTTCTTACCCACTGAAGAAGAAGAGGATGAACCATATATATTGGCATCTAAAGCAAGAATGGCTTATTATGTGAAAGATCCTTCTGAGGTAGAATGAAATATTGCTATTCATGTTCAACCTCAAGATGTGTATGACATGGGTGATTCAAATGATTCAGAGCAGTTGGAAGATGAATCCGAACCTAGCATCTCTGTTTCTTGGTGAGGGGATTTTTTTTTTCTTTTTTGGTTTTTGGAACGTTAAAGACTATTTTGATGATGAATTATTTTTAACGAGTTTTCTTTTATGCTTTTTGTCTCTATTCTTTTTCTCCTGCTTTTAATATTGTCTTTTCGAAAGTCACTAGCTATATCCATTTTATTCTTCTTCCTCTGGTTTCTTTTTCCTTGTTTATTTTGTGAGTTATTAGGTGGAGAATATGAAGTAATAGTGCGTGAATGTTTTGAGGTCGATGTAACCAACGAATCCTGATTGTGATTTTTATAATAAGCGCCTCAACTGAATATGGAACAAATAGTACGTGAATTTTTTGAGGTTTCAAGGGTATGAAAGTGTGTTGATAAGCGTTTTGTCATTTGGTTCAGAAATTACGAATTTATTAATGTGCAGGTGTTGGAGAATATGAGAAGCGATTGTGTATATGTTTTTTTTTGTGATGCAAGTGGTAAGTTAATCTATTTCTTTCATTGTTTTGACCTTTTATTTGCAACATTGTGGAGTCGTGACTTGCTCTTAGTTTATTCTTACCATGATTTGAAATGTGAATATTTATTTTGTATAGCATTCGATGGTCTCTTCAGAAGACACTTTGTGGGATTCATTGTCAAATAACTCCTTGAGCTCTATCTCTGATTTTTTTAAACATTGTACATCTCAAGTCACTGGAAAGGTATAACATCAAATATGAAATTTCCTCAAGATGGTGATGACGCTGTGTTTTGTTATATGGTATAAAATGGGTGATGTTAAGGATGAGTTTGTTACAGCAGGAGGAGTTCCTTTATCCGAGGTTTGCTTGTTGAAAACTTTAACTAATCCTTTGTGTTTTTTTGGTTGGGATTTGTACTAAACCTGATATTTACATTGTTTTTTCTTTTGCTGTTTTTGGATTTCTTTGATGACAATGGTGAGCAAATCAGTTACGATTCTTTTCTTTGCAGGAGAGGTAGACATTTTGATTATTTCCTACAATGTTTATTTAGTCTTTTCTACACGAAACTTTCCCCTGTTTTCTTTTCTTTGAACAAGGAAAAAAACCGAACAATAAGAAATTTCTGCAGTTTGCATTAGTTTCATTATCAAACAGAAAGTATCGTTGTTGTCGGTGATAAAGGCTCTTGGGCGTCCAGGTGTCCTACTCTCGCTTGAGCTAGCATTCTGTATTTCCATGTTAAATACATACTCAAGTGTATGTTTTTCTGTGTGTGCGCAGGATCAGGTGTCAAGCATCACTACAAAAAAATCTATATTGATAGCACATTGTTATAGCACGTTGTACTGAACTGCTATCGTTGATGTATCTAAATTTTCCGAACTATATAATAGCATTAGATAAATGCTATGATAAAGTTTTGATAAGCGGGGAACTAAAAATTAGATTTTTCGTGAAGCACTTAATGAAAATTACATTACTAACATGTTCCCTTCTTAACTCTCATTTTTCCCTCTCTCAAAAAGTGACCAATAAGGTGTAAGTGTGTGGATTACATAATCTTTTAACCACAGCCATTGATTCAAATAAATCTAGTGGTAAAAAAATGAACAAAGTGAAAAATGGGTTTATTCCTCTATCTCCTCGTACCTTTCGTATTCTCTATCTCTTCTCTGATATCATCCTCTTCTTCATTCTTAAACAAAATTACCTCATAAACTAAATCTGTAGCAACCACCATCATCATCTCTACCTCCTCGTTCTCCATCTACGCCAACGAAGCTATCTCAACCACCCTCAGCATAACCTCCGCCGCTGCCACCATCATCTTCATCTCCACCTCCTTGTTCTCTACATCCGCTAACGAACTCTATTTCAACCTTCATCACCATGAAATCTGTGTCAACCCCTCTGTTTTATCTATCATTTTATCAAAGCTTCTTCTTTTTCATATGCAGATTCATGAAGAAGACGAAGATAGATTGGGAAGGAGAGGGCATGACGACGGATTTTAGGTGTGTTTTCCAACACTGTTATGCTAAATCACGTGTTGTGGAATGTTGATTTTGTGAAGAGATTAAGTGTGTTCTCTGTTTTCAGTTTGAGGAGAGAAGCATGAGATCTGATGCTTTGTTTATCTTCTTCGTCTCTGTCAAGTTTTCTCAAGGACCACCATCGATTAAAAATCTGATGTGGGGAATGAGAGATTTTCCGGAAGCTGAGACATGATGGAGTCAGTGTGGGAACCGAAATTCGCACTGTCGATTTTCCGTAAAATAAGGGAAGCCAAGTTGACTCAACTTTCCCAGAGATCTCAGATTATCTGCGAAGACACACCAAAGCGAAAGAGACACGCAATAACAGAAAAATCGAAAGTAAGTTGCACAGAGGCGTATTATAGATTGATAAGAATAGAGTTACAGGATTTCCGAGAGACAAGACGGACAGAGATTCGTTAGCCAAGTCGGATTTCAGAACAAAGACGAATCGAAACTAAGTGAAATCAAAAACGCCGAAAATTCTAAGTTCCTCTAAGCTAGCCGGGTTCTTCTAGGTCTAGGTCTCTCTCCTGCGCCGTTAGCTTTAGCTTCCCTTATATATGCCCTCTAGGTCGGTTTGAGCATTTCTCAGAAACTTCCCTTTTTCTTCGCGATCATCATTATCTTGGAAACTTGACATTTATCTTCCGATTTCGCGAGATTGCATCTTATCTTGCAAGTAAGATTAGCCGTCATACATTGTTGGGCTTAATTCCGAATAGGATCGTAAGTGGTTCTGGGCCGTGTTTTAGGCCTCTTCGGACCTTTTTCCAACTTTAAACTCTTTTACGATTTCTTCAAAAGCGCGCTTCTTAGTACGACATCGATTCAACGAGGAAGTTCATATTTCTCGTAAACGGCTGTGGTGTTTAGTGAACCGTCGCCGTTTCTTCGTTCTGGAATATGAACCTTGGCGGTTTTCTTTGTAATATTTCCACAGTAACTCCGATCGAGACGAAACGAAGGACTGACCCATCCAGGTTCGAAAGGACAGCACAAGGTTGGATCCAACTCGCCGAACGGGCGAATTGGATGTCTTCAAGAGAGACAACTCGCCAACCTGGCGACCAGGACTGGCCCTGCTCGCCCAACGGGCGAGTTGCTGGACTCCGGGAGGTGCAACTCGCCAACCTCGCGAGCAGGACTGGCCCTGCTCGCCCAACAGGCGAGTTGCTCGACTCCGGGAGGTGCAACTCGCCAACCTGGCGAGCAGGAATGGCCCTGCTCGCCCAACGGGAGAGTTCCTCGACTCCGGGAGGTGCAACTCGCCAACCTGACGAGCAGGACTGGCCCTGCTCGCCCAACGGGCGAGTTGCTCGACTCCGGGAAGTGCAACTCGCCAACCTGGCGAGCAGGACTGGCCCTGCTCGCGCTCGACTCTGGGAGGTGCAAATCGCCAACCTGGCGAGCAGGACTTGCCCTGCTCGCCCAACAAGCGAGTTGCTCGGCTCCGGAAGGTGAAACTCGCCAACCTGGCGAGCAGGTGATATCACTCAAATTACCCGAATGAGTGATTTATACTCTCTCAAATAAGAGGTCGAGTTGTAGCACTTAGGGATCGAATCCACAAGGAACTAAGGCACACACCAGATCTAACAGTTATATGATTTAGCTAGGCTAATAGATTATAAGACAGTAAATAAATAAGTAAATAAAACAGTAAACAAGATGAACAAGACAATTGTTCGGCTTGGCAGAGAGTTTGTTAACAATAAGAAGAAATAGCTAGATCTAGGGATTTATCAGTCAAGAGATTCAAAACTCCAATTCAAGGATGCCAAAGTTTTATAGATTCAATTCTAGATCTCGATTTTAATAAGCAAGTAATCCAGCTTTCGCATGCAATTACTAATCAGATGCCTAAGTCTTTGTCCCGGCCGTCGCACGCGAACAAGGGGTGAGTATCGATCGATGCTATGGCCTGAGCGTCGATCGATACTACCTTAGACAAGCATTAACGACCTAATCGATTATGCTCAACTAGATTCCTAGACCAACTATCATATGCGCCTAGGTACCTAATCCAGCAGAGCTCGGGTTCCGTTAATTGATGGTACTTTCGTGCCTCTCAATTGTCCTATGATTCTAGGTCAAGCAATCAGTCACACTGTCGTGCTTTTCTAACTACTCCAGATCCTAGTATTACAAATCACCCTGGTGTAGAGATCTATAGATAACCTAGCAATCCAAATTGATTATCAGTTTGACATTAAGCTCATGAAATCCATAAACCTAACAAGAGAATTACTCAGACATGGAAGTAATAGAAATCATAGTTTGAATAATAATAGAATATAAATCAATGATAAAACCAATGGAGTTCCAATCAATCTCTGAAGGAGAATTGATCTTCTCTCCAAACCCTAAAAGAAAACAATAGGATAGAATAATAGAAATTGTAGAAAGCGTAGCCGTCAACAATGGCTTAGAAAACACATAAAGGGTTTCTGGTCGTCCAAGGGTATTTTGGTAACTTTGTGGTGGCTCCTGGGCTTCAATCGGTCATAAAATATGCTCGGCCCATATTCTGACATCCATATCGATCGATATGCAGTGTGCTGCATCGATCGATATGCATTCCTCTTCTCGACAGCTTCCTCTCGCGAGGCAGACTGACCACTCTTCAGTAAAACGGGCATAACTTCTGCTACATGATACTGATTGACCCCAAACCGGTGGCATTGGAAAGATAACTCAAAGATTTATATTGTGTAGAAATATGGGATCAATATAATGGTGGAATGGTCTCCATCCATAGCTAAACATCTGACGCGTCTGTGAAGCTCTACACTCAAAAGGCTCCAAAAGACACCAAAATCACCATATTTCTTCAGAATGTACCTAAACCTGTAAATATACTAAAAAGACTCCAAAACATAATAAATATATCTTAAAACACTCATATAGCATGGGTAAAATCGGGTTAAATTCATGGTACATCAACTCCCCCAGACTTACCCTTTTGCTTGTCCTCAAGCAAAACGAACGGGCAGTCTCTCTAAAAGAGGTTTGAAAACAGCAGGGACTCATACAATCTTTAAACTTAGAATCATCACCTCTACAATGTTGCAAGCCACATCAAATATCTACTAACTTCAGAAGTACTTTACATACCATATCCTAGCTTAGCAACCAAATTCATCTAGCCAGCAACTTAGCAAATCCTGTCTGACTAACCCCTCTACTAACCTCATTTCTTGCATAAAATAAATGTGTAGGCTTTACCTTGGGAGTATCGATCAAAGGACACATGAACTCTTACTCAAGCAAGTTTCTGAATACACAGGTAGTCTTCTCTGGTCCCTTTCTCCCCTCTTTTCTCTCTTCTCTGAATCTTTATAGGTTCAACCCCAATGAACGTTGATGCCGATCAGGCGATCTTCGCTCATTTTGTTGATATTTCTACCTTTGTAGCTCTTATTTTGACAAAGTGTAGGTGAATGATGGGGTCCTTGGTAATTTACCTATCCCTCGCTTCCACAATGTGTGATCATTCGTTTGAATTAGAATAATGAGGTCATTGGTAATGTACCTACCCCTCCGCATCTCAGGAAATCATCTCAATCTTTTTTTTTCATGGATGCCGAAGAGAGAGAGAGAAAAGGGAACAAGAAACACTCAGAATTTTACCTTCCAGACTTGCAAGAGGAATCCGATCCAATGTATACCAAGCCCCAAGACAAGTAGTAATAGTCAAATTAGGTTGGAGGTCAGCTTTGGTTCCTTCAAACATTCTTAGCAAGTGTGGCCATAGTTGGCAGGTGATCCACTTTAGCATCTCTAGTACATTCTGTTGTCAACAAATCTGCTCGCTGATGTCCGTGTCGATCGACAGAATCATGTGACTGTCGATCGTGGCTGTTGTTGTTATGTCGATCGATATCGACAATGTCTCATCGGTCGACGTCAGAGTAATCATATACTTGCCTCAATAAAACACATAAAGCTCAAAACATAACATCAGTAGAACCTCCCCCAGACTTAAACAACACTATCCCAGTGTTATATAGTCTAAGATTGGTGGGAATAAATCATAAGCACTATAAATAACAAGGAAAAACAGTATACCTGCTTTAGATATGAGAGTCGACCAATACAGTTAAGTGGTGATCGATACTCTTGATGCTCTGTCGATCGATGCTACGTATCATCGTCGACTCCTGTGCAAAATGTCCTCCTCGGATTTTTTTTCGGTGAACAGTGATTCCGCTACAGTAACCCTTCTACAGTAATTCAGCTATAGTAACTCTGCTACAGTAGCGCGCTACATTATCGATCGATGTCACTGCTACAGTGTCGATCGATGCTACAGTACCGTTGTTACTGTTCACTTTTTTAACCTGAAATCATTAGAAAACAAAGAATCAGTAATAAATGAAAATAAAACCAAATTAAAAAAAAAACTAACAGTGGGTTGCCTCCCACTCAGCGCTTATTTCCAGTCATTAGCTTGACTTCTGGAGATCTGATTTAGTACGGATGAGAATGAGAACTTGCTCCAAAACAAGTCACAATTTCTACTCTCTAAAGCTTTATCATTCTTATGTGAAAGCCTCCTCCATAGACTTCTCTCCTTTGTCTATCATCTCAATAATAAGGAGTACTCTTAGTTTTGCAAAAGGCTTTGAGAAGCATCTGTTGTGCACTCTAGATTTCCTGACACCATCTGAGAAGTGAATAGTCAATGATAATTGAGGATCTCTCTTTGTTCTTTTCCTCTTCTTCCAATTCTTCCTCTTTTTCCCCCCAGACTTATCTAAACACATGATGATGCCTCCATCAAAAGGATCTTGACACCCTTCAAACTCGTTCTGTTCTGATACGTGATCGATCGATGGTGAAGTGATACTGTCGATCGATATTGTCTGGTCGGTGTCGATCGATATCATTTTGTTGGTGTCGTTCGATACTGGTTCTGTTGGACCTTTGTCAAAGTCACCTCTATATGTCAATCCACTATGAGAAACTGATGCATGCTGATGATTATTCAATACCCCAATGTAGGAACCTGGTTGCATACTTCTATCTGGTGGAATTGGAGATTCATCTTCAAAAACAAAGTAGGAAACCACAATCTTTACTGGATCATGTATCCTGTTCACTCTTTTGTGAATCCCAACAGCTCCACAAGGTCTATGATGTTTAGGGACAGAAAGGTGTGAAGTCTCAGACTTGTGCACTCTCTCATCAATTGGTTCCATCTTAATTGTGTATCCTGGCAGCTCATCCAACCATGGGTGTCGATCGATTGTTTCTGGTGGGTATCGATCGATATCGGTTGTGTCTGGTCAATCAATGCAATCAGGAGGTTTACGATCGATGATGTGGGGTGGGTGTCGATCGTCATCAAGCCTCTGCTTAAGCCATTCTTCCAACTCCAAGAAGTCTTCTAGGGTGACTTTTTCTACATCGGAGGAAAGATCATAGCTCGATTTTGTGCTCTCCTGTGTTGAGTCTGCAATGTCCTGAAGACAACTCGAACTTTCTGGGATTTCAAGTGGTATTGATCTATGACAAACGTCTGTGTCGATCGATGTCGAGACGCTGATGTCGATCGACGGTGAGGTGGTGGTGTCGATCGATGGTGAGATTGTGGGGTCGATCGATGCTGATACTAATTTTCCAGGCTCGCGAATTAAATCTGCTGCAGGTGCTGGATCTTCAATCATCTTTATGAACGAAATAAACTCTTCACTTTTCTTCTTCTCTGCAGGATCATAGAAGACAGTTTCATCAACATTAGTCAGGCACATCTTATTCTTCTTAAGATCACAAACTGCCCCCACTGTAGCCATGAAGGCTCTTCCAAAAAGAAGGGAAGGTGTCTTGCCTGATTTGAGCTCCACGAGATGAAAGTCCACAGGGATAGTGCATTCCCCTATCTCCACCTTAACATTCCTGATCATGCCTGCTGAGTTTGCTTTGGAGTTATCCACGAAAGCGAAACTATCTGTTGAAGGCTCCATCTTTAATCCTAATACTTTAGCAGTGTCTATAGCCATGATGCTGACTGCAGATCCAGTATCGCAGAGGGCGTTTGGCAAATGGTGGTTATGTATAGAGCATGGAATCATAAACTTTCCAGGATCTTGTTCCTTCTTCAGAGTCCTCTAAGGCTTATGACAGACCTTGTTGAATAGTAGCTCAATGTCCTTTTCTGTCTTTATGCTCTCTCTGAAGAAATTACCAAGTCTGTACTTATAATATGCATCCTCGAAAGACATATCCTTAGGAACCCTCTTCACCCTCTTGTGAAATCCATCAAGTTCCACTTTGTTAACTTCTCTCCTGAGGTGTTTGGGAATAAAGGGTTTCCTAGATTTGACTCTCTTCTCACGTTGAGCTCCTCATTTTGTTGCTTGCCTATCCATCGTAGGTTCGTATCCATCCCATTTGCGTTGATCGATCTCAACGAGAGAAGTATCAGCTAGTGTTGTTTGCTTTTGCTCTGGTGCTGCTGCAGATTGTTGATTTATCTTCCCTGTTGTCTTTAAGCAAATTAATGTCTGAGATAGATTTCTAGTGTCATTCAAGCGGTGTGCATCAATATCTGGCAAACGTACTCGGCATGGCGTGGGCGAATGTCGATCACTACTCGGCTGTTCTTGTCGATCGATGCTCCCATGTTGATGTCGATCGATTCTCTCTTGTTGCTGTCGATCGACAGCATTTGATTTAACTCGAGCTATGGTGGGAGGTTGTGGGTGTCGAGCGGCAAAATCTGAGTGGCTCTGAATTCGAACAGTCATGTCCGATCCCAAAAGTGGTGTCGATCAATGCTTGTCTGATGGTGTCGGTCGACTCTCAAGTGATGAGGTCGATCGATGCTCAGCTGTTGGTGTCGGTCGACACCAGTACAAGCTACCTACAGACATAGAACTTTTTCGACTACAATAGCATCTTCGTTCAGCTTCTCCTGCTTAAGTACTTCCCCAAATTCATTATCTAAGATGGAATCGATCTGGTTCCCTTCAATGGCTTGATGAACAGTGTTTTTGGACACGGGATGAATAGTAACTGGGTGAACAGTGTCGCGATGAAAAGTAACTGGGTGAATAGTGTCATGATGAACAATATCGCGATGAACAGTAACTGCGTGAACAGTGTCGATCGACGCAGGATGAACAGTATTGATCGATGCCGGATGAACAGTGTCGATCGACGTCGGGTGAACAGTGTCGATCGACATCGGATGAACAGTACTTGGATGAACAGTACCCGGATGAATAGTATTTTGATGAACAGTACCCGGATGAACAGTACTTCTCCTTTGAAAAAGAGTTTCTTGCTTCTTCACAACTTATGTAGTCTGATAAGCTTGGGTGTAAAGCATATTGACATGGGTAACTAAGGTTTCCAATCTTCCAATCACCTCTTTGCAGAGAGAATCCAAACTCAGATTCATGCGTTCAGTCGTCTTCTGCTGATCTTTCAAGAACTCCTCTATCATAAATTCCATCTCTTCTATATGGCACTGATCCTCATCCTGGTATATAGCATGCTCCACCAATGAGACTTCATGTATAGAACCAATCTCAGCCTCAACGATCTTGTTGTCATCCTTCACAGCTGATTTTATCCTGTGCATATCCAGATTTTTTGCACTGTTGCTAGACACCAAGTTCTCAATCAGTCTCTTAGCTTCCTCCAGGGTCCTTGTCTCAAAGTTTCCTTCGCTTGCAGTATCCAACATCACTCGATATCGTACATCAATATCCTTGCAGAATCTTTTCAGCAGCTGTAACTCCGTAAAACCATGGTGTGGACAGTCTCTTTGGTATCTCTTAAACCTCTCCCAAGAACTTCTGAAAGCTTCTGAAGGTCCCTCAGAGAATGTCCAAATTTTGTCTCTTATCTCTTCAGCCTTTTCACCATCGAAAACTTCAGTCAAAAATGCAGTCTTGACTTCATTCCATGTAGTGAAAGATCCTGGTGGTAGGAGTTTCAACGAACTAATAGCATTCCCAGAGAGAGAATATTTGAACAGCTCACAGATGATGTAGTCTCTGGTTGCTTCATCTTCCTGGATGCCAGACACCAAATCTTCTAGTGTCTCAATATGGTCCATGGGATATTCATGAGGAAGACCACAATAGGGGTGCTGACCACATGAGAGAAGTAGGTGGGTCGGATTTCAAATCCCTGGATTTCTGGAGGTTGAATCACGCCTATTGGTATAGAACTGACTAGGCTTGATCAATTCTGCCATTGTTCTTTGTCGAAGAACATTACAACCTCAGTAGCAGCAGATGGATCAAGGATTTCAGCCCCATGTCCATCTATCTTCTGACCTGCTACATTACACAGATGACCTTCAGAGTCATGCAGGTCTCCATTCTCGTCTTGCATGAGAATCAAAGGCGCAACCATGTCTCGCAGCTCAGTATCGATCGATGCGCGATGTGCGGTATCGGTCGATGTCGGGTGGACGATGTCGGTCGTCAGGTACTGAGAAGTATCAGTCGATGTGGTTGAGCGAGTGTCGATCGATGGTTGCTGAAACTCGGTAGATGGTTGTTGATCAGAATCGGTCGATGCACTAGTAGTGGCGTCTATCGATGTAGCACGTTTCTCTCTGCGGATCAAGCGCTCCACACGTGCTGGGTCTGATAAGAAAAGCAATTCCTCCTTGCTGCTTCTGGTACTAATTGGCATGTACCTGAAAAACAAAAAAAAAATTCGTAAGTAACTTAAAACAGTAAATAAAATCTAAACTAAACCTATTAATCAAATCTAATGGCGATCGAAGTTCCCCGGCAACGGCGCCAAATTTGATATCACTCAAATTATCCTAAGGAGTGATTTATACTCTCTCAAATAAGAGGTCGAGTTGTAGCATTTAAGGATCGAATCCACAAGGAGCTAAGGCACACACTAGATCTGACAGTTATATGATTTAGCTAGGCTAATAGATTATAAGACAGTAAATAAATAAGTAAATAAAACAGTAAACAAGATGAACAAGACAATTGTTCAGCTTGACACAGAGTTGTTAACAATAAGAAGAAATAGCTAGATCTAGGGATTTATCAATCAAGAGATTCAAAACTACAATTCAAGGATGCCAAAGGTTTATAGATTCAATTCTAGAACTCGATTTTAATAAGCAAGTAATCCAGCTTTCGCATGCAATTACTAACCACATGCTTAAGTCTTTGTCCCGGCCATCGCACGCGAACAAAGGGTGAGTATCGATCGATGCTATGGCCTGAGCGTCGATCGATACTACCTTAGACAAGCATTAACAACCTAATCAATTATGTTCAACTAGATTCCTAGACAAACTATCGTATGCGCCTAGGTACCTAATCCAGCAGAGCTCGGGTTCCGTTAATTGATGGTACTTTCGTGCCTCTCAATTGTCCTATGATTCTAGGTCAAGCAATCAGTCACACTGTCGTGCTTTTCTAACTACTCCAGATCCTAGTATTACAAATCACCCTGGTGTAGAGATCTATATATAACCTAGAAATCCAAATTGATTATCAGTTTGACATTAAGCTCATGAAATCCCTAAACCTAACAAGGGAATTACTCAGACATGGAAGCAATAGAAATCATAGTCTGAATAATAATAGAATAGAAATCAATGATAAAACCAATGGAGTTCCAATCAATCTCTGAAGGAGAATTGATCTTCTCTCCAAACCCTAAGAGAAAACAATAGGATAGAATAATAGAAAATGTAGAAAGCGTAGCCGTCAACAATGGCTTAGAAAACACATAAATAGGGTTTCTGGTCGTCCAAGGGTATTTTGGTAACTTTGTGGTGGCTCTTGGGCTTCAATCGGTCATAAAATATGCTCGACCCATATTCTGACATCCATATCGATCGATATGCAGTGTGCTGCATCGATCGATATGCATTCCTCTTCTCGACAGCTTCCTCTCGCAAGGCAGACTGACCACTCTTCAGTAAAACAGGCATAACTTCTCCTACATGATGCTGATTGACCCCAAACCGGTGGCATTGAAAAGCTAACTCAAAGCTCTATATTTTGTAAAAATATGGGATCAATCTAATGGTGGAAAGGTCTCCATCCATAGCTAAACATCTGACGCGTCTGTGCAGCTCTGCACTCAAAAGGCTCCAAAAGACACCAAAATCACCATATTTCTTCAGAACGTTCCTAAACCTGTAAATATACTAAAAAGACTCCAAAACATAATAAATATATCTTAAAACACTCATATACCATGGGTAAAATCGGGTCAAATTCATGGTATATCAGCAGGACTGGCCCTGCTCGCCCAACGAACGAGTTGCTCGGCTCCTGGAGGTGCAACTCGTCAACCTGGAAAGCAGGACTGTCCCTGCTCGCCCAACGGGCGAGTTTCTCTGCTCCGGGAGGTGCAACTCGCCAACCTGGTGAGCAGGACTGGCCCTGCTCGCCCAACGGGCGAGTTGCTCAACTCCAGGAGGTGCAACTCACCAACCTGGAGAGCAGGACTGGCCCTGCTCGCCCAACGGTCGAGTTGGTCGACTCTAGGAGATGCAACTCGCCAACCTGGCGAGCAGGACTGGCCCTGATCGCCCAACGGGCGAGTTGGTCGACTCTCGGAGTTGCAACTCGTCAACCTGGCGAGCAGGACTCGCCCTGCTCGCCCAACGGGCGAGTTGCTCGACTCTGGGAGATGCAACTTGCCAACCTGGCGAACAGGACTGCCCAACTCGCCAAACGGGCGAGTTCCTCGACTCCGGGAGGTGCAACTCGTCAACCTAGCGAGCAGGACTGGCCCTGCTCGCCCAACTGGCGAGTAGCTCGATTCCGGGAGGTGCAACTCGCCAACCTAGCGAGCAGGACTGGCCCTGCTCGTCCAACGGGCGAGTTTCTCGACTCCGGGAGGTCTGACTTGCGATTTCGATTAGCTGGACGTTCCTTTCGAGTTTTTCAGGAACTTTTGTCGAGAATGGACAAAGATGCACTTTTTTTAGAAGTCAATTTCGAAGTAACCGTTTTTGACCCCAACAGCCGGAAGCAGGGAGAGTGGTGAGAAGGTGAAGCCAGAAGGGGAGACAGCGATGAAGCTACGGCAGAGGCGGTGAAGCCGAAGGAGTAGTGATGGAAGCTGGGCTTGGAGAGGAAGAAGACAACGAAATTCATAGCTGGATATAGCACATGATAAGCTCAGTGGAGAAGAAGAAGTGGTCGTGGTGGTGCTCCTGTTGTAAGCAATGATCAATATTTAAAGCTACCTAAATCATTCGATGCTAGAACTGTTTGGCCTCAATGCACCAGTATTGGAAACATCTTAGGTTTGACTCTTTTTAGCTTTTTTTTCACACCAGTTATGTTTTTCTGATTCATTTTGGTTACTAACTATTGATTTTAAGTTCTCTGGGACTCATCCAAAAGTAGAAGAGATTCTATCCACGAATGCTGCTGATCATACATCCAAACTCTATTTGGTCTCTGTTGTCTTTCTCTTAGGCCTTCTTGTCTCATCGTCTTTCGACTTGCAGGTACGTGTTAGATGAATCTTGTTGTATTTATCGCTCCTTTGGGTTGTGTAGTCAAGAAAGATTCAAACTTTTATGTCTAAATCGGGAGTTGCAGCAGACAATCTAACCAAACAGAAACTGAACTCGAAGATACTTCAGGTTTTGTCTGAATTCTCTTTTTGTTTTCTTGATACCCTTAATACTCACGACATAGCTGAGAAGATAGTGGCGTTTACACATCAAGGACCACTGGACTTTAGTATTCTCTCAACTTCAGGAAGCCGTATCTAATGCGGGGCTTCTTCACTCTAAGGATCCTAACAATCCTACTGGATTTGTTACATATGAGGTACAACATTTTCATGTCCTTGTGCGGTACTTTCGCTGGATTGTTTATCTAATTCGGGTCTTGTGATCTGTATTTGCAAGAGCTATTTGTGGTGGGTTTTGTTGCTGGAATGCTAGTTGCTAGGTCACAAGTCCAGGTTACTCCATTTCTCTATCCTTTTATAGTTGAGTTACTTCATAGGGTCTTCAAGATACTGATTTATGTTTGGGTGGTTTTCTATATTAGTTTTTTCTGGTTTTACTTAGATCTTCTAAATTTTGATTTAGTTTTTTAAACATAAATTTATTTGTAAATCAATTTTAGTTTATGTATAAATTTATTTTATTTTAATTATAATTATTTTTGAGTTTTATTTTATTTTTATTTATAATTTTCATCCAAGATTTTACAGCATTTTATAAATTTATAAATAAAAATACAATAGTGATACACATTTGCTATTGTAGAAGGATTATCATAGCACATGAAATATGAATCCTAATCAATTTGTAACTAAAAAGTAGTGTTATAATTAAATTAATAACAACATCCAGGTATTGCTATCATATCCGCACATTTTATAGCGTCAAAAAAATGCTATCGTATAAGCGGTACCTATGATTGCTGCCGTATACATAGCATTTATGAATTCGCTATTAAAAATCTAATTTAGCATATAATCCGTGCTAACAATGTACATATTTCTTGTAGTGCATGCCAGGTGTCAAGGTGTCAAGCACGCCAAATGAGTAGTACTCATGATATACGGTTCAATAGAATTTAAAAAAAAACTAAATCTTTGAAAATCTATATGCCGCCCAATATAATTATGTGATCCTAACTAACTTAAGTTTTATGATTACGGATTAGCACACAAATTATAAGAAAACTCTAAAAATAAATTTTATTTGGTGAAAATTAAAATCCCGCTATCTTTTCATCTCAAGAGGGAATTGAAGTAATTATATCTTATAAAAACTAATCACCTCTGGATAAATTGTTCTAATTAGGGTTTCTAAATACCAATCCACGTTTTCTAGGAGAAACATCCTGCAACCTATTTCCGAGAGTTAAAATCGGTGAATTTCATTGGATCAAGGTGATGTAACTCTCTAAATCTATTGTTTTGGTATTGAATTGTGTTCTTTACTTAAATAATGAGAAGGAGATCGTTGATTCATAGGTTTGTTGATTTCAATTGTTTTAGATCATGGATTACATGGACTCAGAGACACACGAACCAGAGGATTTACCATATCTGGAAACAGATTAAGACATGCCTCCTCCACTTGCTCCCAAATGTAAAAACTTCAAATGGAAATAGAAGTTATAGGTAAGATAACTAATGAATATTTCTTTCATTTACTTGAAATTTATTTTCTTAAAAATGTTATGTTATTTACTCATCAAGTAATCTTAATGTGTAGAGAAGTTAATTAAATTAAAATTCAGAGAACATATTATTAAACGTAGTCATTATGGCACCGTCCTTTATGTGTGCAAGGAAGATTCAGTTATAATCAATTTATTCGCTATAACGTATTAACTTATTTCATCAAGAGAGCTAATCCCTTTCTTATTAATAGAGAAACAAATTTTAAGAGTAACCTTTAATTTGATACTTATTTACACCTATGACATTTTCTGATGTGTTATGTTCACAATGCTCCTCAGCCTAAATATTTAATTCCCCTTTATTTACTAGACTATTTATTAATATTTCATTGCCATTTAATATACACATTTAACGTATTTATAAAGGGAATTTGTTTACTATATGATAATTATCTAATGAACCAAAAAGTGGGACCTTTTATAACATACGTTTTATTCATGTTGACCATTATTTATTCTTCATATTGTTCTCGCATGCAACCCAAAACAACTTCATATGAGACATAGATACACTGAAACATAATAATCTGTTGAATATCTTTAGACTAAAAAAACTGGCGAATATCATTCAAACAACTAATTATTTTAAGCATAAAATCTATCACTCCTACATGTTCTTTTCGTTGGTTGACAACTTGACATGATAAACTGTTCAATATCTTTCATCCTTTTTGGTCTTTGATCATATGTTCAATGTTTCAAATTATATTACATATAATTTCATATGTAATATATAGTTCCATATGTTCAGTGTTTCAAATTATATTAGTGATGTTCATGTTCTAACTTTACATGATAACAAATAAAATTGAATATATAAACTAATGTTTAATCAAATTTATACACAATATCCACAAAATAAGTTCGGTTACAATATATTATTGACATCACAATCTCACTCCGCGCAAGGCGCGGATCTCAACCTAGTGTTTATTATTGCACAATGTATTGTCTAAATAATCTGTTTTTTGTTGCAAGGCTAGAATTATTTCTATATGATACGTTCAAAAAATAGATACTAAATGCTAATTTAATTGTCTATTACATAATACTCATATTTTTTATTAACAAGATACTGATGGAAAAATCGAAGGCAAAATGATAACATCTAAAGATGTTTGGAAAATCCAAAATATCAAAGTGATTGTTCATTTTGACAATGATAGTGGCCAACCAATTGGAGAGTCTGGACGTTTACACTAGGATCATGGTTATTTTAACTAAGAAATGATGTGAATTTGCTACCTATTAACTACAGTGACTGGAGACTGGTTAATTCTCACATAAAAAAATAAAGTTTGGGAAGTAATACAGATAATACATAATTTAATCTCTTTATAAAATTTTAATCTTTGAGATACTTTAAGATAATATATTCATCTGATGACCATGGTATGTTTTTGTTATTTTAGTCCAAATTCAGGTTTGATAATCCACCAATGAGAAAAGTATTTGTGATGAGTGCATTAGGTAGCAGATGAAAAGATGTCAAACTACGTCTTTGGAAAGAATACAAGCACAATAGTCTAAGTGGGATATTGCTCAATCGACCCAAAAATGTTTCTGAAAATCAATGGGGTCATTTAGTTCACATGAGATTCACTGAAAAGTGGAAGGTACAGTTTATTCGTTAGATATTTATATATAGTTGTATATCAAATGCAAGTAATATTTTTGTACGTGAGATTTCAGAAAATGCAAGAGAGGAATACAGAAAGCCAAAAGAAAAATACAATGCCTCACGTATGTGGAAGAAAAAGTTTTTTCTTAGTTTATTCAAGGAAAAGAAATGAAATTATAAGTAATTTAAAATTAGTTTATTATATTGATATAAACTACTTAACTATACTAATATTATATATTTTATGCATGTGTTTTTACGACGACAATCATGATAGGAAAATGACCATGTTGGAAGAGTTTTCCATCGAGACTCGCACGAAACATAATGGAAGCTATGTATGTGAAGAAGCAAAAACACGAGAGGTTAGTTTTAGTCGGTATTACCATAGATTTGTAAGTTAATTGTACTTGATATTTATCCTTCACTTATGTTTTAGGAAGCACTTATGACGTTGTTGGGACAAAACTCACATGTGGCAAACCATGCTACTGCTTGTTTGGATGATGAATATGGAAACGTTTTTGGTCCAGAGCGTCTTGGACTAGTACGGTGTGTTGGTCGTGGACCTACACCTTCAAATTAGTGAACCGTTCAACTGTTACGAGACAAGAGATAGAGAAATAAGAAATGGTTGTTGATCTAAAGTCACAAGTGAAATAGTTATCAGATCAAATTAAGGAAATGACTATATTTATCCAACAAGTAATTGGTACTTAAACTGGTGAACAGGTAATAGTAAAGTTTATAAGTTAATTGTATTTTTTATACTTTTAATATGTAAACTAATATGCTGGACTAATTATTTAGGCAAGAGCATGGGCTTCAAGTTTTGCTGTAGTTTTTGCTAACATACCAAATCCAGCTTTTACCAACATACCAAGTCCACCAATCCAAATCAAGTAATTTCAAATTAATTTTAGTTCTATAATCAATACTTATTCAAAATATTACCTAATTTGTTATATAATTCTATTTCAGGAACGTAGTGATGATGCTGTTAGAGATTGAAGACTCAGACGTTGGAAGCAATGGCAGTGATCTTCATCAACATTAGTTTAATAATATTTTCAGCAATTTTCAGTCTATTTTAATTTATGAGTTTGCATGATGAATTAGTTATGTGATTTGATTTATAATACTTAATTTATTAATCTAAATCAGGTTTTTATTCATTTAATTAATTTACCTGCCCTTATATATATATATATAAAAATCATAAATATGTAAATAAAAATAATATTTGTATCATTTATGTAATTGAAATATATTAGAATCATTATAAAAATTGATATAGATTTAGCATCAATTATATACAAATGATGATAAAAAATTTAATCACTAAACTGTAAATGAAACAATGATTAAAATCACCTTTTAAAACTGATATAAATTTAACATCAATACGTAAAATGATAATAATACTTTATATACTTGCTTTAAATGATATAATTATTAAAATCACTTTCTATAAAAATGATATAAAGTTAACATCAATTGTTTTACATGCTATAATATTTTAAATCGCTTGTTATAATTGATACAATTTCTAAAATCATTTCTGAGAACTGATATTACTATTACATCAGTTTATAATAAATGATTTAACAATTCAAATCAATTTGTCTAATTGACACTAATACTAAAATCAATTCGCATAACTGATTTTAAAGTTAACATCATTTCTTACAAATGATACGTTTTAAAATCATTTAAAATAATTGATGCAAATATATAATTTTATTGCATCAGATATATATAAAATGCTGTAAATTATTTTCATCAGCATTTTCAGAGTCATTTATTTAAATAATGTAAAATTTGTTTACATCATTTATAACTAATGCAAATATATAAAATAAATGATGTAAACCAGTCTTTTTTTTGTAGTGTGTGCTTTTGCACTTTGGGCACATGGCAAGAACCGGTCCTGCTTAGGACCGTCTGCTGTTATTTTTCTTTTTTGTCCGCAGTTGTGGAGTGATCTCTCTCTTTTTTAAGGAATCCTTTTTAATAGTTTTACTTGTTTTTACACAAAGTTAACTAAATATTGTGTCTATGTTTAAATATGAGAAAATAGAAGGGAAGATTTAGATATTGTTATGTTTACCTAATGAAACATAAATCTAAATCTTTTGAAAATATATAATTCTAGAATGATGTACAAAATCAGCTTGGCAAGAAAATCAAATCTCTTCGATCTGTATCGAAGTGGAAAATATCTGAACCAAATGTTTAATGATCATCTGAGAGAATATGAATTTTGTTTTTTTTTACAACTGAATCTTCAAGGAACACCACAGTTAAATTGTATAATTAAAAGGAGAAACCGAACTTTAATAGATATGGGTTGGTCAATGATGAATCATACAGATCTTTCATTTTCCTTTTGGAGATAAACACTAGCTGCATTCCTGTCCCAGCTTGGACAATGGGTTTGTCAGTAACCATTCTGGCTGGTTCAAAGGGGGAACATGGAAGCTTCCCGCATGCTTATGGGGATATGTTATCTTTTTATCTGATGTTATGTCTTTTTGCTTATAGAAAAAGTATTAAAATTATATTCTACTTTCGTAGGGTAGTGACCATTATGTAAATAGTAAGTTCTAAGGACCATTATATAAATAGTAAGTTCTAAGGACTGCACAATTAACTGAAACTGCATTTTATGTACCCATAGATAGTAGAATAGATTTTCTTTTATTCCTAAAACAAAAAGTAAAATTATATTTTAACAATAGTTACACAACAGAAATATTTTTCATACTAGGTGGACCGCTCGCACGCATGTGCGGGCATTAATATTATAATTAAGTTAATGATTACATATCTAACAATCTATAATACGTATATCACATGTATGTGGTTAATATGAAAGATTTGTTGTAATTATAACTCTTAGGTTCTAAGCAGACTATATACTTACTTTGGATTCGAAAGAAATCTAAGAGTAAATGGCATTTCAGTATAATGAAACGAAAAACATTGACTTGATAGTTTCACAATACTTAAATTAAAGTTTATACATATCACTGGTGTGATTTATCTTAGTCGGAATCATCGTGATCACAATAAGCTGTAGAAGTGAGTTTAGAAAAAAAAATTTAAAAACTTACACATATAAAACAAAAGACATTATATAATATACTTACTACTTAGGCTCCAAACCCTCCACATCTTCAGAACCACTATCACCTCTCCACGACCCATCTTATTTTCAAACCAATCCCCGAAGGCCCAAGCATGATCGCCAGTTGCCACATATTTTATCTGACTCTCACTTAATTAAACAATTTGTGTTAATTACAGTAATGAAAACATTTTGCTGTGATTATATTTTACTTTGTACTTACATCCACAAATTTTATCTGACTCTAATTATTATCAAGACAACAATGCATGTAAAACTACAATAATGTTTAAAATTTACCGTGAACATTGTTTACTTTGTACTTACATGTTGTCCCTAATGAAAAAACCACCTTTGGCCTTCCAGTATCCTCGAAATTGTATATAGCGTTGAAGACCACTCCCATTATATCTACAAGTGAAATGATTTCGACCCATCTAAAAATTAAATATACAATATCTAAAATATATTTTTTGTAGTTAACATCGATACCTATGGGATAGTTTCGGGGTATGATGTGAGGATTTTGATGGATGCACTTGAATTCCATGTAATGACGATTGTTAAGAGGATCTATGAGGCGGATTCCAGTTAAAGGCGTAACAATGAGTATGAAAGGAGAATTTGTTGCTTTAAAACATTGATAGGCACGGTCAACTTCTACAAAAAAATATTTCCACCCAATTTCCCTCTTTTTTCTCTAGCCCTCTAAATCTCTCTTCATTTGCTGCATAAATTTTCATCTCCGTCTTGGTTCCCTGGTCAAATAAAGTTAATTTATCAATTTCCTTATGTGATTTATTAAATTTTATTATATAACTAAGAGATGGTTATTATACACTTACATCTTCATCCGCTGTGATATAACTCCAGTTGCGTTGATTACTTTCAACATAGGAAGCCAATGTGGAGAGGATCCTGAGTATCTTAACTTTGAAATGCCAAACAGTAAGTGATATCTCATGTTTTTATTGCATTTTAGCACTTGTTCTTAGTTAATTTTAATCATTTTAGGATGCATTTAGGTGTATAAATTGCATTAGATTGTTCATTTGCATATAACAGGGTTGGAATGCACTTTTGAGAAGTTATGGGCCAAAATCGTGAGGTTAACCATGCAATGTACAAAGTTTACGGCTGATTTGTGAACCATCAAGAGGTGAGGGACCAAAGCTGCAAATTCGCTGGGTTTAAATTGCACAATCAAAAGTCTGGGGTTTAATCGCGTGGATGATTCTGCGCATTACAAAGTCTTGGACCGATCTGAAGACAATAAGTTCAGGGATTTGGTTGCAAAAAGCCAAGAGTTGGCCATTGATTCTCCTCGAGCTTTCTTCTCGCCGGACTGGTTGATGACGGTGAGCCTTTTCAAGCACGAAACGGACATAGTCGACAACAGAGATGACCTAAGATGGATGTAAGTGCGGCGGTGAGCACGCGGCGGGCTTGATTCCGAGCTCGATTTCGGTGGTTTCAAAGCGAGGAAGACAGAGTTCAATGGCGGAAGAGAAGCTCAGGAAACAGAGGCCGCGAATTGAGAGCACGGCGGTGGAAGATTCACGAGCTCAAGAACGAGCAAGGATGCCGACGATGGAGCTTAACGACGTCACTGGCAGCCTCGATTCCGACGGTTCCCGACCATGACGGAGAGCTGAGACAGCCTGACGACCTTTGCAGAGCACGACAGGTTGGGAAGCTACGACGAGAAGAGTCAATTACGGCGAGAAACATGGATGTGAGCTTGATTCCGGAGGTGAAGAACTCGCCGTGAAAGCTTGGTCCTTTGGTCGCGGCTTGGAGTAAACGGTGGTGCAGTCTCGGATCGGTCACACCATGAGAGAGATTCATAAGCTCGGACTTGATCTGGAGATGAGCCGATGTTGGAGAAGAAGCTCGAGCTTGATTCCGCAAGGTTTGACCCGGGTAGAACCCACCGGGGTGAAGTACCCGCGCGCAAGAGAGAAGACAAAGACGTGAATTACAAAAGGTTGACCGGTTTATTACGGTTTGACCCGGTTTATTCTTACTAAACCAGCTCGAAATTTCTCTCTCTATATATAGTTCTAGACCTAAAAACCCTAATGTATCTCATTTTCTCTCAAGACTTTGCCTCATATTGTAAAAGCTTGAATCTTTTTATCAATATAAGGAAGCTCTTCATCTTATATCTTGTTTCTCCTTCTCACAAACATGATTAGCCTTGAATCTCACATAGATTTAAGTTTTTTCATGGAGATTAGTGAGTAGACACATTTTGGATTCATGGGTTAGGGTGATTAGGGTGATTAAGTGAAGATCAAGGGTGTTTTAGTGTAGATCTTTTTTTTCCTTGCTTGATTGAGTGATCTTAATGCTATATTTGAGTTGGCCTCTCAAACATAGAGCTTTAGGCATTTCCGCCCGGAAGGTGTTCGATGAAATGCCTGAATCAACTCATCTATGCTTTTAGCTTTCTTTACCTAAGGGATTAGTTGTTAAAGAAGTTAAGATTGTTATTAGACTTATTCTTAATGTTTGCATTGATCATTACAGTCAAAGAGATTTGATGTATTTGGGTGATCATTGCAAAAGAGCATTCATCTAGGGATAGAGCTTGTTTAGTATTGTGTCTAGGCATAAGGAAAGTGTTTGATTGATAGCTTGCCACCTCTAGATTGGATCTACATCACCTAAAGTCAAATTCCTAGTCCCATGGATTCCACCTTAGGATTTGATTGAGTTCTTGCACTTGTTTCTTGATTGGATTTGAGATCACCTTGTTTATATTTCTAGGATATTAGCTTGTTACCTTCATCCATCTTCTTGTTTGCTTAGATTAAGAAAGCTTGTGTATTCTCGGTGCTATATGTCTCTAGTTCTCTGTGGGTTCGACAATCTTTTATACTATAATGATTTGATCTTGGATCTTTGAAAAGTCCTGTATCAGTAAGTCTCTTGTTATATACGACTTCAGCAAGTTTATTGTAGTGTGACATATTGTTAGGAAATGGAGAGAATATGAGTGGTTTCTTTGTAATCTGATTGTTTTTGTAAAGGAAGAGAATGAGACGATTTGGAGTTTTAATTGACAGAAGAGAGAGTCAAGTGTAATGATGATTATCTCTACGTGGATTGACAGTGAGTGAAAAGTTGTGTTTCTTCGAGGCGTACATTAAATGACAAATAAATTGTAACGGATGGATAAAAGTAAATGGTTATTATTCTAAGACATATACCGTTAATTTATTATTCTCTTCTGATAATTAAAACTCCAAATCATCACCTTCTCTTCCATTACATATATTCATTTTGCTATATCTAATCGCATTTATTTGGAAAAAAACTACACAAACAATCAAATTACAAAGAAACCACACATGGAGAACTTGAATTTGGCTTCTCTCC
Source organism: Brassica juncea (assembly GCA_018703725.1). Taxonomy (NCBI): domain Eukaryota; kingdom Viridiplantae; phylum Streptophyta; class Magnoliopsida; order Brassicales; family Brassicaceae; genus Brassica; species Brassica juncea. The sequence goes on along the minus strand of CM031941.1, from coordinate 17,242,497 downwards.
CCAATTTCATCCTTCATCAGATTCTCTCCCAGGTAGCAACAACAGTATTCGTGACTTTGATAGTGCAAGAGTTTCTTTTCGTGGGTTTAATGAAATTGGCAAAGAAGATTACTTTTATAAATCTGCAAATCTCATTTGCATGAATGAATGGATAGAGGAGGTGAATACGGTTAGAACATTCAAGATTAGGTGCTCCATTCTGGTAATCCAGAGGCCATCTACTTGCGAGGTATATATGAATTCTCTATGCTACATTTAGTTCATGAAGGAACGGAAAAAATACATCTTGCTGGTGAAAGAGGATGCTTGTTGGGCGAATATGTAGATGGTATGATGAACTCAGCATTTAGTATCGATGATAGAGGATTGGCTCACAACTATCCTAGTTTTACACGTGAACATGTTGATCGGATGTTTCACATTATAACTTCTACGGAGATCTCTGGCCACTGGGATTATGATATACCTGGAATGTTTTGTTCTGCTGCGGAAAGAATAGATCCTAACGTCTCGTACACTTTCTGGTGCTCTGGAATAGAAGAACCATTGTTTGTAGACTGCATAGATGGATCAATTCCAGGCTGGTTATGCGATCATTGTTTCTGGCAATATGCGGTTTGGAGGTTCTGCTCTAAAATATATTTAACTGCTCGTTAGTGGCCAATTGGAGATTAATCGTGTGTTGTGATATAATTTTTCTCTACTTTTTTTATATTTTTGTAAAACACATTGTTATTAAATATTTTAACAACGATTACTAATATTTCGGTAATATAAACAATTTACATATGTGTTAGACACTTAGTTAGCATCCAAAAGAGTTAAAAAAATTTTGAATAAATCAAATAATATAATTCATTATTTAGACTAAAACGTTGACAAACGACATTACTTAATAAATTCTATAAATAAATTTATGAATGATTTATCAACCTCTTTCTACTGATATTTTGTCTTGTTACTGCAAAAAAAAATATCATACTACTATTAGAGAACATGTAACATAATTTAAATTAACACAATGCTTATTAAGAATAATCAACATTCAATGAATTGGATTTTCTTGATAGTTGTAGAAATGATAAACTGAATGATAAAAAGTATGTAACCGTCTATTTCTTCAACTGCATGTTTAGTTATAAGACAAAAATCTTCAATCTCGACCCAACTTCCTTCCAGTAGATAAGCCTCGTACCGACGAATGAATTTTTTACTCACTCTTGCTTGAATTTTAAGCCCCTTACGAAAAATAAATCATTTATATTTAGTTAATAAAAGAGAATTATACATTACTTTGAATTACATGTATCTTTTCGTCGATCAACACCATATCAAGTGTTTCACCATGGTGAATGATATATTCTTTACATATACTCTGAATCTTAACACGAATAATCCAATCAGTTTGCGTCGGATTCAAATCTTATAAATTGTTGATAGACATATTACTAAAATATGAAATTGTACTCCATATGTGGCGTGATTGGTGTTGATATAGGAAAATTATGATAGGATGTCATTGAATAATTAGGTTAAATCTAAGCTGTTGAAGATCAATGTAGATATTATCATTGACGTATATTCCTTTTTGATTTGAAGTAAACTAAAGTTCCTTTATAAAAATACTATAATATTTATATTTGGTAACAAAATCATACTACTATTTAGGAAAACTAACATAAATACCTAATTTGGAACCATAAGTATAAATTGGAAATGTAAAAATATATACAGTATGAAAATCTAATATTATTTATTTATAGATTAGGTTCGTTTATAAATAGTGATATATCCTTTAAATTTTCTCAATCGGGTGAGAAGAAACTCATAATAAAAGGGAATATTAAAGTTGTACTGAAAATCAAATCTTACCATCCACAATCTAATATTTTAAAACAGTAGACGGTCTTAAAAAGAATTGCTATAATAAAACTTGGAAGTGTAAAAAAATGAATAGTCTAGGGCTATAATATATTCATCATGGTTTGAAAAAACATTCCAACTTACAATTAAATAATTTAATAAATGGGATTCATTATGTTTGCTTTAAATATTTACTTTGAAAACTGTGGAGTTTTAGTTCGATAGTTTTGCTTTAATTTTATATAGATATTTAGGATTTCGTGAAAACATTTAGATACATATATATTCTTCCTCCATAATAAAACTTGGATGTGTTAAAAAAAATGAATAGTCTGGGGGCTATAATATATCCATCATGGTTTGAAAAGGCTTTCCAACTTACAATGAAATAATTTAATTAATGTATTATTTAGGATTTTGTGAAAACATTTAGATACATATATATTCTTCCTCCATAGTTTCCATTTACTTGGATACCATGATACTATTATATATAAGCAAATCATTTAAATAAAAACGAATAAATAATAAATGGAAATGATAGAAATATTTATAAGAAACTATAATATTAAATATGAATTAAAATAATTTTTGTATTGTATTTATATTTTGCTTGATAGTGTCAAAAATTGGTGAGCAAAATTTTTCTTTATGTATCATGATTACACACCTAGGGACTAATAAAAACCATCATCATTGAGTTTGAAAGAATATCAAACGCTATTGACGTGCACATTTCAATCAAATGATAGTAGGTAAATCGTACATGCTCTGGGTAACGTAACCCTATACTGGATAAAGGTATTTAAACTAAAAAAAATAAAATGATTTATTTAAGATGATTTTTAAAAAGGTTTTAAAAAAAACAAACCATTAAACATAGAAATCTTTATATTATCCCTCTACGTTCAACTTCCCAAGATACGGTCAAATAACCTTAAATTTAATCTAAAATGATAAATTAGCAAATCTGATCATTTTAAATTTTGAATCGAGAACTCACACTAAACCTAGAAATTTTGATATTTCCCCCCTACGATCAGTATCATTTTAAACTAACCGTAGATTCAAATTTCAACTAATACAACCAAATAAATTGAAAATGATTTAAGGTTCAAATACTATCCGATTAGATAATAAGTACTTTTCCGGTAGTTAACAACCGCAAAATAACCAAAATTATAGTTTAAAACAGAATAAACAAAAGACAATTTAAAACACGAGACTGATGGATTTAGATCAGCGAGGGTTTACTCATACATGTCTGGCTCCCCAAGCTTGTACCAATCTATCACCTGGACCTTCAAATCCGCTAACTTTGCTTAGGCAAGGCGTAGTTCAGATTCAAGTTTCTCTTTCTCAGACTTGAGTTCAGCTTCTCGAGTATAGTGGTTAAGCAACTCGAGTTTCGAATAGAGGGAGTGCACATCAAGCTCCGCATCATGATAAACATATAGGGCAGCAATTTGATCCCTCATCAACATGAGCATACCCATGTAATCGCGTTGAGTTTCCATCCTGGCTTTCTTATAACCTTCTTCATAGCCTAAGCAATGGTCTTCTTCCAATGGACGTTTTAATTTCAAATCACCGTTGACTGCCATTTGACCTTGTTAATAAAAGCAAAACAGAATAAAGAGAGATAATTAACCAGGTACACGGAAAGGATTCCATAGAAAAATACATAAACAGACACTTATAATAATAGCTATTTATATTACTGAAATATTGAAATTCAAGAAAACTACTGAATATATTCTATGAAGGTTCTCTATCAATTAGAAAAAATCACCAGAAAATGGTACATGTGTGTTATATTAGAAAAAGAAAAGAAAAACTCACCGAGTCTAGAGGACGCAGAGACGACAAAGCAAATGAAAGCAAATTAGGGTTTTACGGATAAATTTGCTGGTTTGGTTATTTATAATTAAACTATATCCGAGAGTTATGTCGTTTTGGATTGAGAGTCACGACTCCTGGTTCGTAAAAATTGGGCCTTGTTTTGGATTTAACAATATTTTTAATCTTGAAGAAAATCATAGTTTTATATGAAATAAATATAATATATTTTATCTTACATACGAAATCATACTCTCATGCCAAAATCTTACATAATAAATCATACTATCATGCCAATATTTTTAACTGATGTTGGGAATGCATTCAGAGATCTTTTCATAAATTCAGAAATATAATTCACTAATCACTCTTGGAAATTAAATTAGTCATGTTATTAAAGAAGTGAAAACTGTTTTTAGATCTGATATAAGAATCACTTATGAGCATCTTTAGAGGGAAATTTGTTATTCTAACTACAAAAAATGTAAAAGTCAACATAAAACGAAGTGCATAATCATTAATTTATTAACAGAAAGTCGGAATTACATAAATAAATATGCAAGAAACCGAAACTTTATGAAGATTGCATCAGGGTTTCGTGATGATAACACTCCAAAAAAAAAAGAGCGAGGCATTCGTTCCAACAATTCATCAGACACGTTGATCAGATCGAATGCTCTATAGACTGATGGTCGTTCTGAAATCTCTTTGAGTTGCTTGCATGTTAACTTGACAGCGGAAATATCTGTGATGGATCCTCTAGCGACGTATTCTACCACCTTCTCTTGCAGTTCATCTGGTAGGGAAAGCAAACTTGAATCTGCCAAGATCTTCTGACTGGAAGAAGAGAGTTGATTATGGACTATATTTTTTTGTCAATTATGGACTATATAACTTCAATATCCGTTCTTTCCTTCAATAACTACTCCCTCCGTAACCGAAAGTAAGATTTTGTAGATTTTATTTTTGATCCAAAAAGAAAATTTTCTATATTTTTAAGGTACTTTTGTATATTTTGAGGAACATTAATTGTAAATATTTGAATTGATTAAATTTCATTGGTATTTAGTTATTGGGAAGTGTCCAAAAAATAAATAGTAAAATAAACTGTAAATATTTATTTTTATTCTTAATCAACGTGAAAGCTCTAGAAAATCTTACTTTCGGGAACGGAGGGAGTAAATGTTCTAGATTTCTTAAAATATTAACAGACACATATTCTTCCTAAATATCCGATATTCATATCGTATGTAAACAAGGATAGACATAAATGACAAATACATTTTTAAGAAACTATGCTGATACGCATAAATGATAAGAAAGACTTTTATTGATTACAAGAGTTTACATGAGGTTTAATCACGTGATAGTAAAAAAAAAGTAAAAAGAGTAAACATAGCAAAACCGAAATAAAATAAACACATAGATTGTTCACATAAAATATCAAACTAGATTCTTTTTCTTCTCTTCGATCCTGTCAAAAACAAAAATCATGATGCATATATATTATGAAATCATTATATATGAATTGAACATATTTACTAACATTCTTTTGAACTCAGTAACTGGCTCGATTAATTGATTGAACATAATCTCATAGCATCCAGGAATGTTGGTAATCTCTCTATATCCCCCTAAACATAATAGAAAAATAGTAAATATTACTTAGATGATTTATAAAAAAAATTTATATAAAAATATGGAACATTGTATCATACAAATAAACGTATATATGATTTTGAGTTGATGAACGTGTGACATATTAAGATGAGCAGAAAAAACGTATGACATATTAAGTTCTAATCGTCAAGAACGTTAATCTTCTAGAATCGTAGCACACAAATTGCTACATCATCTGCGTAAGATGACCAGAATGAATGGAGATCTTCAGCCATTTTCCCATATGCAACACAAGTGACTCGCTTCAAACTAAAGTTATTATTGAACAACATATAATTATATAGAAATCATATAATTATATAGGAATTATTGTGATTATAATAACTTCAATTTATAGAATGATGTACACTTACTCGATATCTGTTAAGGTTAAAGATATAGTACTGACAGGCTTGAGAAATCCATTTCCATCGTTCTGATTAAATACCCACTCTAGTTCTCCAACTGATATAACATCACCTAATATGTCTGATAAAGTTTAATAAGAGAAGTTAGTTAAGCAAAGTTATCGTACTTTAAAATATAAAATAACTAAAGTTTATAAAAAATAAAATTCTAACCGAATGAAAATCTGGGATGAATTAATACCATCTCTAAGTCATCATATTTTACGAATGAAAATGTCTCGGTGTGTATTCTGGAAATATGAATTCAACACATGTAGACTTTCCGAAACAAATATGATATTTGTGACGAGTTACCCTGGTCAATGTGGTAGAATGAACTACCTTGAAATTTGATAACCTAGCCCAGCAATACTTATTAAGCATAGAATAGAATCTATACATCAAAGAATTCTTCATTGTTGCTTGAATCATATGACCCTGCAAAAACAATTTTTATGATAAGAAAATATCATAATATATAATATTAAATTTATTATCATACGGATAAAACCAATACTCACATTTGCATCCATCTGTATCATATGACAATCGGTACCGAACATTCCATTACTCTCTGTCCATTTTTGGATTATCTGGACACGTATAGAAACGTTCAAAGATCGAGTGTCCAAGCTTTCGAGGGGAACAGTAGGTTCCATGATAACTGAGTGAAAAATGAAGGGCATAAAATGATTATATACAGAAAAATATAGGGCAAATGGAAAATGAAAGATATTAATGCAAATAATATCTCAACTACTTGATTACAAATCATACTATTATAACAATAATTTCGAAATAAGAAAATATTATTGATTGTAAAATACCGATATCTAGATATAGTAGGACATATAAGAAAGTATGTAATAAATAAACCAAATAAGGAAATATTTTAAATATCTACTTTAATGTGTTAAACATAATATGTTGATATAGGAAATGAGAATATTTTTTAAATGATCCTAAGAATTATAAAACACAACTGCAATCGGTATGTGATCTAAAAAAATAGAAACAAATAACAAAATGAAAGGTATAAGAAATGGAAAATGAAAAGATATTAAATGCAAAAAATAGCTCAAATACTTGATTACAAATCATACTATCAAAACAATTCAGCTAAATTAAGGAAATATTATTGATTGTAAGATACCGATATTTAGATTTAGTAGAACATATATCAATCCTAAATATAAATACCAACTTAAAGAAAAAAGTATTTAATAAATAAACCAAATAAGGAAATATTTTAAATATCTACTTTAATATGTTAAACATAATATGCTGATATAGGAAATGAGAATAAGTTTGAAATGATCCGAAGAAATATAAAACACAACTGCAATCAGTATGTCATCTAAAAATATAAAAAAATACCATAACATATAATTCAAAGCATCATTATTATTAATTGGCGTAGAAAATAATGGTAGCAAAAAACTGGAACTGAACATCATAAGCACCGGTCTTTTTGAACTATCAGAAGCATCAGTATAATTGTTTGACAATCGGTAGGGAATATTCCATTCCTCTCGGTCCATGATAATTGGTTGAAAAATGAATCTCATAACAGCACTATATATATAATAATTTATGGCAAATGGAAAATGGAAACTGACACAATAATATCTTAACAAATTTCTTACAAATTTTTATCATAACGATTCTACTAAATTAAAGAAAGAACTGAAATTCACCCATTTCGGAGGAAGCTTCTCGATGAAACAGTTTACAATAAAAGAATTGCAAAGAGAAATACCCTCGGAATTTAAATCGATGCAGATTGATTGAGAATTCTCAATTTGTTGAACGATAGGTTTGGAATCAACCATTTCAAAGTGTATGAATTTTGAAGTGGCAAAATGTTGATGCCTCGCAACATCTGCTCTGTGATTCTTCTCCAATGATAACCACAACGACTTAGATGTTTTTTCCTGCGAATACAATCCATAAAAGGTGTCGATTAATCGTCCTAACATACACCCTTTACAAAAAAGAGTCATCAAACGTGTACTATCAAAAGTATCATCAAACGAGTATAAAGAAATATGAAGATTATAGAAGAAGAATAGTATACGGGTAGACGTTCGAGGGTTGTTTATGTTTAAAGAATGAGGTTTCAATCGAATATATAGGAGACGTAAACTTCCCGGAGAAGTTTCAACAAAATTAAAACAAAAATTTCAATAGAAGATACATATAATTATTGTTTTGTCAAAAAGATATACTCCTATAAAATATCTTTTTCACAACCGAATACGTATTTGCCGCATGACGTTTTATAATAAATGTCATAGGAAACAATATCTTCTCTCGGTATTTTTTTAAAAACAATTGTGTTCACCAAACAACGAAAACCCTAATAATCTAAACGACGAAAATCGTCTATGATATGTTTCCATAGAAGTATCCAAATGCAGCCTCACTCTATTGAATAGAACCCTAAGCCCTAAACTCTGAAAGTATACAACCTCTAAAAACAATCCATAAATCAAAGAACATGAAATTGATAAATGTGAAAAACATAAAACTTGTTTAACAAAACCACAGCATATGTGGTCAAACCGTGATGTAGCGAACCAAAATATGAAGAGATAAAAACCGATGAGATGTTCAACAGAGGATAGACAAACCGAGAGAAGAAACCAAAGAAATTAGAAATTAAAGATGAACCGAGATTGATAAAAATGATGTGATTAAAAACGGTTTAAGAAAGGTTAACCAGAAGGAAATTAGAAATTAAAGATGAACCGAGATTGATAAAAATGGTGTGATTGAAAACGGTTTAAGAAAGGTTAATCGGAAGGAAATTAGAAACATAATAGCGAGATGATTAGCCAATGAGATAAATAGGGATTTAAAAAAAAAATCATTAATTAAAGCCTGGTGACGAATTAAAAAAAGACACATCAGCATTTCTAAGTAGTTATCTTCACATTATGAGAGTAATCATCCAATCAGCTTATAACGTTTTACTTAGGGGTGGGCGTTCGGGTACCCATTCGGGTTCGGTTTGGGTCTATTCGGGTTTTGGGTTTTCGGGGTCAAAGATTTCAGCCCCATTTGGGTATTTTTAAATTTTGGTTCGGGTTCGGTTCGGATCTTTGCGGGTTCGGTTCGGGTTCGGATAACCCATTTAAATTATTTTCAAAATTTTAAAATTCATTATATACTTTAAATTTTTCAAAATCTATAAATAAAATAATATATTACAAATAAATTTAAATAACATATGTCAAAATACCTAAACTTAACATATAAATTAGTTTGATTTGAACATTTGAATAGAGAATCGGTAGATTGTTTAAGTATTTTTGGTGTTTTGAATATACTTTAGCTATTTTAGACATTTAATTTTGACTATTTGTATATATTTTCAAGTATTTTGGAAATTTTAAAAGTATCTTATATATTTTGGATGTTTTTAATATACAGTAAATCTAAAAATAGTTAATATATTTAGATATATAAATCTATTTCGGATACATTCGGGTACCCAAAATACTTCTGTTCGGGTCGGGTTCGGTTTCGGTTCTAAAAATATCAAAATTTTGAACCCGTTCGGATATTTAATGAATTTCGGTTCGGGTTCGGTACTACTTTTTTGGATCAGATTCGGTTCGGTTTTTCAGATTCGGATTTTTTGCCCAGCCCTAGTTTTACTTAAGCGTGTTCACAAATAATAGTATGATGATTATTTATAGTTTATATAGATTATTTATGATTTCCATATCTTTATATTTTATATAAAATTTGAAGTACTCCCTGAGTATTTCAAATTCAAAATGGACTAAATTTTTTATGGTGAATGGACAATAAAGCTGCTTCTATTTTGTTCAGGCAAATTTCTCTTAAAAAAGGTCTTCAGTGCAACGTGTTTATAAATTAAGAGGCCAAAAATTGACTCACAGACTTAAAATACAGAAGGTAATCACAAATTACATATTTATGCAGGTTTTGAATTAAGTTATTTATAGCCTACCGAGCAGCCTGCAACCCACTAGACCAAATGGTACGGGAATGAATAGGCTCGAACCAAGCACAACATGTCTACACGATCTATCTCCATGTGAGTGATGCGATAGGCATGCGTTAGTTAAAGTGTATAAGCAGAAGTAACGTGGCAAATTTACAATCACTTGTAGTTAATACCGCTTTTACCCTTCACTGCAACCTGTCAACATAAACAAACTAGCGAAACTCTTCTGCACGCGGCGGTTGTATGGTTCCAGATCCTCCCTTCAACTTTATCTCTACAAGAAAAAAACACACTATACTGTTCGATTCAGAGATCGCCGTCGTTTACCAATGGCAGAAAAACTTATGCACGCTCTTCGATATGAGTCTTACGGCGGTGGTGCCGCCGCTTTGAAGGTTACACAACCTCTTCTTCGAAATCATCTCAATTTTATAAGTGTTTTCACCTTTCTTGTCTAATTAGTGTGTGCTTAAGAGCAAATGATTATCGAGAATTCTTTGCAATAAAAGACTGATCTCAAGTGATTCTTTCAAAAAAAAAAAAAAAGACTAAAAGACTGATTTTCTGAGAAAAACCTTCTATCTCTCTATCAACCCAATTTTTGCCACTAGTTATCTTCCTCATTTGTAACGGTAAAGTGTGTTAGTATGCTTCTGGGAATTTTGTGGCGTATCCTTAATGTTTATCTCTCTTCATTTGCTTTTCTACTAATTGTGAGAAAGAGAGCGAGACAATGGTGCTGGTCGTGGCTGTCCAAAGGGGGCTTGAGCTAAATATATTATTGTTTGTTACATGTGATCGTTTATGTGAAATTATGTGTTAATGTACATCTACTGACAGCAAAAAAAAATTGTGTTTATCTTTTTGTGATGCATTTTTCATGTTCCCCTGTTTTGTTGATGATTAGTATGTGCTTATCTGATATGTTTTAAGCATGTTCAAGTTCCGGTTCCATCGCCAAAGGACAACGAGGTTTTGCTGAAATTAGAGGCTACTAGTCTAAACCCTGTTGATTGGAAAATTCAAAAAGGAATGATTCGGCCTTTTCCGCCTCGCAAGTTCCCCTGCATTCCTGGTATTTTATTTACTTTCAAGAATTATCTGCTTCGTGTTTCTTTCCCTGTCCTTCATCTTGATATTCAAGATAGTGTTGCTTAGATGGCTTTCTAAAGGGTTGCAGAACCTTGGATAATTTGTCTTGAACAGCTACTGATTTGCTGGCGAGGTCTTGGAGGTCGGATCAGGAGTCAAGTATTTCAAGGCTGGTGACAAAGTTGTATCAGTTCTCAGCCATCTTGTAGGTTCTTACATACAAGACATTGCCATTAGAGTTGTAGCAGTTACACTTAATACAGCATGAAAAAGTTATAACTATTTTGGTTGATTTCAGACCGGAGGCGGATTTGCTGAATACGCTGTTGCAAGCGAGAAACTGACAGTCAAAAGGCCTCAAGAAGTAGGAGCAGCTGAAGCAGTCGCTTTACCTGTAGGCTGTAGCGGGTCTAACCGCTCTCCAGGCTCTAACTAATCCGGCAGGATTGAAGCTGGATGGTACAGGCAAGCAGGCGAACATCCTGGTCACAGCAGCATCTGGTGGTGTCTGCCACTATGCAGTCGAGCTAACAAAGCTAGGGAACGCTCGTGTAACCGCCACATGTGGGGCTCGGAACATAGACTTCGTCAAATCATTAGGAGCAGATGAGGTGCTTGACTACAAGACTCCAGAGGGAGCTGCTCTCAAGAGTCCGTCTGGTAAGAAATATGACTCTGTGATTCACTGCGCAAATGGGATACCTTTTTTGACATTCGAACCGAATTTGGCTGAAACCGGAAAGGTGATAGACATCACGCTGGAGCCTAGGGCGATGTGGACTTTCGCGGTTAAGAAAATAACCATGTCTAAGAAGCAGTTGGTTCCGCTTTTATTGATCCCGAAAGCTGAGAATTTGGAATTTATGGTCAACTTATTGAAAGAAGGGAAAGTCAAGACCGTGATTGACTTGAAGCATCCTCTGAGCAAAGCAGAAGATGCTTAGGCCAAAAGTATCGACGGTTATGCTATTGGGAAGATCATTGTCGAGCCATGAATAGCATTTTGCTTGTGCCGCACTCTATGTTTCTATAAGCTTATAGTTTGATTCTCGTTTTCTCATTGCTTTCTTTTGAAATGGTTTTATCCAATATGTATATAGTTGAAAACTAGGAAAAAAAACAGAATTTTCTCACAAAAAAAGAACTTTCGTTGAAAAGATATATCTATGGTGGATTAACAGCAAACTTTTCTTTTTCTTTTTTTCTAATCCATCATTGCAATCTCCGGCTTAGTTTCTGTGACTATGATCATGGATCATGTTAAATGTTGAACCAATGATTAAGTGATAAGGAATCTAATCTATTAATTTAGGGATTGATTTTTATCTACCATTAGTAAGTTATAGTAGGACCACTTAAATAATTAGTAGATATGACATATTTGATTATTTACATTAATAATAAACCAACTATAAATTTGATTTTTTTTAATTATAACAAAATCTGTTGAGAAAGAATCTAATAAAATCTTACTTAAAATTTTAAATAGTTTATAAAATAACACATTAATTAATTTCGTAATTAGTAATATAATATTATTATAAATCAAATTTAGCTAAAATTTTATTATAAAACAAGAAAATAAAAATTAGATACTATTTTTTATTATAAATTGCATAATTATATTCTATATTATATAAAAATCTAAGTGATATATGACTTAAATATGAAAATATATTAAATAGGTAAATTAACAAAAAGAAATTTTGAAATTGTTTCATTTAAATAAATTATCACTCATCTATTTTTTTAAACTCTCAACAATATATTGTTTAATTTATAGAATATACAAGAATATAGTCGTATATAACAACATTTAGTTCATACTCTATTTAAAAAATATGTTATTGAAATTTTAGTAATTCATTTAAAATATTAATGACAAATCAAATAGAAAATAATGTATAACAAAATCTATTAAGAAACAAATAAAAAATATTACCAAAATTCAAATATTTGTTTTATAAAATAATGTATTAATGTAATAAAAATAATTTAAAATTCATATAATCCTCCAAACTCAAAATTAGTTGTGTCATTTTTCAAAGTTTTATTATACTTAATTTTAAAATAAATTATTAAATAATAAAAATTAATAAAAAGTAAATATATTAAACAAATCATTATATATTAATAATGCCGAATAAAAAATAATATTATAGAGTTACACAATATATATACTAAAATGGAAATTATGAATTTAAAAATTTGTAATAATATAAAATATATTTATAAAGTGAAAAATATCCGTACGAAAGTACGGGTTAAAATCTAGTTTATCTTAACAGCTTTTTTTGGAAAAAAATACTATGAAAACTATTGTGGTGTTTCATCGTCATGGATATGGAAATGATACAGCCACAAAAATATTTTAAAATTTTTTGATATTACAATTCAATAAATTTATTGATGTTACGAACTAATTATATAGATGTCCATTAGGTCCATAAACTCATGTTCTAGAGGGTTTTTAAATCATATCTTTGTATCTGTATATATATGTACTATTATCTATGGAATAAAAAGAACAATCGATTTCCTCTTTCACAACACACTTTATCAGCACGTTCTAACCCTAGCCGCCTAAAAAAATCCCTAGCCACTTAAACAAACAAAAACCCTAATCGACAACTCCGATCAAACCACCACTGACTACCGTTCATCTCTATTCTCCAACCTTTGCCAAGATCCTTAGCAAAGACCTCCGTCTAAATCTCCGACACTGCCTCCGTTTTAGATCTTCGATCCGGACTCTAACTTTTCCTTCATCGAAGATAAGTATTACAATTACTTATGACTAAGTTTCAAATCATGTTTGATTTTGATGATTCACGTTTAGCCCTCATGTTTGGGATATATATTATTATTTTTCTTTAGCCTATATCGTTTATTGTCTGCTATTTTGCTTTATTGGTTCACGGAGATGGACCCATGATTTATAAGAATCGACACATGCAAATAACTCTTAGGGTTAGTGATTAATTGGTTTTAATTTCAATCTTAATGTTCTTTTACTACTACACATGTTTCAGTTTTATTACTAAAAGTACGTCGTTAGCTTTGAAATCTAATTGGTTTGTTATCTTACAGTTTATTTGGAATTTGATTTTGTTATCTTACAGTTTATTTGGAATTTGACAACAGGCATTGTCATTAGTGCATAAATGATTTGTTATTGTTATTGATACCGAAGCATGCACGTTTGATAATTGTAGATCTCAAAAAAAAAAAAAAAAAAAATCTATTGACTTTCTTTAATCTTATTTTGCATACTCAGTTATTTAGTTACCTCGAAAATAACTACGATGATGTTTGTTTCTTTTAAAGTTTTAATATGGTTACTGTCCAATGTATTTTGATAAACCATGCTTTACTGTTTATTTTATGTTAATTGATTTAAATTATCAAACGAGTGGTTACATTGTTTTATCGAGTTAGTGTTATAACTGATCTTTAATATTAATTTTCACTAACATAATAGCCATGTTTCATGAGCAATATTTTGAATGATTCAGAACAGTATGGGTTAGGCAAAAGATGATTTTACATGGAACTTAATTAGCAGCTGGGAAGTGACGACATCTTTGTGTTGGATCTCCTACCTTGGTTACATTGCTCCTTATTGAGATAAGTGTTCCTAATTATCGACTTTATATACAAAGTTAATTTAACTTGATTAGATCATTTGCTTGAAATTTAGCACAATTGATATAAAAAAATTTATTCACTGAATTGATTGATCAAACCTACTTAAATAGCATAAAAGTAAGGGTTTAGTCAATATAATAATTAGTAATTAATTATTTTTTGATAATTAGAAATATATTATAGTTCATTACCATTGTATATATGAGAGTTTTAAGTTGACTTGACCTAAGAAGATCCATAATATTTATAGAATAATTCAAACAAAGTTATAATCATCTGAACGTGATATCTAAAATTCATTATGTATTTTGCATCTAAAGATTACAAGACCTTGAAGTCTGTAAATAAATCTTAACTATGTTGGATGTTAAGTTTAAAAGTAAAATTTATCAAACTTTTTTTTTAAAATGATGCATATATATTATAAAATACATTTTTCATATTAGTAATGTTGTCTAGCAGACATATGATTGAAAAAAATAAAGAGTAATAAAGTTTATAATGATATCTCGACTCCTTGAAACTAAGAAAAACAAATGAGCTATTGATGTAAGACGATACATCACGTCTACTTGATTATGATCAATTCTCTTGAAGAGAATTTGACATTTTATATTGAGAAAGAAAATCCACATAAATAGTATTGTTATAGAAAGCGATGGTTGTAGACCTGAATATGGATATGGATAAAGTCAAGGTCAAGACTGAAAATTTCTTTTAGAACTCATATTCTCACTTGAAGATGAGAAATAAAGATGAAAAACAAGAGATATATCATCTAAAGATGAAAGAAAACTAGTGAGTACAATATGTGATAGTATAAAGATTATTGAAAACTCTAGAAAAACAAACTTGTGATTGCCTATGGGAATGCAGTTTGAAATCATTAATGTGCTATATTTTCCCAAGTCTCAAAGGTCAAAAAGATCTAAGATATAACACATGACCTTAAGGGTATGTTTTTGATTCTTTTTTTTTACTCAACATCAACTTTTCATTAACCTAGAAATGGTACAAAGCATTTGACCACACCAGTTTTACCACACATACAACAATGCATCTTAGCAACACCCTGGAACACTCACTAGGTGATTTCTCACTCGGAACCAGCGCAACCTAGAGTACATTGCTGTATTTTTCACCACTATGAGAACAAAATTCATCCCAAGACCCGGGATAAACCGTCTCTTAAACCCTAATTTTGACCACATGATACGATAACAAAAATTAAACTAGAGAACCATGACACTAAACCGGTTCTAAATTCAATCGAACCATTGGTCTACCAAAATCAGAGTTCAGCCCGTGACCAATAGTATCATCGCCAAAGCGCATTCCGGTTTAACCCCACCGCCTCCGGCAATCTCTGTCACGATCCATAGCCTAAAACCGAGCACCAAGACTTGGAATGAAAAGCGGGCTTTAACGACTGCAACGAGTTCGGTATAATCAGATCGTAGCTTCAGGAGGTGCGAAGCCATACCACCGAAGCGACCACAAGATCGTCACCGGCTGGGAAATAGGCTCTGCCGTGCATCTCCACCAATGACCTTTCTTCCGGTTGACTACTCCGTCTTCAAAGATCCTTGCAACACGTCGTCTCCGTAAACCAAATATCGAGCCTCCTTCTGCCGCCTGCTATAAATCTCCTCCAAAAGTCTCACCGCCACAGAGGAAGGTAGATCCGTGGTGGAGGAGTCGTCTCACCTCTCCACGTGCAGCCGTTGTGAAGCCTCTATAGTAGATCTGTAAAAAGGAAAATCATATCTGACAGAAACTTCAACCCTAAAAGCCGACTCCCATCTTCACCGTCCCGCCTTGAGTCTCGCCACCACTCCATAGGAAGCCGGGCTCAGTCACCATTGTTCATGGAGAAGCTCTGGTTGAAGCCTCGACAGGCACATAGAAGTATGCATATCGGCTGAGGGGAATCAGAGAAGAGAGGAGCAAAAAGAAAACAAGATTAGAGAAAGGAGGGGGGCGCCTCCGGCGACGTCGAGGCGACGGCCGGAGCTAACAGATTTTTTGTCGGAGTTCTTCTTCTATTCGTGAGGAGAGAGAAGAGAGTCTTAAAAGTTGTCTTTGTTTTTTTTGGTATGTTTTTGATCCTAAGGTGGGATTCAATTCTAGATATATGAACCTGGAGTGTCATTATCTCGAGGGGGAAAACTAGAGAATCCCACATCCCTAGTAATTGAAACATTTAGAAGTATGTTTACAGTGGATTTAGAATCTAATAATGTTGAGACAATAAGTAAACAGAAATGTTGAATACCTTCAACAAGATGTATTACCCAAGACACTATTGTATTGTGCTACACAATGAATAGAAAACAGAGATTAATGTAATAGTAAACCAGAAGTTTACTGAAAGTGTAGTGTTTGGCAAACCGGTTATGCCATCCCGGTTTAGTAATGATGCGAAAGATATATATCATATGGACATTCATTGAAGAACCAGAAGATTCTTACGAATGATCTGCTATATGCTGCTTGCTTACAAGGCAATATAAGAATATGGTTTTCACCAGTCAAATAGATTAGGAATCTATTCATACAAGGAGATGTTTGTGGGCTTGATCACCGACTGGTGGACTGATCATCCACCATATATTAATGCATCGACAAGAAAGTCGAATGTATCCTTGTATAGATCTGCAACCTGATGTTTGCGAGACTAATTGGTAATATTGGTGAATTCAGAAGCCTTTGATGATTATTTTATACATGTGAGGATACATGATGAACATCTTGTAGCTAAGGTTCACACATAAGATGCAGCAGCATTGATTCGCATAATGCCAAAGAGTGATTAAGAACTCTCTCTTTCAAATTGGTTTTGGGTCATGAACCAAAGATTCCCATCTAGAAAATTTGGATAATGTTTAGTTGCTCCACCACACAGCTAAAAGATGGGATCTCAAAGGAGGTTATGAATATGTTGGATATGATCTCCATTGATAATGAAATCTAGAAGTTTTATAAGATTTATTTAAAGACTCAAAAGTTAGTCTATCCAACATTAGGGGGAGAAAAGAAACAGCTGGAGAATGAATGAGTTAAAATGAATTATCATTAATCCTCGGACTAAAGAGTATGAACAAAAGTCCAAAATGAATGTATAAAGATAATTCTATTACAAAGATTAACATATGATTGCCAGACTCGTTTAGTGACCCTAAAAAGTGATTAAGTCACAAGTACCAGTTGTAAATGCTCCAGTTAAAATAGATGTTCCAGAAGGACGATATCTAACTGCTAATGAGTCTAAAAAGCGCCTGAAGCGCGATAGACTTATTGGTTCCAAATATAAGAATCCTCGAAAAAGAAAAGGAGCATGAATGAGAATGGCAGAATCGAGGAATGAAATATTAAGGATCTCTAGAAGAGATATACAACATGACAAGAAAGAAATTCAGGTACCTGAGAATAAAGAAATCTCACATTTCGACGTTGTGAATACTTATGCATGCAATGTAGGAGTTGATGAGAATGAGGATCATGAACCATCTATTGAAAAGTGTACACAAAGAAATGATTGGCCAAAATAAAATAAGCAATAGATGTTGGATTAAATCTCTTGGAAGGAGAGAGTATTTGGACAAGTAGTCCATACACCTGAAAGTGTAAACCAGTGGCATTTAAATGGGTCTTTATGTGAAAGAAAGAATGAGATGATGAAAAGTTGTGAGATGCAAAAGAGTAATTGCACAAGAGTTCTCACAAAGACCTGAAATTGTTATAAGAAGCACATCATCATGTGGTGGAAGCATCAACTTTCAAGTTTTTTTAGTCTGGCAAGAATTAAAAGCCACAGGAAAATGACAATTACGTCAATGATCCAAAAGGATATAATCTGTGAGAAGCAATAAACCCCATAAGGATTTGGACTGCTAGAAGCAGTAAGTGCTAGTTCTCGAGAATATTACCGCGCGAGTATATTGAGCATATAAAAGAAATAAAATCTTGATCATGAAGTACCATAAATATTAGAATTTTACTGATCTCTTTCATAATTGAAAGATGTTATTCTGCATGACAAGAAAAATGGTCATATTAGTAATTTTATTAGAAGAGAGGGAATAACTCGTATGTACAAGTATGTATAATATGAAAGTTTAGAAGATTGTCTATAAAAGGAAATTTGAACATGAAGTCCAAATAGACCAATATATGATCCTTTTGTGTGAATGCAATGTTATGGATAAGAAGTCTAATGGTTTAAGAGATTATCTGACAATCAAATGAGTTTATTCACTAAGGATATGATTATATCAATTCTTAAAAGGATGATATGATATATATGATGAGAATACATCTCTCTAAGATTATGCTTCCAGGGGGAGAATATGATGATGTGCGTGGTTGTACTCTTTTTTCTTATCATGGTTTTTATCCCATTGGGTTTTTCCATTTCAAGGTTTTAACGAGGCAACAAAGAACACGCAAATGATGGATACCTAAAAAGGAATGTTATCACTTTAGTGATGAAGATCTATCACTCTTCCAATACATTTTGAGATTGAGAGAAGCGGAAGAAAATGATCAAGATCAATCATACTTGAAGAAGAATCAATGTATGAACACATTTCATTGTGAGATAGAATCAAAGGTCAAATATTTTCCAATTAAAGAAGACCTTCTATATGGAATTAAAATATGAAATTGGTTTCCAGAGAAAGATCTTTGAGTCTTCTTTCATCTACAATTTGAATCAAGTCATTCCAGATGATATAGCTCGAGATATGACTATTTTCGTGGGACATGTACAAACTGCTCAGAATACCTTATATCATCTAAACTATTAAAAGGAAAGTACATTTAATACTTAACCCTAACTTTTCCCTAATAATTACAATTAAATGCCACGACATTAGAACTAATCTTTTAACACATCACTAAATCATTAAAAGGCTTCTATTCAGTTAACAGCCCATGGCTAGCCCTTAATCTTTTTATTATTTCGTACATGCTTCGTTTGATTGGTTCCTTAGATAAAATGATACTACAATTACATTTAATTAACCGATACACTAAGAACAATCATTAACCTGGTTTTCTAAATCCAGTCATAAACCGCACGTATATTGACTAAATGTAACCCTACAAAGTTATTGTCTTCAAAACCCGTCATGAACCAAATAAAATCAATCAGTTATAAACCATACATTTTAAAATCAGTTAGTTATAATTCTTACTCATTCCAATATCCATTTTTCATATGCTAAAATTTCAAAAGTAGTTTGCACACTGTCAAAATCCAAATATTCAACTGAACCAAACATATCAATAAAATTAAACAGAAGTAAATACACTATTAAAATTCGGTTATCAATTAGTATTTAAAACGGTTTAACAAATGTGGAAGCTATATATTCAAATTAATATATGAATATCAACTTTTGTATTAATAAATAGTATATTCAAAAGATATATGAAGATGGTGTCAGAAATGTTAATATAAGTCAATAATAACTTAAAAATTACGTCATATCTTACAAAAGATTGTAAAATCTTAACAAAGAATCAAAGTACTTATATTACACCAAATTTTAGCAAAACACTATTTATATTATATTTATAATTGATCTTATAAATCACATGTAGTCCTCATTTTCCATTTCTAACTCTAATACTATATATTTTTAAGATTTTACTCTCTCTTTTTTTTTAGTGTGGTAAATGTGGATTTATTTATTTTTATATAAAATAAGTGGGAAGACATATTAATTGAAAATAAAAATAATTTTTGTTATGATTTTTTAAAATATAGATATATTAACATACATAAAATATTCAATTATTTAATTTATAAACAAAATATAATAGAAAAATTATTCATGTAGTAAAAATGATTAAATAACAAATATCTTATATAAAATATTATTTTCGTTGGTTTAATATTCAATCACAATATAAACAACTATCATTTTTTTGAAACTGATAAACAACTAACACTTATACAGAAAAACATAAAACGATCAATCAATCATTGAATTTATCCTTTATAAATTGAGAAATCACATGTTCGATAGCATATATATAAACTAACACCCGCACGGGTGTGCGGATCAAAATCTAGTCTGATATTCAAAATATTGTTCGATGTTCCCATCTTACGAGAGCTAGACTGGTGTCTAAAGCTACATATGGATGTTAGCTTCGATTTCCAAGTGGTTTGAAGTCATTTTGTCCTACGGTCATCAAAATATTCAACTTTCAACGAAGAGTGTCAAAACTGCCAAGAGAAGTGGACCGGACCAAGTTCAAGATTAAGAAGTAGTCTGTTCATGTGAGATTGTATTGTCTCGAATATTTCAAGCTATGTTCTCATCAGGGGGAATAGATACGTGCTGTACTCTTTTTCCCTCAACAATGGTTTTTCCCACTGAGTTTTCTTGGGTAAGGTTTTTAATGAGGCATCATCTTATGCACTTTAGTAAATTTTTTTTGTATTGAACATCCAAGGGAGAGTGTTACGAACTAATTATATGGATGTTCATTAGACCCATAAGCTCATGTTGTAGAGGGTTCTAAAATCCTATCTTTGTATCTGTATATATATGTACTATTATCTATGGAATAAAAAGAACAATCGATTCCCTCTTTCACAACAATTAATAGTTTTTCACTAGAAATATAATTTCTTTGTTATATGTCGATGCTTTTAGAATAATTGAAAATTGACAGTTTTGTTTACTATATATCTTTCAAAAAATTAATAAATTAATTTTTTATCAAAAATATCTATAGATCCTATTTTGAATCTGACCAATATTATACATCAAAAATATATTTTAAAGAAGAATTTAGAATTTTATTAGAAAAATGGTAACCAAATGTAAATGGTGTTGCATAACATAAAGAGAAGCAAGATGAGTATATAAAAAAAACTGCAGATTTTAATTTCCGTGTAATATTTTCTGATCTTATCATTGCATTATTTGCATTATTTTATTTTTATATTCTAATAATAACTTTAAATTTTATTTAAATAAAATAGTTTAGTTGTTAAAAATAAGAAAAATAAAAAAAAGAAGAGAATAAGATGATTATTGATTCTCAAATGATCTTTATCGAAGCAAGATTCCGGATCGTAATTGGGCAAAATCTCTGCGAAGAAGAACAAACTAGAACCTAAAGTTTCAATTTTCCTCTCTCTTCCTAATCATAGCCATGGGTGGTGGTGATTCTCTCAAAGATGGTAGAGTTCTCTTCTATATATATATATATTTTTTTTTTTTTTTTTGTAAACTATATCTTTCTTTCTGGAACTGTTTTGCATGTTTGTTTTAACGGAAGTGATTTAAAGTTGTTGTAGAAGAGGAGGCATCTTCTTTGTACCCTGATTTTTTACGATCGTCTTCTTGCTGCTTCAGGTAATATCATTATCTGACGACTATCATAATCAGAAAGTGATTCATTTCTCTTTTTTTTTTGTGGCAGTGATGATTTAGGGGTTTCCGAAGAGAATCTTTCTGCTTATTACAGAAAGAGAGAGAAAACTTACCAAGAGATTCTCCAAAGCCATGATCTGTTACAGGAGAGACTTGGCAAGAACAATCTGAAACTAAAACTCGCAAGACGCCAAATCTTGAGGTTTTATAACTAATTTTACTTGTTTTCAAGTCGAGATCATGATTAATTCTTGTTTATTTTGCTACTAATATTCGATCAATACAGAGAGATTATTCAACTAGTAGATTCTAACCTCTTTTAATATTTTTGATAAAAAAAACAATTAGCTATACTCCTGGATCGTTTGCGGATGTTAATTTGAGCGATTACCATGTTCCAAAGACGACATCGATCCTCATAGTTGGTCCGAAAGGAGCCGGCAAAAGTAGTCTTGTTAATAAAATTACGAGAGTTATCCAAGACGACGAGTTTGCCCCAGCTAGAGCTCAAGAATCATGTACATTTTTTTTTTTTTAAGTATCATGTACATGTATATTGATCATTTGTTTTCTGTTTTTAAAGATGAAGACGACGAGCTTTTTTAATTGTTGCTCTTATTTTTTTTTGCAGATGGTATGCCGTCTAATGGAGGCACATTCTTTGTTCAGGAGTATATGATCCCAAGAGGAGGTTCTGCTTCATTTTGCCTCTGTGATACGCGTGGCTTGAGCCAAATCTCGTCATCTGATAACATTAATATGATTGAGCAGTGGATTACAAAAGGTGTTCATCACGGCGAGCCTGTGATCTGGTCTTCTTCTTGTGTCTTGTTTTATTTTCTTTCTTGGTTTTAATCAGTTTTTCTTTTTATGTTAACATGATGAGTTTGTAATTTTGGTCAGGGCATCCGATGACCCGGATTTGAAGGATAGATTGATCCGAGACGGTTGTACATGTTGTGAGATAAGGAAAGTGAACTCCATTATCTTTG
This sequence comes from Brassica juncea, assembly GCA_018703725.1. Classification (NCBI taxonomy): domain Eukaryota; kingdom Viridiplantae; phylum Streptophyta; class Magnoliopsida; order Brassicales; family Brassicaceae; genus Brassica; species Brassica juncea. The sequence continues at coordinate 17,219,621 of CM031941.1, read as the reverse complement.
TTGTTAATGCGGTTGAAATGATGGAGAGTGAATTGAGCTATGCTCATATGATTTCGACTGCTTTTAACTGTCCGTTACTATCTTTTAAAGGTTGGTTAGTCCTTTCTTTTTTTTTTAATAAACCTCAAGTTACAGAGTGGTGTTTTTCTTTTTCTTCTTTAAATATTTCAATAAAGTCGATCATATGTTTTCCAGATGACAAGCCAGCAGTAGTTATCACTCATGGAGATATACTTTCAAGGGAGGAACGTGCCCGAGTTCAAGTTCTCGTTGGAGAACTTCTTGGTATCCCACCTGACAAACAGATTTTCGACATCCCAGGTCACATGTCTATATTTTTCTTTTGAGACGGCTACATATCTTATTGGTTACTTATAGAAAGTGCAAAGGTGTTTGTATTACAGATAGCCGCGACGCAGCCACAGCGCTAATGGTATGCAACTTGCTACGGCATTGTCTTGAACACGCTGATAAGAATATTCAGTTTTATCCCAAAAGAAACTTCACCATATCCAAGGTTTCTACTTCATCTTTTGTTCTTACCTCTTTTGATGTCAAAACACATCATGATTGCTTTGATGATTGATTCATTAGTCTAGGGACTGATGACTGGTTAGGTGTTGATTCATAAGTTTGGTGTTGCAGCTGTTTAATAATTTTACTTACCAAGAAAAGAAAAAAGATAAATCTTTGGGAAAATAATTAGCTTCTTTTAATTTAGATAGGGAAAAAATGAATTCATACTAACCATGTGACTATATGAGGGTATGGTTTGGTTTGTTTTGGATCAGTTTAATTGATTCGGATTAATAGATGCAGGACCATCTAATTGTTATTATTTTTAGGTGAAAGGAGGCGGCAAAAACAAGACCAGGATGACTATGTTTTCAATTGCTCTGACTCTATTCCTGGCCTTAGCGATAATCTGGTTTACTCATGAACGCAGCGGACAAAACGTAGCGCATGAGGCTTGCCACGAACTTCATGTATTCCAAAGTCCACGGTTATACAACCTTACACATGAGGTCCAGCCCAAACTTAGCCCCAGTGTTGGGAATTCTGAGTCTGAGTCCGAGTCCGAGGCTGTTCCTAATGGTAAGCTTAGCGTTGATTGGCGTACAGCTCGACGAAGTCGACGCTTGTGGTTCGATGAGGGGAAAGTGGTCAAGACCGAGGGCGAACCTAGCTATGATTGGCTAACCACTCGGCGCTTGTGGTACGTTGAGTGAAATGTAAGCAAGCGCCATCAATATCTTATATGTAAAAAAATATACTTCCTCCGTTCCTAAATGATCTTATATTTTAGAATTTTCACACTTATTAAAAAAATATATCAAATTTTAGTTATCAATACATTATTTTCCGTAATCAACTATTTTCCACAAATTTTCATCAATAAAATTTTAATAAATACAATTATGTGTTTTGAAGTTTACAATTTACATTTAATTTATACATTGAAAATATGAAAAATGTATTTTTTTGAAATAATTTTTTTTTCTAAAACATGGATCTTTTATGAACCGAGGGAATAGTATATGGTGTGGAAACTAAACATAAAACTCGATGCTTTGTAAACTGGACTGCATGAAAGTTCTAAAGAATCAATAACTAGTATATGGTCTGGAAACTAAACATAAAACTCGATGCTTTGTAAACTGGACTGCATGAAAGTTCTAAAGAATCAATAACTTTAATGCATGAACTTCTAGGTAATCAATAATGGGAAAAATGTTAATTCTAACTTCGACAACTTTCGTCTTGCTTTCTTAAGTCTTAAATTTGATATGGTATACATTTCACTGTTTGAATTAAATTTAATTTCAAACAGTGTGAACTATTAGATTTAAGCTGAAATTAATATTTATGAAATGATGTTGAGTGATTTTACAGAGTCAGATGCCATGAGTACACTCCATTATGGATTACGGCACATGTTTAGTTTTTGTAAATTTCCTGCCACATAAGATAATTATGAAAAATGTATCAAACTATCCAAAAACACACACTCAAACCCTGTGATGAGGACATCAAAAAAGCAGCTAATCCAGAGCACCATCGAAACGGATGCAAAAGGCCAGCTTATTAGATGTTAATATACACTTTGTATAGAGCTTACTATACTTGTACAGTTACTAACAATACTACTCTATAAATCCAGAATACAAGTTTGTTACACTCTTAATAGAGAGTATCAAAGAGAAATTGAGTTCTTCTGCCATTTTCAACACTTCTTTGATTTTGCAAGCTCGATTTCAACTCTTATGAATGCTTTGATTCGTCAATTGCTTGTTTTTCACAATCCGCTCTTTCTTGACAACTCCGATCATGCTGGATTTGTTTTTGATAACAACTCCGATTGATCAACATGACACTTGATCAATTTAACCAAGATCAAGTTAATCATTTGCTGCAACAACTTTGAACTCATGTGAAGCTTTCAGATTCTGCTGTCAAATGATGTGATGCTTGTTCAATCTTCTTGTGATACTCTTTCCCTTTTCAACATCAGACTCCTTCCTTGTTTAGAAAAACTATATCTTATGGTGCTTTAATAATTGACAGTGGAACTACAATCCATGTATGTTTTGATTTGTCACTATTTGCTGAAACTTTTTTGGTTTTTGGTATGACGGTTTCACTTCCAAATGGCACTAGGGAATCATTACCATATTGGCACTATTTACTTTTCTGATATTTTGATTCTTCATGATGTTCTTTATGTTCCTTCTTTTTGTTTCAATCTTCTTAGTGTGAGTAATCTTTGAATTATGACGATTTTCTGCTCATTTCTTACCCAATTCATGTTATATACATGACCGTACTCAGGTCTCGAAGATTGGTGAGTGTTCTATTGTTCATAATCTTTACGTTTAAGCATTGGTATTACTGTTTCTCATGATTTCTGTGGAACTTTGTGTGGTTATGAAGATCTTTGGCATGTTCTTCTAGACCATCCTTTACCAGCCAAGTTAAAGATTTTGTCGGGTACTATTCCATTGCCTAAGTCTAGTACAGTTGATTCTGTATCTTGTCATGTCTGTCCATTAGCTAAGAAAAAAATTACCATTTGTCTCTCATAACAATTTGTCATCTTCACCATTTGATCTCATTCATTAAGATATTTGAAGACTTTTTTTGTTGAGTCCATAGATGGTTTTCATTACTATCTTACCATTGTAGATGATTATTTTCATGTCTCCGATCCTGGATAGGATCGTCGGGATGGACCATTGTGCGAGGAGACGCACCAGTCAGGTCATATGACCTAAAGACAAGCATGTCATGATCCAAAAACGTGGTTAAGGAAATCAGACAGCTGAGACTTAACCAAAATACGATGGAGACAAGCTTAAAGGAGTTGGTCGAGTGTTTCGGTAGCTGGACGAGGTCTGGGTGAAGCTCGATCAGCTAGGTTAAGCTGTGGCATGATCAGAATGGATCATGGGAAAACTAAGTCTATGTCTGGAAATAGACCAAGGGACTTAGAAGGATTGAATAAGATAAAGATATCAAGCTGTATGAAGTGTATCACAGCTGGGTGATGTGAGCAAGAAGCTCAACCAGCTGAACGGAGCTCACTTGAAGCTAGAGTTGGCAATTGGGTCGTACCGCCCCGCCTAGTCCCGCCCCGCCGTGGTCATGTTCAATGCGGGTATTTGCGGTACAGGCCCGCGCGGGACGCGGTCCGTAGAAGTGCTACCTACCCAATCCCGACCCGCACCATGAGCAATCCTTGGCGGTATGGCCCGCGGGACGCCGATCTTCACATGTCGCCTGCAACAAGAAGAGACCAAGAGAGATGATATTTGAACATTGCTTGCGTTCAGTTGTATAATTATGTAAGCTTCATGTTTTAAGATTTGAAAACACTTCTTTGATGGGCATCGTTTTGGTTTGATCCATATGCATAAGAATGGCATGAAATAACGATGGCAAATCCAAGTAATCAAATCCAAGTAATGTAAATGAACACCAAAACAAAATCAAAGTAATGTGGCCTCGGTGAAAACCTTATCGAAAAAATCCATTGGGACAAAACTCGACAAGGGAAAAAGAACGCCACAAAATCCATAATGTAAATAAAATAAAAACATCAGATCAAAATAAAAATCAAGTTTCTTCTTCTTCAACTTCTTCATCGGACCATGGTACTGTCTCTTCACCATTCATTTCATCTTCAGGAAATATAAAAAAAAATTCGAAGTTAATTAGGTTTAAAGAACAAGGTACCCTAAAATATATGATAATGTGAATAATTTACCATGCTCAGAAGCTTCAAATCCTTTTAGCCAATTCCTACTACATATCTGAGCTTGCACATTTTCGGGAAGTAGACGGCTCCTGTATTTGTTCAGAACTCTCGAACCAATGCTAAAGGAGGATTCTGAAGCCACTGTTGTGATCGGAATACTAAGCAGATCACAAGCCATTGCTGGCAAATCGCCATACCTATGAGTATTATCTTTCCACCACTTGAGAATATCCAAGCTTTCAAAGCTATCCATATCTAGCGCAGGTTCATCCATATAAGCTTGAAGAGCTGTCTTTCCAATCGCAGCAACACTACTTTTGCGAAACGCAAAAAAATCCTGTAGTGTTTAAAAAAAAATATTAAAAACGATTGCGCCAAGTCTCAGAATTATTAAAAAAAAGAAACAGGAGACTTACACCATAGTTCTCAAACGTTACTTTCGGTCCTCCACAAGCAATTTGGTTATTCATCTCACGAGGCCCTGTAGAAGATATTGTTGAATTTCATTTTTTGTCATATGATTCAAACAAAGTTTTCAGCTTCAGATGCAAGTTCTTCATTTTTGCATCACGTGTACTCATGTCAAGACTTCCTAAACAATATTCTACAACTGGAAGCTTCAGGCGTGGATCAAAGACAGCTGTCATTGCAAAAAGATCACTAACTTCTTCCCAATACTTATTGAACTTCTCTTTCATCGGTATCACCATGTTTCGAACAATCTCATCATCGCTTTCCTCATTTATCAGGAGCCAATAATGGATCTTCCATACCTGATAGAAATACAAGTTTGATGTTAGGTATTTTGAACCTGACATCAAACTAGTAATCTTAGCAAAAGGCTCCAAAAAAAAACACTTATATTCGCAGCTCTGCTCCATTCCTCAGCTGTAGGCAAAAACTTACAGTTTCTCCTATCATACATCTCCAACCTAACAAAATCTTCACGGTACGGAAGGGCACTTTCAAGCATATAGAATGTCGAATTCCATCTTGTCTGCACATCCATTAACAAACCAGTCTTCACCGTTATACCAGCAGCATTCACACATTTTTTAAATGTCATCTCACGTGTCTCTGAGGCTGTTACATACTTGATACTCTCTCTAACTTTGTGAAAAGAGTCTTTAATAACCTTCAAACCATCTTTCACAATGAGGTTAAGTATTATGAGCTGCACATCTGACATGAAAAAACTCACCTCCACATAGCTCATTACTCAAGAGCAGCTGCGTTTTCACAGTATCTTGCATCGAATCATTACTTGTAGCATTGTCTAATGTGAGAGAGAACATTTTTTTCTCTAGTACCCACTCTTCCACTGATTCAAGAAGCTTCATTGCAACATTCATACTTGTGTGAGGTGGTGGGAGAGCACAAAAATTCAGTATTTTACTGTTCAGCATCCAATTCCGGTCAATGTAATGTGCTGTCAGACACATATAACCCTGCCGTTTCAATGATGACCACAAATCAGAAGTGAAGCTTACTCTACCAGGAAGACTAGCCAACTCCCTCTTCAATGTCTCTCTCGTTTTCATAAAAACGATTGACCTCTGCTTTAGCTGTATTCCGGCAAAAAAATTTGACATCAGGATTCAAGTGCTTCCAAGTTTCTCTGACTTGCTCATACTCAACAAAAGAGTAAGGTAGGTCATGCTGAATTATACTCTTGGTTACCAGCTGCTTGAACACAACATGATCATACTTGCCGCTTACTAATTTGGCTTCAGCATCTAGTTTTTTGGTTCAGAAATCCCTTGGAAAAAGTTTGCATCTATCACGATGCCTTCTCAAACCACTTGTTCCATGCCCGTGGGAACTCCATGCATAGTCCTTCTTACAATAATTGCATCTATCTTTCTCCTCACCATTGGGTTTTCGAATCTTAGTAAAATGGGGCCATACATCAGACCAATGCCTACCCTCCTTCTCGTTCTCCATTTCGTCCTCTTCAGATTCACCTTCTGAATCAAGCTGCTCCTCTTGAATCTTCTTCTTATTCTTCTGTGGTTGGCTTGACTCGGCACGGACTGCATTCTTCTTACCATTTTCTTGTGTCGGCCTGGAACTCTTTCTCCCCCCCCCCCCACGGATGATAAACTGAACAGATTTGGTTTTGGTTTTGCTTTTACTCGCCTTTGAAGACGATCCAATTCCACCGTCTAGAGTAGACTGTGACATTGATTTCTTTGATTTCAAGGCTCACCCGGTTCCGCAGGTGGATTGTTTGCACATAGTAGCTTGGGTTGGTGGAAGAGTGATTTCAACATCACTATCATCTTCATCATCTGTAACTTCAATAAGCCTTCTTTTGCTCCCTTGCTTTTTTTTCTCTCCATCAGATGAACCATCATCAGCCTCAGCAGCTGCCGCAAAAACTCCAATGAGTTGCTGACTCTCTAAATCCAATGTATTCAACGGTGTAAAAGTTGGATCGAAACTTGAACCATCATCTGTCATCTCTTTCTCTCTACTTCGTTAGAGTTTAGGGTTTATGCGTCGTTTTTTTTTGCCTTAGGAGCACGATAAGTCGTGAGTTTAGTAATATTGTTTTAGGGTTTTGTTTGTATTTTAATGAAATTTTTAAAATAAAAAGTATACCAATTATTTACTTATTTCCATTCGTCAGGGAGCATTATAAGAAAATTTTATTATCTAAACTATCAGCCTCTCTCCTCCACGTCTCCCCTGAGATCTTCCTCTCTTCTTCTTCTCCCAACACAAACCTCTTTGCTATTGAAGACTCTTCCTTGTTCAACACGTCATCTCTCCATCCTCTGTTTCTGAAGCAGCTTCTTGTTAGATTGTAATTGAGTTCTTAGTCATATGTTATTTAGTTATTAAGTTATAATGTTGTATCAAAAGGTGTCTGTAAGAGTCGTGACTTTAGAGTGGAAGCTGTGTCTCTTATTCCAAAAGTCACAATGTTTAGTTAAGTATTGTGAAACCTATATAGGTGTATCTGTGTTGTCTTAATAAAATTAATAAGTTTCAGTATTACTATGTTTTATCTTTCTAGAAACAGAGCATCGATTACAAACGTAATCTGCAGTCTTTTACATTTCACAAGTAAAACTTTTGTTCTCTTTTGTTTAAGAAGAATCAATTTCTTCTAACACTTCTCAGTATCACCCTCTTCCTCTAAGGCTTCCTATGAAGGAACTTGTAACGCCCCGACCCGCCCATGGCTAATGGGCCACCCACGCCCGCTCTCTCGGCCCGTGGGCCACCCACGCCCGCTTTCTCGGCCCGTGGGCCCCATCCCATCCGATGGTCGGTCGTTAAATTTTCGAAAGGCTCGAAATCATTGTTTACTGACCCTGCAATCACCACCCGATCTTTTCCCGTACTTTGGCCTCACTCGCACGCTATCGCGAATCACTTCCCGATAGGTCACCCATCCTTCCACTACTCCAGCTCAAGCACGCTTAACTCTGGAGTTCTTTCAGGATGTGCTCCGGAAAAGGTAAGTCAACTTTGATGATATAGGTAGCCAAATCAATTCTCTTAAGCCTTTCCACATATCACAACTCGGCTTGTAACGCTCCGACCGCCCACGGCTAATGGGCCACCCACGTCCGCTCACTCGGACCGTGGGCCCCATCCCATCCGACGGTCGGTCGTTAATAATTCCGAAAGGCCCGAAATCATTGTTTTACTGACCCTGCAATCACCACATGACCTTTCCCCGTACTTTGGCCTCACTCGCACGCTATCGCGAATCACTTCCCGATAGGTCACCCATCCTTCCACTACTCCAGCTCAAGCACACTTAACTCTGGAGTTCTTTCAGGATGTGCTCCGGAAAAGGTAAGTCAACTTTGATGACATAGGTAGCCAAATCAATTCTCTTAAGCCTTTCCACATATCACAACTCGGGATGTTACAATTCACCCCCTCTTAAAGAACGCAACGTCCTCGTTGCGCCCCACGACAGGTCTCAAGACGCCTCTCGTGTCAGAACCGAGACGACTAACCAGCTCTGATACCACTTGTAATGCCCCGACCCGCCCACGGCTAATGGGCCACCCACGCCCGCTCTCTCGGCCCGTGGGCCCCATCCCATCCGATGGTCGGTCGTTAAATTTCCGAAAGGCTCAAAATCATTGTTTACTGACCCTGCAATCACCACCCGACCTTTCACCGTGCTTTGGCCTCACTTGCATGCTATCGCGAATCACTTCCCGACAGGTCACCCATCCTTCCACTACTCCAGCTCAAGCACGCTTAACTCTGGAGTTCTTTCTGGATGTGCTCCGGAAAAGGTAAGTCGACTTTGGTGACATAGGTAGCCAAATCAACTCTCTTAAGCCTTTCCACATATCACAACTCGGGATGTTACAGAACTCTGGCAGAAGCCTCAAGGAACATGTCTCCATACCCTTCTCCGTCACCATAGCGTTGTAATCTCCACCGTTGGCAGAGAGTCAAGAACAGCAGAAGTGAATCATGTCATGATCTCACACTCTGACATGTTTCTTTGAGATTCTTTGGTTATCCACGGAGTTATTGGACCCTTCTCACCTCTGCAGCATCACATGGATCATATCCCCATTCATCTTTATGTCAATCAGATACAAACCAAACCATTTTAGAAGAAGAAGAAGCTGTCCATGGGTGATCACCGTTTAGCTATGTTCTCACGGAAGAGACAAATAAAAAACGTTTAGCGGGCTTCAATAACTTCCCGCGTCCCGCTTCGGCCCAGTACCATCGCGGTCATGTCCCGCAAGACCCGCAACTAAACATGCCACAATATCTATACCCAATCCCGCTCCGCAGTGGGCCTTTACGGGCCAGGCCCGGGGGCAAGCTTTCATTTTGCCATCTCTACTTTGAGCTCAAGTAGAGTGTGTCAGCTCCCTAAACTAGATGGACTAGCTCACTCAGGTGGGTCAGCTGGGGATCAGCTCAACTCAGCTGGACTGAGTGTTCAAGTCTTGGGCAGTTGGTCCGGGTCCGGACAGTGACCGGGCCATGTGGACGATCCATGTGTACCGATGGACCGGTGGGCTCTTGTGGTAAGGTCCTCGTGATGATGGACTTTTCAAGGGTTCAAATCAAATGATGTAGTATAAAAGATTGTCGAACCAATCCTAGGTGATTTCCATGCAAAGGGAATGCAAGTCTATGCTTAATCTAAGTGCAATCAAAAGAGTGGAATGAAGTGAACTAAAACTAAGCTAAAATGCAATAAAGTAATGGTCTCTCTTTCAATTTGAAGCAATAGGACTCATAGGGCAAAGGAATTGACTTTGGGTTATCAAGCTTCAATCTAAGATGGCAAACTTTCAATCAATCTAACACCTTAAGCCTAGACACAATCCTAAACAAGCTCTATCTCTAGATGAATGCTCATTCACTAACATATCTCAAACATCTAATCTCTTAGGTTGAATAATACGAAAGCAATCATTAAGATCAAGTTCATTAGCTATCTTAACACCTTTAACAACAAATCTCTTTGGTAAAGAATGTTAAAAGCATTGGAGAATTGGTTCAGGCATTTCATAGAACACCTTTCGGACATGAAATTCCTATAGCTCTATTTTGAAGAGGCCAACTCCAAAATAGCAAGAAGAACACTCTACAAGCAAGGATCAAGAAGGATCTACCCTAGAACATCTTAGATCTACACCTAGTCACCCTTAGTCTCCCAAGCCCATGAATCCTAGATGGATCTACTCCCTAATAGACATGATTTCCCTTAAACCCATGATGGATCCAAGGTTAACCATGATTAGAGAGCAACAATTCCTCAAGAACACAGGAATAAAAGAAGAAAAAGGATCCAAGATCCAAATTTTATTCAAGATCTAAAAGTGTTTTTGAGAGAAAAAGAGACAAGTTCTAAATTGAGAGATATAAGAGTATTTATACAAGGCTTAGAAGCCCTAAAAACATCATAGAAAAATACTAAAAGGTCCCTGGGATCAATTAGACTTCAACCAATAGGAAGAGAGGGTGATTTTCGGTCTGGGGTAGAGCAGCAGGTCCAACCCGGTCGAATCTTCCTGGCCAGCCTCGTCCAGCTCCCGACCACGTGGCTGTACCCGGACCAGTCTTCCCGGCCAGCTTGATGTGCTTCTAGTAAACTGATCATAACTCCTCCAATACACCTCCAAATGACTTGAAACCACTTCCATTGGAAAGCTAACTCAATTTTCTGTGTCTCCACAAAATATTAGCAACAGAAAACATCTCTAAGGTCTCCTTCCATACTCATATTTATCTCGACCAGATCATAGATTGACTTCTCTTTTCATAGCCAAACTTGATTCTTCACCTCTTTTTGGGCCATAAGACTCCCAAACACCTCAAATCACACCAAAGCATGCCCCAACACCTGATAAGGACAAATGAATGCAAAATAGATCCTAATGATGCCTAATCCCTAAATTATATGATCAAAATGCATAAGATATGAATGCTAAAAACATGTAAATATGCAAGACATCAACTCCCCCACACTAGACCTTTACTTGTCCTCAAGTAAACTTTTCAAAACTCAAGGGGGAAGGATGCAAAGATGGGAACAAAGCCAAAAGAAACACTCATAGCACTCAACTTGACATCCTAAAGAAACATAGCAAATAGCATGAGCAAGACTCTCTTATTATGCTCTAGATTCACAAGGCCTATCAAATACTCTTATGCTTCTTCACAAGATGCAATGCTTATCAACCAACATGTTCTCTTAACCAGCCCTCACATTGATTCACACACACACACACACAAGGTGAAGTCTCACAAATGGGCACAAGATCTCAATCATTTGGCTAGGTGATCAAATGGTCTGATATGGATGAAAAGGAAGGTTTCAATGCATCATTTCAAGGTGGCAATCACTCAAAAATCAAGGAGCTTGATCATTATGCAAAATTTATCTAAGACTAGGAGCAATTCATGCATACATGGATCCATCCTCACATTCTACCCATTCCTAAGTGATTACAAGTTCTACACCCCTTTTATTCATCCCATAACCCAAAATGAAAAACACTCACATCACTCACCCAATGAACAACTTTCTTTCTTCGAGATTCAACCTCTAAGGACCTTTTATTCATAATTCACACTTCTAAGCTCTAACAATTTTTGTTTTCCCTTCCCCACTATCTTATTGAATCTTTCTTTTTCTTTTTTCTTTTTTCTTTTTTTTTTTTAATTTTTCTTTTATTTTTCTTTTCTATTTTTTTTTAATATGAAGGGGGAAGGTCAAAAACATCAATCAAGAGCTTCTTATCTTTCTATTCTAGGCCCCTAGGGTTTTTCTTTCTCAATACATTCTTTTGTTCATCAATCTCAACATTGTCGCATCCCAAACCCAAGATATAAACTTTTAAGGAACAAAAACCCCACTCACCATCCTAGAAGCTAGCTCAAATGATGACCCTATGCTAGCAAGAGATGAGAACAAATCCATGTCGCCCCCAATACTCTCAAGATTTTGCACATGATAAACTATCAGAATAGGCCTCACTCATACAAATCAATGTAGGCTTCAAAGAATGGATAGGGTTCAAGTGTATGGAAGTGCCATTTGGGTTAACAAAGAGTGGTACAATGGGAAAAGATAACCCAAATGTGTATGAGATCTATGATCAAGTATGCAAATGCCCATATGCAAGAGAAATTAAGTTCATTCAAGTCTAAGTTCAGGATGGAGCTGGTCTTAAGAACAATGCCAATATCAAGCAAGCAAGCAAGTTTCAAGAAGAGTTTTCAAGGCTCAAAGCATGCAAGCCTTTCAAAAGATGCTTAAGCTACTTGATATGTTTAACTAGGGTGCCAAATTCAGTGCAAACAAGTGTTCTTTACAAGCCAATGCTCCATGTGCAAGTGAATGCAACCTATATGCTCTAGACTCAATCTTAAAGATGCAAGTGATGCAACTACATGATTCAAAATTTTTTAATTTTTTTAATGCATATATGAATGTACAATGCAATGCATGAGACTCTCAATCACAAAGCAAACATGATCAAATACTTGGTACCTCCCCCACACTTAAATCACACAATCTCTGTGTGAGTAAGAGAGAAGGAGGAGATACCCCAAAAGACAAAAACAAATGTATATACAAGAAGGGTTGGAGTGTTACCACATAAGGAGTGTTGGGCGCGGTGCTTGGTGCCTAGGGGAGCAATGTCTGGTCGCCTGCCTCTTCAGCCAAAGGGTCTTTAAAACAAAAATCCTAGTGAAATATGTACAAAGGATAGCCATGGGACTTCCTCCCAAGTGAGCTTGTTTTGAGTCACTAGATTGACTTTCCTTCCTCTGGCTAGTGAAGGCTGGTGTGTCTAGGCTCCTTACCCATGTAGTGAAAGCCTTCTTGCCAAACCGGATCACCAGGATCATACTCATCATAGAACCAACTCCTAAACTCATTCATACTGATCTCTTCAAAGGGTACCTTCCTTGGATCATCAACAATGAGCTCCTTGGTAGAGAGTATACCAAAATGGTAGGCAAAGGGCTTGTCCATAGGAGAGTCTTCTTGGTGCATCTCTTTGAGGGATTCTTCAATGAGAATAACTTGATTCTCCATAGAATCTTCACCCCTTGTTCCTTCCTTGGAAGTAAACTTCACATGTGTTTCCTCCTTGATTGAGAACTCATCCATAACCAATGAGATCTCTCTTATCTCCTCTATGCATTCAACAATCAAACCATCATCACAAAGATCTTCAAAGATTCTTCCAACCAAGCTTAGTTCTTCATCCTTGCTTCTTGTTGAATAACTCTTGAATGGTGCTGGTTCAACTTGCTCTTCATATCTTTGCCCAAGATTTTCATCTACCATGCATCCAAGGACTAAGTCAAGCTCATGTATAGAATTTTCAGCTTCTTGTTGAAATCCATCCTTGAGGTGCATGTCCTCTTCAACATCAATTTCCATATCCATGGAACATTCTTCCCAAGTGTTGGTGTTGTAAAGGGGAATGATGCTTTCTTCTTGATCTTCAATGATGTGAGACAGTATGTTGTTGATAGACTTCACATGTGTTATAGTTTCATCCATCTTTGAGCTAAGAGTCTTGCCATGAGCATCTACCTTGGTGGAAAGAGAGCTCATTTGACTTTGTATCTCAAGCCTTCCTCTTTCTTGATTCTCCAACAACTTCTCAAGCATGTTGGTGATGTGTTCTTCATTGGAGGCTTGAGGGGATTTGACTTCTTGTTCTTCATACTCTAAAGCCCAAGGTTGGTATCTCTCACCATATCCATATTGGCTTTCTTGACCAAGGTTTCCATGTGGTTGGTACTCCAATTGGGTGGTTGGCTCATAAGCTCTGCCACAATAAGTGGAGCTTCTAAATATCATTCTTTCTTGACCCTCTAAAATAGCCTTGAACATTGATTCCAAGTCAAGAGACATAATCTTCCTCTCTTGTGAATGTACCTTGCAAAAGAACAACCACTTGAAAGGGAATTAGTAACTAGATAAAAGTAACATGACTTATTGTCAAGCAAGTGACTAAATTCCAATGTCAAAATCAAACTAGAACTTGGCAACGGCGCCAATTTGATGATGGACTTTTCAAGGGTCCAACTCAAATGATGTAGTATAAAAGATTGTCGAACCAATCCTAGGTGATTTCAATGCAAAGGGAATGCAAGTCTATGCTTAAACTAAGTGCAATCAAAAGATTGGAATGAAGTGAACTAAAACTAAGCTAAAATGCAATAGGACTCATGGGGCAAAGGAATTGACTTTGGGTGATCAAGCTTCAATCTAAGATGGCAAACTTTCAATCAATCTAACACCTTAAGCCTAGACACAATCCTAAGCAAGCTCTATCTCTAGATGAATGCTCATTCACTAACATATCTCAAGCATCTAATCTCTTAGGTTGAATAATATGAAAGAAATCATTAAGATCAAGTCCATTAGCTATCTTAACACCTTTAACAACAAATCTCTTTGGTATAGAATGTTAAAAGCATTGGAGAGTTGGTTCAGGCATTTCATAGAACACCTTTCGGGCATGAAAAGCCTATAGCTCTATTTTGAAGAGGCCAACTCCAAAATAGCAAGAAGAACACTCTACAAGCAAGGATCAACAAGGATCTACCCTAGAACATCTTAGATCTACACCTAGTCACCCTTAGTCTCCCAAGCCCATGAATCCTAGATAGATCTACTCCCTAATAGACATGATTTCCCTTAAACCCATGATGGATCCAAAGTTAACCATGATTAGAGAGCAATAATTCCAAATTGGGAGATATAAGAGTATTTATACAAGGCTTAGAAGCCCTAAAAATATCATAGAAAAATACTAAAAGGTCCCTGGGGTCAATTAGGCTTCAACCAATAGGAAGAGAGGGTGATTTTCGGTCTGGGATAGAGCAGCAGGTCCAACCCGGTCGAATCTTCCCGGCCAGCCTCGTTCAGCTCCCGACCGGGTGGCTGTACCCGGACCAGTCTTCCCGGCCAGCTTGATGTGCTTCTAGTAAACTGATCATAACTCCTCCAATACACCTCCAAATGACTTGAAACCACTTCCATTGGAAAGCTAACTCAATTTTCTGTGTCTCCACAAAATATTAGCAACAGAAAACATCTCTAAGGTCTCCTTCCATACTCATATTTATCTCGACCAGATCATAGATTGACTTCTCTTTTCATAGCCAAACTTGATTCTTCACCTCTTTTTGGGCCATAAGACTCCCAAACACCTCAAATCACACCAAAGCATGCTCCAACACCTGATAAGGACAAATAAATGCAAAATGGATCCTAATGATGCCTATTCCCTAAATTATATGATCAAAATGCATAAGATATGAATGCTAAAAACATGTAAATATGCAAGACATCACCTGGGAATGGGCAATCACCTTGGGCTTGTTTTTGACATGTCCAAGAGTGGTTTGGAAGGCCCAGAACGTCTGGTAACTGCCATAGGCGAATGAGTATGATCTGGACCATTGATGAAATCTAATGGACAGAATTGCTACCAAAGGGATGCAATGGTTAAGAAGTAACCACCCCTTCTTCTATAAATACAAGGGAAAGTCCGTGCCTTTGCAGGCACGCCAGGGATTCTTCCTACACCCTGAAACATAAAGAAAAACATATTAAAACAGAAAGATGATCGGATCAACAATCCAAGATAGAGATGCATTCAAAGGCAGCAAATAGGCAGATTTGAGGGCAATCACGAGGGGAGTTGAGAACGACTCTCAAATGAGTTTTGATTTTTTTTGCCATGACATGGGGTTCCTCTACGTCCATAAAACACGAAAATAGCCAGGAGAGAAGATAGGAGGCCGGATCTCACTTCTAAAGGCCGAGACAGTCTTAAAGGCAGATGTGTGTGGAGAAGCAGTTTCGTGGGCAACAAAGGGGAAAGTGATGCACGACCTTTGGGTGGGTTTTGATCATTGATGAACACACCCTAGGCTTCCTCTACAGCTTGGGAACACACGCAAATGGTTAGACGATAGGGGAGAAGGCCGGACTTCACTCTCCATAGCCAAGGTAGCCTTGAAAGCGGATGCAGTGTAGAAACGATTGCATGGGAGATCAATGGAAGGGAGTATTGGTGCGACCATTGGAGGTATCTTATAATCACTGGAAGTACATGGTAAGCATTGGTAGAGGCGTGATCAAGAGGAGTATGGCCAGACATGATAAGGGAGAACACAAGATCTAGTAAAATCAAGTATAAGGTAACAGTTTTGTGAATTACTTTCTGGTTAATGTTTATGTCTCTTGTGGTGCGGTCAAGGCCAAGCATGGCACGCCCCCTGAAAACTATATATTGTGATGTAAATTAAGGATCCAGGACCTTGAGGGAAGGGCCGGATTTTAGTTGATCTATTTCATCCATGTGGGATGATGGTTAGATCCCACACATCGGTTAGTGATTCATGGTGGATCATGGGTGAACCGGATCTGTGGTATTGCATTCTCTATGATTCCAGGACGTGTCACTATGATATAGTGACCATAAGGTATGCTGGTTATCAACCTTGGTGTTGGTAAGCTAGGTGTAAATGATTGGCTAAGAGCCATGAGGAAGAGTATGGCTAGTACCATGTGGCGTTGGACCATAAGTACATTGCCTATGTGTGATTATTCAAGGAAGGTCGTGTGTGTTCTGATCATGGGTAAAGATGGACGACCTGATCCATAGATGATGGATCAAGGTGTCTGATCTAATTTATCAAAGGATGCATCGGTTGTAAGAGCAAGACTGATCGGTAGATTGGGACAAAGTTCCATGGCCGGTTATGTAAGTGTGAAGACTCATCAGTTCTAAGTCATGTGGGGTGGTTGGAATCTGCTGAGCATTGTTAGTTCAGAGATGGACTTGGTATCATATCCTATAAAGCATAAGGATGATGCATGAGCGGAGAAGAGCTAGATGCATGTCATTTACCATTGAAGACTTCCCAAAGGTTACTTGGTCAGTGGGGATGGTTGGATTAATGATTAAGTACCTAAGGGAAGAGTTTATGCAGGTATAAGAGAGCTGGACGAGTAGACGGAGAGCTGGGCGAAGCTATCTCGCAGCTCGATCAGTTGTACGAGAGTATATGGAATCTCAAGTGAAGTGGTTCAGCTTAGCTGAGCTGGACGAGCTATCTAAACCAGCTTGGGCAGATGGGACAATGAGCTAACAAGCTCCGTGGATGTGGCAAAGGTAAGATCTATCCTTTCTTGCATAGATCTAGATAGAATGGTTTAGGAGAATGGAACCTCAGATTTGTATTACTTGGTTTAGGTAGGATCGACCTTCGAGCTAGCTGGTAGTTGAGTATACTAACCATTACCTGAGGTGATTCGACCGGCCAAGTATTAGATTGGAGTTAGTCCAATGGTTAAGTATAGAATATTCCGCTGTGCATAAGTTGAAGGACCTAAGCTAGGGAATGACTAAGGTAGTCTTAAGCTAAGATCTAAGTTAGACATTATTAATGAAGTGCGAAAAATTGAGAGGTTCGGCCAGCGTGTGGACCGAGCGACGTAAGGCGTCGGCCGCGGCCTAGTTGGCCGGATCGGGGTCTTACAAGTTGGTATCAGAGCATGATTGATTCTAGGATGGTTGGGTTGTGGTTGTTCACCCACACATCCTGACAAGTGGATGCTGATGGGGTTAATCCGCCAGTTTTGTTGCCGACTCAGCTAGAGGAGTTTAACAATGAAGCTGGATTGCCTCTAAGTCAACTCGATCCTACTAATGTTCGGGTGAAATGAGCTGAGCTTCAGCTGGAACAAGATCTGGAAGGGGAAGCAGAATCCTCTCTTGTTGGGAACCGGTCTGATCCGAACATTGTTGCAAACGATGGGAGGACTAACCGGTGGATCAGGCAGCTGCTCCAACAGCTAATGATGAGCTGGGCCAGTAGCTGTGGTGGTTGAGATCGATCCACCAGCTAGGGCAGCTCGGAGAGTGGACTACCTAAGTGTGCTGGAACGCATTGCTCGGTTGAGAACAAAGCATTTCTCAGGTAGTGGGGATCTTATTGAGGCAGATGAGTGGAGGAGCCGGTTGGTTCGCAACTTCAGCTCAATTCACTGCTCAAGATATTATGTTCCAAACCGATATTATTTCTGGAAACTGAGATGACCATGGAGCCTTACTGGGTGAGCCAAGTGAGAGTTGAGGTAAGATTGGGTATCATGCTTGTGAACGGGGAAGTTCCAAGATGAACCGGCTTAGCCAAGATGCACTCTCCAAGGGCGAGATCCTGAAACAGAAGGTTGGTGGATCTAGTTATTTAGAAATAATAGACGGAATGAAAGGATGGACGCAATGCAAGACCTTTGTATAGACGACCTGGACAAGGGAAGTAACATGGACCAGAGAGTGGCTTAGGTTGAAAGAAACGTGCAGCACTCTCTTGGAGGTAAGTGTTATCCCTTGGTGGCCGTTCAAAACAAGTGAGCATATGCGGTGTTTATGTTGTTTTAAGGGAGACGCTACATGGCTAGTATATGAGTGGGCTTATGATCAGATGGATCAGCTTGGACTCAGTATAACTCAAGGTAGGATTCCTTAGATCAAATTGGATAGAAGAACACGATATTAAGTATCGTAGTATGATGAGTATTGATGTCTATTAGAAACACTCTCGTGAATGGTATGAGACGTTCACAGAACCGGGATGCTTTGGAGAATGGTATGGGACGTTTTCCAGGTGTGTGATCAAACAGAGTTCATAATCATCTAGGTACTTAATGATTGGTGGTGTGGAAACACACGCACTTTACGATACTGAAGCTACACACAGTTTTGTGAGTCCACATATGATCGGAAAAGGATCGTTTTGTATTGGTATAGGGGATGATCTCGGTATAGTGAGTGCAGCCGGAGGCCAAGTAATGCGTTCACTAGGCCTTGTAAGAGACATTCCAGTGATGATCCAAGGAAGGGCTTTGCCCGTGGATCTGGTTGTGGTATGCCTTAAGAATCATGAAGTGATCTTAGGCATGGATTGGCTTGGAAAGAATCGGGCCACCTTGGACTGTCACCGTGGAAGAGTGCAGTTTGAGAAAGGGTGCGGCCCCCCGATCAGGTTCCAAGGTATTCAGCCAACCTCTGGATGCTTAGTGATCTCAGCGGTCCAGGTGGAAGGAATGCTGGGAGGTGGTTGTGAGGCCTGGTTGGCGACCATTAACACTAAGGAGGTTGTAGGGGGTGGTAGCCCGGACGGGATCCCGTTGGTTCAGGAGTTCAAGGATGTGTTTCGGGCGCTGCAGGGTGTGCCCCCTGACAGGGCTGACCCGTTCATGATTGAACTCGACCCTGGAACGGCCCCAATGTCCAAAAGTCCGTATCGTATGGCACCAGCCGAAATGGCTGAGTTAAAGTCGACCAAGTCCAGTAAGGGATAAGGGTCTCAGTACAACCAAGTTGGAGATTGACTTCGGGTTGGGATATAGTTGATCAAGTCCAGTGATAGATGTGGATCGAAGTACAACCGAGTCGGAGATGGACCTATGGTTGGGATAAGACGGTTGAGTCCCGGAGTGGACCATGACCGGAATGAGATCCAGTCCATGGGTGGACTAGGATCAAATTGTGATAATGTCTAGTGATGGACAGAATTCAAGTGTTGTTGGGGTCAAAATCGGTCAACGACGAAATCGTCACCCGAAAGTCCTCGAAATAAAACCAAGTGACGATCAAAACCAAGAAACGGGTCGTCACTCGATGAACTCACAAGAAGGCATGAACGGACCTTGAGCCCCGGGGATCAACGAAGGCAAGCAACAGCAGGCACCGGCGGACGCAGGACATGACACGACACGGACGGCAGGACGCCTGGCGCCGGCGGCAGGACGCCCTGCGCCGGCGGCAGGCCGCACACGTCGCGCCTGGCGCCGGCGGCAGGGCGCCTGGTGCCGGCGGCAGGCTTGTCCTGTCCCGTCTGGCGCCGGCGGCAGGCCTGTCGTCTCCCGTCTGGCACCGGTGGCAAGGGTCCTGGTGCCCATCTATGCAATCGTCTTGTGATCTCGGGAAACGGCAGCATCTTGGTCCCTTAAACCCATGTCCGGATTGTCCGAGAACTACAATGATTCTTCCGCAAAGCCTTCTCGATCGTTTAAAATTTTATATTTTAAACATCTAAAGTTCGAAGCCTCATTACTCAAACCCTTGAAGACGGAAAATCTACGAATCCAAGTCCATCCCGATACTCGAGGAATCTCAGAAGATCCTGTTGGGTCAAAAACGGTTATCTCGAAATCTACGGCTAAAGATCCTTCCAAACTCAAAGATTTCCCGCACGAACGACTAACGGGGGAAAGATCGGGCAACGGAAAACCCACGGGCGGCAGAGAACCCCTGGCGCCGGCGGCACGCGTCACACCGGCCGACCTGGCGCCGGCGGCACGCGTCACGCGGGCCGGCCTGGCGCCGGCGGCAAGCTAGCCTGGCACCGGCGGCACGCGTCATGCGAGCCGGCCTGGCGCCGGCGGCATCCCGGCCTGGCGCCGGCTGCACGCGACACGCGGGCCGGCCTGGCGCCGGCGGCACCCCGGCCTGGCGCCGGCGGCACGCGTCACGTGGGCCGGCCTGGCGCCGGCGGCAAGCCGGCCTGGCGCCGGCGGCACGCGTCATGCGAGCCGGCCTGGCACCGGCGGCACGTGTTCCGCAAGCCGGCCTTGCGCCGGCGGCAAGCCCCCTGACGCCGGTCGACGGCTCTCGTCCTGGTCTCGGTCCCATCATTCTCGGTCTGATCCCATCTTGGCATGTTTGGATAAATCTTCGTGAGTTTGGTACGATCACGGTTATTCTAAACACCAAACATCTCGACTATACGAGGAATTGGGGTTCCTTTGGAAATGCCGAAACCTTCAAAGACTATTCTTTCGAAAAACCGTAAAAATGTCTAAATGGCCCGACATGGCCAAAACGGCCCACTTATGATTTTCCGAAAAGGAAGGATAACTATGACGGTTTATCCTTATCCTCACATAAGAGATAAATGTCAAGTTTCCAGAAGATAAATGTCAAGTTTTCCGAAGATAAATGTCAAGTTTCCCGATAAACACGAAGATGGACGAAAATGGAAAAAGCCCGATTCAGCCCGAAAGAAGATAGACCGTCTTAAGAGGAGTATATAAGGAGAGCTTTGGGCGAGGAGCAAATCATAAATAAAAAACTTCCAGAGCACTTAGCACTTAGAGCAAAGTTAGGCATTATTTTCCGTTTTTACTATCGAGCTGCGACTCAACTAGGTTAGAACTTAGGTTGCTAGACTAGCGAACTTGCCGACAGCTCTTGTAGCCAAGGGTCTTACCTGTTGTTCACGCTCAAACGCGGATTCGAAAATAAGATCTTTTGCTCTATTCTTTGTTCTTACGATTTTATTTCGTTTTCATATTTTCTTTGTCGTACTGATTGTGTCGTGTGCGGCCCAGCAGATATCCGGGACCTTCAGGGAAGGCTTGGTTCACTTGGCTTTCCTTCAAATCAACTTAATTTGACGGTGCAAATTTCGGTTCTCACAGTTTGGCGCTAGAAGAAGGGTGGGTTACGGATCTATCTATCTCGCAACTGCACACGCTCGATCATGTCTACTGACGTCACCAAAGACCAGCCAACGCTAGACGGAACACCCGTCGACGCCAACGTTGAGAAGACTCCAACTGGAGATACGTCCATAGTCACTGCTGATGCAAACACTGAGGCGCTCAGACAGATGAAGGAACTGTTCACCTCCGCCCAGGAACGGGCGGAACAACAGGACAAGCTGATAACCTCGATCGCAAAACAGGTCGACACCTTAACTGCAAGGAGAAAGTTGCCGCGCGGATCCACCAAGGCACGCCGCGGCAGAAGACTCGACTTCGGATCTCCCGGAGCACGAGAAAAAAGATGCCTCGAAAGAGCCCACTCCCGAGGAAACGGCTCTAAAATGACAGCAAACGACCTCGCAGAACCTTCCACCCCCGGCTACGGGAAACAAGGAAAGCGACGTCGAGCGCATCAATCTGGATATCAGCGACCAATCGGATCCTTCCGATGAAGACGCTGACATCCACCCTAGGAGGACCCGAAGCCAGTCCGCTCGGCAGACGGTATCCTTCGAGAGGCCCATGACAGAAGAGGAGGAAGAACTCTACTGGATGGAGTAGGAAGAACTCGCGGAAGATCAAGCTCGGATCCATCGCGACCAGCGCCGACAAACTCGGAGGAACGCCGGTAGCAATAGCGAGATCCATGAACTCCGCGAGTCTCTCAAAAAGACCGTGGCCGAAGTGAAAGCGGTGAAATCACAAATCCATCAGGCGACCAGTTCCGCCCCCGAGATCGATAGACTTCTCGAGGAAGCACGGAAAACGCCGTTCACCGCTCGGATCACGGAAACACGCATTTCAGACCCAGGGAAAATCAAAATCCCGGTCTATGACGGTACTACGGATCCTAAGGCGCACCTGCAGTCTTTCCAGATCGCAATGGGTAGGTGCAAACTCCCGGAGCGCGAACGAGACGCGGGTCATTGTCTTCTCTTCGTCGAGCACCTCAAAGGCGCTGCACTCGAATGGTTCTCCCGGCTCAAAAGGAACTCCATCGGAAGCTTCCGCCAACTGGCCTCGGCGTTTCTCAAACAATACTCCATGTTCATGGACAGAGAAACGTCCGACGTGGACCTGTGGAGTCTAGCTCAGAAGGAGGACGAGTCGCTCCGCGACTTCATGCAAAGGTTCAAACTGGTGATGGCCAGAGTAACAGGCATCAGCGACAATGTCGCAATCGACGCCCTGAGGAAGACTCTCTGGTATAAGTCGAAGTTTCGAAAGTGGATACTACTGGAAAAGCCGCGGACAATCCAGGATACTCTCCACAAAGCAACGTCTTCAAAAAAGAAACCCTCTCGTAACGACAAGAACGTCCATCACGAAGGGAAAGACGCCCAAGGCGAGCATAACTACGCCATTAACTCGGAGCAAGGCAAGACCTCCGGAAACACCTGGACCAGGAACCAGTACAAGGATAATTCCTACTGCGAGTTCCACGAAACCAGAGGTCACTCCACTGCGAACTGCAAGGTTCTCGGCGCCCGGCTCGCCATGAAGCTCCTCACCGGCGAACTATCAAAGGTCAAGAGTATAAAGGACTTGCTCCTGGACTCCGACCGCCCAAAGACCAACAAAACTGTCTCCGAGGACCACGCGACCAAAAATCAATCAGGTGAAAAACGCGGGAGGAGACAGGACGACCAAGGGAACAACAACAGTCGCCAGAGGGTAAACATGATCATCGGAGGATCACAGTTCTACCAAGACTCAGTCTCGTCGATAAAAGCCTACGGGTGAAAAGCCGACACAAGTTCCAACTGGTTTTCGGATAACGATATTCCTAACCACACGATCACTTTCGAGGAACAGGAAACTGTCGGAATCGACAAGCCTCATTGCGATCCTTTGGTTATCGACCTGGTAATCCAGGATCTCGAGGTCGGCCGCATCCTCGTCGATACAGGAAGTACGGTCACCGTTATCTTCCGCGACACCCTCTACAGGATGAAGATCCCACTTGGGGAAGTCGTCCCTGAGCCAAAACCTTTGACTGGGTTTTCGGGCGTCACTTCCATGACCCTCGGGAGAATTAAGCTCCCGGTCATGGCGAAGGAAGTAATAAAGATCGTCGAGTTTGCAGTAGTCAACAACCCGGCCATCTACAATGCCATCATGGAAACCCCTTGGATCAACTCCATGAAGGCAGTACCATCCACACATCACCTCGGCATCAAATTTCCAACACCCACCGGAACCGCAGTCATCTGGGGTAGTCAGAAACAATCGAGACACTGTTACCTAGCCGAGTTCAAACTGCGAAAAGATCGGAACGCCCCAGCGGCCAACCCGAAACGAGCAAAGGAATCACACAACATTCCTAAAGACTCGAAAAAGATGATCCAGAATCATCCGAACAGGCAACGATTCAAGATAGCAACAAAGCCTCTGAGTCCACCGCCGTAAAAGCAGACAGCTCGACCCCCGAACAAACCACTAATCCGAATAGCACTATCGGAACGGCGACGCACGGGGAGTAAAAACGTCTGCAGCAACTATCAGAACTACGAGATGGCTTGATCCTCGAAAGAGGTACATAGGCAGCTCGTCGAAACCCGGCGAGTTTAGCTATCCTCCTCACCAAAAAGGGGGGGGGGGTGGGTACGTATACTCCTATACTCCCACAAAAAACGCGAAATATCCGCACATGTACTCAAATTTTTTCGAAATTTTTCAAATAAAATTCTTTCTATCTATTTCTTACGCTCACTTAATTTAGAGAACGCGTAAACACTCCGGAAAAACGAAAATCATATCTTCGAAAGAAATGCGAGACGTCGCAACTTCTGAAAAAGATAACAAAACTCGTATCGTCCGCTAAAACAGTCCACCTGCGACTTAAAAAACAAATTATGCCCGTCGATTGGCCCCGACTGACGCACTCAGAAACGTTTCACTCAATACAAACTCGTAGTCAGACCTACAAGGTCCTCTTACATCCGACAAGGATATCATAGCGCGCTATACAAGAAACTCAAAATTTTGGTTTAGCGTCTCGGATAAACTCCGAAGATAGCTCGATTCTTTTAACACAAGTCATATAAGCCGGCGACTAGTCGCAGACTTTAAACGAAAAGAATCAGGAAGAAATCACTAACATGCAAAACGAAAGCCGATCAATCATCGCACAGCCTTAAAGCTGAGAGTAAGCCTAGGTCTTGCCCTAAACCCAGTCTTGCTGGATCTTGACATCTCACAGACATAGTATCGTATACGAGATCCCAAAACATGTCTCTTATCGCTTACACCTAAAACGCTCGCTAGAAAGTAGCATACGGACCAAGCGACAAAAAAGAGTTAGAATACGAAGTGACTACTCGCATTCTTTCCTCTACACTTGACGAAAGTATAAATCAAAACAAATGACGAAATTTCGCAAATTTTCATATTTATAAAATCCGCAAAGACGGTGGGATTCTAAGCCACCAACGGCCAGTCCCAAAACATAAGAATGCAACCTCCGACGGTCGCAGAATAAAACTCCTAAAAAACGGCCACACACGGCCAAAACATACGATTCACAAAAGGAAGTCAACATCGAGAAATCCAGATGCGAAAATCCTGATTGAACCTGCAGGCTGGTCCACTTCCTCGTTCACGCCTTGAGCGTTCCCACCACCCTCGGCGTTCTCATCGGTCCCGGCCTCCACCGTATCCTCGGAAACCTCGATAGGTTCCCATAGTCTCCGGACTCTTTCTTAGACTGGAGGAACCAAGGACTCAGCATGAGCACACTCGGCCATAAAGTCCTTCATCTCAGCGATCTCGGAATCAAAAGAGAAATCCGGGTTCTGAGACTTGTAAAGGTTTACAACCGAACCCCGACACTCGCAGAAATCACCAACAAACTCCTGAGCTTCTTTAAAACATTGAAACTCAGCAGAAAACGATTCCGCCCGTCTCGCCACCTCAGCTGCGACCATCCTCCTTCCTCTCCTTTCCGCCCGAACAAGAGCTCGAGCATGAAGCTCAGCTTGCTTTTCGTTCTGCGCCTTAACCTCTTGTCGGAATCGGAAGAGCTCTCGCTCAGCTTCTTTGGTCTTGAAGTTAGCAATCCTAGACTTGCGGAAACTTGAGTCAAGCACATTGCCAAACTCTCTTAGTCCCTGCATAAATTCAAGATCAATAAATATATATATACGCGGATTCAAGAATACGGTTAAGAAGTTTAAAGGACAAAACCTCATTGATCCGCTGGGAACCCTCGGCAAAAACTCATTGTTTCTTCTCTTCCTCCAGCGACTCGTCAGTGACAAATTCCGGAGGAAGGCCGTCAAAGAAATTGTTGGGAAGTGGAAAATCGCTGGCTCCGCCTTTTTCCGTTGGAACAAAACTAGGGTTTTCCCCCAACGGTGAAGGATCTTCCGAACCTTCCCCACCATCGATTTCTTTCCCTTTACGAGATCTCTGTTTACACCTCCGAGTCGGGGCTTCGATAACCGGTTCGGCATCATATGTCGGGAGAGAGTCTCGGGACCGGTAAAGCCTTACTGCGTCTCGAATCCGTTCAAGAGTGAAGGACTTCCAGAAAAACGGCCTTTGACGAAGGAGATCCCTCTTGACGAAAAGATCGCCATGCAAATGCGAAACAGCCCCGTTCTCTACAAAGCGAAACTTTTTCACTAAAAACTCGCACTTCAGGAATAACAAAATAGACAACAAGTTTTCATCGTATTACCTCGGTTGAAGTTCCATGCATGCAGAAATAGATGGAGGCAGCTCTCCTCGACAGAATCACCATCTATTCGGACAAAGAAGAAACGCTCCTGCCACGACTTAGAGTTCGAAGTAGTCCCCAGAATTATGGCCATATCCTTCTTAGGCAGCATGGAGTAGTAACCGTCGCTCCCCGTCGGCCGAGTGCTCCAAAGGCCTTCGAAATCACCAGGACTGAGATCGATCCCGAGCTCATAACTTGCAATTAGTACGCCAAGCCAACTCTCTAAGGCAGGAACGCTGAGCTGGCTGATCGAAAGTTCGAAGTGACGAAGCGCACGAACAATGGTGCCGGGGATCGGGAACCACATGCGGCAATACGTAAGGAAGGCCTCGTAACATGTAAAGAAACCTTCCGGAGGATTCCTCGCACTCTCATTGCCGACAGGAATTCGGAATTTGACTCCATCAGGAATGTGGTAAAAATCTCGAAGAATCCTGAGATATTTACGTGAAACCAGGCTCGGCGTAAAGGGAGCACCAGGCTGCCTCAAAGGTCTCTTCGGAACAGGGACATCTGGCAGTGATGGGGGCGAACCCACAAGGGCTCGGTAATACGCATTCTTCGCTTCCTCCACGACTAACTCCTCTTGCTTCACCGTCACATGGGCAGGAGAGTCATCCGAGGATGAATGGGAAGAAGAATTTCTCTTGGAAGATCTTGAAGACATTGTTCTTAAAGAGAGAGAAAAGATTCTTGAGAGAGATGAATTTTTTTTTATGATGAAGTAAGAATGAATGAGATTTCTTACTCCCTCCTTATAAAGGAGGTAAAATCACTATTTACCCCGACTTTCGGCAAACGATTACGTCTCTACACCTTCCCATACGGCTATACCGCAAGCTAGGACCCGAAAGACATTACGGTTCCTAGCTAGCTGGGGGGCTAACTGTTGGGGTCAAAATCGGTCAACGACGAAATCGTCACCCGAAAGTCCTCGAAATAAAACCAAGTGACGATCAAAACCAAGAAACGGGTCGTCACTCGATGAACTCACAAGAAGGCATGAACGGACCGTGAGCCCCGGGGATCAACGAAGGCAAGCAATAGCAGGCACCGGCAGAAGCAGGACACGGCACGGACGGCAGGACGCCAGGCGCCGGCGGCAGGACGCACGGCACCGGCGGCAGGCCGCACACGCCGCGCCTGGCACCGGCGGCAGGCTTGGCCTGTCCTGTCTGGCACCGGCGGCAGGCCTGTCGTCTCCCGTCTGGCACCGGCGGCAAGGGTCCTGGTGCCCATCTATGCAATCGTCTTGTGATCTCGGGCAACGGCAGCATCTTGGTCCCTTAAACCCATGTCCGGATTGTCCGAGAACTACAATGATTCTTCCGCAAAGCCTTCTTGATTGTTTAAAAGTTCATATTTTAAACGTCTAAAGTTCGAAGCCTCATTACTCAAACCCTTGAAGACGGAAAATCTACGAATCCAAGTCCATCCCGATACTCGAGGAATCTCAGAAGATCCTGTTGGGTCAAAAATGGTTATCTCGAAATCTACGACTAAAGATCCTTCCAAACTTAAATATTTCCCGCACGAACGACTAACGGGGGAAAGATCGGGCAACGGAAAACCCACAGGCGGCAGAGAACCCTTGGCGCCGGCGGCACGCGTCACACGGGCGGACCTGGCGCTGGCGGCACGCGTCACGCGGGCCGGCCTGGCGCCGGCGGCATGCGTCACGCGAGCCGGCCTGGCGCCGGCGGCGGCACGCGTTCCGCAAGCCGGCCTGGCACCGGCGGCAAGCCCCCTGACGCCGGTCGACGGCCCTCGTCCTGGTCTCGGTCCCATCATGCTCGGTCTGATCCCATCTTGGCTTGTTTGGATCAATCTTCGTGAGTTTGGTACGATCACGGTTGTTCTAAACACCAAACATCTCGACTATACGAGGAATTGGGGTTCCTTCGGAAATGCCGAAACCTTCAAAGACTATTCTTTCGAAAAACCGTAAAAATGTCTAAATGGCCCGACATGGCCAAAATGGCCCACTTACGATTTTCCGAAAAGGAAGGATAACTATGACGGTTTATCCTTATCCTCACATAAGAGATAAATGTCAAGTTTCCAGAAGATAAATGTCAAGTTTTCCGAATATTAATGTCAAGTTTCCCGATAAACACGAAGATGGACGAAAATGGAAAAAGCCCGATTCAGCCCGAAAGAAGATAGACCGTCTTAAGAGGAGTATATAAGGAGAGCTTTGGGCGAGGAGCAAATCATAAAAAAAAAACTTCCAGAGCACTTAGCACTTAGAGCAAACTTAGGCATTATTTTCCATTTTTACTAGCGAGCTGCGACTCAACTAGGTTAGAACTTAGGTTGCTAGACTAGCGAACTTGCCGACAGCTCTTGTAGCCAAGGGTCTTACCTGTTGTTCACGCTCAAACGCGGATTCGGAAATAAGATCTTTTGCTCTATTCTTTGTTCTTACGATTTTATTTCGTTTTCATATTTTCTTTGTCGTACTGATTGTGTCCTGTGCGGCCCAGCAGATATCCGGGACCTTCAGGGAAGGCTTGGTTCACTTGGCTTTCCTTCAAATTAACTTAATTTGACGGTGCGAATTTCGGTTCCCACAAGTATTAGGCGGTTTAGTCTAGCAGAGATTAAGATCGCAATGTGGCCAAGCTGGAAAGGGCTGTGGTCGGTTAGGGGATGATCCAGTACGTTGTGGCTGGGGTCATGAACCTTGGTGTCCATGAAGGACTTAAAGAAACAGAAAAATCTGTTAGGACTTGTGGTAAAACGAGTAGCCTAAAGATTGGAACAAGTTCATTCAGACTTGACTGGTACATCGAGTGGCTTGGAGATAGGATAGATCTACTAAGACTCTATCACACAATATGTTCTTAAAGACTGAATATGATCTGGTTGTGGACTAGGGTCGGAGAAGAATAGACTTGGTGAATACTAAGACTGCAACCTAGAAAGTTAGGTCTGGTGACACCGGTCTGCTATGGACCATGTTCAGAAGGCAGAAAAGACCACTTGGTTCGGATTCAAGGGTGTTCCGTCCAAGTGGGGAGACTTGTTCATATGATTGATCAAAGGTGTGATCAGTGAGAAGGAACAAGGTGGGAGATGCAACGAATTTGTTAGAAGGAACCAATCGAGCATGCTCCATGTTCCGGATGCAAAGAGTTTGGCTGGAACATTTTGTCAAAGAGACAAGATGTCAGCACCACTGGATTCGAGGACGAATCCCTATCAAGTGGGGGAGACTTGTCATGTCCTCGATCCTGGATAGGATCGTCGGGATGGACCATTGTGCGAGGAGACGCACCAGTCAGGTCATATGACCTAAAGACAAGCATGTCATGATCCAAAAACGTGGTTAAGGGAATCAGACAGCTGAGACTTAACCAAAATAGGATAGAGACAAGCTTAAAGGAGTTGGTCGAGTGTTTCGGTAGCTGGAAGAGGTCTGGGTGAAGCTCGATCAGCTAGGTGAAGCTGTGATGTAGTGCATGATCAGAATGGATCAAGGAAAAACTAAGTCTAGGTCTGGAAATAGACCAAAGGACTTAGAAGGATTGAATAAGATAAAGATATCAAGCTGTACGAAGTGTATCACAGCTGGGTGATGCTAGCAAGAAGCTCAACCAGGACGGAGCTCACTTGGAGCTCAAGTAGAGTGTGTCAGCTCCCTGAGCTGGATGGACTAGCTCACTCAGCTGGTTCATCTGGGGATCAGCTCAACTCAGCTAGACTGAGTGTTCAAGTATTGGGCAGTTGGTCCGGGTCCGGACAGTGACCAGGCCATGTGGACGACCCATGTGTACCGATGGGCCGGTGGGCTCTTTTGGTTGGGTCATGGGCGTGGGCAATCACCTTGGACTTGTTTTGGACATGTCCAAGAGTGGTTTGGAAGGCCCAGGACGTCTGCTAACTGCCATAGGCGAATGGGTGTGATCTGGACCATTGATGAAATCTAATGGACAGAATTGCTACCGAAGGGATGCAATGGTTAAGAAGTAACCACCCCTTCTTCAATAAATACAAGGGAAAGTGCGTGCCTTTGCAGGTACGCCAGGCTTCTTACTTCACCCTGAAACACAAAGAAAACATAGAAAACCAGAGAGATGATCGGATTCAACAATCCAAGACATAGATGCATTCAAAGGTAGCAAAGAGGCAGTTTTGAGGGCAATCAAGAGGAGAGTTGAGAATGACTTTCAAATGAGTTTTGATTGTTTTTTGACTCGTCATGGGTTTCCTATACATCCATACAACACACTAAAATAGCCAGGAGAGAAGATAGGAGGCTGGAACTCCCTTCCAAAGGCTGAGATAGCCTTGAAGGCAGATGTGTGTGGAGAAGCAGTTTCATGGGTAACAAAGGGGGAAGTGATGCACGACCTTTGGGTGGGTTTTGATCATTGATGAACACACCCTAGGATTCCTCTACACCTTTGTAACACACGCAAATGGTTAGGAGAGAAGGGAGAAGTCTGGACTTCACTCTCCATAGCCAAGGCAGCCTTGAAGGCGGATTCAGTGTAGAAACCATTGCATGGGAGATCAATGGAAGGGAGTATTGGTACGACCCTTGGAGGTATCTTATCATTACTGGAAGTAAATGGTAAGCATTGGTAGAGGCATGATGAAGAGGAGTATGGCCGGACATGATAAGGGAGAGCACAAGATCTAGTAAAATCAAGTATAAGGTAATAGATTTATGAATTACTTTCCGGTTAATGTTTATGTCTCTTGTGGTGCGGTCAAGGCCAAGTATGGCATGCCCCTTGAAGACTGTATATTGTGATGTAAACTAAGGATCTAGGACATTGAGGAAAGGGGCGGATCTTATTTGATCGAATTCATCCATGTGGGATGATGGTTAGATGCCACACATCGGTTAGTGATTCATGGTGGATCATGGGTGAACCGGATCTGTGGTCTTGCATTCTCTATGACTCCAGACAGTGTCACCATGATAAAGTAACCATAAGGTATTCTGGTTATCAACCTTGGTGTTTGTAAGCTAGGTGTAAATGATTGGCTAAGAGACATGAGGAAGAGTATGGCTAGTACTATGTGGCGTGGACCATATGTACATTGCCTATGTGTGATTATTCAAAGAAGGCCGTGTGTGTTCTGATCATGGGTAAGGATGGACGACCTGATACATAGATTATGGATCAAGGTGTCTGATCTAATTTATCAAGGGATGCATCGGTTGTAAGAGCAAGACTGATCGGTTTGATTGGGACATAGTTCCATGGCCGGTTAGGTAAGTGTGAAGACTCATCAGTTCTGAGTCATGTGGGGTGGTTGGTTGATTGACTTAGGATCTGGTGAGCATTGTTAGTCCAGAGATTGACTTGGTATCATATCCTACAAAGCATAAGGATGATGCATGAGCTGAGAAGAGCTAGATGCATTTCATTTACCATTGAAGACTTCCCAAGGTTACTTGGTCAGTGGGGATGGTTGGTTGAATGACGAAGTACCTAAGGGAAGAGTTTATGCAGGTATAAGAGAGCTGGACGAGTAGATGGAGAGCTGGGCGAAGCTACCTCGCAGCTCGATTAGTTGGACGAGAGTATATGGAAGCTCAAGTGAAGTGGTTCAGCTCAGCTGAGCTGGACAAGCTATCTAAACCAGCTTGGGCTGCTGGGACAATGAGCTAACAAGCTTCGTGGATGTGGCAAAGGTAAGATCTATCTTTTCTTGCATAGATCTAGATAGAATGGTTTAGGGGAATGGAACCTCAGATTTGTATTACTTGGTTTAGGTAGGATCGACCTTCGAGCTAGCTGGTAGTAAAGTATACTAACCATTAGCTGAGGTGATTCGACCGGCCAAGTATTAGATTGGAGTTAGTCCAATGGTTAAGTAGAGAATATTCCGCTGTGCATAAGTTGAAGGACCTAAGCTAGGGAATGACTAAGGTAGTCTTAAGCTAAGATCTAAGTTAGACATTATTAATGAAGTACAAAAAATTGAGAGGTTCGGTCAGCATGTGGACCGAGCGACGTAAGGCGTCGACCGCGGCCTAGTTGGCCAGATTGGGGTCTTACAATTATACTCGAGTTACTTGGACTTATATGCAACGTAATAAAAGTGATGTTTCCACAATTATGCCTTATTTTCTTAAGCTTGTCCAGACTCAATATCATACTACGATTAAGTCTATTCGAAGTGTTAATGCTCCTGAATTGAACTTTGCTCAATTCCTTTACGAATATGACATTACACTTGCATATACACCTCAGCAAAACTTTTTAGTTGAGCGTAAGCATCAACATATTCTTAATTTGGCTAGAGCCTTGCTTTTTCAATCTTATTTACCTTTGGTTTATTGGAATGCTTGTGTTCAGACTGCACTTTTTCTTATCAATCGAATTCCTCCTCTTTTGTCAATGTTTCTTCTCATGAACTTCTTGTGCATAAACAACCTGGTTACTCATTCCTCCGATCATTTGGTTGTATGTGCTGTGTTTCAGATCTTCTTTTTAAGCGTGCTCAGTCTTGTGTTTTCATTGGATATGCAACTGGATATAGAGTCTTAGACTTAGAAACCAACATGATATCTGTTTTCGCAAGGTAATATTTGATGAAACTGTGTTTCCTTTTAGAACTGCATCTTCTCAACCTAATGGTTTGCTTGACAAGATTAATTCTTCATTTGTTCACACATGTTGCTCTTGATACTGCTATATCTTGTCCTGCATCATTAGTCCCTAGTGCCACAAAAGGTTATGTTCCTGTCATATCACAACCAGGACAAGTTGCACATCTTAGTGACAGAGCTCGACGTACAGGCAAGGCTCCCAGTTATCTATCTGATAATCATTATTCCTTTGCTCAGCATTCTAAACCATCTTCATCTCTTGAATCTTCATCCTCTTCTTCTTCCACACCATTGTCTCCACTTTCTTCAGTTATTTTATACGCCAATCTTTCTGCTGAGTTTCAGTCTGTTGTTCTCACCTTTTGTTGTGAGAAAGTACCAAGTACTTTCAAACAAGCAGTGGATTACACATACATATCCCCCCCAATTGCAAAGACAACTAATGTTTAGCTTTTGTTAGCTCTTGCTTCCATAAATGGTTGGTCTTATCTCCGATGAATATCACTAATGCTTTCTCGCATAGTGAGTTAGAAGAAGAGATTCATATGAGGCTACCATTCGGTTATATAAATGGTCGTGGACAAGTCTTGCCTCCTATTCCAGTTTTTCGTCTTCATAAGTCTATTTATGGTTTAAAACAGGCTTCTCGCCAATGGTATTCATGTTTTTCATCAGTTCTTTTGAAGGTTGGCTTTGATCAATCCCCTGGTGATCATTCTTTATAGGATAAGCTTATGAGATTTTCTTTTACAGTAATTTTGGTGTATGTTAATGATATTTTGATTGCTAGCAATGGTGATGCTGCTGTTCTCAGTCTTAAACAAGCTCTGCATCTAGTTTCAAGATCATTGATTTGGATCCAGCTCGCTTCTTTTTGGGTTTGGATATTGCAAGGAAATCAACTGGTATCTCTTTTTCACAACATAAATATGCACTGGATCTCCTTGCTGATACATGTTTCATTGCTTCTAAGACATGTGATGGTCCTCTCGATCCGACTATACCGATGAGTAGCAGTACTGGTACTCTTTTGACGAATATTACTTCATATTGAGAGCTTATAGGAAGACTGTTTTATCTTACGATAACTCGTCCAGATATTACCTTCGATATTCATCGCCTCAGTCAGTTTCTTTCTGCACCTAAAAATGTTCATATGCGTGCTTCTCATCATGTTTTGTGTTATCTCAATCCAATCTAGGATATTGTGTCTCTTTATGCTTCTGATACTGATTTTGCGTGAATGCATTCTCAGAAGCAGACTAGGCAACCTGTCTGGATAGAAGACGCTCAGTGACTGGTTTTTATGCATATCTTGGCTTTTCCTTTATCATATGGAAATCTAAGAAGCAATGCAATGTCAGCAGCAGTAGCACGAAGGAGAATATAGGAGCATGGCCCTAATGACTTGTGAATTGCTTTTGTTGAAGCAGTTACTAACTGATCTCTGTGTTGCTGTTTCTGCTCAAGCCAAACTCTTCTGTGACAACAAGTCAACGATGCACATAGCCAACACCCGGTCTTCCATGAGAGGAAAAAACACATAGAGATTG
This sequence comes from Brassica juncea, assembly GCA_018703725.1. NCBI lineage: Eukaryota > Viridiplantae > Streptophyta > Magnoliopsida > Brassicales > Brassicaceae > Brassica > Brassica juncea. Next base: position 17,185,472 of record CM031941.1, on the reverse strand, counting down.
ACTGTCATACGGTTCGTGATAAGATCAAGAGAGGATTCATCTTTCTTCATCATGTTTTGAATACGAATCAACATGCTGATATACTGACAAAGGCATTGCATCCAGGCTTCTTTCATTCTCTTCTGAACCGAATGTCACTTTTAAGCCTTTTCACACAAGCTCTGGATTAGGATACAAAGGCCTGAAGGGGGTGTATTAGGTGTTAATATACACTCCGTATATAGTTTATTACACTTGTACAGTTACTAACAACACTACTATATAAACTCCCATGTACGTTCATTCACTTATTAATCAAGGATACAATTTAAGTTTGTTACACTTTTAATACGGCTAAACCCAACAAGGACAGAAGTGTCTTTCATGGACTATACCAAATTGAGCAGTAGGAAATGATCAACAAACCTACATGTCCAGACACAAAACTCATCAGAGTCTTACGTTGAATTGGAATTGGGTCCATATCATCTCATGCCAAACCGGAATCAAGTTTACAACTCAGATGATTCCCGGGTACCTTGCAGGCGAAGACCATTCAGACCCAGTGCCATTGTTTGATTAACCCTTCCTCAGCCACAGAGAGTTAGGGCATGTAAAACTTGGAAATATTCTCAGCTCATTTCAAGCACGCCTCGAAGTGGAATCAGAAAATACCGGAAAAGCTTGCTCACGATGTTAGAGTTCTCCTACTGTTATGTTATATGTTGAATCAGTACCTCCATTTTGGTTATTTGAATTGGTGGACACTTCTTCTTAGTTGTAGTTATTGTTGTAAAAAAATATCAGTTCACATGGAGGAGATAGTCAGCTCCCAAGTTGAGTAATTACTAACATACCCGATTTGGATCTACACAAACTAAATGGAGGTTTGCAGGAAAACCAGAAGAAATTAGGTTATGTACCGACTTGGTTTGTAATCTTGACCCATCAGCGAAACCAAGAAAATTGGATTCATCAAGGCCGGTTCTGATGTAAAAGTTATTCAGTTTCCAAACCAGATAGTTCTCAGCATGCCTCATTTGGAACCTTGCTGGTTTAAGAGATTTCATTAATTTATTTTGAGACCAGGAGGATCTCTAATACAACTAGAGTACCATAAGAACATCTCAAGATACATTCTCAGCCATTGTATCAGGATTATTCAATCTTGGCTACTCTTACACCAAGACCTTCCATATTTTGACCTAAGTGCATGCACATGACAACATCTCCTTCCTTTTTTGTATTCCCACGACTCAGGCTTCCTACAAGAATAACAGACTCTCAAGAAATACTCCTAGATGTACTACACCCCACATGATCCAGAGGATCCACCAAAGACCGAGATCTGCTAGAGTGGACTCGTTTTAATCTATACTATTAAAGTAGAAGCATTTCTGGCTTTTTATCTTTAAATAAAATTTTTATTTTTCCAAAAATACCCTTAAATTTACAAAGAAAATTCAATTCTCATTAATGGAAATTTTGTCGTTTTTTTTTTGGCTTCAAACGGTACCTACCCATTAATTTAATTCATTGTATCTGTTTTTAGCGTTTGGTTAATTATGCTATTATAAACAATGAGAAATATTACGTAGATGATTCAACAGCCGACAATTCTACCTATTTATGAGAATTCACGTCTGATTGCTCCACTCCGAGCCGTCCTATTAGATCCCTGTTTGATAGTGTACCCTGAACCATGCTGAAGATGTCTTATAATCTTTTTCTCCATAATTTTCAGTTTTTGTGTGAACTATGGTTAATTATGCTATTACAAACAATGATAAATATTACATAGATGATTCAACAGACGACAATTCTACTTATTTATAAGAAGTCACGTCTGATTGCACCACTCCGAACCGTCATATTAGATCCCTGTTCAACGGTCCGTCCTGCACCATGCTGAAGATCTCTTATAATCATTTTCTCCATAAGTTGCATAATTAGCAAGTTTTGTGATTTGAACTCTAGATCTTCTGGTGTATAAGCATTAATGAATCCTTAGCAAACCACTGGAATAAGGAGGCTCCCACATTCATTGCATCTATGATTCATTAAAAAGCTCATTCCATCAATCATAAATTTAATTTTATTAAAGTATAAACCCATATTAGATGCTTCTAAATAAAAGAAATAAATCATCTACATTAAAATTCTAATATTATTGATCATTAAAAAACCTATAAATACAATTTTTTTAATTTATATGAAAAAACAAATTTTTATTAAGTTTATGTACTATTTTAAAGTATATGAGAAGTTTATTCATTTAAAAAAATATTATGAGACTTTTGGGTTTTTGTTGGGTCAAATGGTGTAGGTAATGGCGGGGTTTTGGATTTTGTAAAAATAGAATACTTTCTTCATACCATTTAAATGTAGATGCACTTTAGTCTTCAGCATTCGGTTTTGGTTTAGGTATTTTTGTTTTGTGGTGTTCCAGTTATAGAATTTAGGAACCGTTCAAGTATTTGCAAATTTTGGCTTGGTTTCACTTTGGTTATATCAGTTTTTATTTTGGTTTAGCAGCAAAGTTGGAAACCGGCTAATATGAAAAAAAAATCAGTTTAGGTTCGATTCTGATGTTTTGGGTGATTATGGATTTATAGATAAAACTATCGGATAATATGGGTTTTCGGTTTAGATATCAGGTAATTCGGGTTGTTCAGATAAAAATATCAGATAATTCAGATAATTTTTTATATTTTGACTAAAAAATATTTGGGTAATTTGTTTTTTTTGGATAATTCGGTTTAAAAATAATATTTTTAGGACATTGTGTTATTTAGAAATTAACCATAATTAATATTAGTAAGTATATAATTTTTATTTTAAAAACTCAGTGAAGAACCCTATGATAGGATCACTCGACCGGTACGGAATGGATATGAACTCCGAATGGAGAACTGATGGATTGAATGGTGACACAAGAGGTGCGGAAAGTCTCTTGATACTACCGAACTTCAATTGTTGCTTGATATGACGCACAAGTCCAACAAAAAAAGGGTTTCTAAATGTTGCTTGATATGATGCACAAGTCCAATGAAATAGAGAATGTTTACTTGGAGGAAACTCAAACAAGAAACAAGAAGTGTTCTACAAAGAACAAAGGAGATAAACTCACAAAAAAGGGAAAAATCAATTATCTTATTCATGGAATGAGATTACATATTTATAGTAGCAATGGTCAAAGAAAGACATAAAGAAATTGTAGAAAACTGGAAACTTAGAAAACACAAACAAAGACTAAGACTTTTGACTAGAAATAAGTGTGTTGTTGAATGCCCCTTGGGCTGACCACGACTTTAACTCTTGTTGATATTTCTTGATCCAAATGGGCAGAATACCATCAGCAAAGGCCTGGTCGAATTTGGTGTAAAAGTGACCTAACTTGAATTTGTTATGAATTTTTCCTTAGGCCGAAAAAGTCCATTTTGCCCAGCAACTGAAGATCACCTAGTTTACAAATGGCATAACTCCCACATCTAAACTCCATTTTATCTGATTCTTCTTTGAGGAGCTCCGTAATTGAGTTGAGCACATTCTACAAGTGATTTCATGAGTATAAGCCTCGTGGTTTGGAAGATATGAGTCAAACAATGAACATATATCTTTACTGCTTCTCATGATCAAGCCATGCCTGTGTTTTTGCCCGGTGCGCTACCCAAGGGCACATCATTCTCTCCCTCTTGAAAAAGATTTGACCTCAAATCCATTTTACCTGTATTGAAAGGAAATGAATCAGACAAAAATAATTTTAAAATCATGTAAAATTTAATGAAGGAAAATTTTAGACAGAAACTTCCTTGGAGTTTTGAAGTTGTTTTCCTCAAGTACTTCCATCTCCAAATCTTAGGCTGATAAGCACTGTTTATGCTTTACTTTTCTGAGGCTGAACCTGTTTATCCTGGATACTCAAAACAAACATTAAAATACCACGATCATATGTGCAAGACATGTACTTGTTCAAATCGGAAATCAAAGTCTCTTTCCGAAGAACAAGTAGCACACATTTCAGCCTTTCTAAATTCACATAAAAATAGGTATTAATGACCAAAATGGTTTCAAGTCCCGTGATTGTATAGTTCCTAAAGAACAATTTCAAAACATACGCAAGTTTCTCAGATTTAGAACATAAAAGATCAAGTTCAAAACGAGAATTACTTATCCAAGGCTCAACATGTTTATCAAAGAAGGTGTTGTAAATCAGAATGTTTTCAAGGCATGAAATACCATAGAACAGTTCCACAACGTGCCTATCTTGATCAGATTCAGAACACAGCAGTTTTAGTACAAGATCAGATTCAGAATAAGAATGTACAGGTTTCAAAACAGAATCACAACAAAAATCGGTTTCAGCTCTAAGTAATTTTGTTTTTCTACAAATTCCTAACCATAAGGTCTATCCAGGCACGTGTGGGAGAAAAGAAATCATCAGTGATCAGTTCATGACTAGAAAAACTCAGATCAAAACCATTCTCATTAAAACAAAAAAAGGAATTACAAGATTTTCGGAAACATAAATCAGGTTACTGCAAAACAAGCTCAAACGATTTTTCAAGATGATCAAAACCTTTGTTATATTTTGTAAACTGATGAAAGCTCAAAACAAGATCAGAATTGATGTCATGGCCATTTTGAAAACGTTTTTGATAAGAGAGTTTATCAAGTTCAAACACTTTAAAAGAGTTAATCATGTTTTCAAAAATAGAGTTTAAAACACAAAATTCTTTTACCTTGTCTAGACCAGAACGTTTGACATCTTGAGAACTGATCTTAACAAACATTTTTGGCAAAGAATTAATCATAACAGGTTCCTTACAGTGCTCTTGTAAGGCTGTTCCTGGATCAAAGCAAAGCTGATTCCTCTTGATGGTCGTTATGCTTGGTGCTTCCTCTTCCTCAATATTCTGTGAATATGAAATAAGACTACTCGGATTCTCCGGTTGCAAAAAGGTTAGTTCTGCATTAGTCTTTTCATTATCAATCATAAAATCAGATTTTGGAGAAAGATGATCACACTTGTCCTCACAAATCATCAAACTTTCCATCAGCTCTTCATCATACTCATCAAAAATTGGTAAAGAATCTGAAAAATCTTTTAGCTCTTCAAAGTTGTTTTCAGATTTACTTTTGGGTTTTTCAATGATGAATATTGATGGTTCAGCTACAGGTGCACATGTGGTTGTGCTCTTCTTTTGGCTCTTGCTGACGCCCTCATGGAACTCTTGGACATCAAACTGACTGAAAAGCCTCCTTGGTCGATCTTTCCTGGTTGCGGTTCTAAGACAGGTTTTTTGGCTAGCTTGAAACTCGTCCAGCCTCTGATGGATCTGATATAGACCTGCATTTATAAGGTTAGCAAAAGTATCATTCAAAGCCCTCATTTGCAAGTTAGACAGCCCAGCGACAGAATTTTCAGGACGTCTTCTTTCTCCATCACTATACATGGTTTCCTGAAAATCTCAACACAAAAGATTAGCACAGATAAAAATCCTCACAATCTCAAGTGTTTGATCTTGCCCACTCAAGTGTTTCTCTCCGAATTTGGATGGTCACTCAACAAGTTTTCTCCCAAGGTTCTAAGAGAACAAATCCAAGTAACCCAATGAAATCTCCAAGCAAACAAGGGAAGAAACAAGATAGAGAGATAAGAGATTTTGATTTGAAATCCATATTAACCACTCCAAGGCTGGATTTCTCCTCAGCCAGCAGGATTTCTCTTCCACCACATAGCGAAATAAATCAAACTCTTTTCTTTTGTTTTCTTTGTTTCTTTTATTTTGATAGATCCTTTCTTTTTTTTTCTTTTTTTGTTTTATAGAAATGGCCTAGGTAAGGTAGTGGCCCGGATTTAAGATAGAAAGAAGAAGAAGTGTTTACAAATGAAAGATGAGAAAGATGGAAATGAAATACCAGAAGAGTGGCTCTGATACCAAGTGAAGAATCCTATGATAGGATCACTCAACCCGTACGGAATGGATATGAACTCCGAATGGAGAACTGATCAATTGAATGGTGACACAAGAGGTGCGGAAAGTCTCTTGATACTACCGAACTTCAAATTTTGCTTGATATGACGCACAAGTCCAACAAAAGAAGGGTTTTTAAATGTTGCTTGATATGACGCACAAGCCCAATGAAATAGAGAATGTTTACTTAGAGGAAACTCAACAAGAAACAAGAAGTGTTCTACAAAGAACAAAGGAGATAAACTCACAAAAAAATGGGAAAAATCAATTATCTTATTCATGGAATGAGATTACATATTTATAGTAGAAAGGGTCAAAGAAAGACATAAAGAAATTGTAGAAAACCAGAAACTTAGAAAACACAAACAAAGATTAAGACTTTTGACTAGAAATAAGTGTGTTGTTGAATGCCCCCTGGGCTGACCACGACTTTAACTCATTTTGTTGATATTTCTTGATTCAAATGGGCAGAAGCCCATCAGCAAAGGTCTGGTCGAATTTGGTTTAAAACCGACCCAACTTGAATTTCTTATGATTTTTCCTTGGGCCGAAAAATACCCATTTCTCCCAGCAACTGAAGATCACCTGGTTTGCAAATGGCAGAACTCCCATATATAAACTCCGTTTGATCTGATTCTTCTTTGAGGAGCTCCATAATTGAGTTGAGCATATTCTCCAAGTGATTTCATGCGTAGAAGCCTCGTGGTTTGGAAGATTTGAGTAAAAAAATGAACATTTATCTTTACTGCTTCCCATGATCAAGCCATGCATGTGTGTTTTGCCCGATGCGCTACCCAAGGGCACATCACTCAGGCATCCATTTGGTTCTTATTTTGGTTTCTATTTTTTGATTTCAGAAATATATGATTTGCTCTGTTATTTATGAAATTCAGTTCAATTATGTTTTCGATCTTTTTCAGCTTGGTACGGTTCGGTTTGCAGGTTCCAGGTAAATATGCTCAAATCTATACACTATCTTATTAGGGATGGAACGGATCCGGATATCTGGAAAATTTGGGTTATCTGGATGCGGATTCAGATTCGCCGGATCCGTGGATTTTGTATCCGGATCCTGATTCGAGGCTTCCGGATATCCGGAGTCCAGATATCCGTCTAGTTATCATACTATCTGCGGATATCCGGATCCGGATTCGGATTCGTAAAAATAATTAATAAAATAAAAATAATATTTTTAAAAATATTAAAATTCTAAAATAATACATGAATTAAATATTTATACAATATTTATAAATATAAATATGAATATAGTATTTTAAAAAATTAAAATATAGTATCATAAAACTAATTTTATGAATAAATATTAATATATCAAATCTAATTATTTATAAAATTAAAAAATTAATATATTTTAAAAGTACGAATCCGGATCTAGATATCCAGATCTAAAAATTAAGATATCTGGATCCGGATTAGATTTTGACGGATCCTTGATTTTACTATCCGGATTCGGATCCGGATATCCCGGATATCCTATATTCGGAGCGGATCCAGAGCGGATCTCGAATCGAATCCGGTTCCCGGATAATAAGTCCCAGGCCTATATCTTTTATAAGAATTCATTGAAAATATTATTTAATTTCAAAAATACATCCGCGTTTACAAAGCGCGAGTTAAAATCTTAATTCTCCAGCAGCTACATTCTTCTTTGGGAAAACGAATCAAGAGTTCTAGGAGGAGAATGAGGCACGGTTTGATCACTAAACTATCAAGATACAGAGCACTCAAGGTCTCCATCATCTCCAACGGCCACATTCCCATATATGTTAAGTTTTTTTTTCTTGTTTTATATTTGATTCACCATTAATTAGTTTTTTTTAATGTCTTGAGCATTATATAAGCTCGTCTAGTCTTTCATTTTGTACTCACCAATCATTAGTCTACAAAGTATTTTCTTTGTTTCTTTTGTTCACTAGAGTTCTTTGTTCCCTTGTGCTATTGTCATTAGAGTCTAATGTGTGATTCACTCTTCTCAACTGATTGATGAGTCCAATAACTTGTGGACTCAAGTTATTCAATATTAGTGGTTGGATGTGTTGGGATAAGCTTGAAGAAAGCTTTAGAAACAAGTTTCCTAATCCCATTGAGTTTGTGATTATCTAAAGGGATTAGGAAATATCTAGATAAACTATACCTAATGAGTTTAGGAGTTTTAGAGTTATATATAAAGAGAGATCATGAGATGATTAATTGTAAGAGTTTTATGAGTTTTGAGTGCTTGAGGTTTTGAGATAGTTTCCTCAAGAGATTAATAAGAAGGGTTCTTATTTGTGAGTTTATTCATTCATACAGTTGAGACTTGATTTCTAGATTTGGTATCAGAGCCAAAACAACGATCATGGGTGATATCGTACCCGCGATTGGCAAGGTGAAAGAATGGGGGTCATCTTCGATTAAATGCCCTATGCTTAGCCAAACCAATTATACGGTTTGGGCTATGAGAATGAAAATAATATTGAAAGTGCACAAGGTCTGGGAATCAATAGAGACAAAAACCGCAAGTGATGACAAGAACGACCTAGCACTCGCTTTGTTATTCCAATCAATACCAGAGGTTCTTATCCTACAAGTGGGGGAACTCGCAAAAGCTAAACAAGTGTGGGAAGCTATCAAAGCAAGATATGTAGGATCTGAGCGAGTAAAGGAAGCTAGGCTACAGACATTGATGAACGAGTTTGACAGGTTGAAGATGAAAGAAACTGAAAGTAGAGACGACTTTGGTGGAAAATTATAAGAACTTGCATCCAAATCATCTGCGCTGGGAGTCGATATCGAGGAAACAAATTTAGTAAAGAAATTTCTTTCGAGCTTACCTCGAAAGAAATACATACATATTGTGGCTTCGCTTGAACAAGTATTAGATCTTAATACAACAAACTTTGAAGACATCATTGGACGTCTAAAGGCATACGAAGAGAGAATATGTGATGATGAAGATGGAGAAGAAGATCAAGCAAAACTGATGTATACAAGTAACGATGGTCAAAGTAGTCAAACGATCAGCCAAACCGTGCTCCTCAAGATAATACAAATTAATATTATGGAGATTCATATAGAGGAAGAGGTAGAGGCGGACGCTCTTATTACAGAGGCAGAGGACGAGGCCGGTACAATGGGGGAAGAGGACATAACAGAGGATATAATGAAGCATACAATGGAGGAAGAAATTTCGAGAGAGATGCATCAAAAATCACCTGCTTTCGATGCGATAAGGTTGGTCACTTCAGAGCCCAATGTCCAGATCGTCTTCTCAAATTGCAGGAGGCTCAAGTGATACATGCTCAAATTTCCCTAGAGCAACCTTACTCTCATCAAAAGAGATCAAGTTGTAGTACTTAGGGATCGAATCCACAGAGAGCGATGGAACACAACAGATCTTATTATAACTAAGCTAGGTCAAAGATTTCAAAGCAGTAAATTGCAAGTAAACTTAAAACTGCTGAGCAAGACAATTACTCAAGTGATTGATTTGGGTGTTAACTAATATGATGAAGGTGTTAGATCTAGGATTACTATTCAGGTTATCAGGATTATAATAGTATGAATGCTTATGTGAGATGCTTGCATGATATTAAAGAACCCAACGATGCAATAGCCTAACTGTCGTTATGACCATCTATTACTAGAACCGATGAAACTCCCTTTGGCGAATCATAGATTAGAGCGTCGATCGGTGTGCTGTCGCCAATGTCGATCGATAAAGCCCCGCATCTATCGATCAATTACTCTATAGGAGTATCGGTCGATACGCTACTAGTAAGCTTTAAGAGTGTGGCTGAATACAGTTCACTAAAGAATTTTCCAAGTCAGCTGTCGCTTGTTCCCAGCAAACTCCTAGCTCAGAGAAGATAGATCCAAGGATGTTATCTCTGTATTCATGTGTAGGTTAGCTACTCCTACACAAGCATTAAGAACAATATTCTAAGATGAATATCACTTGCTCAAGTATTCATATTTGGGGCTAATCCCTCAACCTATTTGAATCCTAAATCCAACAAAGGTGTTTACTCAGACATAGCTAAGTAAAACATCATAACAATAACATAAAACTGCATAGATAGATAGAATAGATAGAAACAAAGGTGTTCAAGAAAGCTCTCAATTTGTAGCTCTCTCTCTCACAAAACAATGATGAAAAGAAACTATGAAAAGGCTGTGTAAAAACACTCTATAAAAACTCTGTAAAAACTCTGTCTCTTTTGCCAAAACACTTAGGCAAGACTTAAATACTTAGGAAAATTAGGTTAAAACTCGTCAGGGGCATTCTAGTAAATAGATGGATGCTTGGGCTTCAAGTCGGCTGTGACCAAAATGGGCTCCTGTATCTCAAATATCTATCGATATCACTGGAGGTGTATCGATCGACGCATCTCTCTCCGTGTCGACCAGGAGGAGGTCGATATGGTCATCTCGGGTGAAATCTCTAAAGTGCTCTAAAATGCTCCAAAACACCATCTTTCTTCCAATTGCTCCTGAACCTGAAAATATGCTAAATAGACTCCAAAACATACTAGATATATCCTAAAACACTCAGATATCATGGGTAAAATTGGGTCAAATTTATGGTTTATCAACTCCCCCAGACTTAACCTTTTGCTTGTCCTCAAGCAAAAACAATGGTAGTCTTTCTGGTAGAGGTTTTAGGAACAGCAGGGACTCAAAAATTTCAAAGATCTTAGTCACATCTTCCTAGTAATGCAAGCCAAGTCATAGTCATCCTAACTACAAAAGCACATTATACCATATCCTAGTATAGCAATCAAATTTATCTAGCCAGCAACTTAGCAAATCCTGAATGATTCACCCCTCTACTAACCTCATTTCTTGCATAAATAAAAGTGTAGGCTTTACCTTGGGAGTATCGATCAAAGGACACATGAACTCTTACTCAAGCAAGTTTATGAACACACATGTAGTCTTCTCTGAGTCATTTCTTCTCTCTTTCTCTCTTCTCTAAATCTTGTTCATCTTATTGACCTATATATATCTTTTCTTTTATTGACAAAGTGTAGGTGAATAATGGGGTCGTTGGTAATTTACCTATCCCTCGCTTCCATAATGTGTGATCATTCCTTTAAATTAGAATAATGGAGTCATTGGTAATGTACCTATCCCTCTGCATCTGAGGGAATCATCTCAATCTTTTATTTTTGGTGGATGCTGAAGAGAGAGAGAGAATGGAACCAGAAACACACAGACTTTTTACCTTCCAGACCTGGAGGAGGAATTCGATCCAATGTATACCAAGCCCCAAGACAAGCAGGTAATGTCAGTATTAGGTTGGAGGTCATCTTTGGTTCCTTCAAACATTTTCAGTAAGTGCTATCATAGTAGACTGGTTGATCCACTTTAGTATCTCTAGTAATTCTGCAATCAATGAATCTAAGACTGGTCTAGAAAGTGATTAGATGACAAGTATTAAACTAGAATAGATCACTGTCCCCTTCTTGACTTAATAAAAATTTCAAATAAGACTCAAAATAGTAGATAAACAATAGATAATCATTAGTAATCCCCCCAGACTTAAATTACACTGTTCCCAGTGTAAAACTGTCAGAGTTTAAAAAAATCAAAATCTAAATGTGAAATTGAACAAGTTAGAACGTTATACCTGACCGATACCATATCAATCAATGTAGATGAAAGCGTGTCGATCATGGCGCATGTAGTGTCGTCGATCGATGTCAATTTTGCCGCGTCGGTCGATAGAGAAGATAAACGTCTACTCGGATCTTTTTTTTTGAAAAAAAACTATTAAAAAAGTACCTAATAGTGGGTTGCCTCCCACTCAGCGCTTTGTTATAGTAATTTAGCTTGACTTTGGAGGTTGAATGGCTAGGTGGTGTGAAAGAAGTTGTTTGCTTGTGTGCAAACATCCTCTTGGTCTGTGGACTTAGTTGCAATGAAGCTTCTTGTGGCCTCATCTGACTTGGTCCATCTCTTCTTCATATCTTCTAACTAAGCTTTCAATAAGTATAGCCTCTCCTGTAAGTCTTCAATGTTGAACTGCTGCTGTTCAAGCTGGTCATAAGTCTTCATTGATGGCTCTGGCAGTTCTTCATGTAGCACATCCAATTTTTTCCGTAAGGCATTCATGTCGGACTGATGGTGTATCAGTATCGATCGATTCTGTTGCGTTGATGTCGACCGATGTCGTGGTGCCCTCGTCGATTGATACATGTGGTGCCATATCGGTCGATGTGTGGTGTGATGGGTGATTTGCAAGTCGTTTCTGAATAGCCTTGATCTTCTCTTCTATTCCTTCTGTTCTCGACTGCAGATTTGCAATGATGTTGTCAAAGGGAAAGTAGATGTCATCATGCTTCTTGTAGTATTGTGTCTCTGAATGATCTAAGGCTTCATAGATCTCAGCTATCATCTTGTCAACTTCTCTCTTGGTGTAGGTGGCTTCTCTTCTGTGAGTGGTTGGATCCTCTCTTGTGTCTGACCATTGTCTCTTCTTGCTCCGATAAGTATCATAAGCTCTAGCTCCAAACTTTGGTTTGTAATGGAATTCCTTGCTCCATCCATTGCTCTTATCTGCGTCCATATCGATCGATGGGTCGGCCATGGTGTCGATCGATTGTGACCACTTCTTCCTGTTGCGGAGTATATGCAATTCCTTTTGCATCAATTCAAAGCCTTTAGCTGTCCATTTGAGGTTGGTGCTGAGGCTGGCGTAGAACAAATCAAGAGTATTCTTCAAGGCTTGTTCTTCCCATTTGTTGTCTGTCTTGATGGTGTCTAGAACCTTCTTCCTCATAGTAGTGTATTCTTCTTGAAGATATGTGTCGAACGATGTGCGTTATGCGCTGTCGATCGATTCTTGCTGATTCTCTGCTGGTGCTTGGTCAGGATCCATCGATGTGCTGGTGGGCATGTCGGTCGATGGAGATGTCTTCAGGTGAAAATCAAGTTGATTCTGAATCGTACCCATCTCATGCTGGAAAGCATCCATTTGTGATTCTAGTGCAATCACATCATCAATCATCAGGTAGTAGGAACTACCAAACTTTTCTTCATAAGAATATAGCCTCTCTTCCAATCTGGTAAAGCGTAAATCGATCGATCACTTGTAGTGGATGTCGATCGATGTAGGGTGAGCTGCGTCGGTCGATGGTATTCTTCTCGCGTTGGCCGATGTGTGGTGTGGAAACTCATTGGAAGTTGAAGGTTTCCATTTCTTCCATGCTGATACTCCTTGTTGTTTGTTCTTCATCAAGGTGGTGACATCATCTGCAAGGTTCTCCATGGTCTGGGTCAGGTGTATGATCTTGTCATTGAGTGGATGGTAGACACTATCAAGTTTTCACTTGAAATCATTCATTGAATCACACTGAATGGTAAAGATGTCATTGAGCTTCTCATCCATCTCTGCTCTGCTGTAAGGATCTGGATCTGCTGGTGTAGCTGGAGTGAACCTTTCGCGATGCTCTGGTAGGCATAAGAATGATGGCTTGTCTAGTGAAGCTCTTTGTAGGATGTCTCTAATGTGTGTATGGGATACTGGAATTACCTTACCTGTGATACCCCTTGGATGTCCATACATGTCTCTGTAGACTCCATACTTATCTTGTTCTTCTTGGTACTCAGGAGGTAGCATATCGATCGATGCGGAGGTGTCACCGTCGACCGATTTGTCATCTTCAAGCTGATAGTTGTATTAGAAAAAGGGCTCTCTCCTGCAGGCTATTTCATAGTCTACTTCTGCTAGCATCTTTTGATAGGCTGGATCATCACGTTGCTTGTAGAATAGGTTGTTTGGTCTATTGGCCATAGCAAGAATGTCTGAGATGTCTTCTCTTGAAACATGTAGCATATGGCCATCCATAGCTCTTGCATTGCCTTCTGTATCCCTGAAAATACAAAACTCATCTGGTGTTAGATATCCATGATCTAACCCATTATCTTTATTTAGATCGAATGGTAAAGGTTGAGTATCAATCGATGCAGTGGTGTTCTCGTCGATCGATTTTGTGTTGTATAGCCGATGGGGAAGGTTGCAACTGAAGTCTTCTCCATATGGATTAGGGTTGAAAGGTGGCTGATGCATTTTGTCTGCTTCTAGGGTTTCTGAATCTGCTGCTTCTGTGGTTTGTGAAACTGCTTCTACCACGTGGCTCCTTTTATAGAAGTAATCATCCACCAAGTTTCCAAATTTGAAACTTCCATTCTTCTCTGAGTCAGTTTGACTGGTATCGATCGATACGTCTTTGCGTGTGTTGATTGATTCTTCTTTGTGTAGCCCTCGTCTTGGACTGGTATCGATCGATGCTGATGATGTTGCGTCGATCGATGTGGGCAGCATGGTTCCATGTGATCTGGATCCATCTCTAGTGAGAAGTTCCTGGTGGTCTGTAGCTGGCTCTTCCTCACGGTACTCATTGCATTCTTCCACATGTTGGGAAGGTGTAGTAGTCTCTAGAGCAAAAATCGGATAGCATTATGCTGGCCAATCATCTTTCGTCCTTGAAACTGTCGTATCGATCGATGCATAGATGCTGGTGTCGATCAATGCAGCTCTGATTGATCTCAAAATCGGTTGGATGCTGGTGTAATCTCTGCAGCATGATGAATATGATCTTGATGGAATGAACTGCTGAGAAACATACTGGGTGGGTACCTCATCCTCATGAATGAAAGAACTTCCGTTTTCTTCCCACAAGTCTTCATAATCTGTCTCCACTATAGGGTAGTATACATTCTCTTCTCTGCGGATGTATGAATATGGTATGTTCCTGTTGTAGTCCTCATCATACTCTTTTTCTCTGCGGATGAAAGAGTATTCAATATCTCTTACCCTCATGTAATCCTCATCATAATCATCCTCTATTGTCTCCACTGCATATGTTGGCTGATAGTAGTCTGCTTCCCAACTCTCATCTGAGTAGTTACCTGTAAAGTGATCAACTTCGTACATAGGTGTACTATCAATCGACGTGGAGTGAAAACTGTTGCCTGTATCGATCGATGTGACGACTGACTGGTCGATCGATGTGAGATCAGTAGGATCGATCGATGTATCTGTATGTGTGCCAATCGGTTCCGAGTACTCTGTCTCGTACTCTTCTGCACAGTAACATGTAGCTACGAGTGTTTCTTCATCTGGAGGCTTTCTGTAGAACTCTGGAGGTCTGATAACCTTGACTGGGTCATAGTAAACCTTTGGGTCGATGAGAGTCAAACACATCTGGCTTGTTTTTAAGTCACAGATGGCTCCCACAGTAGCTAGGAATGCTCTTCCAAGTAATAGAGAGGAATTCCAATTTAACTTGATGTCTAGGATATGGAAGTTAACTGGAACTAGGGCATTACCATTCTGTACCTCAAGGTCTATGATGATTCCTAATGAACTCCTCCTAGAACAATCCACAAAGTAGAAGGATTCTTTGGAAGGTTCTACCTTCAGACCTAGTTGGTCTGCCATAACCTTTGGTAGGATGCTGACTGATGCTCCTGTGTCACATAGTGCATGTGAGAATTCAATGCCTTGTACTAGGCATGATATAATGAACTCTCCAGGATCACTCTTCTTCTTTAATGTAATCTTCCTTAGAAGGTCCTCTCTGATCTTGTTGAACATCTTCTCAATATCAACCTCCGTGACTTTTGTTTCTCCGAAGAACATCCACAATCTATGTGTGAAATATATTTCTTCAAAGGGTCTCTCTGCTGGAATCCTTAGAACTCTCCTCTTGAAGTTTTCCAACTCCTTCTCATTAGCCTCCCTTTTAAGGTGCTTAGGGATCTTCTCTTTCCTTTTTCGTAGTGTTCTCTTTGAACTTTCCTTTTCAATCTCCATAGGCTCTGATGTATCCCCAATTTCTTCTGGTGGGTTTTCTGTAGTTTTGGGTCGGGATCTGTTTGCATAGAGTAGGGCAGCATCTATTTTTTGTAGCCGCACTCGCTGTTTGATGGTTGTAAATCGATTGATGTCTGGTGATGTATGTCGATTGACGTCTGGTTGTGACTGTCGGTTGATATCTGCTTCGTCTTGTCGATCGATGAAAGGGTGGAGTGGGTTTGGGTGCTCGCTGCGAACTCTGCGTGTGTCTTAATCCGGACTGGTCTGTTTGTAGTCGTAGACTCGGTAGACTCTGTCGATCAATGTGGTATCTCGAACATACATCAATATTCTTCTTCGAACGTCAATCGATGAGTATCGTCTGGTGTCGATCGATGCGAGTGAGAGCTGCCGATACTCATGGTGCTCTCAACTTCAAAGTCTTTTTCCTGAAGCTCCTCATCCCCATCCACTTGCCAGAATTCATCTACTGTGATGGCATTGATGTGGTGTCTGATGAGATCTTCCTCTCTCCCTTTTATTAAGGCTTCTTGCCTCTTAATAGCATCTGCTGTCTGAATCACCTGTGTCTCTAGCTTCTTCACATGGGTACTCAAGGTGTCAAACTTCACATTCAGGCTATTGTATGCAGCATCTATCTTTCCATTGAAATCCACAGTAAGCCTCTGCTGACCTTCTAGAACCGAATCAAGCATTACTTCAATCTTGCTTTCCTGAGTAGGTGGTGGTGAATTTTGGTAGAAAGAATTGTTGAGATTCTTGTTGTTTCTGTAGTTGCTGTTGCTGAAGGGTTTCTGGTACTGTGAATTCTGATTGTAGTTGCTCCTCTGACTGTTGCCATAGAAGTTCCTGTTTCCACTCTGATTTCCAAATCTTTGAGATCCTCCTATGTCATCCACTTCTTCCTCACATCCTTCCTCATCAGTCTCAATAGCTTCTACATCTTCTGCAAAGCTAACCTGCTTCCTTAGAAGCTTGTAAACACTGTCTAGTTTGGCCTTCATATCGTCTAGCTGTTCCTTTCCAAGAGCATTGGCTAATCTCCTTCTCTCATAATCAGTGTTCTTGGTGCTATTGCTAGTTGGTTCCCAAGTTCTCAATAAGTCTCACATCCTCCTCTGGATTCCTGGTGTTGAAGTTTCCTTCACTAGCTGTGTCTAGTGCTGTCTGGTAGGTTAGATCTAAACCTCTGAAGAAAAAGCTGAGTAGCTGCACTTCATTGAATCCATGGTGTGGACAATCTCTCTGATAGGACTTGCAACGAACCCAACATTGTTTGAAAGGCTCTGCAGGCTTCTGCATGAATGTAGCAATCTTGCTTCTCAAGTCTTCTGCGCGTGCCTCATCAAAGAAATTAATCAAGAAAGCATTTTTGATGTCATCCTAGGATGTTAGAGATCCTGGTGGTAGTTGCTTAAGCCATTGCAAAGCTTCTCCAGAAAGAGAATACTTGAAAAGCTTGCAAAGTAGGTAGTCAGCTGGGACTCCATTGGCTTTGATAGCAGATATGAGATCCTCGTACCTCTCTTGATGGTCCATAGGATGCTCATTGGATGCTCCACTGTAGGGTGTCTGTCCTACAAGTGTGTAGTATTGAGGCTTCACCTCATAATCAGCCCTCTGTATGTCTGGAGGACGGATTGCAGATCTGTTGGCATAGAATTGATCTGGACGGTTGTAGTCAGCCAGTGATCTGTTCCTGTTGGCTTCTTCATCAGCTCGAGCAGTTGCTGCAGCAGCTTCAGCTTCTAGATCAGGGATTGCAGCCCCCTGATCATTGATTTTTTGACCTGCTGCATTACGCAGGTTACCTTCGTCGTCTTGCCTGAGTATCAGTGTCGCGACCATGTTTGGTGACTCGGTATCGATTGATGTGCGGTTCGCGGTATCGGTCGATGTCGGATAAAAGATGTTGTTAGACGGGTACTAAGAAGTATCGGTCGATGTGGATGAACGGATATCGGTCGATATCAGATGAATGAGATCGGTCGATGATGATGAACGGTTATCGGTCGATGTCAGATGAATGAGATCGGTCGATGCTGTTGAACAGGTATCGGTCGGCGGTGTATGAAACTCGGTAGACGGTTGTGAGTGAATATCGGTCGATGCACAAGCTGGTGTATCGATCGATGCGGAACGAATCTGTTTGCGGATTGAACGTTCCAAAGCAATTGGATCAGTAGACAAAAGTTCCCTGTTCTTTTTGCTTCTGGTTATGCTGGGCATGCACCTGAAAAGAAAAGAAAATTTTTATCAGTGACAAGTAGTGAAAAAGAAAAAGAAAACCTAGACTTAAATAAAATCTAATGGCGATCAAAGCTCCCCGGCAACGGCGCCAAATTTGATACGTGCTCAAATTACCCTAGAGCAACCTTACTCTCATCAAAAGAGGTCAAGTTGTATTACTTAGGGATCGAATTCACAGGGAGCAATGGAACACAATTGATCTTATTATAACTAAGCTAGGTCAAAGATTTCAAAGCAGTAAATTGCAAGTAAACTTAAAACTGTTGAGCAAGACAATTACTCAAGTGACTGATTTGGGTGTTAACTAATACTGTGAAGGTGTTAGATCTAGGATTACTATTCAGGTTATCAGGATTATAATAGTATGAATGCTTATGTGAGATGCTTGCATGATATTAAAGAACCCAACGATGCAATAGCCTAACTGTCGTTATGACCATCTATTACTAGAACCGACGAAACTCCCTTTGGCGAATCATAGATTAGGGCGTCGATCGGTGTGCTGTCGCCGATGTCGATCGACAAAGCCCCGCGTCTATCAATCGATTACTCTATAGGAGTATCGATCGATACGCTACTAGTAAGCTTTAAGCGTGTGGCTGAATACAGTTCACTAAAGAATTTGCCAAGTCAGTTATCGCTTGTTCTCAACAAACTCCTAGCTCAGAGAAGATAGATCCAAGGATGTTATCTCTGTATTCATGTGTAGGTTAGCTACTCCTACACAAGCATTAAGAACAATCTTCTAAGATGAATATCACATGCTCAAGTATTCATATTTGGGGCCAATCCCTCAACCTATTTGAATCATACATCCAACAAAGGTGTTTACTCAGACATAGCTAAGTAAAACATCATAACAATAATATAAAACTGCATAGATAGATAGAATCGATAGAAACAAAGGTGTTCAAAAAAACTCTCAATTTGTAACTCTCTCTCTCACAAAACAATGATGAAAAGAAACTATGAAAAGGCTGTGTAAAAACTTTCTGTAAAAACTCTTTAAAACTCTGTCTCTTTTGTCAAAACACTTAGGCAACACTTAAATACTAAGGAAAATTAGGTTAAAACTCGTCAGGGGCATTCAGGTAAATAGATGGATGCTTGGGCTTCAAGTCGGCTGTTACCAAAATGGGCTTTTGTGTCTCAAATATCGATCGATATCACTGGAGGTGTATCGATCGACGCGTCTCTCTCCATGTCGACCCGGAGGGGGTCGATATGGTCATCTCGGGTGAAATCTCTAAAGTGCTCTAAAATGCTCAAAAACACCATCTTTCTTCCAATTGCTCATGAACCTGAAAATATGCTAAATAGACCCCAAAACATACTAGATATATCCTAAAACAATCAAATATCATGGGTAAAATTGGGTCAAATTTATGGTCTATCATCAAGAAACTGACAACACCGATACACATGAGGCTGATGAGCTTATGATGCATGAGGTAGTTTTTTTGAACGAGAAGAATGTTCGACCTGAAAAGTACGAGTGATATCACTCAAATTACCCTAAGGAGTGAATTATTCTCTCAAATAAGAGGTTCAGTTGTAATACTTAGGGATTGAATCCACAAGGAGCTAGGGAACCAATCAGATCTAATAGTTATATGATTAAGCTAGGCTAATAGGTATAAAGAAGTAAATATAGCAATTAATAAATAAAGCAGTAAACAAGTTGAACAAGATAATTGTTTAGCTTGGCAGAGATTTGTTTGATGGAAGGATGGTTGTTAGACTTAGGGTTTCTATTCAGGTATTAGAGATTATAATCCTATAGATGCCTAACAGTTGCATGCATGATATATTAGAGCTCATTCGCTTAACATCAGTGATCTCTCACTGGTTAACTAATTAGATCTTGGATCTCAACCGTCGTATGTTGATCACAAGAAAGTATCGATCGATGATCCTTTACAGATATCGATCGATACACCTTTCGCTACGTCGATCGATTGTCCAGTCGGGATATCGATCGACGGCTTCTAGTTAAGCCTTGGCGCGAGAATGATAATGCTCACTAAGTTTCTAGATCAGCTCGTGACTCTCACTAGAATCCTTAGCTCAATAGATAGTTCAGGGTTGTACTTTAAGGATGCTTAAATCTACAATACTCCTAAGTTCATTATTCTAGTTAATTACTCTAGAACAAGCATTAAGAACAACCTATTGATGAATACCACAACTTAGCAATATATAGTTGGGGCTAATCCCTTTAACCTATCTGAACCCTAAACCTAACAGGTGGATCTATTGAGACATGAAGTTTGTCACAGAAATCATAGATGAATAGATATAAAACTGAAATATAATAGATAATAAAAACCAATGGAGTTCCAGGAGGACTCTTATGGAGTTCCTCCCTTCTATCCTAGAGAGACAATGAATGAAAGAAAGCTTAGAAAGTGTGTAGCCGTCAACAATGGCTTAGAAATAATATAAATAGGGTTTCTGGTCGTCCAAGGGCATTCTGGTAATTTTTGATAGTTTCTGGGCTTCAGGCGGTCATAAAATATACTCGGCCCGCATTCGGGCATCCATATCGATCGATATGAAGGCTTTCCCATCGATCGATATACATTCCTCTTCTCTACAGCCTTCTCTCGTGAGGCAGACTGACCACTCTTCAGTAAAACGGGCATAACCTCTGTTACAGGATGCTGATCTACCTGAGACTTGTGTCATTGGAAAGAAAACTCAAAGCTCTATCTCGTGTCAAAATATGGGCTCAATCCAACGGTTGAAAGGTCTTCATCCATAGCTAAACATCTGACGCGTCTGTGAAGTTCTACACCTCAAAACACTCCAAAATCACCATATTTCTCCAGAACGTACATGAATCTGTAAATACTCTAAATAGACTCTATATCGTAGTAAATATATATAAAAACACCTATAGACCATGGCTAAAAATGGTTAAAATCCATGGTCGATCAACTCCCCCAGACTTACACCCTTTTGCTTGTCCTCAAGCAAAAGCAACATGCAGTCTCTCTGAAAGAGGTTTGAAAACAGCAGGGACTCACATGATTTAAAACTTAGAATCATCACCTCTACAATATTGCAATCCACGTCTAAAAAGTCCTAATCACAAAAGCACATTATATCATATCCTAGTTTAGCAACCAAATTCACCTAGCCAACAACTTAGCAAATCTTGTCTGACATTCCCCTTTACCAACATCATTTCTTAACATAAATAAAAGTGTAGGCTTTACCTTGGGAGTATCGATCAAAAGATGCAAGGATTCTCAAACAAGTATCTGGACCTGCAGGTAAAAGTTAGTTCCTATCTTCTCTCTCAGTCAAAGTCTCCTTCCATTGCAGGATCATTGACCAAGATTGGAAAGACTTCCATGAATCAAGACTTAATGGTGGTTGCCACCAAGTCCTGTTCACTTCTTTTTGACCTATATCCAAGAATTCATATGAATCAAACCTTGATGATTGCCGCCACCAAGTCCCGTTCGAATTCTTTTTGTCGGAATCCTTATGAAGCAAGCCTTAATGGTTGTAGCCACCAAGTCCTGTTCGGATTCCACCTAACTAAAAACCTTTTTTTTCTCCTTTTTTTCCTCCTTTTTTTTTCTACCTATATATCTAGGATCGAAATGGAGAGAGAGAAGGTGATAAATCTACACAAGGCTTTACCTTCCAGACTTGTCTGAAGAATCCGATCCCATGTATACCAAGCTCCAAGACAAGCAATTGAGTCAGGTTTAGTGTTGGAGGTCAG
Source organism: Brassica juncea (assembly GCA_018703725.1). Lineage (NCBI taxonomy): Eukaryota > Viridiplantae > Streptophyta > Magnoliopsida > Brassicales > Brassicaceae > Brassica > Brassica juncea. Next base: position 17,163,703 of record CM031941.1, on the reverse strand, counting down.
CTTTGGTTCCTTCAAACAATCTCAGCAAGTGTTGATAGTTGACAGGTTGATCCACTTTAGTATCTTTAGTACTATCTGCAATCAGTAAGTCTAGAATGGTGCTAAAGAGTAGTTAGATAACAAGCATAAATCTAATAAGTTCATTATCCCCTTCTTGACTCAATAAAAACTTTTTGAAAATCATTTTATAAGACTCACAATAAACCAATATCAGTAAACATCCCCCCAGACTTAAATTATACACTTTCCCCAGTGTATATCCAGCCAGAGTTATGTTGAGGATATAAATCATAAGTACACAAAGTAACAAGTAGAATCGATATACCTGACCGGATTAGGTGTCGATCGATGGAAATAGGTTACCATCGGTCGCTGCAAGTTATGTACTCTCGATCGATATCGACATGCTCACATTGGTCGACATGATGGACAATCGTCTACTTGGATCCCTTTTTTTTTAATATATATAGCTAACTAAAACACAATATTAGTAGAACCTCCCACAGACTTAAACAACACTGTCTCCAATGTTATACAATCTAAGATTGGTGGGAAAATAAATCATAAGTACTAAATTTAACAAGGAAGAACGGTATACCTGACTTTGATGTGAGTGTCGGCCAACACAGTTAAGTGGCGATCGATACTTATAATGCTCAGTCGATCGATCCTAGCTAGCCATCGTCGATTCTTGTGGAAACTCATCTTCCTTGGATCTTTATCTTTTTGTCTAACATAAATAAAACACTAAGAATAAGTAATAGATAAAACCATAATAATAAATTTTTTTTTCGGATGAACAGTGACTCTGCTACTGTGATTCTGCTACAGTGTCGATCGATTTGTTTGCTACAGTGTCGCTCGATTTCCTTGCTACAATGCCATTGTTACTGTTCACCTTTTCTTTTTTAACCTGCAATAACTAAATGCAAAAATCAGTAATAAATGAAATTAAAACCAAATTTTAAACAAACCTAACAGTGGTTGCCTCCCACTCAGCGCTTATTTTTAGTCATTAGCTTGACTTCTGGAGATCTTATTTAGTCCGGATGAGAATGAGAACTTGCTCCAAACCAAGTCTCAATGTCTACACTCTGAAGCTTTATCATTCTTGTGTGAAAGCCTCCTCCATAGACTTTTCTCCTTTGTCTATCATCTCAGCAATAAGGAGTGCTCTAAGTTTTGCAAATGGCTGTGAGAAGCATCTGCTGCGCACTCTGAATTTCCTGATACCATCTGGGAAGTGAGGAATCAATGATAACTGAGGATCTCCCTTGATCCTTTTCCTCTTCTTCCAATTCCTCCTCTTCTTTCCCCCAGACTTGTCTGATCGCGTGGTGGTGTATCCATCAAAAAGATTTCCATTCACATTGAACTCATTATGCTCTGATACGCGTCCAGCGTCGATCGATGGTGTCCCACCGGTGTCGATTGACGGTATCTTGTCTGTGTCGAACGATGCTGCCTCTGTTGACCCTTTGTCAACTTCACCTTTATCTGGCATGATAGGAGATTCAGCTTCAGCTACAGTGCAGGGAATCACAGTTTTCACAGGTCATGTATCCTCTTCACTCTTTTCCGAATCCCAGCTGCTTCTTCTGCACAGATTGGTGATCTCAGATGTTTGGTGACAGCAAGGTGTGAGGCCTCAAACCTGTGCATTCTCTCCTCAATCGGTCCTGGTTCAATCGGGTATCCTGATAGTTCATCCAAACATGGGTATCGATCAATGCAATCGGGTGAGTGTCGATCGATGCAGTCGAGTGTGTGTAGATCCATGATGTATGTCGATTGTCGATCGATGGCGTAGGGTGGGTGTAGAACGACGAGGTAGGGTGGTTGTCGTTCGATCTCATCAGGTTTATGTCGATCGATGTCGTCAGTCTTTGGTGAAATTTCCAGACCTTTTCCCGAAGTGTGCTGATCATCAAGCTTCTGCTTCGAGTTCTGATCTAAATCCTCAAGCCATTCCTCCAGCTCCAAGAAGTCTTCCATAGTTACTTCTTCACTTAAATCCAAATCTCCAAGCTGTTGTCCATCCTCTAACTCCAAGAATTCTTCTAGTTCCAAGAAATCTTCCATGGTGATCTCTTTTTCTACTTTTTGGTCAGGATAACAACTCGATACATCAATACTCTTCTTTGTTGAGTCTGCAATGTCCTGAGGACAACTGGAACTTTCAGGGATTTCAAGTGGTATCGATCGATGACAAAAGTCTATATCGATCGATTCTGAGGTGCTGGTGGCGATCGAAGTTAGGGTTAGGGTATCGATCAATGATGAGCTCATTTCACTAATATCAGCTTCTTCTAAGAGCTCATTTCACTAATATCAGCTTCTTCTAAGTTACTCAATTCTCCAGACACATGTTCTTCATCATCTTTCACCATATATTCCATCATAGGTCTCATCTCAATCTCTAGAGTTGCTGCAGCATCATAGAGAAAATCGTTGACGAAAGCGTTTGCAATGTCATTCCAAGCAGTGAGAGATCCTGGTGGTAGCTTCTTCAACCAATGAGCTGCATCACCAGCAAGAGAGTATTGAAATAGTTTGCAGAAGTAGTAGTTTTTAGAGACTCCATTGCTTTAAATGGTTGATGCTAGATCTTCGAATGATTCGAGGTGGGTAATGGGATCTTCATGAGGAAGACCATGAAAGGGATGCTTACCAACAAGAGAGATATATGTAGGGTTTAACTCCATGGCAGTATTCTGAAGTGTTGAAAATGCAGACCTTTTAGCATATAAATCCTCAGGTCTGTCGTAATCTCTAAGTGCCTTATGTCGTCCAGTCCCAGCGTTCAAAGCAGTAGCATCAGGGATTACAGAAGGTATCAATCGATGATGAAAGTTTGTATCGAACGTTTCTGAAGTGCCGACATCGATCGATTCTGATGTACTACTGTCGATTGATGCTGAAGTTGGATCTCTTGTATCAGCTTCGTCTGCTCTTCTTGGTTTACTAGATCCATCTTGTTCTTCATCCTCAACCGTACTATGGTTGACTAGCTGTCCTCTGTTCAGTTCGTCCCTTTGCGTACCCTCATCTGCATGGTGAACTTGAATGTCTTGATTCTTGACATGAGTGGTCGGGGTTTCAAAATCTTCATTCTGCTTGCCGTAGACAAAATCAATAATCTGACTGATACTATTCATTATTCCTTTTTCACGATCTTCAATCATCTTGTCCACCATGTAATTAAGCATTTTATGTCGGGCTGCTACAGCTTTGCTGAAAAATTTACCTAGGAAGGCGCCTTTTATGTCCTCCCAACATGTTAGAGATCTTGGCTGCAGCTTACTGAACCAGCTAAAAGCAGCTCCGGATAGTGAATATGGGAAGATCTTGCAGATAATGTAGTCTACAGATACTTCATTTTTCTCACTTGCTGAGGCTAACTCCTCAAGTCTCTTGATAAGATCTCTGGGATCCTCATGAGGAAGACCTCGGAAAGGGTTCTCGCTTCCCCAATCATACCATTGGCTGTTCAGACTAAAGGTATTCATCTCAGCAACATCAATTACATCAGGGATTACAGTACCCTCTGCATTAATCAATTGTCCTGTGCTGCTGCGAGGCCGACCTTCTTTGTCTCGCCAGATACCCTTCTTGTCGATCTTAAGTATCAGCCTTTCGTCCTTCTCTATCTCCATGCTGGAAACGTTGCTCGACATTCGATGAATAGTATTTGAATGAACAGTGTTTTGATAAACAGTGTTCGGGTGAACAGTGTTTCAATGAACAGTGTCACGATGAACAGTGTCGCGATGAACAGTGTTCAGATGAACAGTGTTGCGATGAACAGTATTCGGATGAACAGTGTCGCGATGAACAGTGTCGATCGACGGGGGATGAAGAGTGTCGATCAACGGGGGATGAACAGTGTCGATCGACAGGGGATGAACAGTGTCGATCGACGAGAGATGAACAGTGTCGATCGACGAGAGATGAACAGTGTCGATCGACGGGGATGAACAGTGTCGATCGACATCGGGTGAACAGTGCCGAGGTGAACAGTACCTCGGTAAACAGTACTGCGATGAACAATGTCGATCGACGTCAGATGAATAGTGTCGATCGACGTCGGGTGAATAGTGTCGATCGATCCGGGATGAACAGTATTGTCCGACACAGAATGAATAGTATCATGATGAATAGTGTCAGGATGAACAGTACCTGGATGAATAGTATTGCGGTGAACAGTACCCAGATGAACAGTACCGCGATGAATAGTGTTTTCCGACACATGATGGATAGTGTCGTTCGATGCTTGGCTCACGCTATCGATCGATGCTGCTTGGAGGGTGTCGATCGAAACTTCCCTCGTAGACTTACGGATCGTGCAAAAACCAGCAGGCTCCTTCTTTGAAGGACCTAGAAATCCTCTCTTCATTGTTTCCTGGTACTAAGATGTATGTACCTGAAAAAGAAGAAAAAAATTATGAGAATTTTCGAACAGTAACAAAACCTAGACTAAATCTAACTAAACAAGATCTAATGGCGATCAAAGCTCCCGGGCAACGGCGCCAAATTTGATATCACTCAAATTACCCTAAGGAGTTAATTACTCTCTCAAATAAGAGGTTCAGTTGTAATACTTAGGGATCGAATCCACAAGGAGCTAGGGAACCAGTCAGATCTAATAGCTATATGATTAAGCTAGGCTAATAGGTATAAAGCAGTAAATATAGCAATTAATAAATAAAGCAGTAAACAAGTTGAACAAGATAATTGTTCAACTTGGCAGAGATTTGTTTGATGGAAGGATGGTTGTTAGACTTAGGGTTTCTATTCAGGTAATAGAGATTATAATCCTATAGATGCCTAACAGTTGCATGCATGATATATTATAGCTCAGTCGCTTAACATCAGTGATCACTCACTAGTTAACTAATTAGATCTTGGATCTCAACCGTCGTATGTTGATCACAAGAAAGTGTCGATCGATGATCCTTTAGAGCTATCGATCGATACACCTTTCGCTACGTCGATCGATTGTCCAGTCGAGATATCGATCGACGACTTCTAGTTAAGCCTTGGAGCGAGAATGATAATGCTCAATAAGTTTATAGATCAGCTCGTGACTCTCACTAGAATCCTTAGCTCAATAGATAGTTCAGGGTTGTACTTTAAGGATGCTTAAATCTACAATACTCCTAAGTTCAATATTCTAGTTAATTACTCTAGAACAAGCATTAAGAACAACCTATTGATGAATACCACAACTTAGCAATCTATAGTTGGGGCTAATCCCTTTAACCTATCTGAACCTTAAACCTAACAGGTGGATCTATTCGGACATGAAGTTTGTCACAGAAATCATAGATGAATAGATATAAAACTGAAATAGAATAGATAAAAAAACCAATGGAGTTCCAGGAGGACTCTTATGGAGTTCCTCCCTTCTCTCCTAGAGAGACAATGAATGAAAGAAAGCTTATAAAGTGTGTAGCCGTCAACAATGGCTTAGAAATAACATAAATAGGATTTATGGTCGTCCAATGGCATTCTGGTAATTTTTGTTAGCTTCTGGGCTTCAGGCGGTCATAAAATATATTCGGCCCGCATTCTGGCATCCATATCGATCGATATGAAGGCTTTCCCATCGATCGATATACATTCCTCTTCTCGACAGCCTTCTCTCGCGAGGCAGACTGACCACTCTTCAGTAAAACGGGCATAACTTCTGTTACAGGATGCTGATTGATCTGAGACCGCTGTCATTGGAAAACTAACTCAAAGCTATATCTCGTGTCAAAATATGGGCTCAATACAACGGTGGAAAGGTCTTCATCCATAGCTAAACATCTGACGCGTCTGTGAAGTTCTGCACCTCAAAAGACTCCAAAATCACCATATTTCTCCAGAACGTACCTGAACCTGTAAATACTCTAAATAGACTCTATATCGTAGTATATATATATATATAAAATACCTATAGACCATGGCTAAAAATGGGTAAAATTCATGGTCGATCAACGAGACAAACTCCGGAGGAGAAAACATATGGTATCTTGATAATGGAACAAGCAACCATATGACTGGAGATTAGAGATATTTTTCTAAAATCGACAACAACATCACCAAGAAAGTGAGATTTGGAGACGACTCAAGAATAGATATTAAAGGCAAGGGAACGATTTCATTCACAGATATGAATGGAGAAGCTAGAAAGATGACAGATGTTTACTTTATCCCTGATCTTAAAAGCAACATTATAAGCTTAGGTCAGGCTACAGAGGCTGGTTGCGACATAAGGCTAAGAGGAGAAGCGTTAACAATGCGTGATCATCATGGAAAGCTACTTGTGAAGGCAAAGCGATCGAAGAACAGATTATATAAAGTTCACATGGGAATAAGGAGCAATGCACGACTATACCTATCTTCAACAACTGAATCAAAGCGCTGGCACGCTCGTTTAGGGCATATAAATTTCGAGTCATTAAAGGGAATGATACAGGAGGAACTTGTACTTGGAATCCCAAGCATAAACATTGAGAAGGAAGTATGTGGTTCTTGTTTACCTGGCAAGCAAGCAAGGCTCTCATTCCCTAAGGCTACCACATACCTAGCAAGTAAGATACTAGAGCTACTTCACAGAGACTTGTGCGGACACATAACACCGAGAACACCTACTGGCAACAAATACATCTTCGTGGTTATTGATGATAAGAGTAGGTACATGTAGACTATGATCTTAAAAGAAAAAGGTGAAGCATTCAGTAAATTCAACAAACTCAAGGAGGTAGTTGAGAAAGAAACGGGAAAGAAGATAGGAACTTTCAGAACGGATAGAGGAGGAGAGCTCGTATCTAAGGAGTTTAATAGTTTCTGCGATGATTTTGGCATTAGGAGACACCTAACAGCACCGTACACGCCGCAACAGAACAGTGTTGTGGAGCGTAGAAACAGAACCATGATGGAGCTACACGAGCATTGAAGGAGAAGACGCCTTACGAAGGGTTTCGAGGTAAGAAATCAAGTATTGAACATCTACGAGTGTTTGGGTGCTTGTTATACGCGAAGGTAGATGCAAAACTCCTTAAGAAACTAGACGATCGATCACGCATGTTGGTACACCTTGGAACAGAGCCAGGATCGAAGGCTTATCGGTTGCTTGATCCACAAACTCGCAAGATAGTGGTTAGTAGAGACGTTGTATTTGACGAAACAAGAGGATGGAATTGGAGTACAGAGAGAACCGAAAAACAGAGTGTTGGTGACTTTATAAATACGCTAGGAAGAGTTGGGAATCATGGAATTGATGATCATACTGAGAAGGAGGAACAACTACAACTGGAAAAAGGTACCAACGAAGAAACTATAACACAACCACTCAACATAGACCACGATGATGAAGAAGAGATGATAGAGGAAGAAACCCAAGTACGAAGAAGATCAGAGAGACAACATATAAGACCAAAGTATCTCGACGACTACATATTGCTGGCTGAGGAACTTGGCGAAGAAGTCTTAATGTACTTGGACAATGAAGCCACGGAGTTTTGCAGAAGCCAAGAACTCAAGAGAATGGAGATGAGCCTGTGATGAAGAAATACATTCCATTGAAAAGAACAGTAAGTGGATATTGGTTGACCTACCACACGGAGCAAAACCAATTGGTCTAAAGTGGGTTTTCAAGATCAAACGCAACTCAGATGGCAGCATTAATTAGTATCAAAATCAAGACTAGTTGCTAAAGGATACGTGCAGCATCTTGGAATTGATTACGATGAGGTCTTCGACCCAGTAGCACGACTTGAGACAATAAGGCTACTTGTGAATCTAGCAGAAACACATAGATGGGAACTACATCATCTGGATGTTAAAACAGCATTCTTGCATGGAGAGCTAAAGGAAACCGTATATGTTATGCAGCTCGAGGGGTACGAAAAGAAAGGAGAAGAGGATAAAGTGTATAAACTTAACAAGGCAATATACAGATTGAGACAAGCACCACGGGCCTGGAACAATAAACTGAATCAGATTCTTTACGAGCTTCAGTTCAAAAAATGCTCCAAGGAACCCTCGGTCTACCGAAAGACAATAAACGGCGAGTTACTAGTAGTTTCAGTTTATGTGGATGATCTATTTGTGACTGGCACCAGCATTGAGGTTATCAAGGAGTTCAAGGAAAACATGGCAATGAAATTCGATATGAGTGATTTAGGCCAGCTTACTTACTATCTTGGTAAAGAGTTCTGTCAACATGAGAACGGAATCACACTGGTACAAAGAAGCTATGCATCGAAAATATTGGAAGAAGATGGAATGGATAAGTTCAACCCAGCTCAAACTCCGATGGATCTCGGTTTGAAATTGTCAAAAGCAGAGCATGAAAGAGAGATTGATGCAACAAGGTTTAGAAGGAACATAGGCTTCCTTCATTATATCCTTCACACACGGCCTGATCTCTCCTTTCGCGTGGGATTTTTGTCGCGTTATATGCAGAGTCCGAGGGAGTCACATGGCGCTGCAATGAAACAAGTTTTGAGATATTTGCGCGGAAGCAACTCGTATGGACTCACGTTTGAACGATCAACATTGAAGGTACCGAGACTTATAGGCTATAGCGACAGCAGTTTTGTGTCTGATCCAGACGATGGGAGAAGTACGACAGGGCATATTTTTTATCTTGGAGAAAGCCCAATCTCGTGGTGTTCACAAAAGCAGGATACTGTTGCATTGTCTTCCTGTGAGGCTGAATTTATGGCAGGAACGGAAGCTGCAAGACAAGCCATTTGGTTGCAAGATTTGTTATGTGAGATCACGGGGCAGCCATGCGAAAGAGTGGTCATTAGGATTGATAATCAATCTGCAATCGCGCTAACGAGAAACCCTGTCTTCCATGGAAGAAGCAAACACATACACAAGAGATACCATTATATACGAGAGTGTGTAGAAAATGGACAGGTAGGAGTTGAACATGTATCTGGCGATAAGCAGAAGGCTGACATCTTGACAAAGGCGTTAGGAAGGATAAAATTTAAGGAGATGAGAGACTTAATCGGCATGAAAGACTTGGCAAGTGAGAATTTCAAGCTTAGGAGGGAGAATGTTGGGATAAGCTTGGAGAAAGCTCAAAAAGCAAGTTTCCTAATCCCATTGAGTTTGTGATTATCAAAAGGGATTATGAAATATCTAGATAAACTATACCTAATGAGTTTAAGAGTTTTAGAGTTATATATAAAGAGAGATCATGAGATGATTAATTGTAAGAGTTTTATGAGTTTTGAGTGCTTGAGGTTTTGAGATAGTTTCCTCAAGAGATTAATAAGAAGGGTTCTTATTTGTGAGTTTATTCATTCATACGGTTGAGACTTGATTTCTAGAGGATGTGGATTCATTCAACAAAAATCCATCTCTATCTCGACTTACGGCCATCTTCTCCAACAACGCTTGTAAACTCTCGATAACCTTATGATCAAAAGCTCGGGTGATTCTTTGTGTGTATCAGCCACAAAGAATTACTCCGCAGAACAGTTCCAAAAAACTGAAATTTCACTATCCAAAAATCTAAAATATACCTGAAAAAATCGATTTGCCAATTTTTTTAAAAATGATTGGTATTTAATTTTTTATTTTTTTCAAAATTTGGGTGGTATATTTAATGTATAAATTGAACATATATTGGTACGTTATACATGTTTTGGACATTTTCAGTGAATCTAATTTATTAAAACTATATGATTATAAGAAAATTATATTACATTATGTGTTATATTACAGAAAATATCATTGATTTTTTAGTTATGTGAGATCACGGGGCAGCCATGCGAAAGAGTGGTCATTAGGATTGATAATCAATCTGCAATCGCGCTAACGAGAAACCCTGTCTTCCATGGAAGAAGCAAACACATACACAAGAGATACCATTATATACGAAAGTGTGTAGAAAATGGACAGGTAGGAGTTCAACATGTATCTGGCGATAAGCAGAAGGCTGACATCTTGACAAAGGCGTTAGGAAGGATAAAATTTAAGGAGATGAGAGACTTAATCGGCATGAAAGACTTGGCTAGTGAGAATTTCAAGCTTAGGAGGGAGAATGTTGGGATAAGCTTGGAGAAAGCTCAAAAAGCAAGTTTCCTAATCCCATTGAGTTTGTGATTATCTAAAGGGATTATGAAATATCTAGATAAACTATACCTAATGAGTTTAAGAGTTTTAGAGTTATATATAAAGAGAGATCATGAGATGATTAATTGTAAGAGTTTTATGAGTTTTGAGTGCTTGAGGTTTTGAGATAGTTTCCTCAAGAGATTAATAAGAAGGGTTCTTATTTGTGAGTTTATTCATTCATACGGTTGAGACTTGATTTCTAGAGGATGTGGATTCATTCAACAAAAATCCATCTCTATCTCGACTTACGGCCATCTTCTCCAACAACGCTTGTAAACTCTCGATAACCTTATGATCAAAAGCTCGGGTGATTCTTTGTGTGTATCAGCCAAAAAGAATTACTCCGCAGAACAGTACAAAAAAACTGAAATTTCACTATCCAAAAATCTAAAATATACCTGAAAAAATCGATTTGCCAATTTTTTTAAAAATGATTGGTATTTAATTTTTTATTTTTTTCAAAATTTGGGTGGTATATTTAATGTATAAATTGAACATATATTGGTACGTTATACATGTTTTGGACATTTTCAGTGAATCTAATTTATTAAAACTATATGATTATAAGAAAATTATATTACAATATGTGTTATATTACAGAAAATATCATTGATTTTCTAGTTATGACTACATATATCACTAAAGGTAGTTTGGTCATTACTCACAATTATACCCTTTTAATTTAAGGGGAATTTGTCAAATATGACTCAAAACTTGATTTTAAATGCAAACATATAACCAAACTTGAATCAAATGCAAAAGTAACCTTGTGAAATTACAACCAGTCCCCTGTGACCAAACAAAAAACCAGAACTCATTTTTACGAATATAGCCCCATAAAGTCTTCTGAGTCTTTTGAGATGTTGTAAGTCGTCTAGACGATGTTTAAGGAAGTCTTCTGGTATAATTGATCTTAAAAATAATTTATAAATTTTGTAAAACATATTTTGATAAGTAAAAAATTAAAATCATGTAATTATAAACACTTTTAAGTGATATAAATTAAAATATAATAAAATTAAATTGTTTTCAACATAGATGAGTGAAAGAAGTGAATCATGATATTCTTTGGTTTAGGGTTTGGCAATATGTTGTAGTATTGTATGTATTCTTAGGGTTAGATTTTGGAAAGCTTAAATGTTTTTTTTTTGAAAAAATAAATTTTTACCTATCTGTATTTATTTATGTGTATAGTAAACACTTTTTAAGTTTAATTTGATTTTATGAAGTGTTTGGTTAGTTAATTTAGTTAAAGAGTTATGTTTAGGGTCTAGACGAAGTCGTATGGTGAATAATTTAAACAGGACGACTTACAGGGAAGTCGTTTGGTGAAATTTAATTTAAACTAGAAGACTTCCAGATAAGTCTTCCAAACCTTATCTAATATTCCCGTCTAAAATTTTAAGAAAATTTTATTTTCCCGTTTAAACATTATTTTGTTCGAAAAAATAAAATAAAAATTTAAAATTTTACATGAAAATAATGTTTTACTAAACTAAAACTGAAAATCGAAAAAAATAAATCATTAATCCAAATTCTTAAAGAAAAAAAAACAAAAAGCCCTAGTTCTCTCAACTTATCCCTCTCAGCCGTCATACAAACTCATCTCAGATCTCCCACTCCAAATCTTTCGGAGATTAACTCAATATACCTCATACCCCCCCCCCCCCCCCCCTCACCAAAAAAAACTATTCCCACTATCCCTTCCCTATTCTCATTACCCTTTTATCCTTGCACTCCCCAAACTAGCCTTTCATTTATTTCTCCAATTAACCAAACCAACCATAATTCAACCATCTACATGGCCAACAAAAAAAACCTTAACGAATCAGATTTCTCCTGACCCACATGTCTCCTTCTTCATCGTACAACCTCTTTTCCTCTCATCCTCCGTTATCAACTTTTGAAGCTCCAAAAACAGGTAACTCAGGTTCGTTATCGATGATTTTTTTGTGAAATTACATTTAAATATCTTGTATATGATGGGTAACGTTAAAAAATGTAAGATTCGATGAAAATTTGAGAGATTAAAAACGATTTTTAAAACTATTGTTATGGATTTCTGATATAGTTTTTGTCCGTTTTTGATGAAATTTCGCTGAAATATCAATTGTATATCTTGGCTAGTGTAAAAACAAGAAGATCCGATGAAAATTTTTGAGATTAAAAACGATTTTGAAAACTAGGTCTATGGATTGTGGGTATATTTTATGCCCGTTTTGATGATTTTCTGTGCGTAATTTCATTAAGATGAATTATACATCATGTGTAATGTAACATCCTAACAATATCGTCCTAAGAAACTGATTAGTTAGTTCAAGAATAGTTTCTGGGTACTATTAAGATAACTAAGTTTACTAAGACAAAATGGTTTTATTGGTATTATTAGGATTACTATGTTTACAAGTTCGACTAGTATTACTGGAATTATTATGTATAGTACTGAAAAAAATTAGCATTAGTAAGATAAGATAGTACGGTGTCAGAATTAATTTTAAGCTTCTTAATAGTGATATTTCCATTTTATTTCAGGAAAAATGCAGAATCCGCATTGCACAATTATATGTTTTGATTTTGGAGGATATTATATGAAGGATGGGGCTGAAATAAAATGGATCTCGGGAGATGGTGAAGGAGAATATGAAATTCACACGATTGTGTTGAAGAAATCAGTGGAGGAGGTCACTTACTCTTGTTTGGTTGAGCGTATTTGCAGAAAGATAAAGGTAGATGAATCTAAGACGGAAGTGAAGATTAGTTACTTTCCAATGCTATTGTATTCGAACAAGCCATCATATATCCGGAATGATGAAGACGTTTTTGGTTATCTACTGCATGTAAATCACGAGATGTGTAGAAATGTTCTGCATGTGGAGTTCAGCAATAAAGAAGTGCAACTTTCAGAAGAGGATGATGAAACAGATGATGTCTGTGTCGGTCTATCTGATAGAGAGACTACTGATAGAGAGGCTATGAAGATGGTACTGAGAATGATGGAACTGATAATGAAGGTGTTGGTGGTGTGCTCACTTTTGACGAAGACATTGAGATGCATGATAGTGTGTATCAGCTACGGATGATGGTATGGATTTGGTTTTAGGTCAAGAATTTATAACCAAGGAGACCGCAAAAGTTCATATTCAGACGGCTTCATATCAGAAATGTTTTGAGTTTGATATAATTAAGTCGGATACAAAAAGATTTGTGGTTGAATGCCGAGGAACCAAAGAAGAAGACTGCAAGTGGTTTGTGCGAATTGCAAAATTAAAGAATACAGATCTTTGGACGGTTAGAAGTTTCATCAACCAGCATACATGTTCTGTTGTTACTACAAGAACACTGCCTGATAGAGAAGCCACTGATAGAGAGACTACTGATAGAGAGGCTGGTGATAAAGATTGTACTTAGAATGATGCAACTGATAATGAAGGTACTGGTGGTGTGCTAACTCTTCACGAAGGAATTGTGATGCATGATGGTGTGTATCGGCTACGGGATGATGGTATTGATTTGGATTTAGGTCAAGAATTTAGAACCAAGGAGGCAGCAAAAGTTCATATTCATACGGCCGCACATCAGAAATGTTTTGAGTTTGATATAATAAAGTCGAAGACTAAGAGATTTGTGATTAAATGCCGAGGAGCCAAAGAAGGCTGTAAGTGGTTTGTGCGGGTTGTAAAGTTACACAATTCTGATCTTTGGACGGTTAGAAGTTACATCAAGCAGCATACGTGTTCTGTTGTTACTACAAGAACAATGCCTAATAGAAGGAAAGGCACACCACAAATCGTTGCATCTATTTTGGCTAAATATTATCCTGGTACATTTGACACTCCATTTCCCAAAGTTCTGATCGATTTGGTTTATCGCCAGGTTGGTGTGCAAGTATCATAAACAACGGCATGGAGAGAAAAAAGAGAAGCTGCTAATGAAGTGCGAGGATGTCCAGAAGAGAGTTTTACTTTATTGAACTGTTATCTCCACATGCTAAAGGAGACGAATATTGGCATAAGAACTAGTGTGGTAGTGGATGAGGCAAACAAATCCAAGTACCTGTTTTTTGCCCTGGGATCTAGCATAGAAGTGTTCCGTGCGATGAGGAAAGTCCTCATTGTGGATGGAACACACCTCAAGAATGTTTATGGTGGAGTCCTCCTCGTCGCGACTGCTCAGAATCCTGATCATCACCACTACCCAATTACGTTTGATGTAGCAGACGGTAAGAATGATGAAAGCTGGACATGGTTTATAGAACAGTTGAAATTAGCAGTACCTGATGTCCCAGATTGGTGTTTCTTTCAGATAGAAACATAAGCTTGATCAAGGCAGTACGTCTAGTGTTCCCTGAGGCCGAACATGGATATTGTATATGGAATTTGTCTCAGAATGTTAAAAGTCACATCAATAACAACAAAGATACTTGTGCGTTCAAGTTCAAAGAATGCGCACGCTTATACAGTGGCTGAGTTCAAGTACCTTTATCATGCTTTTCGCAGGAAGTATCCTAGTGCAGCGGTGTATCTTGACAAAAGTGTTGAAGAGAATAAATGGGCTAGATATGATTTTAAAGGAGATAGGTACAATGTCGACACCACCAATTCAGTAGAATCTTTTAATGGTGTTATTAGGGAAGCGAGAATGTACACCTTACTGCCAATGTTTGATGTAATCATTGCAAAAATGGCTGAATGGTTTAACAAGTATAGGAAGAAGGCAGCTGAAGTACCATACATACAGAAGCTTGTGCCTATTGTGGGAGCGGAAATATCTAAAAGATGTGTTGAAGCAGGGTTTCTCATAGTTAACTAGTTAAACAGCTTCCATCTTGAGTACAGTGTGCAAGGTGCTGACGGGAAGGTTTATACCGTCTATATGGCTAGGTACACTTGCAGCTGTGAGCAATTTGATAAAGACAAATACCCAGGTGTGCATGCAGTCGCGGCTTCCACATTCATGACCGATAAAGTAGGAAAGGAACTCCATCTATCTGAGTATTTTTCTAAGTACTATTTGGTAGAGCAATGGGCTTTGGCTTATCACAAGACAATATATTCTGTTCCTCATATTTCTGATTGGGTTATACCAGATGAAGTTAGAGCAATGAAAATAGTTCCTCCAGATTTTGAAGTCAAGAAAGGAAAACCACGACAAACAAGGTTTCCATCAGTAGGAGAATCTCCTGGAAGAGAAAAAAGAGGCAAAGGGAGTGGCAGAGGGAGAGCCAGAGGCACGTGCAGAGCCAGAGGAGAAGGTCTTGCAGCGTATTTTGAATGTGGAAGTGGTTCGGGTTCAGGTGTTTGATTGTTGCAATTTGTTTTATTATGTGTTATTCGGAGTACTAGGATTTACTGGTATTATTATGTGTTACTTGGACTACTAGGATTTACTGGTATTATTATGTGTTATTTGGACTACTACGATTTACTAGTATTATTATGTGTTATTTTAAACCATTATATATATTACTAGACAAATTATTTATGATGTAAATGTAGACTATTTTTGATGATTATTTTCAATGCGTAGACTATGTATATGATAACTACGTAGATTTAAACTATTTTTGATGATTGTTTTCTATAGTTTAAGAAAAGCTTATCAGTTTTCCAAAAAACTTCCTTAACTTTCAATGTTAGTCTGTTAATGGTTCGAGTATAGTAAGGAGAATCAAACAAAATACATATTTATGGTAAATTGTTTATGTAAATGTCTTCTTTAACGATATTTATAGTGTAAAATCATTGGTTTTACTATGAAACCTTCCATTTTGTGATGGTTTAACTAGATAAACGTTAAAATTGCCAAAGTATTACTATGTGGATCCTTGAAGATTACCATGTATTACTAAGTGTTAAATATAATACTAAAACTTTATATGGCGGCTGCATGTTTTACATGTGAAATCCATTTTTTATCAACCCTTTTTAATATTATATATATATTGGCGTTTTACATGTGTTTACTATTTTTGCTATATTTTTTATAGTGCTTTTTGGGCGTAATAAACCCAGTAAATCCAGTTATCCAACTAACTCATTTTTGGGCATAGTAACATCCGTAAATTTAGTTGTCCAAACATATCTTTTGCAACATACCAACATTCAAAAGCATTACTTCTACTAAGTTTTAAACATCCAAAAGCATTCAAACACAAAGCATTCCACCACTGCTGGCCACCTATTTGGTGGTGAATGGACTACTCTCCTCGCAGCCAATGCCTTAGTCCTACCACGTGGTGGTGTTGGATTTTTATCTGCCTCAACCTGAGGCTCCTTGATCTCTGCCTCAACCGGAAGCTCATTGATCTCTGCCTCAACCCGAAGCTCATTGATCTCTGCCTCATCCTCCACTTTCTTATCATCCTCACTGTTCTCAATTTCTTTCTCACTGGTTTCAGCCTCTTTCCTTTCATCATTTGCTTGATCCTCTTTCCCTCCTTCCTCAGATTCCTCAATTTTCCTCCATAGTTCATTAGCCTCTACTATACATCTCTCCTTCAATTGGTTCAACTTTGCATTTTCCTCTTGCTCACTACCCTCTTGCTGCCCATTGTCACTGTTATCTTTGTGCTCCGCTTTTGTGCCATAATCCTCATGATCCCACTGTCCAAAATCCATGTCTTCACCCTGATTCTTCTCCTCACTTACCTTACTCTCAATAGAATTTAGCCTTTCTTCTATTTTCTTAGCCATTTTTTTCAAAAGTCGCGGGTTCTTTTCCATTTTACTCATCCTCAAGTTAATGGACTCCAGCTTTGTCTCCAACGTTAAGTTAAGACTGACAAATGCTTCTCGTATGAACTCCAATAGCCTCTCTTCCAAACCTTTCAAGTTCGATTCTAAACCGGAATTAGAGGATAATCCTTTTGCAAACTCCACCTTTGTTTTGTCTTTCTTTTTTGGAAACACTCGTGCAGCTTGATCTAACTCATACAGCTCTTTCCACCAAATAGTCTTCTCCTTCACATTTAACCAGTAGTTCCAGGTGTCACTTGGGCTGCCCCTGACGGTCATAGTCTCGCTCCTCATCAATGATACGATCCAGCATAATTTCTCACCAATAGCTGGAACCAACACACTGTTAATATCCTGAAAATTAACAATAAATAACATCAGTTAAATTTATGTTCTACTAGCTTCTACTATAATTGCATACATGTACCTTTGTTTCTCCAGGCGCAGCATATATGTGATGATAGACTTTTCAAGGGTCCAATCAAATGTTGTAGTATACAAGATGTCAATCCAGTCCTAAGTGATTCTAATGCAAAGGGAATGCAAGTCTATGCTTAATCTAAGTGCAACCATGATAAGAAGATGATTATGAACTAAGACAATATTACAAATGCAATAAAAGAGTGAACTTTCTTTCTCAATGAGGCAAGGGGATTCTTGGGACAAGGAAATTGACTTTGGGTGGTCAAGCTTTAATCTAAGACGGCAAACATTCAATCAATCTAACACCTTAAGCCTAGACACAATCCTAAGCAAGCTCTATCTCTAGATGAATGCTCATTCACAAACATATCTCAAGCATCTAATCTCTTAGATTGAATAATATGAAAGAAATCATTAAGAACTAGTCCATTAGCTATCTTAACACCTTTAACAACAAATCTCTTTGGTAAAGAATATTAAAAGCATTGAAGAGTTGGTTCAGGCATTTCATAGAACGACTTTCGGGCATGAAATGTCTATAGCTCTATTTTGAAGAGGCCAACTCCAAAATAGCAAGAAAAACACTCTACAAGCAAGGATCAAGAAGGATCTACCCTAGATCATCTTAGATCTACACCTAATCACCCTTAGTCTCCCAAGCCCATGAACCCTAGATAGATCTACTCACTAATAGCCATGGAAAACCTCAAAATCTATGATGATTCAAGGCTAAACATGATTAGAGAAAAAGATAATCTAATAAACACAAAAGAAATGAGATGAAAAGGATCAAAGATCCAAGCTTTTTCTTCAAGATCTAAATGTGTTTTTTGAGAGAAAAGAAGTTGTTCTCCTCAAGGAGATTACATATGTATTTATACATAGGTTTAGAAAACCTAGGAACACCATTAAAAATTACTAAAAAATCCTTGGAGTCAATTAGGCTTCAGCCAATGGGAAACAAGCTTGATTTTTGGTCAGGGGTTGAGCAAATGACCCAACCCGGTCCAACCATCCCGGACCAGCCTTGTTCTGGCCGTCCCTCGTCCCGATCGGGTTCAGCATCCCGGACTGCCCTACCCGGTCGTCCTGCCTTGTCCATCTCCACCTTCTCCCGACCGGGTAGCTTATCCCGGTCCAATCTCCCCAGCCTGGTCGTCCAGCAGTGTCTCTTCCGACCGGGTGGCTGTCCCCGGACCAGTCTTCCCGGCCAGCTTGATGTGCTTCTAGTAAACTGATCATAACTCCTCCAATACAGCTCCAAATGACTTGAAACCACTTCCATTGGAAAGCTAACTCAATTTTCTGTGTCTCCACAAAATCTTAGCAACAGAAGACATCTCTAAGGCCTCTGTCCATGCTCATCTTTGTCTCGACCAGATCATGGATTGACTTCTCTTTTCATGGCCAAACTTGATTCTTCACCTCTTTTGGGCCATAAGGCTTCCAAACACTACAAATCACACCAAAGCATACTCCAACACCTGATAAGGACAAATGAATGGAAAATGGACTTAAAGATGCCTAATCCCTAACTTATATGATCAAAATGCACGAGATATGAATGCTAAAAACATGTAAATATGCAAGATATCAATATGTCTTCCAAAGGATAACCCTTTAGACTGGTTTTAATAAACCGGCTCTTGCACATCCTTTGACAGTCTTCACTAGGGTCGTCTGAATCGATTCTAAAATCTTTCCCCAAAGCTGGAATACACTCAAAATCCAGAACCTAGTATATCCAGTGTCACAGTGTCAGATTTTCAATTATATAACAACTAAAATTTTACAAAACTACATGCTTTACCTCTAAAGGGATTATGAAACCAGGAAAGCCGCATGCCTCATTCACTTTACCCTTCAGATGGTTCATCACGTGCTTAATCTCCTTTATTGCATCCTCAAATGTAAGACGGCCCTAGGGAAATGATATGCAAGCATCCAAATTCTCCACCATCCTTAATATGACGCGGTCTAAAGGTCTTGAATCGTTTGGCTTTCCTCTGATAACCCAACCAAGGAAAATCAAGACAGTCATCTTCAATCTATCTGGACACGGCGCCATAGACAACATCTTCTGCTTCAGATCAGTGATGGTGATCTTCTTTATGTCATGGGAGTAATAATCCACAAGCTTATAACTTCCGGTCTTCTCATAATTCCTCGGATACTCACAGCAGTCTAAGCCAGAGATGAGGGCATGCTCCCTCATAGAATAATGGATAGGTAAACCATTAACCGCAAACCATGCAACATCATCTTCTGGAGTACAAATGGTGCGCATGAGTAACATCCACATCCCTTGGAGTTTCAGGTTTGGTTCATCTGGCATGTGGAAGAAATGTCAAAACTGAGGATGGTTTGTGAACCATTCAGCCTCAGGCTTAAGCTTGTTCTTGATGATATTTACTGTCTTGGTCACAAAGCACTTGGTTTGTATCTTGCAAGTCTTCACAAACTCACTGTTTTTGAAGTAGAACTCAAGGGGTTGCATTAGTTGCATTTCCTGCAATCAAAATACATATATACATGTTACCGATGCTAGTAGAATTAGTAATGCTAGTAATACAAGAAGTAGTAGTAATTACTAACAATGACATTTACCTCAGACGATGGAGCAGACATGTCTTCACTTTCGGACCCAGTTGAGACTAAGAGTGATTCTATATTCGGTTCTCTCACTAGTGTACTCTTCTTACTTTTCTTATGAACTACTGGCTCTTTTGCATTTGAGACTGGTTTTCTGATTTTAAGAGATTGACGACGCCTTTGATTGGCGATTTTGCTTTGATTTCCCTTCATAATTTCCCTGTACAAGAAATTACAAGAAACAACCACTCAATCACTCTAAACTCAGACCGCAAACACAACAACACAACATCAATTAAGTTTCATCAATAACACGATTCATCTTGCAAGTCCTGCAATCAAAATACATATATACATGTTACGGATGCTAGTAGAATTAGTAATGCTAGTAATACAAGAAGTAGTAGTAATTACTAACAATGACATTTACCTCAGACGATGGAGCAGACATGTCTTCACTTTCGGACCCAGTTGAGACTAAGAGTGATTCTATATTCGGTTCTCTCACTAGTGTACTCTTCTTACTTTTCTTATGAACTACTGGCTCTTTTGCATTTGAGACTGGTTTTCTGATTCTAAGAGATTGACGACGCCTTTGATTGGCGACTTTGCTTTGATTTCCCTTCATAATTTCCCTGTACAAAACATTACAAGAAACAACCACTCAATCACTCTAAACTCAGACCGTAAACACAACAACACAACATCAATTAAGTTTCATCAACAACACGATTCATCTTCTTAAATCAATTTTATCAACAATAGTTTGATACAACTTATCACTCAAATTGGGAACACGCAAAAAAGCATCACTTTTAGATCCCAACTTATCACTCAATCACTCCCACTAAACTCAAACCGCAAAATAACACAACACAACTCAAACTGCAAAACAACAACACAACACAATACAACAACCTAATAACTTACCACAACGAACGAAGATGGACCTTTAATTTCGAAAAAGAACGAAGAAGAAACAAAGCGCTTCTCGACTTAGGGTTTCAGAGGGTTTTAAATCGCAAAGAGAGAGTTGAGACACGAGAAATGAGATGGAGAGTTTGATAGATTCTCGGTTTAGATGGAGGACGAACGGAGCGGACGAACAAGAAATAGATCTGATCCGATAATCTCCCCCTTTAGGGCTTTATGAGAGAGTCGAGAGTCGGAGGAGAGGAGTCCGAAATGAGAGAAGTTAGAGGAGGAGATATGAATCTCCGTCAAAACGACATCGTTTAGGTTTAGGGTGGGTCGGGTTTTTGGGGTGGTTTTGGGTGGATCGGATCTTTTGGTTGGGTTGAGTAAATATGTGATTTATGTGAGGGGTAGTTAGTCTTCAGCCACTTTTTCATTTAAAAAAAAAATAAAAAGAAATAATATTATAATAAAGGGATATACGGGCAATTGGGGGGGGTATGGGGTATATTGAGTTAGTCTCCAAATATCTCTCTCTCCCGTGCGCCGTGCCCTCTCTTTGACACTCAGCCCTCTGCTCCTTCTTCTCCGGCCTCCGCTGCACTTGCCCCAAGCTCGACGCCCCCGTCTCCTTCTTCCACCGCGTCAACTCCTCTATCCGTCTCGTTTCTTCCTCGCAATCGGAGAAGTGAGGCTCGACCATGTTGTGTTGGCTTCTGTCTCCTGCGACTTCCATTCTTACCCGACCTCTTCGGTGAATGTTGTTCTAGAAGCATTAACAAGGTTAAAGGTCTGACCTTTTTGATTCCTCTTTTGTATTTGTGATTGTGTTCTCTGGTTAAATGTCTGACCCTTTTTTGAAGGAGAAAAATCATCTCCTCGGGTCTCAAAACCCTAGTGCGGATGTCACCGCTTCTTCTCCTCGTAAATCGATACACACCACAGTGAGACTCTTGAGCTTCTATCATGCTTCTTCTCTTTCTGATGAATCTCTTTTATTTGTGTTTTATACTGGATTGACTTTGTTTCTGTTTAACAGAAGAGCTTCATAGTGGAGTAAACTGAAGAGCATAAACCCAAAATGGAGGTATTAGTAGAAGAAGAAGAATGATGAGGCCATCAAACGAGTAGCTGAACCAGAGGTCGACTCAATACTTTACCAAACCAGCCAAGGCGCCAACCAGGATATATATGCACTAAAAATGACATATCGTCCTAACCAATTTTCATGGTTTCTACTCTCAAGAAGGATTCTATCCCAATTGGAATCGTGCCAAAATATTCACGGTCCAAGAAGTTATGAATTTTACAAGTCAAAGGTTCCCCAGTCCGTCTATCTACGAGTACCAGGCCTTAGAAGAAGATTCAAGCCCAACCATGAAGCGGACTTCACCATAATCAATCATGGGATTCAAGAAGGATTTATCAGCTTTCCAGAAAGCCCAAAATCAGGAGAATTGGTCAAGGAAATCAGAAGTTATGATTAATTTCTCAGAACCAGCCAAACTGACATCAAATTGGGAAAGTTGCTAACCCATTGAATTTGGTCCGACCCGGAGCTATTTATGGAAACCAGAAGATCATATTTTCCAATCAGGAGACATTCCAGAATTCCTTAGCTGCACCAACACCCAGAGGATCAGGAGGATCCTTGAAGAAGTTATCAAACGCACCCGGAGCCATTTTTAGAAAGTTTGGACAATCTTTCGGTTTGATCCTTTCCAACCCAACCAACTCTGACCAGAAGACATTCAGATCATACCAACACACCCAGAAGAAATCATAGGCGGCCAAGAGGATTTCTATAAGTTTATACCATGCACCAGCCAACATGGGATTAGGAGGATCCTCATTTACTCAACTTGCCTTTTTGGAGATTCTTGCAATCAAACTCCAACAGCTCTTTTTTCTTCAGATCAGGCACGATCTCAGCACATTCCAAGCCATTAAGAAGATCCCAAGGCAGCTCTCTTATTCCCTAAAACCGTCCAGGTTCAAGAAAGATCAAGTTTCTCATTTGGAGCCAAACCCCCCCCCCCCAAAACGGCTAGTTTCCGGTTTTGTTGCTTTGTTTGATTTGTTTCCTTTCTTTTCTTCTTATGAACGTTAGACTTAGAGTCTAGAGCATTATATAAGCTCTTAGATAGCCATTGTATAGATCACCCTCAATCACCGAATTAATAAAAAGTTATTCAGTTTTTATCAAAGATTGTTCTTTGCACAAAATTTAGTCTTTAGGATTGAAAGAGAGAGTCAATCAATTCATTCCATCCTACCATTAGACTGAGAGATTCAATCAAACCTTCATCCACAATTCCACTTCATGTCCATCTTTTGATCAAGCTGAGAGTGATACACATCCAACATCTTGATTCCACCATATCTATCATTGTCATTTGTTTATTTTTCTTTGTTTTATTCTTTTCATAAACCGGATCTCACATCATTTGCATTTTTTGAGGTTATCAAGTCATAATCGGCCATTTAGACCATTCAGCCACTTATTTGGTTGATCCGATTTGAACCACCATTAACCATTTGGGCGACCCAGCTTCCAGCCTGTAACATTTGGTATCAGAGCTGAAGTTCCTGAATCAGGTGATATCTATCCTTGTATCATATTTTATTTGCTTGCACTTGTTTTCATCATAAACTGAAAATCTATAAAAATTGTCTTTTTGTTTCAAGTTTTGTTTTTGCATTTGTTGTGTTCTTCCTGTTCATCCTTTAAAGGCCACGAAAAAAAGAAAAGAAAAGTTTTGTTTGAGTCATCTTGCTTGCTTTTAGTTCGAAATTCTGTTAGTTCCCATTTATTTTGTTTCCATAACCAAAACTGCCAAAAAAAATCTGTGTTTAAGTTGTTTCCTTTTCTTTTTGCATTGCATATCAAGTATAAAATTCAAAAAAGAAAAAAATCATCTAGTTATTGTTTCATATCATATTATTTGATCCATTTCGTGCTTGCAGCAGAAAAGAAAAATAAAATTTTGTTTGCTTAGTTTATATCATTTGCATATTTTCTGTTATTTGCATTTTATTCTAAGAAAAAACTCAAAAAATAAATTCATTGTTAGTTTGTTTTCCATATTTTCTTTTCATTTGTGATTAATATAATTTCATATTTTTCATTTCGAGATTGCATCCAGAAAACCAAAAGAAAAATCATTTTTGCAAACTTTATTTCATATCGATTCATAATTACATTTTTTTGGTTTAGTTTTAATTTTGCATTTGATTTATTTTGGTTCGACCACAACTTCCCATATCTTCACTTGATCTTTAAGATTGATTTCAGGGATAAATGGGAGAGGCATCACATGGCCAAGCTCTAATGGCCTCTCAAAACCAACTAATGGTTGCTATACGAAAATTAGAAGATCAAATGGCCCGGTTAGAAGAAAGAAGCAATCTGTCAAGGAGAAGGACACAAGGCCGACGACCACCACAAGGAGAAAGAAGATTTGGAGATGCATTAGAGGCTGGCTATGTTGAGCCCAAGCCACCGGATCCTTCATAGATCACCCCACACAAAACTTCTTACACTCATGACTACTTAACTCATTCTTATCATGATTATAAATCTGCTAATGAAGTTAAGCCTTATTCTTTTTTAGGTAGCACTTGGCCAGATGATTATCTCTCATGGGAAAGAACCATGAATGACTGGTTTTCATACCATGTCGTTCCAAGGAAAGAAAGGCTAAGCCATGCCATCAAACAACTCTCCGGAAAAGCATTTTCATGGTGGAAAAGAGTAGATTGTTCACAAGGGAAGAGTCATATAGATGCTATCAAAACGTGGGAAGATCTTAAATATGCCATGATCAGGAAGTATGTATCCTCACTTCCAACACCAGATATTAGAGAAAGGTACCCAAGGAGGTTATCAAGCCATGGGTCTAAAGAGGCAAAGAGAGTTGTACCAAGGGAAGGCCATATAAGCTTGATCCATCAAGACCAGATTTGGCCAAACCAGAGGCCCACGGTTTTATATGATCAGTACCACCATGATAAGGTCCCAAAGGTCATGGAGAAGAATAGATTTGTCAGCCAAGACACGTTGTCTAGGCCCAAAGAAAAATCAGACAAACCGATACTTCAAGCAAAGGCTATGGTAAGTCCTATACTTGATAAATTGGTTTATGAATCATCTCCCACTGGTATGAGTCACTTGTCTTTGTCAAAGGATGTTGAGACAGGTCTTGGGGTCCATGAAAACACGATCTCCACCTCCTTGTTGGAATCAAAAGTTGTCATGATTTAAGTCCAAGGAACAAGGAGATCTTAAGCCCAAAGAAAGAAGATGCATCAAGCCAAGGTAAGTCTTCTAACTCTAAGGATTTAAAAGATCAGACATGTTATAGATGTCATAAAATAGGACACTTTGCTATAGTTTGTCCAAATAAACAAACATTGATAGAAACATCACTAGAAAAGAAAACCGATTTATCTATGATTAGTGATAGTTTTATTCAATCTGATTTATTGGTTCCAAATTCTCGTATAATGCACTTGTCTTTTTCAAAGGGTGTTGTAATAAGATTTAATGAGACTGAAGAGTAGCCACAAGGCGTCACCTTTGTGATGGACCAGCAGATAGTCCAAGACACAAAGCAGTCCATATTGCTTAAAGAAGCAAAACCAGTGTTGAAAATGTCCTACCAAGGTAAGTGTCTAACACCACCTTTAGATTCTGGTACTGGCGTGTGTGTTCTTGATGTAGGGAGCATAAATCAAAGCCATATGCTTACTGAAGTTACAAGGGCCGAACCAGACCCTAAGCTCAGTCATGAACCTACTCACAAGCTAAAACCGAAAATGGAACAGTGTTTTTCAAATGCCAAGGCTTAAGGTAATTGTCACATTAGACCAGAAATTTCTTATAAACTCCATGACTAGATTAATGCGCTTTTCTTGTCCTAGAGAATGTGAAATAATTTTAGGAACCAAGGAGGAGTACATTGCTCAAAAGAAAGAGACACCAACCATGATGTTACAAGGTGCTGAACCAATGTCTTTAAAGGTCAGCCTAAGCAAGGTAAGTGTCTCTAATGTAAAATCTTCCTTATTACTTGATAAAGCAGACATCATGCATTTGTCTTTGCCAAAAAGTTTTGATCCAGGAATAAGACAAGACGAAGTTCATAACAACCAATGTCAAAAGTTGCAAAGAAGGCAGCAAACCAACACAAGTTGTCCAAAGAAGAAATTCATTTTTCAACTTGTGGAAGGTATCAAAGTAAGTATAGAACTTTCACATTTTGTTTATAAGTGTTCAACCACAGATATAATGCACTTGCTTTTTTCCAGAATGTTGAAATCATTTCAGGCTGCAAAGAAGAAAGCTTCAAAGAAATCCCACCGGATAATCTTTTGTTGCTAGAAGAATCAACTCCAAGGAAGACCAGAAACGTGGCCACCAAAACCTTGAAGCACTATCAACTTCAAAAGAGATGCAATTTCCATAACAATAGCAGAGGCGTGATCCTTTCACAACTTTTCAAAGAAGAGCCACCAGATGAACCATGCATCACCAAACCAAAATTGTATCAAGGTAAGGTTCTAAACTCCCAAAAGAGAATGAAAGCTGACTTGCTCTATCTTGGGATAGGTTATCCAGTTTCGAGGTTAAAAATTTTTCAAGGGAGAGGGTATGATGAGGTCATCAAACCAGTAGCTGAACCAGAGGTCGACCCAACACCTTACCAAACCAGCCAATGCGCCAACCAAGATATATGTGCACTAAAAATGCCATATCGTTCTAACCAGGAGGTTCTTCACCATGAAACAAATTTTCATGGATTCGAAACTCAAGAAGTTTTCCTTCTCAATTATAATCGTGCCAAAATATTCAGGGGCCAAGAATTTATGAATTTTACAAGTCAGAGGTTCACCAGTCCATCCATCTACGAGTACTAGGTCTTAGAAGAAGATTCAAGCCAAACCATGAAACTGCCTTCACCATAATCAATCATGGGCTTCAAGAGGGATTTATCAGCTTTCCAGAAAACCCAAAATCAGGAGAATTGGTCAAGGAAAACAGAATTTATGATCAGTTTCCCAGAACCAGCAAAACCGACATCAAATTGGGAAAGTTGCCAACCTGTTGAATTTGGTCCGACCCAGAGCTATTTATGGAAACCAGGAGATCATAATTACCAATAAGGAGACATTCAAGACTTCCTTAGCTGCACCAACACCCAGAGGATCAGGAGGATCCTTGAAGAAGTTATCAAACCCACCCGGAGCCATTTTTGGAAAGATTAGACAATCTTTCGGTTTGATCCTTTCCAACCCAACCAACTCCGACCAGAAGACATTCAGATCATACCAACACATCCAGAAGACATCATAGGCGGCCAGGAGGATTTATATAAATTCATACCATGCACCAGCCAACATGGGATCAGGAGGATCCTCATTTACCTCAACTTGCCTTATTTGGAGATTCCTGCAATCAAACTCCAACAGCTCTTTTCTCTTCAGATCAGGCACGACCTCAGCACATTCCAAACCATTAAGAAGATCCCAAGGCAGCTCTATTATTCCCTAAAACCGTCCAGGTTCAAGAAAGATAAAGTTTCTCATTTGGAGCCAAACCCCCCCCCCTCCTCCCCCCAAAGGCCCCAACGGCTAGTTTCCGGTTTTGTTATTTTGTTTGATTTGTTTCCTTTCTTTTATTCTTATGAACGTTAGACTTAGAGTCCAGAGCATTATATAAGCTCTTAGATAGTCATTGTAAAGATCACCCTCAATCACCAAGTTAATAAAAAGTTATTCAGTTTTTATCAAAGATTGTTCTTTGCATAAAATTTTGGTCTTTAGGATTCAAAGAGAGATTCTTTGCTGTCGTATAGATTTCGTGAGTCTAGTTTGTTTGTGAAAATCAAAAAATCTTAGTACACAGATTGAGAGAGTCAATCACTTCATTCCATCTTACCATTATATTGAGAGATTCAATCAAACCTTCATCCACAATTCCACTTCAAGTCCATCTTTTGATTAAGCTGAGAGTGATACACATCCAGCAGCTTGATTCCACCATATAAATCATTTTCATTTGTTTTATTCATATCATAAACCGCATCTCATATCATTTGCATTTATTTCAGATTATCGTCAGAATCGGCCATTTAGACCATTCGGCCACTTATTTGGTTGATCCGATTTGAACCACCATTAACCATTTGGGCGACCCAGCTTATGACATATGAATATAACATGTTAACTGTTTAATAATTATTATTATTATCATTATTCTGTAGATGCCTCCTCTCTCTGCTGATTTGCAGTAGCTTGTTTTAATTTTATTAGCACCTAACCCTCTTGTATGTTCTTATTTATTTCAATGTCTTGTAGTTACAAGAGACATGAAGTGTTTGGTTTCAGACAGCATATTTTGTAGGGGTTCAGATGGAAGCAAGTTGCAGGGATAGTGAAAGTAAAGAGGCGAGACCGGAGACAAGGCAACAGTGTGGTGGGTGGAGTTAGAGTTGCGGTCAGAAGCTCTTTCATGGTGACTTGCTGATAATACTATATGAAGTGAAATCAAATGTTATAAGTCACTGTACATGAGCATAAGGCTTTTGTTGAGCTGATTATTAAACTTGGTGTCTGGGATGTAGATAAAACTTGATGTTGAGAGGTTTAAGAAGTAAAATCAAATGATAATTTAACTTTGTTTATTGGTCAAATGCTTTTGCCTGATTGTAACAAGTCTCATTTGGTATAAAAGATCAGATCTTTTTAGTTTTCGTTACCCAATTCATTTCTTTTTCATTTGTACGATAACAATAGTTAACTGTCTGAAGACATTATTTGTTTTGATTCAACACATCAAGAATTTATACTCATACCAAGAAAAAATTTTATCACTCTACCCAATCAAGAAAACTTAGTAAAATTCACAAAAGATCAAACATTACACAAATTCAAAACCTAGCATAGAAGATACTAAACCACAAAATTTGATATTCTTGAAATTACTTAACATTATTGAAAGTTAAAAAAAAAACATATCTTGATACTTCCCACTTTTGAAGTACAAATTTTACAATAATTAAAGTAGAAAACTTCTCCGAAAGTCATCTTCTAGACGACTTCTTATGAAGTCTTCTCTTGTTAGCTAGAAACTTTAATAAACATGAATGTTGGTAATCTCATAATTATCACCAATTAAGTTATGAATTTTATTCAGTATCCCAAATATTGACTAATATACATTAATTAACAAGAAAATGTTAAAACGTTTTTTTAGTTTAAGAGAAAATGAAAATTTATTGAACACTGACGTAGACGATTTCCACGGAAGTCGTCCGGTGGACTTTAAGGAAGTCGTCCAAAAGGTCATTTTTGCAATTGACTTTTAAATGTGTTTTCTAGAGATGACTTATTTGGAAGCTAAGTCGTCCAACTTTCTTTGTGAACAAAAATACTCGAAAATACCTGAGACGACTTCCCCGTAAGTCGTCTAGTGTAATAATCAGGTTAGTTTTGCTTTTGACCGGATTGTGTCAGAAATTTGAAATTTTCTTGACGACTTATAAGGAAGTTGTAGAAGCCTGAAATCGGATTTACACAAACGATATGAAATAATGAAACGTTAAGGAAAGAAACGGAAGATAAGACGACATGAACATGGAGGCGAGATATGATCTCTTTCCTTAACTCTTAATATTCGCTCCGTGGTAAGACGGAACTGTACGAATATAGAGTCCCAGGATACAAACATGGCAGACGATCACTCTTCACTCGTGAACGCCCTAACGAACTAACATTTCTACGAAACACTCTCGAACTATAGACTTACGCAGTGAGATTTTTTGCTGTTGGTTTGCGATGTAAAAAGTGAGAAATGAGAGAGGAGGAGACGGATTATGTAAAAAAGAGTCGTGGAGCGGTTTTTCGAAAATATCTCAGAAATCTCGAAAGTTTGCGTTGAGAAACTTTCTCCGCAAGATCTCTCCACTTTGACTCGTTCTAATCCATTTCGAACAGATAAATTTCGTGTCGTTTTTTGAACGAACTACATGTCGTTTACACACGAACGTCATGCTGCTTTTAGAGAATTAAATTGGCAAAATGTTGAGCTTAACTTGGTCCAAAAAGAATCTTATTGGGCCGGAGGCCCTCCACCAAGACCCAAGACCCAAGACCAAGCCCAAGCCCACGCCGAGCCGAGCGGAGCCGGCTACACGGACGGCGGCGGCGCGCGCGCGCGTGGCGTGTGCTGTCTCCTCCCTTGCATCCTTTGAACAAGTGATGGAGTGATCACATATATATACTACTCCATTTTGCCTCTCCAAAGCGATGTGGGACAAATACCTTCTTCCTCATTACTACAATTGGGGTTTATATCATAAAGCCTTAAGTCATTTGTTTTTCACATTAATAATAAAAACCATTGGGCTTTTATTGTTCCAACAATCCCCCACATGAATAGAAATGACTCTAAACATATGCAGACTAAATGCAGACTCGATAGACTCTAAAAAAATTAAACTTTACTGAGTAGACTTATACTACTGACTAGACAGACAGACTTATCGAGAGTGTTTGCGAAAAATTCGCTGTGTTTGAGTAGGTGGCACTTTTAAACCTTGAACCACTCATAGTTAATATATGTCGGGTTTACTTTACCATAAGGTGAACATGATGTCTTGAACCAACCGGTGTTTTATGTAGACCGAGACAACAAGCATAAAGCAGCTTCATTTTTTCGTATAACTTAGTTCTCTATTGTGTTCATTGTGGCCCTGAACTATTCCTGGTTTTCATGAGTGAACTTAGAGAATATAGCCTTGCAATCATTCTCATAGAAACGGCCCAATTTCGCACTCATTAGGTGATTGACCATGAAAAGCATTGAGTAATACTCCACTTAAGAAAGCTATGGAATCATTAAAAGCTGATGCTTATCCTTCTCACACTTGTTAGCACTTTTATCATCTTTAGGAGCTGGGAAGAGACTACTTTTGTCTCAAAGTTCTTTAGGTAGATTCTGTTTGATTTTTTGATTTTGTTTTCCCTTTGAACCTACATCTTGGGATCTTTAGTCATGATAGGTAGGATTGCCATCAAGCATCCTCATTCGTTATAGGCTTTCAACCCATTCCTTTTGATGATTTAGCAACAACATCTCGTGGCAAACCTTTAGTAAATGGATCCGCTAGGTTGTCATCCGATTTGATGTAGTCTATTGTGATTACATCATTTGAGATTTGTTGTCTAATGGTTTTATGTCGTCTTCTGATGTGACGAGATTTACCATTGTAGAGATTATTCTGAGCCCGAGCTATAGCTGATTGACTATCGCAATGTATTCTTATAGCTGGCACAGGTTTCTCCCACATAGGAATATCTTCCAAAAAATTCCTAAGCCATTCAGCTTCTTCTGCTGCTTTGTCTAAGGCTATGAACTCAGATTCCATGGTAGATTTGGCTAACACTGTTTGTTTGGTAGAGTTCCATGATATTGCTGCTCCTCTTAGTGTAAAGACATATCCACTTGTGGATTTTGAGTTTTTAGAATCTGATATCCAGTTGGCATCATTGTATCCTTATAAAACTGCTGGTTCTTTACCATAGTGAAGCCCAAAATCTTTGGTGTAGTGCAAGTAATTGAGTACTCTCGTTATAGTTTTCCAGTGTGTATGACCTGGATTACTTTTATATCGACTCAATACATTTACTGCATGCGCTAGATCTGGTATGGTGCAATTGGTCAAGTACGTGAGACTTCCGATCACACGTGCATACTCGTTTTGTGAAACCGCTTCACCTGAATTCTTTGTCAAGTGCATTTGGGGATCTAACGGAGTTTTTGCCGTAACATTAGAGTAATTTTCAAATCTCTCTAATATTGTTTGAGCATAATGGGATTAGATTAAGATAATTCCATTTGAATTTCTTGTGACTTTAACCCCGAGAATAACATTTGCTAATCCCAAGTCCTTCATCTCAAATTTCCCTTTGAGCATGTTCTTTGTTTGATTGACTATGTCTTTATTGCTGCCAATAATGAGCATATCATCTACAAATAAACATAGCAAAATATACACATTTTTGGTAGTTTTGTAGTATATACATTTATCACATTCATTAATTTTGAAACCATTTGACATCATTGTGTTGTCAAACTTTTCGTGCCATTGTTTAGGAGCTTGTTTAAGCCCATAAAGTGTCTTTATAAGTCGACATACTTTGTCTTCCTGTCCTGGAATGACAAAACCCTCAGGCTGTTTCATGTAAATTTTCTCTTCTAAATCACCATTTAGAAAAGCGGTTTTTACATCCACTTGATGAATTTCTAGATCTCTTAAAGCTGCGATTGCTATCATCAGCCTTATTGATGTTATTCTTGTTACTGGAGAATATGTATCAAAATAGTCAAAGCCTTCCTGTTGTCGGAATCCTTGAACTACATGCGTAGCTTTGTGTTTTCCACCAGGTGTTCCATCAGGATTTAATTTCCGTGTCAGTATCCATCTATTCCCTAATGCTTTGCAGCCAGGTGGTAAATCTGTTATATACCATGTGTAATTTTGCATGATAGACTCGAATTCACTTTTGACAGCTTCGTTCCAAAACGGAGCGTCTGGTGAAGACGTGGCTTCTGCCAAAGTTTTTGGAACATTTTCTACTAAAAATGCCATTAAGAAATCTTCACTAAATGATTTTTCCTTTCGAGCTCTTTTGCTCCTTCTAGGTTCATCTTCTTTTTCATTTTCTGAAATATCATTTATAGAAATATCGACGTTTGTCTCAGTTTCTGAGCCATTGTCATTGTCTCTTTCTTCTCGAGTTCGTTTAAAACCTTGTTTTTTCTTGTATGGAACAATATTTTCGAAGAAAGATGCATTTATTGATTCCATGACTGTATTTTCATGGATATCTGATATTTCAGATTTATGTACCAGAAATCGATAGGTATTACTTTTATGTGCATATCCAATGAAGATGCAATCCACAGTTTTAGGTCCAATCGTGACCTTCTTTGGTGGCGGTACCGCAACTTTTGCCAAGCACCCCCACACTTTGAGGTATTTATAAAAAGGTAAAATACCTTTCCATAATTCATATGGAGCTTTGTCAGTTACTTTGTGTGGAATTTTGTTGAGGATATAATTAGTGGTAAGCAACGCTTCCCCCCACATATTCTAGGGTAACCCAGATTCCTGCAACATTGCATTCATCATTTCTTTTAGAGTTTGATTTTTGCGTTCAGCGACTCCATTAGATTCTGGTGACTAAGGAGATGTAGTTTGATGAATAATTCCATGTTCTTTACAGAATGCGTTGAACGGTCCATCATACTCACCTCCTCTATCGCTTCTAACTACTTTAATAGTTGTTTTAAGCTGATTTTCAACCTCGAGTTTAAATTCTTTAGATTTTTCTAACGTTTCATCTTTGCTATGTAATAGATATACATAACAATATTTTGTGCAGTCATCTATGAAGGTCACAAAGTACTTTTTTCCGCCTCTAGTTTGTAAGTATTTTAAATCACATAAATCAGTGTGAATTAAATCTAGAGGTTTATTAGATCTTTCAACACGAGGTAAGGGCGTTTTTGTGAGCTTAGCCTGTACGCATACTTCACATTTTTGTTTACTTGTTTTATATAGAGGAATTAGATTTAAGTTCATTAATCTTTGTATAGATTTGTTGTTTACATGGCCTAATCTTTCATGCCATATATTAAAAGACTCAACCAAATAAGCAAATGGCTCTTTCTTATTCATTGAAACTTTTGGAGCTACAACTTTTGGAGGGACAGTCATTACATTCAACTTGACAAGTCCTTCCTTAACATACCCCTTTCCCAAATACATCCCATTCTTCCTAATCACGATCTTGTCCGCCTAAAAACTTATGGCGAATCCATTCTTGCTGAGCAAGGTTCCTGAGACCAGGGTCTTCCTCATGTCAGGCACATGCTTCACATTCGTCAGAGTGACCTCACATCCAGATGTCATCTTCAAAATCACATTGCCGCGTCCTTCAATCTTGGAGACTCCAGTGTTCCCCATTCTGAGCTTTTCCTGAGTCTTGATTTTCTGATAGGTGCTGAACATCACCTTATCGGTGCAAATGTGGGTGGTTGCACCAGTGTCATACCACCATTCCTTGCGGTTGTTGCTTTCAACCATGTTGGCCTCAGTCACCACAGCAACGAGATTCCCCTCAGTGAGATTTGTCTGAGCCTTCTCATGCTTGATCTTGCTGCGACACTCAGCAGTCTTGTGCCCCACTTTGCAGCAGTAGTGACATTTCCCCTTGAATTTCTCCATATTCGCATTGATTTCAATGCCTTTTTTTCTTAAAGTTTTTTTCCAGAAGCCTTCAGGGCTGCAGCTGCTTTCAAAGGCTTAGCAGGAGATTGTGCATGTGCCTTTCCTTTGCCTATATGCTCAGCCATGTTGACACTATGCTCCTTAGCATTTGCAGTGTCAGCAAGTCGGTTCCTGGATTCCATCTGAAGCCTCATGATGAGCTCCTCGAGTCCCATCTTCTTCTTCTTGTGCTTCAGGTAGTTCTTGAAATCCGCATAGCTTGGAGGAAGCTTTTGAATGAAGCTGAGAGTTGTGAATGTCTCGAAAATGGACATCCTTTCAGCACAATTTCATGGCAAATGAGCTGAAACGATTCCACCTTGTCCATGATGGGTTTTGAATCCACCATTTTGAAGTCATGGAATTTTGCAACCACATACTTCTGGCAGCCAGTGTCCTCACCTCTGTACTTCTTTTCCAATGATCTCCATAGCTCCTTCGCAGTCGGGATATCACAATAGACCCGGTACAATGGATCAATGAGGCGACCCAAAATGTACCCTTTGCAGATGAAGTCGGAATGCACCCATATGTCAACACATGCGAGAGTGTGCACATCATCAATCCCGTAAAGGATGAGGGACTTGTCCTCCTGGATGAACTTGTCCATATTCATTGTTGTCAGGAAGAACATCATCTTCTTCTGCCAGAATTTGAAGCCTTTGCCATCAAACTTGTCGGACATCAATCCTTGAGTGAACACACCAGGTGATAGGCCTTATATTTTACCCTATTTATCCTATGAATTTCATATGTTTTCAAAGGTTTTATATGCATTTTGTAGCTCTTTTAGAGATATTTCAGGTTTAGGTACTTATTGGAAGAAAGTGATGATTATGAGGCATTTTGAGATCTTTTTGGAAGATTTTACATTTTGCTCGCGGAGCTGACTACTGAAGAAGGCATCGACCGACACAACACTACAGTATCGATCGATGGAACATCACACGAGTCGATCGATATCCTTTTGGAATATCGTTCGATGCAATGCCACTCGCGATTAATGAAGAATATAATATTTACAAAGATGTCCAAAAGATTTCTTATTTGCATAATACACCCTGGCCGCCTGTTAGGTCATGTTTTAAGGGTTTTTGTACCATTTAAATAAGGAGTCATCAGAAATAAAGAAAGCAAGCAATCAAGGAGGCAACAGCTACCAAAGTCATCACAAGGAGAGAAGTAATAGCTTAGAGTATTAGTTGGAGAAGAAGTTATCTAGCCTGGAGAGAGAGACCTGAACTTCATAAACAGAGAAGATCTTGAACTCCTTTTGTTTTCTTACTCTTTTACTATTTTCATTAAGTTTTATTTAAGTATTATTCAGACCATCATAACTTTGCTTCCTATGAATATGTCTGAGTAGTTCTACTGTTAGATTTAGGTTCACCTAAGGTTGAATCATGTATTGCTAATCATATTATGATTGTTAGGGTGTTTTAATAGTTCTTTCATTCTAGTTGTGCTTAATGCTAAGTAAAGGAATTGATCACCCTTGACTTAGATCTTAGGTTTAATTTGCGCAAGCGACAGCATGGTGAATTGCCTGAAATAGACTAGACTGATCTTATTAATTAGCTAAAGACGAAAGTTGCCCTAGTTAATCTGAGAACCCATCAACCTGCTCGGTAATGCTTATTGGAAGGCTAATCGATCGATACGACAATTAGTCATCGATCGATTATCTGAAAGGCACACCGATCGATAGTTCGAAAGACATATCGATCGATGATTTTTCAAGTTGGAACAAGCGACAGCTGACTGGCTTGAGATCCAGCTAATAGACAATCCTATAGATTGTTTCTAAGAGGTGAGTTCAAGAACAACCATATCTGAAACCCTTTTAATGCTTCAAGCATCATGCATGTCATACCTAAAGGTTTACCTTGATCTAGCTACCTTTCTAAATTGATAACAAATCCCATATTCTGAAATCGAGCAATTGTCCTGTTCGTCGATCGATATACACATAGGTCTATCGAACGATTTTCCTAAAGTTCTTTTAAGTTACTATTATAAACCATTCCATCTAGTTTTATCTCGAAGACTACAAATCTATTGTGTGATCCTAGAGTCTCTGTGGATTCGATCCCTAAGTACTACAACTTGACCTCTTTTGATGAGAGTAAGGTTGCTCTAGGGTAATTTGAGCATCGTATCAAATTTGGCGCCGTTGCCGGGGACTCTTTCTTATCACCATTAGATTAAGTTTAGAGTATAGTCTAGATTTTAAATTTCTGTTTACTAAAAGTTTTTCTTCCCTTCCTGCTTACACAGGTACCTAGAGGAAGGACTTGCACAATTCGCCAAACTATCGAACGATATGCTGACAACTGATACTATGATGCTGGGATCGATCGACATGGTTATACCAGAATCGACCGATAGTGGTCGACAGGAATCGTTCGACATACGACCATCAACATCGACCGATTACAACCAGCCGGAAGCAGGTAAGCTTTCTAAACTTACCAGTACTGAATTAGGGAAAGCAACCCTAGGAAAAATAGTTCAATCATTCAACGCAATCAGCCAAATTATGAAAGAACAGGGGACTGAAATCCCTGTTGAAATTCATACAGCCCTTAAAAATGAAAAATAATTGTCTTTGCAAGAGTTTTTAGACCCTAGCAGGACCTATTCCAATAGGTCCGCCATAAAGTTACCAGAAATTGAAACGATGAGGTCCAAGCTTAACCTTGACCACCTTATTCTGGTACGATAGAACCCTTTCCTTGGGACTCTTTCAGAGCACCCACTTGACCACATCGAGAAATTGGAAGATATGGTGAATGACGAAAACAATCGCTGCAAAGTCTTCTACCTCTCCTTAGCCGGAGAAGCCAAAAAGTGGCTGGACCTTTCACCAAAAGGATCCTTAACTTGTTGGAAAGAGATCAGGAGCGCATTCATCAACCATTTCTTCGATGATGCCCGCTATTGGGATGTGAGAAGGAAACTCACCATGTTTCGCCAGAACATACGAGACTCCTTTAAAAATACTTGGGGGAGGTTTAAAACCCTCCAAAACGAATGCCCCCATCACGAATATTCGGAACCCCAATTGATTAACGCTTTCTACGGAGGTGTTAGCTTGCGCTACCAAAACATTCTCGATCCAGCAAGCGAAGGGAATTTCCGCTCCAGGAGTCCCAAAGATGTGAAAAAACTAATCGAGAATGTAGCTGCCGGTAGAGCTTATGAAAGGATGGATCTGGAAAGAAGGAACGAAGTGGAGTGTTCAAACGATTCTCAGCTGACCTATTTCAAAGAAACCCTGAACTCGATTCGATCCTTTTTAGCAGAACAAAGTCAACGAGGAATATTCCAGATAAGTGACGAAGTTTTATCTGAACTTCAAGAACAAGTAGACTTTGTGGATACAGACCAGCTCAACAATCAACCCATAGATTTACATGAAGGCAGTTTCACCCGGAATTATGATGCAACCGTTGGATCAAGACAAGGAAAAGCCAAATTCAGGTTAAAGCAAGCCTTCACGGGAAATCGAAGGTTGATAGCTCACTTCGAAGGAAGGATGGGAATGATCTACAGTGAATTAATGACAAAACTCGAAACCCTCGATGACCACATAAAGATGCTGGATAGTAAAGTCGCAGAAAACGCAATCTCTATTAAAAGGGAAATAGGGCGTATTCCTGGAAGCACCGATGAAAACCCAAGACGCCATGTTAGTGCTGTTCTTCTTAGGAATGGAAAATGCCTCCCTCCGGTTGAAAAGGAAAGCACTACCAATGACGACCCCACTGGAAATGAGAAAACCAGCAAGGAGAAGCCTAACAAACGAATCCAGAACTAATCTGTCTTAGTGATGAGGACGAGGGAGAGACTTCCATCGATCAACGCAGTAAGTAGAATATCGATCGATAGAAAGAAGATAAAATCGATCGGCAGAAGGATGATGGTACCGATCGACAGCCGACACCTCCTACGACACAAACAGCATCTGCCGCGCCCGTAGTATAGAGGGTGTATAAAACCTTACCACCATTCCCCCTCACCAGCACACAAACTAAGCGAGAAATGGAAAAGGATATCTGTAAGAGAGCTCTTGACAGAATAAAACTCGAATTGACACTGAGTGAAGCCATGAAAGTTTCTCCGTCGATAAAAAAATGCGTGAAAGACATGGTGTCTAAAATTTTTCCATCAACGGAACATAGCATCATGATGGTGTCAAGCGAAGTAAGTGCTATGATCCAAGGCAAACCACCAATAAAAAGACCTGACCCTGGTAGTTTTGTTTTGAATTGCAAAATAGAAGACAAACAATTCCGCAGATAACTTTGCGATCTGGGGTCAAGTGTCAACTTAATGCCTTACTCTGTTGCCGCATCCCTAGGTTTCACGAAATTTAAGCATACCCGAATATCCCTTGTTCTTGCAGATAGAACCGTTCGAGTACTGGAAGGTATACTCGAGGATGTGCCAGTAATGATAGACGACTGTCATATACCAACTGACTTCGTCGTTCTAAGATACATGCGAGAACCAAAAGACCCTATTATTTTAGGTAGACCTTTCCTCGCCACAGCCGGAGCCATTATCGATGTCAAGGAAGAACGAATACGTTTAGAAGTTGGAGACATTCCTATGGTTTTCGACATGAAAAAAACTAATTCAGTGTCCTTTGATCGATAACCGAGCATTTAATATAGACGATATCCCCGCTCTAGCTGAGGAACCCTTTGATCTTTATTCTGATAACGAGTCAGAAGACACTCTGCCAACCACCGAAAAGGAGATTTTTAGTACTGAAAGCCGAACCAATGAATGCACGCGGTTAATGAACGCAACTGATAACACTACGGAGACTGGCAAGGAAGATTCAGACAAGTGCAAGATCGACAACGATCGATACCTACAGCGGTCAATCGATCGACAGCCTGCTCTGTCGAACGATGGGAGCTCGGATAAAGCACCACAAGTTGAGTTAAAACAATTACCTGCCGGACTGAAATACGCATTTCTATATGATAAGTCCTATCCGGTCATAGTAAATGCTGATCTAAGTAATGGAGAGCTCGCACTGTTGCTAAATAAGTTACGCAAGCACAGAAAAGCTATTGGGTATTCACTCGAAGATATCCTTGGTATCTCTCCAGATCTCTTCATGCACCGTATTCATTTAGAAGATGAATCAAAATCATCAATTGAACACCAGCGGAGGCTAAACCCTAATCTCAAAGATGTAGTTAAAAAGGAAATTATCAAACTACTTGACGCTGGAGTCATCTACCCGATTTCAGACAGCAATTGGGTGAGCCCGGTGCATGTTGTACCCAAGAAAGGAGGAATTACAGTAGTAAAGAATGATAAGGATGAACTCATCCCTACCCGAACCATCACTGGACATCAGATGTGTATCGACTATAGGAAGCTAAATGCAGCCACTAGGAAAGACCATTTTCCCCTGCTTTTCATTGATCAAATGCTCGAAAGATTAGCAAATCATCAGTATTACTGTTTTCTTGACGGGTATTCTGGATTTTTCCAAATCCCTATCCACCCGGACGACCAAGAAAAGACAATCTTCACGTGCCCCTATGGAACTTTTGCCTATCGCAGAATGCCTTTCGGACTTTGCAACGCACTGGCTACATTCCAGCGGTATATGATGTCTATCTTTACAGATATGATCGAAGATTTCATGGAAGTCTTTATGGATGATTTTTCGGTCCACGGGTCTGATTTTAAAAGTTGTCTTGACAATTTATGCAAAGTACTAGCAAGATGCGAAGAAAAGAATCTTGTTCTAAATTGGGAAAAGTGCCATTTTATGGTTACTAGTGGAATTGTCCTTGGGCATAAAGTGTCCGCTGCCGGAATAGAAGTAGATCTTGCGAAAATAGAAGTTATGACTGGTTTACCAGCACCCGCTTCCGTAAAAGATGTTAGAAGTTTCCTAGGACATGCTGGATGTTATAGAAGGTTTATACAAGACTTCAGCAAAATTTCTAGACCTTTGACAGCTCTTTTATGTAAAGAAGTCAAATTTGATTTTACCCCCGAATGTCTCAAAGCTTTCGAAGAGATTAAAACTGCTATAATTAGCGCACCCATCGTACAAGCACCTGATTGGAATCTCCCATTTGAAATTATGTGCGACGCAAGCGATTTTGCTGTAGGTGCAGTTTTGGGCCAGAGAAAAGACAAGAAATTACATGTTTTTTATTACGCCAGTCGAACGCTCGACGAAGCGCAAAGGAATTATGGAACTACGGAAAAAGAACTACTGGCAGTAGTTTTCGCATTCAAAAAATTCCGTCAATATCTTGTCGGCTCGAAGTTCATTGTTCACACCGACCACGCTGCGATCAAATACCTAATGCAAAAGAAAGACGCAAAGCCGAGACTTATTCGGTGGATCTTGCTACTCCAAGAATTTGATATGGAAATTAGAGCCAAGAAAGAAATAGAAAACGGAGTTGCAGATCATCTGTCTAGGATAAGAATCGATGAAGATGTTCCAATCAACGATTTCTTACCTACAGAAAATGTTTATCAGACCGACGATTTGTTCATAGGTCACATTGGACTGACCGATTATACATCGATCGATCCTGAGAGAGACAGATCGATCGATACCTGCGCTATTCGATCGATCGACGCTAACTTTAGCCACTCGATCGACAGCGTGTATGGGCATAGAATCAGAACTTTTCCAAAGAAAATCACCATTGATTTACCAGTTCATGTTGCCTGCTACCCTCTAAACACTGTGAAAACAAAACTTCACAGAGAAAACAGTTCGAGTCTGGGGGTGCACGCAATAACTATGGGTTTAAAGAATCGACCTTGGTACGCTGACATAGTAAACTATCTAGCTGCTGAAGTAGAGCCAGAAAATCTCCAAGGTTATTCAAAGAAAAAGTTCTTTAGAGAAGTTAGACGTTACCATTGGGATGAACCGTATTTATACAAACACCGTCCCGATGGAATATTTAGACGATGTATCGCCGAAACTGAAATTAACAATATCTTATTTCATTGTCATGGATCTGACTATGTTGGACACTTTGCAACCTTTAAAACGGTAGCAAAAGTTCTTTAGGCAGGTTTCTGGTGGCCGACAATGTTTCGCGACACTCATGCTTATATCGCAAAATGTGACCGATGTCAACGTAGAGGAAAAATCAGCAAAAGACATGAAATGCAACAGAAATTCATTCTCGAAGTCGAAGTCTTTGATTGTTGGGGAATTGATTTTATGGGACCTTTTCCCTCCTCTTACGGAAATAAGTACATCTTAGTCGCTGTAGACTATGTCTCTAAATGGGTCGAAGCAGTTGCTTCCCCAACAAATGATGTTGCAGTAGTTGTCAAATTTTTCAAAAGCATCATTTTCCCTCGTTATGGAGTGCCTCGAGTAGTAATAAGTGACGGAGGAACCCACTTTATCAATAAGATCTTCGATCAACTACTCAAAAAGAATGGAGTCCATCACAGAGTTGCAACACCATACCACCCGCAAACAAGTGGACAAGTGGAAGTATCCAACAGACAAATAAAAGAAATTTTAGAAAAGACCGTAGGAATATCCCGAAAGGATTGGTCTCGAAAATTGGATAATGTACTCTGGGCCTATAAGACCGCCTTCAAAACCCCATTAGGGACTACACCATTTCAGTTACTGTACGGTAAAGCCTGTCATTTACCAGTCGAACTTGAACACAAAGCAGCATGGGCAGTTAAACAGATGAATTTCGATATTA
The DNA here is from genome assembly GCA_018703725.1 of Brassica juncea. NCBI lineage: Eukaryota > Viridiplantae > Streptophyta > Magnoliopsida > Brassicales > Brassicaceae > Brassica > Brassica juncea. The sequence continues at coordinate 17,121,841 of CM031941.1, read as the reverse complement.
AGCCTGCTGCTGAACGACGGCTTATACAGCGAAATGAATTAGATTAAATCCGGCATTTGGCTTATGAAAATTCGAAGATTTATAAGGAAAAGGCGAAAGCCTATCATGACAAGAAAATTATTTCTAGACATTTCGAACCAAATTACCAAGTACTGCTTTATAATTTCCGACTTTCCTGATTTCCCGGAAAACTCCGATCTCGTTAGCCAGGACCCTTCACAATTAAGGAAGTACAACCTAACGGAGCAATAACTCTGTCTGATGAAAAAGGAAACGAATTCACAGTAAATGGACACAGAGTTAAGCATTATTGGGCAAAAGCAGTAATTCCGGATGTTGATAATCTGCGATTGGATTTTCCAATCAGGGATTGACCTTAAATTAGTCCAGCTCACGACTTTAAAACAAGCGCTGAGTGGGAGGCAACCCACTAATAGATTTAGGATTTAAAAAAAATAAAATAAATAAATAAATAAAAATAAAAAGATAAGGGATTGCCTTTAAAATCGATCGATACGCGTCTAGGCATATCGATCGATGCGGATATACCGAGGCGACGATACATTAACCTCGATATCCGCCGTTTCATCCCCTCATTTTGCATTCTTCTCCCGAAAATCCGAAACCGATTTTTCTCTCTAGAAACTAAGTCGATTTTCGCCATTTCTTGCCTCAATCTCCTTGTTTTTCACTACAAAAAAGTTTACATTGATAGCAGATTGTTATAGCATGTTTTACTGAACTGCTATCGTAAATGACTTAAAAAATTATGTATTATATAATAGCGTTAGATAAACGCTATAATAGAGTGAAACCTAAAATAGCACTTAATTAATGTTATTTTGAAAATTAAGTGAGCGGGAATATAAAATTACTGATTCCGCCAATACTTAGCGGAAAATTAGGTTTAAGAGTCAAAACATTATTTAAGTATCTTCAATAAGACTATCAAAGACATATAATAGCATTTTTCTAATGCTATGAAAAATTATTTGATCCCCTAAATCCTAAACCCTAAACTCTAAAACAACCCTTAAAACTCTAATCTTTTCATATTATGACTTCAAATATTAAAATTAGTTTCAAAATTTAATCTTCTTAATCTTAAACTATAATTTTCTAAACATAAATCTTAAATAAATTCCAAAATCATACGCAAATTAAAGTGCCTAAATTGAAACCCAAAACCTATCTTTAAACTATAATCTCTAAACATAAACTTTAAAACTCTAATTATTTTATAATATAATCTCAATTTTAAAATTTAAATCAAAATTTAATATTCTCAATCTTTATCTATAACTTCCAAAACAAAACAAAATTAAATCTTAAATTTTATATCTAAACACAATTTGTAATTTCCAAAATTCTTTAGTTTTATAACTTTAACTTTATAACTAAACCCTAAACTCCAAGCCTTATTCCCCAAACCTCAAATATACGTCAAACCCTATGTATTGTATCATAAATTATAAATCTACACACATAAATTATAAATCTAATTTTCAAATTTTATTCTCAAATGTCACTCTAAATTAAACATAAACTCTATATATTCTTTAAAAGTGATATCATCAAAATTTAATTTAAATATAAATCTTAAACTTAAATTTTATATCTGTTTTCCAAGTTTCAATTTCTAAATTTAAAAATTTAAACTCTAAATAGTATTTTTATAAACTCTTAACTTTATTTTCTATTACCTAATACCAATCACAAAGTTTAACTTTTAAAATTTAAATCTAAGTTTGTAAATTGTAAAATCTAAATATTAGATTTTTCTTAAAATAATTTTTTATTTTCGAAAATTTATCATAAATATTTATCCATTAAACACACACAAAAATGAATAGGAAAACAATGGATACAAAGAAACAATTTCAAAATATCTGATTGGTTAACATAATCTGGCCAATCAAATTTTAGAAAAAAAATGTGGCCAAACAGATTAAAGGGTGTGGATCACTCATTGTGTAATCACAACCATTGATGAAAGTTAATCTAACGGACACAGATGCACAGAGTTTAAAAACCATTTTTTTTCTTCTATCTCCTCCTTCCTCGCCTCTGTTGGATTCCCTTACTTGATCTCGACTCTCCTTAATTTTTCAGTTTCTTCCTTCTTTGACTACAATGAAAGCGGAGATGGTGAAGCCTCGGACTCTGCGTCGAAGGAGGCGCACGGAAGCTGTAGTGGAGGAAGCCCCGCCTCTGTCGTTGTTGTGAAGGAAGCACCGTGACACATCTCTACTCAGTGACGTCTCCCTCCTTCACAGCAAAGACCACTCATCTTCTTTGAATCTCTGTGTGTTTTGGGTTAAATAAATCTATTTGGATTGGGCTAATTGATGTCTATTGAAATCGATTTAGGGTTTGGTTGATGACAGAGGAAGCTAGTGGAGGTCGAACCAAGCTCTTGGTGGCTGGAGGAGGCAAGCCTGTGGCGTCATTCTCATTCAGATACGTCTCTGCTCCTCCGCCATCCCTCTCCTTCAAATCCGTCTCTGATCTTCGGTCCTGTTCCTCTCTTCCCCTCCACTGTCTTCTCCTCTCTTCCCTACTCTGCTCCTCCACAACAAGACGAAAGAGAAAGAAGGAAAGAAGCAAAGAAGAAGAAGACACATCACCGTAACTTGCTCAGATTCGGCTGGCCAGAGAGGATGAAGAAGAAGACGCCGTGAAGGTAATTGAACGCGGTGGTGGTTGAAGGCGGCTGAGTTAGAGGATAGGGAGTCTTCTTTTTTTTTGGTTTAGTGTAAACCAAAAATTGTAGTGGTTTAACTTTATTTTTTAATTTCTGGCTAGGTTTGTAAACCGGAATGTATTTGTAAACCAATTTTAATTTATAAATAAAAATTTATTTTATTTTTAATTATACAAAAATTTCCGATTCATTTTATTAATTTAATTTTAAATTATAATTATTATTGGTTTATTATAGAATGATCTATAAATAGCACGAAAGTAGTGCTATAATCAAAGATAACAATATCATTCAAGTATTGCTATTGTATCTGTACATTTTGTAACATTTAAAAAATGCTATCATAGAGGGGGTACCTATAATGGCTGCCGATTACATGGCAGATGGTAAAACGCTATGAAAGACCTACTATACCGTTAATCGTGAGCTAAGAATGTTAGTATTTCTTGTAGTGTTTCACTTCTCTATCTCATTTGTTCATCTATTCAACAGATCTACAAGATGAGTTCACGGAGAGACAGTAGACGCTAGAGGAAGACTAAGAGGAGGCTCGATACCCCGAGCACCTCCAGGGCACCACTCACACTACCATCTTCCTCGACACCATCATCATCATCACACTCTCTGCCACGACAGCCCGACGAGCGCTACCCATGGCCTAGGAACCCTACCAAGGCCATACAGACGGTGGAGTCTTACGCCGACCCGAACACAGCGGTCCGTTCCGCCTACCTGCACCCACCATCGGCGGACGGAGAGTTGGGACAACTACGACAGACTGTTCTACAACGCATGGCTGCGCGTCAACATCACTCCTACTCGCTTCATCGACGAGGCTACCGTGAGGCAGCTTGGTCTCTGGCCCGACTTGAGGGACATGATCAGCCAGCTTGGATTCGGCACCATGGCCACACACCCCTACGACCTCTACCCCTCTCTGGTCAGACAGTTCCTTGCCACAGCTGATCTCACCTACACCACTAGCACTGGCCGCGTCGCGAGCGACGGAGTTCTCTCGTTCTTCGCCAGAGGTGTCAGATACCAGATCACAGTCGTCGAGATCTGCGAGATCTACGGGTTCGATCCTTCTAACACCGCTATGGGTGTCCCTGAGTTTCCGAGGATCGGTGATTTCTGGAGGATCATTGGCACAGGCCACTGGAGCACGGCTGTCACTCAGACTGATATCCGTCATCCCACCTTGCGCTACTTCATGAGGGCCCTTGCCAGCACTTTGCTGTGCAAGATGAAGCCCAACAAGGTGAGGATTGACGAGCTTACACTGCTGTTCACTGCGCTTGACGGAGTTGTAGACGTGCAGGACTTGGACCCAGACCGCGACATGCCCATGCCCAACCTGGGATCTCTCTTTTCTCAGCACCTGGTGTCGCTGAAGATGAAGCCCTTCAAGGGCACTGGCAGGAAGAAGGAGACTATCGGGAGCCTGCTTACACCGATCTTCCAGCATCTAGGCATCCGGTTGACTGGAGAGCCAGCATGCACCTCCCGCGCCTACTTGGACGTGGCGGATCTGTCTTCAGCTCAGTGGCAGAAGGAGGGCTTGCTCTGGAGTTTCAGGAGAGGAGAGCGCCTCCGTCTTCTGCAGCTGCCATCCCGCCACATCACGGACTTCACTGGGAACATTGACAGGTTCCGATTCCAGCCAGATGAGGCATTTCTCCGGAACCTCCAGGACATGCCACGGAGAATTTCAGGAGAGCGCAGAGCACCAGCTACACAGGACCCGCCAGAGGCACCACTACCCGACTTCCCCATCATGCCAGACATTCCGATGCGCGATCATGGAGACTTTCAGAGGTTTGTCGCAGACGCTCTTCAGACCATCAGGTCCAGAGTGTCTCGCTGTAGGTGCATGGGCAGGAGGAGCCTCAGAGCCCGTGATCCAGCAGCGCCAGGACCATCGCATCATTACCGTCGTGACTCGTCAGCAGATGATGAGGAGGCAGCAGAGGACTCCGACTAGTCCTCACATTTCTATCCCTTATTCCTAGACACTTTTATTTTTATCTTATTTTTTATTTCTATTTTGGATTTTTAGGATTTTTTACTTTAGACTCTCTATTTTTATTTCATGACTTATTATCTACTTGCTTGTGTTTGGATTGTCTAACAGAACTAACAATTAACATATCAGAAGGATTAGACACCGACAGACGAATTGATGACTTTCTGTCTAACTGCTATCGATCGATAACCATGCTTTGGTATCGATCGATACAAGTACATAATAGGTACGATTACTCTAGTCATTAACTATCCAATTTTATCTTTGTTTCGATTTTTCATCAAACTTAGACCGGTTACACTTGGACAGTGTAATTTAAGTTTGGAGGAGGAAGTTACTAACGATATCTTTTATGATCTACGTTTTTATTTTAAAAAAAAAAGATTTTCATTAAATATTTATGTTTTCAAAAGGGGATTATGAACTAAAAAAATTTGATTATTACTCTAACTATTCTCTGCACCATTTAGATTTACTAACTTGCAGGATGTAATAGATAGAAACACCGCAGTCTATCATGTAATGCTAGCACCTGCACCTGCTGAGAATGCCAGGAGAAACCAAAGCTGACTTCCAACCTAACTTGATTTCACTGCTCGTTTTGGGATTTGGTATTCATTGGATCGAATTCCTCCTGTAAGTCTGGAAGGTAAAAAGTCTTTGTGCTTCTGATTTCCTTCTTTCTCTCTCTTCGGCATCCACCAAAATAAAAGATTGAAATGATTTCCTGAGATGCAGAGGGATAGATAAATTACCAATGACCCCATTATTCTAATTCAAAGGAATGATCACACATTATGAAAGCGAGGGATAGGTAAATTACCAATGACCCCATTATTCGCCTACATTTTGTCAATAAGAAAATATATACATAAGGGTCAATAAGATGAATAAGATGTACTGCATCATTGTTCATTGGGATTGAAACCCTAAGGATTCAGAGAAGAGAGAAAAAGAGAAGCAAGGAATCAGAGAAGACTACTTGTTCAGAAACTTGCTTGAGTAAGAATTCATGTGTCCTTTGGATCGATACTTCCAAGATGTAGCCTACACATTTACATTACTACAGAAATGAGGTCAGTATAGGGGTATGCCAGGCATTATCAGTGGAGTTTTAAAATGTATGGTATGGTGACTAAGCTAGTGTGTACAATATCGTATTATCCTAAAGGTTAGCAATGACTCACTTCCAGCATTTATGCAAGAATGAGAGTAGTGATTTTAAATTATGTGAGTCCCCCGCTATTTTGCTAAACTACTTTGCAGATTTGTCCTATGTTTTGCTTCAGGACAAGCAAAAGGATAAGTCTAGGGGAGTTGATAGGCCTTATATTTTACCTTATTTACCCTATTAATTTCATACGTTTTCAAAGGTTTTATATGCATTTTGTAGCTCTTTTAGAGATATTTCAGGTTTAGGTACTCATTGGAATAAAGTGATGATTATGAGGCATTTTGAGATCTTTTTGGAAGATTTTACATTTTGCTCGCGGAGCTGACTACTGAAGAAGGCATCGACCGACACAACACTACAGTATCGATCGATGGAACATCACACGATTCGATCGATATCCTTTTGGAATATCTGTCGATGCAATGCCACTCGCGATTAATGAAGAATAGAAGATTTACAAAGATGTCCAAAAGATTTCTTATTTGCATAATACACCCTGGCCGCCTGTTAGGTCATGTTTTTAGGGTTTTTGTACCATTTAAATAAGGAGTCATCAGCAAGAAAGAAAGCAAGCAATCAAGGAGGCAACAACCACCAAAGTCATCACTAAGGAGAGAAGTAATAGCTTAGAAGATTAGTTGGAGAAGAAGATATCTAGCCTGGAGAGAGAGATCTGAACTTCATAAACAGAGAAGATCTTGAACTCCTTTTGTTTTCTTACTCTTTTACTATTTTCATTAAGTTTTATTTAAGTATTATTCAGACCATCATAACTTTGCTTCCTATGAATATGTCTGAGTAGTTCTACTGTTAGATTTAGGTTCACCTAAGGTTGAATCATGTATTGCTAATCATATTATGATCGTTAGGGTGTTTTAATAGTTTTTTCATTCTAGTTGTGCTTAATGCTAAGTAAAGGAATTGATCACCCTTGACTTAGATCTTAGGTTTAATTTGTGCAAGCGACAGCATGGTGAATTGCCTAAAATAGACTAGACTGATTTTATTAATAAGCTAAAGACGAAAGTTGCCCTAGTTAATCTGAGAACCCATCAACCTGCTCAGTAATGCTTACTGGAAGGCTAATCGATCGATACGACAATTAGTCATCGATCGACTATCTGAAAGGCACACCGATCGATAGTCCGAAAGACATATCGATCGATGCTTTCTCAAGTTGGAACAAGCGACAGCTGGCTAGCTTGAGATCCAACTATTAGAAAATCCTATAGATTGTTTCTAAGAGTTGAGTTCGAGAACAACCATATCTGAAACCCCTTTAATGCTTCAAGCATCATGCATGTCATACCTAAAGGTTTACCTTGATCTAGCTACCTTTCTAAATTGATAACAAATCCCATATTCTGAAATCGAGCAATTGTCATGTTCGTCGATCGATATACACATAGGTCTATCGATCGTTTTCCTAAAGTTCTTTTAAGTTACTATTCTAAACCATTCCATCTAGATTTATCTCGAAGACTACAAATCTATTGTGTGATCCTAGAGTCTCTGTGGATTCGATCCCTAAGTACTACAACTTGACCTCTTTTGATGAGAGTAAGGTGGCTCTAGGGTAATTTGAGCATCGTATCACCAGGTACTGTCGGAGGAGTTGCAACTGCAACTGGAGCACTTGTGGTTCCCAGAGTTGAACCCGTTTGATAAAGACCAGCACTAAAAAGGCTACGGCGAGTGGTTTCATCAGCACCATTACCCACTGGTAGGGTAGTTGTTGTTGTTGTTGCAGCAATGGTTCCAACGTTCTCCAAAGTTGCATCAGTTGCTGACACGTTGAGTGGATTTTGAGTGATGGTAGCGTTAATGGGGGTGGTGCTAGGATACGTCATTATTCTGTAGAGAAAACATGAAAGCGGATTAATACTCCATTCAACATATAATATAACATATTATTTTAAATAAAAAATAGTAGTCTAAACTCGATTTTCATTTTTGGTGTTTGAACCAAATCAAATCGTTATAAGTCTGAAAACATTTTGCAAACTCGCTTAAAAGCATTCACATAAACTGTTTTGTGTAAGACTTTTGAATGTTTCTCATTTCGCTTTAGAAGACGCTTTCAGAAACAATTCATATAGAACTTTTTGAAATGTATCAAAAACGTTTCGTGGATGATGCTTAAAGCAAATCGCAAACCTGTTTTTAGAAAAATTAAGAAACAATTCGCGGATAAGCAGAAAGCAAATCGCAAACTTTGTTTCTAAAAAACCGTCCATAAGTAACGTTTCGCGGAAGTGCTACAGGGCAAATCGCAAACCCGTTTACATGAGAAAGTAGAACGTTTTGCGGAAGTGCAAAGCGCAAATCGCAAACACAGTTCCGTCTGATAACCAAAACCGTTTGCAAATCCTTATGAAAACCGTTTCATAAAATCGTAATATCAATCCGCAAGCTTTAGAAAGAAAGCGATTAAGAGTTAAGATTGTAGAAGCCCAAAATCGGATTGACACAAACGATATGAAATAATGAAACGTTAGGGAAAGAAACGGAAGGTAAGACGACATGAACATGGAGGCGAGATATGATCTCTTTCCTTAACTCTTATTCGCTCCGTAGTGAGACGGAAATGTACGAATATGGAGTCCCATGATACAACCATGGCAGACGATCACGCTTCACTCGTGAACGCCCTAACGAACTAACATTTCTACGAAACACTCTCGAACTATAGACTTACGCAGAGAGATTTTTTGTTGTTGGTTTGCAATGTAAAAATAAGAAATGAGAGAGGAGGAGACGGATTATTTAAAGAAGAGTCGTGGAGCGGTTTTTTGAAAATATCTCAGAAATCTCGGAAGTTATGCGTTGAGAAACTTTCTATGCAATATCTCTCCACTTTGACTCGTTCTAATCCATTTCGAACAGATAAATTTCATGTCATTTTTTGAACGAACTACATGTCGTTTACACACGAACGTCATGCTGTTTATAGAGAATTAAATGAGCAAAATGTTGAGCTTAACTTGGTCCAAAAAGAATCTTATTGGGCCGAAAGCCCACCACCAAGACCCAAGACCCGACCCGAGCCAGCCGAGCCGGCCGGAGGGACGGTGGCAGCGGCGGCGCGCGCGCGTGTGGCGTGTGCTGTCTCCTCCCTTGCATCTTTTGAACAAGTGATGGAGTGATCACATATATATACTACTCCATTTTGCCTCTCCCAAGCGATGTAGGACAAATACCTTCTTCCTCATTACTACAATTGGGCTTTATATCATAAAGCCTTAATTCATTTGTTTTTCACATTAATAATAAAAAACATTGGGCTTTTATTGTTCCAACAGAAGTCGCCCGAAAGAAAAATAAAATTTAATATTTTATTATAATTAAACAACTTCTGTGTAAGTCGTTTCAGGTTACTTTTGCAGTTGAAAAATAAAAATTAAATATTTAATTTCTTCCTGACGATTTACTTGTATGTCGTCCGGTCAACGACTGACACAGAAGTCTTCTGTACTAACCAAGGTTTGACCAGAATCTCGGAATAAAATCCTAGACGACTTTCATGAAAGTAACTTGAAATGACTTACACGGAAGTCGTCTAATTATAATAAAATATTAAATTTTATTTTTCTTTCGAACGTCTTATCTTGTAAGTCGTCCAGGAAAAGTAAAATTTCTGACACAATCCGGTCAAATGCAAAACTAACCTGCTTACTCTAGAGGACTTACGGGGAAGTCGTCTCAAGTATTTTCGAGATTTTTTGTTTACAATGAAATTTGGACAACTTCCAGATAAGTCATCTCTAGAAAACACATTTAAAAGTCAATTGCAAAAATGATCTCTGCATTGACCAGAAGACTTCCGTGTAAGTCGTCTACTGGTAGAAGACATCTGTGTAAGTCTTCTGACGAACAGATCTGAAAAAAAAAAAGAATTGATTTCATAGTTTCAACTAGTGAGATAACTTCCTTAGCACACATAAATCTTCTCACAAGCACCTAGAAGCTCAAACAAAAGTGACCCACCAAGAATCTTAAGCTTGAATGGCTCTATGAACCATAAAAAAATTTAGAATCAAAATCTTGGATTTTTTGGATGAATATAGAGAGAAAGTGGAAGAGATGTTGTTTTTAGTTCATAAGAAATGAGAAAGAAGGAGTGTAGTTCGATTTTAGGTGCATTAAGAGCTTCAAATTGGTTGTTCATGGTGGTTGGTGCATTGATGGCAATGGCAATCTTGTAAATAATTGAAGATGATAAGATTGAGAGAGTAAAAAAAATCATTTTCGAAAAAAATAAAAAATTAGTGGTATTTTCGTGAATAATCCAAACTTTTGGGGTGAATAGGGCAAAATGAAATTTCTAAAAAAATAATCATAGGTTAATTTTGTGTTTGACTTTGAGTTTTGAGTCAATTTTGTAAATAGAACTTAATTTAATTAACAAGTATACATAAGTTTATTCTACCTTCAAATGATATTTTATAAATTTTTAATTCATATTTTTAAATAACTAATAAAATTCATATTTTTCTTAGAAATATTAATCTAAAAATGAAATAAAATTCTTACACTAATTAAATTGTCGAGTAGGTAAAAGGACCATTTCTTAACACATCAAAATATTAATATAAATTATTAAATATAACAAACTGAGCGTAATGTATTTTAAATTTCAAAAATTTTAGCTTAAAGTGATGGTTTCATCACAAAAAAAAATAAAAACTCAAACAGGTAGAAACATATTAAAAATTAAAATTAAATATCTTCATTTGATTAATTTCAATTTTATAGGTAAAAACATGGGTGATAATCTAATGATGATTAAAATATTAAAATCTTTAAATATGAAGATTCGCTATGGTGTTGGGGAAAAATAATCAATGAAGTAATCCCTCTTGTTTAGAGTAGAACGCCGACCTTCTCCTTTTAGTTAAGCAATTTAGCCTTCAGATTTCAGGATGTGAAATGATCTAACATAGATTTTGACTACAAAGACTTATAAAATAGGGATTCTTAACCCTAGAAAAGAAGATCAACTATTATTTATCTATAGAAGCATGCAATTAGAATTAGGGTTTTTGAACCAATATGTAGTACCCCTGCTCTAATGAGCAATAAAACAGTATTCTGGATTTATTTATTTTATTTTACTACATCACTTCATATTTTCGTAGTATCACGAAGAACCCTGCTTTATTTTACCCTAACAGCTTGGCTTTAGGAGAAAGGGGATAAGTAGGACTACATGAAGATGACCGGAAGTGAACATTAACAACCCTTCGCCACCATGGCGAAAGTTGACTTACGAGCCCAGCTCGAGCCTTGCAAAGGCAAATCATCAAGATGAATTCCGCCAAAGAAAACAACAATACCCCTGCAGTTGATTCCGGAATCATCTCAGAGATCTAGACTTTGAAAGAAAGGATGGAAGTATACTCCAAGTAGTTGGAGTAGTGTGTATATAATTTATTGCAACGGGAATCCAAGAACCTAGTTCTCTGGCCCTCAACACTACGAGAAAGAAACAACACATGATTCGAACCCGCGTTTAACCTATGCAGCGCTTGGATACTCCGACTAGAGAAGACGAAATGAATCAATGGGCTACCAGTGAATGGAAAACCAGCTGAAAGAACTATGAATACATTCCGCCTTAACCCAACTGGAGACGACGACGATTCAGACACAGATACTGGTACCTAGATGCAGGAAGAGGTTGCGACCAATAAGTTGGCAGAACAAATTACTTGGAAGAGGTCTTCTCCAAGAAATTTATAGCGGTTCGTACCCTCAATAGATAGACTATGTGGTGTCGCTCTCCTAACCATAAGGAGTGCTCCAAATTTCTACGCAGATATATTTTTCGGACGAAATCATTGTGACTGAAATGCCGACAAAGTTTTGCTCCCAAATATGAGAATGTATGACGAAACTAGTGATCTAGAAAATTATATGGCCAGTACAAGCAATATATGCTTACTACAACTATCCAGAAAGAACTCTAAGAAGCTATCATAAGCCAAGGTTTCAGTTCAACTCTGATCGGGTCCGTCCTGATTGGTACATCAACTTGCTCAAGGGATCAATACATTCCTTCACAGCTCTAACTGACCAGTTAGTAGAAAAATTTGCATGCACTAGGAACCGAGCTGAACCCTGCGTAGCTATATAGCACGCTTCAACCAGAAAACAGTATCCAACCCCAGATGTAATGCCTTGATAGCCATCTCTTCCTTCAAGAGAGACATGCTACTTGATGTGTGATCTATACAAGGAGTTAATCAAGTATCAGTGCAGAACCGTGGATGACATCATATCCCGAACATGGGCATAAGTGAAATGGGAGGAATATTCAGAAAGCATTTCCAAAGGCAGGAATCCCAATGTCTTCAAAGTGAGAAAAATGATAACGACGAAAAACCCTATCATAAATTAAATAAAGAAGCAAGGGAAAATCGTGGGACATACCATAATATACACATAGACAAAACCGAAGGAATAGTAGTATCGACATGATCAGACATCTCCAATCTCTCAATCTCAAATCGGAATGAAAGATTGTGTCTCACCGAAGATGAAGACAATGAACTACAAAAAGGATACCTCTAGAAATTTGTCTCCAACAAAACCAAAAACCTTTTCAACAACAAAGATAAGAACAATCAACTAGCAAGAGTTCACCACCAGAACATCTTTTTATCTTTTTTGAGTTTTTAATAAGAGACTATGTTACAAGTTCGTACCATAGTCCAAAGATTAAGAGTCTGATTGGTGTAACCGCAGCGGTTGCGGTTGCGGGAGTTTGGGGATGCGGGTGGTAGTGGTTTTATGCATTTTATAGAGATTTGTACGATTGGTATAACGGTTAGAAATTGGTGTGTTTGCAGGACTTTTAGGACTGGTAAACTATCAAACGCAACAACTATTAAATAATAAATTGACAATATTTACATTTTATATAATTATAAAAGTATTAAAATCATAATATTATAATAAATATAAAAATATTAAATTTTAAAAAAAATTATAGAAAATATTTTTGTTTTAAAGTTTTATAATATAAATTAAAATACAATATGTACACATTTACAATTTCTATTATTTCAATTTAAAAATTTTATTGAATATTTTTAGTTTTATTTTAGTTTTTTATTTTTTTAAGAAAAAAAAATTTACCTTCCCGCAACCGCAAACGCTAGCTGGAACCAGCTTTTGATTTTGAGAGGTTCGGAGCGGTTTGAAGCGATTTGTAGCGTTTTCTATGATTGTTTCAAAATGCCAACAACCGCTATCAACCGCAAAAACTATATTTGTGGATGGTATCGGGAAAACAAGTCAAGCCCTAACTTGATATTTCATAGCCCAAAAAAAGAGATTGAAGGGAAAGGGCGTAGTCGGAACGCGCAAAAGTGGGAAGAGAAGCGAAAAAATATAGGGTCCCAAAAATATATGAGAAGAAAGAGTCACACGTTCCATCCCTGGATTCAACTTTTTCCAACCTCATGGGCTTTTATTTTAGCATTTATCTTCTATTATTCTTTTGTTATTTCCTTCATTTAACTGTCCCTACATAATAATAAACATTTAATATTTAAAAGAGTTTTGTCAAATATATTTAATTTTCCTTCATCTTCCCTCAGCGTTTACCAACCAAATAAAAAGAAGGCCAAAGGTGGTAGATGCATGAGCCTGAAACACCACCACAACTCAAAAACTCACTAAACTCTTCTCGTTGTTTTCTATTGTTTTTTCTCAAGAAGTGTATATCCAGAACTATATAAGACCTTCTTGTCACTTACCACCTTCTTCTTTTCCCCTCTTTTTAAAGGTAATCCAATTGTTCTAGTCCTGAGTTGTTCTGATTTTGGCTCAAAATTTCCGTTTTCCTAACGAAAAACTTTTCCGGTTTTACCCCTGAACCAATTTTTTTCCCTCAAGCTTTGATTTTGAAGCAATGGATTTGCTTCTTATGAGGTTTTATAGAATGGGTATGTTTTAGTTTTGCGGTTGACTGTTTCTGCAGGGACAAATCCTGGAACTTTGGCTCCTTGTGTTCGTTCTCTTCTGAGATTAGAGTCTTCTTGATGCATTTTCTTTTAGCTGGGTTGTTTTACTATTCATGAATATATGAAAATGGTGGTGGTGGTAGGTTTTGTTTCTCATTGAGGGGTTGACTTCATTTGGATAAAAAGTCTTTGGGCATTCTAATTCAATCAAAACACAGATTCAATAGGCTAGCGTTCTATTGATGATCGTTCTTCTCTGGATCTATCATTGCTTGAGCAGTTTGTTGAGCTGATCGGTGTTTTGCTAAGTTTCTATGCTTGTATGGTTTATTTTAAGGTTGCAAGCATTCCCTCTATGGAACTATGTTTCTGTGAGCTTGATCAGTGTTTTGTTGTGATTTATAGTAGTGAAGTAAACAATATCAAAAGTCAATATGGTGAGCTTAAGAAGGCGTAGGCTACTGGGACTTTGTTGTGGTAAAAATATGTTCTTGACTATGCTATAACATTAACATTGTGCACTGTTTACCAACTTTGTTTTTTGATTATTGTAGGACCAAATGGTTATGTGACACCTCTTCCTTTTCTAACTGCTGAGGAGATGATCACTGGGATTCCAAATCCTAATGGCGTAGCAGCTTATAGTCCCGGGCCTAAGGAGGAGGTAATGAGAAATGAAGACTTTATGCTTTTGCTAATTGTAAATGAATGTGGAAGAGCAAGTGAAAGAGCATTTCCTTAAGTTAATCTCAACTGTTAAGATCAACACTTCAGCTATTCAGGCAAAGTGGTTATAGGTCTAACTATTATAATGAAATTTTGATCTTTTCATTTGTGATTTATGATCGGTAAGATATGAATGACTGTGGTATGGTCGCTCAGTTTTTCATATATCCAAATCTTGAAGTCATCCGTTTGGATTCAAGTCTTCTTTTCAGTGAAGTGCAAATATTGAGACCTTACTTGTTTTGGTTTGGCAGAAAACGTCTATTGTAGAAGGGTCACGCTCCCAGAGGCAAAGAACTCCTTCAAAGTATATTATGCAACTCAGGTCTGATTCCTCAGCTATTTCACCGGATGATTCTGGTTCCATGTCTCCTAAAATGGAGCAAGACGTATGTGATTCAGGTCTGGTTTCTCACAATGAAACTTGTAATGTCTGAGATGAGTAAAGAATTGGCCAATTATTTAACCTTTATTTTTTTGTATCGCCCATTAACAGACCAGCCGCTGAAACGAAGAAAGCGGCATAGAAGAAAGCAAGTAAAAAACCAAGAACCATGTTTGATGAGAGGAGTCTATTACAAGAACATGAAATGGCAAGCAGCCATTAAAGTTGACAAGCGACAGATCCACTTGGGAACTTTCTCTTCTCAAGAAGAGGCTGCTCGTTTATACGATAGGTAAAGTGACTTTCTTTTTCTTTTTTTTTTTTTTTTAAAAAATCAGATTCTTTAATGTTTGATTCAACTATATATCACTTCACTTCCATTGACAACGGTTAACTCTATTAGGGCTGCTTTCATGTGTGGAAGGGAACCAAACTTTGAGCTCTCGGAAGAGGATAAACGAGAACTCAAACAACAAAGCTGGGAAGGGTTTTTGGCTTGCACACGCCGAAAAATTACTAACAAAAGTATGCTTTTGCAACTAAAGCAACCATAATATATGTTTTCTCTCTGACCAACTTTAGCTCTGCTCTCTGAATTTTACAGAACCTAAGAGAAGGGTGGAAGAAGAGGAGCTCAAATTAGGTGGGGGTTGGGGGTGTAACTGATGATGAGGAGATCAATGGTAGTTATGATACGCTGTCTACCTGAAGAAAAAGAAGAACGAGATTCTTAAACCGTGACTGTTCTTGCAGACATCTCTACAGTTTTTTGGCAGTGGGTAAAGACACTCAAATATAGGAAGAAAATGTTAGATACATGAGGCTTGAGATGTATCAAATAATTGATACAATTTTTATTTATTCAGACATGATTTGTGTAGTTTATAACTCACACTCACGGGTAAGTCACTTAATGTATACAAAGATTTATTAAATCTGATTTTTATTATATAGTATTATTATATCTGACAAAGAGATATCAGTATATATATTTATAAATATTATATTAATATAATATTGTGTTTTTGGTGAAACGTGAAGAATAAAAGACAAAGTGAATTTATGTTAATAAATACAAGGTCTTATTTGTGAAATAACCAAACAAAAGGACAAATTAGTTTTATAGAGAAAAGTTAGAAGAAATAGAAAGAGAAAAGAGGAGAAAATGTGTGATTTAGTTATTTAGGGTCTTGCTGACCAAAGAATAAAGATGAATATTCTTAAAAAATGTTACCATTTATAAGGAATATTTTTTCCTTTCTATTTCTTCTCATTTTTTTTATTGTAGAGAAAATAGAACAAATTTGTTCTTTATTAAATTTGATAAGGAATACTCATTCCTCACCATTCTTATAGTTTTATTCCCTTTTATTCATTGCCTATTTGTTTCTAGTGATCCTACAATGGTCATCAGTTAGGCCCTTAGACTTCAATCGGTGACCATGGAAATGAATGAAATGAATAAAGTATTGATTCATTTCATTTTGCACATACTAATCATGATTAAGAAACGATTGCCAAACTTATTAAGAACCAGTTAGGTCTGATTTAGATTGATAAATAAAGTATATAAACCAAGATATTCGTATAGGATAAAATGTTATCGTGATCTAGAATATATTATGTAATCTAATTTACTATGATCTAGAATATATCATGTGATCCAATTTATGAGAATATATTTTGATAGACCGTACCGCTTTTGTAGGTGAAATTGTTATTATAACAATATCAATATTTTTAAGAAATAAATGAAACAGGATATCTTAATGATATCAAAATGTTATTAAGAAATAAATGGAACATGATTTTTTTTAGGAAATCTATATTATTAAAATAGAAGTACACTTAGAAAATGCCCCTTAGTTTTTAGTGTTATTTACAATAGCATGCCACTGAAACTATTAATTAAGCTTCCTATTTTAATGCATGTCTTTTTCAGTTTAGTTAATGTGTTTTCCTAAAATAAAATTTAACTTCTCTCCTGCATTAAATCAATTCTGAAATTATTTCTTTTTTTTTGCACAAGGAAATTATATATTTGTTATCATAAAAAAATCTAGAACAATAATTTCGAAATTATTTGTTGTCCTGAGAAAAAATTAACTTCCATTCTCTATTAAAATAATTTTGAAATAAAATTGAATTTCCATTTTCTATTAAACCAATGTTCATTCACCTCTCATAGAGCTAGGTCTCAATAAGTCCAAAAAAATATCGTATGAATTTTTTTTTTACCTTAATATTATCTGTATAGTTTACAACTTCTTCCCATATATAACATTAAGATGTATCTGTATAAAAATCAGTGTAAATCATTAATCCATGTAAAATATTACCAATCTACATATATATTTATTTATGTTTACGCTTCCAACCAACTACACAAATCGACTGTTGCTAACCTTTCTCAAAAAAAAAAAAAAACAAATCAAATCGATTTTTCTTAAGCTTTCACAACAAACCAAATTAATTAATTAGAACTCAAACAAAATATCTTTACGATATCAAATATTAATTAACATTAATATAGTGACATGATTTTCCCTAACTATCTATATTTAGCTAAATAATAAATTATCTGTATTTTCTTTCCAGTAAAATCTATTTAATCGAACTTGAAAAATACTCAATATTAAATATAAGATTAAGTAAATAGTTAACAATGAGGCAATTTCCTATATTCTTGCTAACTACATTATTTTTAGGAAACAATTGATTTGCTATATAAATGTTATGGATATTTATTAATTAACTAGGTGTTTCGCCCGCGCATGCGGGCATAGACATTTTATAATTACTAAAATATTATAGTGATAAATTATTATTTATGTTTACACTATATCCACTATTAATAAATAAATCTTAGAAATCAATCAATATTCTCTTTTTAATTATATAAAATTAAGAATTTTACTTGATTAATATTTAGTTATGTGTTTTCTGTTTTCTTAATTTTATTTTGAACTTTTTGTTAAAAAAAAATTTCGGATAACAACACAGTATATATATGAATTATCTTTTTGTTTTAAAATATAATTTGTAGGTTTTGGATAATTCTTAGTATTATTAATTTTAATCACTTATCTAATTCAAAAATTATTTTTTTATTTTATTTTTTGGTTAATATATATATATTTTATTCATTACGGGTATAAATGATATTAAGCTCTCTAACATTTAACGTGAGAGTTTGAAAGCGAAAAATCATTTCCCAATTAATAGTATAAATTTGACACAAAAACAAACCCATCTGTAACTTATTATTAATAAAATTATGAAGTTATGTACATTTTTAATTATATGACCGTTTTTATATGTTAACATCTTCATAACATTTTAAAATCTTTGTATTTTTGTTAAATATGTATAACTAATTTATAATTTTTCTATGGAATACTAAGTCATAGTTCTTTTTTCTTCCTATTGTAAATTTATGAACATTGTTTTTATATATCGTACAATTTTCTAATTATATGTGTATGTTGAATTTGTTTAGATTGTATTGAATGTTCGTCATACAATATATGGTTTAACACGCAAAAAAAACAATTCAAAACTTAGTGAATGTAATACTATCAAATGTTAAAAATCATTTAGTATAAATAAAATAATTAAACAGAAAATTCATACCCGCGCGGTCGCGCGGGTCAAGGTCTAGTTTCCAATTAAAAAATCATACATGAGAGAAGTTGTGACTTATATTTTTATAGAATAGATTTGATTTGATCCGCTCTTTCAAAACGCGGATGTGATTTTTGGATAATAGTATTAAGTATTTTTTGAATTTTGATCTACATATTTATGTTATAAAAATAATTATATGTGTCTTTGATTTTATTTTTTGTTTTCATATCCGACCTAGACTCGTGGTTGAACCGGTTAATCCCTTAAACCGGATATTATCTTGTTTAATTTTAATGAAAAATCCATTTAAAAACTCGATAAACCCTAGTAAAAATCTAAAAAAAAACCGCCATTAACCCTGACCCGACACTAGTTGACCTAGTAAAATACCCAAAAAAATCTGATAATAATTTTATAAGATTTTGATGCAAATTTTAATATACTTTTTAATATTACAAAAAAATTAAATAAGCAGCTATTAGATTTCTGATTTGTAGACTTTAATAAAAAATTTACTATTAAAAATAAAGATATTGATATTGTAGAAACCCAAAATTTATTTATATGCGAGTATTAATTTATTTTTGCTATTTATATTATTCGAGGAATAGATTTAAAGATGTTGGATCTTCCTGGAAATATTCTAAAATATTTGTTTGTTACTATTGTGAATATCTAAAATTTAAATATGTGAGGAAAATTAAAATATGTTAACAATCTAATTAAAAGTATTTTCGGTTAAAAATTAAGATCTGAAAGTATTAATATCACTGTGAATTGTTTCTCATGTACACTTTATACACGAATCTCATTGCTTGAACAATAAGAAGGCGGGACATGTCATAATAAATAAACTAGATCTTGATCTACGCAACTGCGCGGATGTTTGTTTTCTGTTTTATATATATATTATTTAGATCATTAGTGGTATATATTTTTAATGTTATTTAAATATTTAAATAATTATTTTATATACAATAATTTTATAGTTTACATGTTGTAATTAATCAATTGTTTAAAACCATCATATATATTTGGCATTTTTATTATATATTATCATATTGCATTTGCATTTAATTATTGAACAAATTAATATATGCATTAATCAACATATTAAATATTATTTTTTATTAAATTTATATTAAATTTTGATCCGCCGACCTTCAAAACCAAATTTTCTTTTAGCAATATTTTTTATGTTTATTCATTTCAGATAATATATTATTATATATATATAATAGTATAAGATATGTAAATTTTTATACATGTAATATATGGTTTTCGAATGTTAAGTCGTTATGTCATCGTATTATATTTTTAACATAAATATTTTATTTTTATGAATCTATTTCTATAAATTTATCAATTTAATATAATGTTATCATATCTAGTTCAGTATGATAATTTCATTTATATGAATTATTTTTATTAAAAAGATAAAAAAGATAAATTTTATATTTTTTTCATTTTATAAATGATAACTGAATATATATGAATGCATAATAATAGTTCATTGCTAATTATAAAAATTAGTTCAAATACTTAAATAAACTTTTTGAAAATTAAGATATTGTTATATCATTCTTCAACAGATTTGTTAAAAACTTATATATATATATATATATATATATATATATATATATATAACATGAAAAGATATCATGATTAAAAGATTTTGTATAATTAAATTTAATGAAATTAATGTTAATTTATATACATGTATTATATAGTTTGCTAATGTTAACACGTGTTACCTACATATTATATTTCGAACATAAATACTTACGAAAATAAAATATATAAACATAACAATTTAATATAGTTTAATCATATTTAGCTCAATATAATAATTTTCTATCAAAAGGACTGATTATGATTATATAATATATAAATGTATAATATTATTTAATAACTAATTTTGAAATGAAAATATTTATATATAATTTCTGAAAAAATAAGATCTTGTTAAAATCTTTTAAACAGACTTGTTAGAACTAATAAAAAAAAAAAAAATATATATATATATATATATATATATATATATATATTTATATTTAAAATGAAAAGATATCAAAAGATATTGTTATTAACGTAGTTCAAAAATTCAATATATTATTAGTCTTAATAAACTATATTTAATAAAAAGATTTAAAGGATGGTCCAAATTATAAAATCACACATGAAAGTATTCATTACTTCTATTTTAATAGATAAGATAAACTATAATTAGAAAGTTTTAAAAAATAATATACAAATTTTATTTTTATTTAATAATAAAATCTTAACTAACATTAATTTATAATAACATTAGACTACTAATCACGAAATTAATCAATGCTTCATTTTATAAAAATATTAAAAAAATTAAATAAGATTTTGTTAGATTTTTTTGTCAACAGATTTTTATAATTAAAAAAATAAGATAATTTTGTAGGTGAAGTTGTTATATATATATCAATTATTTAAGTGATATCTTAATGATGCCATAATGTTAATTATAAATAAATGAAATATGATTTTCTAGGGAAAATCCATTTTAAAGAAAATCACACATGAATATAATAGATATAAAATCTATAATGTAGCATACAAAGTTTTATGAACATGTGTGAAGAAGAAGCATCAGTATTATTAATTATAGTGAAACATATATCATTGTCGACCAATATGAAGCCTTACGGTAATTAGTGTGTAGTAACGTTTTACCATAACAAATATTAGTTTTTAGTAAGCAATAATAAATAATAATTTGATTTAATCACTTACTATAAATAAAGGCGAGATTGTAGGGTGGTTTTGTTATAGATTTAGATGTACTAGATTTTTTTTCCGCGCTACGCGCGGATTGTATGTTTTATATAATTAATTTTTTTTTGTAGGAATTTTTACATTATTTCTCCTTATATAATAGGATGAGTCTTCTTAAAGGTGCCGACAAAATATTCTCCAACAATGAAAAGGTAATTTAATTATTAATTTTATAATAGATTATTTTATTTTATTGCCATTTTGTGTTCATAATTATCATTCAATAATTCATAATTTTTGTGATAATATTAGATAACTTAGAGTGAAATGTTTTGAGGGATACAAATATTTTGTTTGAAATATTATTAATTTATAATTTAATATATCTTTTAAATGTAAACGTAGTTAAAGTTTCCTTAGATAGTTAATTTATTTTGTTAAAATTTTCTACTAATTTCAAAACTCAGTAATTAATAATAAAAAGTTAAAAATTCATTAAATTATATTTGTATTACATATATTTTTACAAATCTGCATTATATTTGGAACTATTCATTTGAAGTACTCGTGGACATCCCTCATCTCGAATAATATATCTTTTTATAAATGTATAAATAATTTGAGTATTTAATTTGGAAAATCATATCTTCACTGAAATTATGTATATTGTTCAAAGAGTTACTACCTCCTTTCCGGAAAATATGATTTTTTAGATTTTATTCTTGTTCCACAAAAATAGATTTCTATTTTAAGGTTCTTTTGGATACTGTTAAAATACATTAATTGAAAACATTTGAATTGACTATATATCATTGGTTCATAATTATTTGAAAGTGTATAATAAATATAAATAAAAAGTTTAATTGAAAACAGTATTTTCTTAATATGAGTGAATTGTCTAGAAAATCTTATTTTTAGAAACGGAGGAAATACTATTTAAATACAATACTAACATCAACGAATACGATATCAAAAAGAGGTAAGAGTAGCTTTTCCTTGTCTTTTCTTACTCTATTTCAACAAATGCCATATACTAAAAATATGCATCAATGCCTGAAACAGACACGCTTGAAGTCTCTAACACCACCGGCTAAGGCTGAAAGCGTGATGTAAACACCAGCTCATCCTGTTCAACCCACTCCTTGGGGTTTTGTGCATCAATCGATGCTTAGTCATTTCAAAATACATTTATAATAGTCCCATTAGAATTTAGAAAACATGGGTGATCACACAATTTTGCCCGGGTGCTTGACCATTTGGTCGTTTTAAGATGTTAAAAGTGTCAACACGACCAGGAAAAAACCAAATGAATAAAGATAAGGAGGAGACTTCACGGTTGTACTTGTAGCTGATCAAACTGGTAATCTTTCAGCTTTGTCTTTGAGCTGATAATTTTGTTGGAAGCCGGAGCAGACAAAGAGAACCAAGAAGTGAATATGGGAGAAGGGAAAAGTTCGTTCCATTCTCAGCCTTGACCAATAGATCAGTAACATTTTGAGAAAGATATAATCTCATAAACCATATTACTATTTTATTAGCTTTAAATTACTTGAAAGCTAACTTGACGTTTCTTCGCTAGAGATTGTAAACACCTCCTTGAGCAACTACTTGATACTTGAAGTTCTAAGACTGGTGTGCATAAGCCTGCACCTGCAATAAGATTTCGATGAAACACTTAATCCGTTATCTATCACTTAGATAAGAGAAATCTCAGAAAATAAAGAAACTAAAGAATCATGCTACAGAGAGTCTTGTATCATCAGACTCTCAATAGAAGAAGTGTACGTCCTTCGATATAGAATGAATTCTGCAAAATATCAACTCGTTACAACATGGAAATAAAGAGAAGATGGTCTCATTCAAGATTAAAGATGTCATTATTTTCAAAATTATATTATAAAAAAAATGTTAAAATTATTAGAATATATAAAACTTTAATAATAATAGAAACTCAAATTCCTAATATTATTATTTTATTTTTGATAACCGTACTATGATAGTAATAGAAACTCAAATTCCTAATATTATTACAACAAAATTTTCTTACCATCGTCTCCCATCTGCCACTACCCCCAAGAATAAACATCTTCATTCTCATTTTCCAGATCAAAATGCGGACTTGTTCCAGCTGTTGGGGACCTCCACATAATTGAATTTAAATATATTGTGCTCTGAACTACACCAGATATATTTCTACCGTTCTCTTTTACCTGTTGCTTCGATACAGTTTTGTAACAGCGAGTTAGAAGACATGAAAGAGGAATTTTATACTATAAAGGATTATATAAATTGCAAATCTAAAAAACTACAAAACGATAAGAAAAGCAAATGATTTACTGCATCCTACCTTAGAGCTTCGACCTGCACTTGGAAGTTGGAAACATAGTCCTGACTGTCTTTAACATCAGACCTCCACAATCATCACTTAGTGATTTAAGAGTGCAGAGGAAGAAGAAAGAGAATGGATCAAACACTGAACTATCTAGTGGGCAAAAAAGTAATGACAGACACAGGCAGAAGCAACACACGTCAATTATGTCAGTAATCTCCTACAAAAGTGCACTTCTTGTCCAACAGCTGTTCCGGTTCTGCGCTGTGGCATAAATGAGGACACGAACCAAACAATTCAGTTATGTTAGTAATGAACAATGTACTGATTGAAATAAATACTGAGAGGTATACGGTTAGGAAGTCAAAAGCATGAAGAATGAGACATCGACACATACCTGTTCATCAATCATCCGCATCTCAAGCCCCATAAGGATGCCTCCTATGGAAATATTGCGAGCTTTCCAGAACGTATTAGCCTAAACAGCAACTTAGAATCTCCTGGTCCTGGAGAAACCTGACTGAATAAAAATGGAGAAGAAGCTTGCCCGGTGATGACTGCCGTTTGGTTTGTCATGGTTTTAGGAATGAATTTAAGGAACTGAGCAAGAGATAATTGGGTTGGGGTATATATATATATATAGTCAGAAGACGGAATGGAGAGATCTGGGATGCGTTTCGACTGAGTGAGTAATGATGGTTTCTTGAAGAGACACAAATATCGTTGATTGAGAGGAGGGATATGGAGAGGTACAAAGAATTTCACTTGATGAATTAAGGAGCATTGAAGTGCCATTGTTGTAGCGTAGGAGTTACATAGGTGAAGTTGGATATACGAACAGATATAGAGTCGCTGGAGACGTCGGAGGCGAGTAGGCTAAGGAAAAGGACGCATAGGGTTGGGTTTGAAAAGATGATGAAGACATATAATAGGCAGGCTATTTTGATGGCTTTGGATGATCCGAGGCCCATCAGACAAACAATCCACGATGACATGGCAACTTGATCTAGTTTATAAATGATGTGGCAACTTATAAGTGGTTTGAATTAAAATGTCAACGTGGATAGGCTGAGAGATGATTATATTTTCCTTTTAATATAGGTTAGATTAGACCAAAGAATATTGTAATTGTCATATTAATTATGTTGTATAGTTTTCTGAAATATTTCATCTAGAATTAATTTGGGTCCAATTTTGTGTTTCTATTTTAATACTATTAATATACGAGGAACATAGAGGAATGTGGTGGGGTTCATATGTTATTAATTTGACAAAAAAAAATCGTATCAATTTTGAGGAACAACAAATTCATCATCATTTTTTTCCTAAAACGTAGTCACAAATTAAACCTTTAGTGAATTATGTTTTTTATTTAAATATCTCATCTAATTTCCCTAAATACAAACTAGAATGGTCATGTTTATATAATTTTGACAGCTTCTTTCTCTCTCCTTCCCCATTCTCTCTCAAATATCTTTCACGGGGAGAGATGAGAATTAAGCTTTTGCTTTAATGTTCTGATGAATAGATCAGATCTTTTTGGTATGTAAAGTAGTGTTGGATCATTAGATCGATTCTCCTTTCGGTTTAGCCGACTTCAGATTTCGCTGTGGTGATTTTGCCCCTTCCACAACATATTTCTATCGTGAAGCAGAGTTCTTCACTTCTCCAATCATCCATAATCTCCTTTTCTATGAGTATAAATCTATCTCCTCTTAATGTTTTTGGAGTTAGTCTCTCAGATGTAAAGGAAGGTTGTGTAGTTGGTTTCATCTTCATTGATGGCCGAGAGATTCAGCAGAATTTGGCGTCTCTTTGAGATGGTCCAATATAGGATCTACTCTTAATCGATTAAGCCTTCCCAGATATAATCATTGGAGTTTGTTGGGGTCTTTATTTCAAGAAAACGGTTAAGGCGGAAGTGATAATATCATGCAGTGGCGGTGGTAGGATCCAAATATAGGTGGGTCAAAACTATATATATATATATATATAAACCAGTGGAGGTTTCATAATTAACAAGGTGTCAAACTGTAACAAAATGAACTAATTAATCAATATTTGTTACAATTATATACTCGCATTAAGTTAGATTTGAAATTGATGCGGATCAGTTTACCACCCTGTTTGTTCACTGCCTCCGCCACTGATCTCATGAGTACAAATTATTGGTGGATGAATTTGTCGAGGAAAGGAAGGTTGAAGCTGCGTCATTGATCGGACGAGCACACCGGCGAGATCAGGAAAGTCAACGGCAGAGCTAGCTTCTCAAGACTGCATGACCTTTTCTTAACACGTGTCCTAACTGTTTGTGTAAATTGTACACGTGTTTTCTTGTGTTATAGATATGTATAAGAAAAATTGGTACTCTGTAATTATCTTGGGCTTAATGAAATGATATTGAATTGAGAATTTGACAGAATTTCATTTTTTCTTGAAATCCCCCCTTATTGAATCTAGTATTTATGAAAACTTCACTAAATCCAAGCCTATTGGATTGGTTATTCATACAAATTCCGTAAAATCCTCCCTTATTGGAAAATAAAGATTTCATCAATGGGTTTTATCAAAAGTTCTTTGAGATGGTTTGAGACGTAATTTGTAGTTAAAATTCAACTGTGACAAATACCACCTAATGAGATGGTTTTTGATAAAATAGAACAGTTCTTTCATTTTTCTTGTTTAGACCTTTAATGGCGATTAAAAAAAAAAGAGAGAAGTAACTGGATCAGTTGAGAACTGCTGGTATGGTGATTAAAAACTGCTGAAATTTTGTGTATCGTCTCTCCCTAGTGTTACCTGCTTGTGCCGGAAATGGAATCGGAAGAGAAGCTTGCACCTGGAAGAAGCTCTCATAAATCTGACGAGTTCAAGAGGTGATCAATCGGGAAGACCATAAAGATAAAGTTAAAATAGGAGAATTAGGGTTTGTTCGCCATGATACTGTATTGATATTTTAATTATAAATCAATCATCTTTAATTTTGACCTCTTCGAGAATAGTTTCAGAAGAAACCTTTGATCTCAATTAATCAAGTGGTTCAAGTAATAGTTGGTTTTGTATTTGCTGTTAAAGTCTAATTAGGTTTTGTATACATACAAGTTACAACCAGAAAAAAGAAAAAAAATCAAGGTACATCTCACTCTGACACGTTGTGTACACATACATGTAACATCTAAGTCTGAACTAGCTAACCTTGAGGCCACTTTGTTTAGAAGTTCAGGCATTGTGGAAGCTTGTGTCAGGTGATGATAGTATATGTTTTCCATCGACTTGTCCTTGGGTGAGGGTGGCGCAGGTTGATGCTGGTGGGGTACTCATTGCTCAAACTCAAACCCTTAAAATGTGGGCTTGATGAAATGGGTAGACTTTACATCAGTAGGAAGAGCATGTGTAATAACTGCAGCAGTTTCTCGTTTTATTCATAGTTGGCCAGTGAAGTGGTAACCCATCTGAGTATTTTGACCAAACAAGATTTTTTCTTTATTGTTGTTACCGAAGATGTACTGCAGGGAGAAGTGGAACTTGGAAATTTGTACTTTGTCATTGATGGTAGAAGGTGAGACAAGGAAATTATGAGCTATGTAAATGTTTAGAGGTGTCAAAGTAATAGGAGTCCTTAATGGAGATGAAGCTGCTGTAATACTACAAACTATATGTGCAGGGGAATCTCGAGTGCGTTTATCCTAGAAAGCTGGTCCTCTCTTTCATTATGCTTTATATCAGCAACGGTTCAAAGATGCATTAAACTTGGTAAGACGTCACCGAATCAACTTTAATGTTATCGTGAATCTATACTGGTGGCAGGCATTTCTACAATCAGCTGTAAATTTGTTGAACAAGTAAACAATTTGAACCATGTAACATAATTTGTTTGCGCAATGAAGATGTTACAGAAACACATTACATGTTGGCGGAAAAACGTGCTATTTCCTCACGAGAAGTATCGTATCCTCCCATATGTCTCCCAAACTATGACCTCATTCCAGATGTCCCCGAAATAAAAGTTCGAAACCTATTTCCCCATGAAACTATAGCATAACTCTTATATCTCCCCGAAATAAAAGTTCGAAAGCTATAATCCCATAAAATTAAATTACTCGGTTTAAACCTATAAACTAAAACCATTTTGGTTAATTAAACTAGTTTTAGACCAATAACGACCCGATTAAGATCCGATTACAACAATCAAACTAGAAATTATAAACCAGAGATTATAAATTATGGAGTCATTCTTTATAATTTTTGGTTTGATTGCTGTAATCAGATCTTAACCGGATCATTATTGGTCTAAAACTGGTTTAATTAACCAAAACGATTTTAGTTTATAGGTTTAAACCGAGTAATTTAATTTTATGGGTTTATAGCTTTCGAACTTTTATTTCGGGGAGATATAAGAGTTATGCTATAGTTTCATGGGGAAATAGGTTTCGAACTTTTATTTCGGGGACATCTGGAATGAGGTCATAGTTTGGGAGACATATGGGAGGATACGATACTTCTCGTGAGGAAATAGCACGTTTTCCCCATTTTGGCTGAACTTCTCAACAAAGTTGGCCTCAAGGTTTTCTGCAGATAAAACCATGTTTTCTTTGGTTTGTGTTATTGAGCACGGAGGACCATTGTGAAACCATGAAAACTATAGAAGTAGTGAGTGACCCTCGATTTCTTGGGATTCCCCCTATGTGCTGTGCAGTCACAATAAATCAATATCAAGACTAGACGACAGTTTGAAAAGCTTTTAATGTTGTTTTGTTATTTTATTTTTAAATTCCACCGAAATCACCTATTTTAATTCCCACCAAATACTCAAAATCCCAATCAAAATCTTTAAATCCCATCTAAATTACATGAAATCTAAAATCCCAGAAAACTTGTGAGACCCTCAATCCAATAAGCCCCAAATACAAAAAAAAAAACAAACTATAATGGTCAGAAAAAAAAAGAATAAAGCGGAAAAACACGCCCGTCTGAAAACAAGTTCTCGCTTCAAAACCTTAGGCTGGCATCTGTCTCCTCCTGCTGTCGCCGGATCTTATCTCCAAAATTGTGTTGTTTCCCTTTGTTCTCTCAGATTCGTCTTTCTCCTTATCTTAAAGCCATTCCTTACCTCGTATGCTGCAGAGCAGTTCGAGGAGCTCTTCTTATCTCAGATCTGGTGG
This sequence comes from Brassica juncea, assembly GCA_018703725.1. Taxonomy (NCBI): domain Eukaryota; kingdom Viridiplantae; phylum Streptophyta; class Magnoliopsida; order Brassicales; family Brassicaceae; genus Brassica; species Brassica juncea. Next base: position 17,092,990 of record CM031941.1, on the reverse strand, counting down.
TCCGTTTGTAGATCTGGACATGTGGAGCGGTGTCTCCGGCTTCCGTCGTCTTTCAATATAAAGGTCCAAGCCTTGGTGTCTCTTCTGTGATGCGGCGGCTGTGTTCACAGCCTGTTTCAAATTGTTTTGGAAACCTTTGAGAGGAGTTGAATTCGGATAATCTCTTATAGATTTAAATTTTCTCTTAATTGGTTTGTGATTTAGCAACAGTGTAGCAGTGAAGCAGTGACGTGGTAGTGTGTGGTGAGCAGTTGAAGGTAAGAGTTTGGAGAAGAAGTTGAGTTCTGTTCACCTCTTCATCTCACAGTTTCGAAAGAGTCCTCTCCCCGCACTTTGAATAAGGTTTTCTCCTGGTCTGATTTTTGTCCTTACTTATCCCTGGTGGCTTTATCTTGTAAAGCAATATAATGAGGATCAGACGTGGAGGCGTCTAGAGAAAGGTGCAGTTGATTTAGGGGTTCTCTTGGGTGTTTGTTTCTTCCTGGTGTTATGTCCTGGTTTTATGCCATTGCTCCGGTGTAGTGGTTTCGTTGTTGTCATCATGAACATATCATATGGTTCAGATGAAGTCTCTGAGGTTCAGATGTTGTCATCTTGAACAGGTGGTTCAGATGGTCTTTGCTCTTCATGAAGTTGGCTACTGCGTTGCGTGTTTAGCTCATTACAAGAATTCTGGCTAGTAGGATTTTGGTGTATGTTATGTATGTTGGTATAACGCCCGTGTGTTTAGGTTTTCTTTTGCCTTTTCTGGGCTTAGTTTCCAGGGATTCTATGTATTTCACCGGATTTAGTATTTCACCGTGTTAACAATAAAAACTCGAGTAACAAAAAATAGAGAAAGTGAAGTTATGATTGAAAATATTATAAAGCAATGCGCATGCACATATTTTTACTGTAACAAAATTATTAAGCTAGTTTAATCGGTAATTAAGTAGTCGGCAAAGAGAAAGTCGATTCAATATATACGACATTATTTTATTTTCAACGCTCTGATTTGATTATGTATTAGTGATTTGTCAGTACTTTGCGTGGAATATTAATTCTTTTTTTTTGTTATATGTGATAGCAAAAACAATATAAATTAATAATGTTCGAAATTTGATATTTTATTAATTTATAAAGTTATTAATTTTTAAAAATTAGATATTTTAAATTATTTTTAATGTACAAGTAAAAAAGATACTTGATTTTACTGTATATGTATTTATTAGATTATATATATATAATTTTTATGTTATTCTTATTTGATTACAAAAAACCTACACCGTAAATTTAAAAACACATCAGGTATAATAACATCAATATGTTTTTAACTTTTAGAAAAATCAAAGATATACTTCAATGTGAATAAAAACTAACTATCTATACTATTATTTATGAAGTATTTTTGTTTACTTGTCACATTTTCCATAATATTAGGTGGTTATCTTATTTGTCATTATTTATTGTTTATTTGTCATATTTTCCATAATTTTAGATAATATTCTTATTTGTTATGATTTTAATAATTTTAGTTTTGCTTATTTGTCACATTCTCCGTAATTTAGTTTATTTATTTATTTATCATGTTCTTTATAACTTTAATTGGTAATTTTAATTATTTGTCATATTGAAAAATAATTTTAGGTGATTATTTTAGTTCGGTGTACTTGTCATGTTCTCCGTATTTTAGGTTATTTTGTTTAATTGTCATGTTTTATTATTTTTAAAAAATTATATGTCATATTTTATGATTTAGATTGAGTAATTAGTTTTAATAAATAACTTTTTGAGTTGTTAGTTTTTAAATATTTTTAGTGATTCTTTAATAAATATTTTCATTATATTCAGGGAAAATTATTATTAATGACTATTATCAAATTTTAGCAATAATTTTATAGTTTAGCTCATTTATGTTTAGTAATATTAAATTGTTTAATGTTTTTAATTTATTAAGTTTGAAAGGAAGATTTCTTCCTCTTTATGTCACCGAGTCATCTTATCAATAAAAAAATATTTGTCCAAAGAATACAATTTCTTACTGTTATAATTAAAAATCTGAATTTTATTAAAAATATATGATTTATTACTTTTAGTTTAGAAAATTTTAGTTAAATAGGAGTATGTTTTTAATTATTGTAGATTTATTAATATGTGTCACTATGAACTCTGATAAAGAGAAAATTCATATAAAACATAATTAATATTTTGATGAAGAGGAGTTTGATTTAAGCTTAATTAATAATTGGTAATTATGATTTAATTTGTAAGTTTATATTCTATATTATTTTAAATTATTAATAAAAATTTAATTAGGTTATTATGATGTTGATACTTTTTACATTTGTGGTTTGGTGATTGAATAAATAAAAGTTTTTACAAGTTTCAAACCATTATCTTTGTTTCGTTGTAATAAAAAAGAGAGATTATATCTTCTGATTTATTTAATATTTGAAACTAATTAAATAATTTAGATTGAAATTAAAAAATTATGTTAAAATTGGATAAGTTGGATATATATTAGTCCGCACAAGGTGTGAGTTGGTAAAAAATCAGGATAAACTCGGGGTATAGGCAGGGTCTAGTTTCTAGTTTTAAATATACAAAAGATTCATCACTAATTGGATCATATATTTCAATTGTTGTTTCTTCAATCACATCTAATACAAAAAAAAAAATCCACTCACAAGAATCATAAAAAATATCATGCCCAACTAGATTCTTTTCGGGTCACCGAAACCAAAAAAGTTCCTTTTTCTCTCTAGAGAGGTACGATTTCCGGTTGATTTAATCATATATGATATTTCCTAAACTACTTCCTTCGCTTTGAGTGGATTCTTTTTCCGGCATTCAGCCACGGTATTATTTGAGGCAGTTTCCTTTTTACAATCATTCTCCCTCATTCATTGTCCCTCTCTCTTTCCTAATTCAATCCGTAAACTTTCTCTTTTGATTGCCTTGCATATCAAGATTTCCTTTTCCTCATGATTTCGGAGAAAATTGTTTCAGAATTTTTCTTAATTAGCGGTAATTATACCTCAATCACGCGAGACCTACTGCCAAATATTCTGCCTCTGCTTGTCTGCTCTGCCACCCACCGCATCTCCTCACCGTCAACAATGCAGATCTTTTACAAAAGGCGATAAGTTCTATGTTCATTGAAGAAGAAGAACCCCTGGTGCTCCTCGATGACCCTCAGTTCACGGTGGTTGATGCTAATGAAACTAGTCCGATGGGACGCTTGTTGAACCCTGACTGCCAATCCACGTCTCGTATGATTGAGTACATGCCAACAGCTTGGAGAGTGTATGGAAGGGTTAGGGGAATAGTGTTATCTGGTGACCGATTTCAATTCATTTTTCAGCGAGAAGAGGATCTACAAACCGTTCTCAAAGACCGCCCTTGGTCCTACAATCACTGGGCCATGCTGCTTGAACGTTGGACTGCTTCTCCACCAGATGATTTTCTCACAACTATGAGTGTATGGATCCGTATACGTCATATACCAGCGAACCATTTCACTACTAAAACGATGTATAAACTGGCATCGAAAGTTGGTGTTGTTGATACCATTGCGTATGATCCGTAGGTCTCACATACGAGAGACTACATCAGAGACTTAGTGATCTTTGATGTGAACAACCCTGCAAAAGCTTCAAGAAAACTGGCGTTACCGTCTGGTGGTATGGTTAACATTGAGTTTGAATATGAGAAGATCCACAAGAAATGCTTTCATTGCTTACGTCTCACTCATGAGAAGATTAAATGCCCTTTTGTTAAAAAAGGGCCTCCCCCAGTGAAACCGATGGATAGACAAAGTCAAGGGACCGTGGTGGCTCGTGGCATAGAAGGCTCTACATCGAGGTCACAAGCGAATCTACTGGACGGTCCCCCTGGCTTCCCTCCGCTGTTCCCTGAATTGTCGAAGGCAGAACAAAACATGGCTATGCCTTACATTTCTCATGCTGATGATACTGAAAGGAGAGCAAGAATTGAAAGGCTGAGACAAGGTATTGCAGAGAACACTAGAGAGTCTTCTCTGAGGTTGACTCGGATAACGAATGAACTGGACAAAGGGAAAGGTCATGTTTATTCTTACATCGAACAAGCTCAGAATTCTTCGAGAGATCTGACTTCAGTTCCTCGTCTTACCACCTCATGTGTTGACGGCACTGTGGGTATCGAAGATGAATCTGAGTCTTCTGCGACGAACTCCATTGTTTCTGCTCCTGTCAAAGTTTCGTCGGGTTTTCAGCTTGGCCCCTCTTCGGAGGGGCGGGTTTCCGGGAAATTTGGAGCTGGAAAATCTCAGAGGAAGCGTTCTTCATCTTGGAAGAGAAAGACCATCCCCAAACCTGCAGTTATCAGAGATGTTGTACCAGACGCTATCAACATTCAGAAGACCGTTGGAAGCTCCAAGACAAAACAGAGTATTTCTCTACAATCATCCGACAACAAAAACCCCAGGCACTCAGAAAGTCTGGTGGCTTCCGTATTGAAGCCGCTGCAGCCCCAATGAGGATTCTCAGCTGGAACTGTCAAGAGGCAGAAAGTCCTGAGACAGTTCAACAACTACGGGTATTTCGAAGGAAATATTTTCCGGACTTTCTCTTTCTTTCAGAAACTAAGAAGAAGTTTGATTACGTGCAAGGGTTACAGAAGAGTTTGGGGTACGATCATCTCATCACAATTGAGCCGGTTGCATTGGGTGGGGGCTTAGCTGTTATGTGGAAGGATTGCTACTCTGTTTCGGTTCTCTCTGCTGATAAGAGAATCACTGATTTGGAGGTTCAGATGGGTTCGACTAAATTTTTCTTGTCTTGCATTTATGGAGATCCTATGCAAGCTAAGAGACAGGAGGTGTGGGATCGTTTGATTTCGATAGGCCTGGTAAGAGATGAGGCTTGGATCTTAGCAGGCGATTTCAATGAACTGATGTCGAATGATGAGAAGCTTGGTGATTCTATTAGAAGTGACGCTAGTTTCTGGGATTTTCGCAACATGGCGTCGAACTGCAAGATTCGAGAACTACGGCATTCTGGGAATCTTCTTTCGTGGGATGGATGGAGAGAAAATGGGTGGGTTCAGTGCATGTTGGAGTACTTAGAGATCTGGGCATTGGACCATCGCCCTATAAAGATTTGTTTCGCACTTGAGAGGGATGATCCTAAGCGAAACAGATTCCTTTTTGATAATCGTATGATCAAAAAGGCGGGGTTTGAGGACTTGGTAAAACAGAGCTGGGGGCCCAGTAGCTCTGGTCAAAGTACTATGGAGCGTATTGGTTGCTGTCGTAAGAGCATTCTGAAGTGGAAGAAGAATGCAAACTTCAACTCTAGAGATAAGATCTCACGACTTCAAGTTACCTTGGAGAAAGAAGTTGCTAAAGCTAGGCCTTCCTTCTATCGTATGAAGAAGCTTAAAATGGACTTGGCTGAAGCGTTGAGAGAAGAAGAGCTCTACTGGAAACAGATATGTCGGGAAGAGTGGTTACGTTCTGGTGACCTTAATACAAAGTTCTTCCATAATTGTGTGAAAGGGAAGAGAATCCAGACTCGTCTTCTGATGTTGTTGATGAAATGGGACAGGAGCACTTTGCAGAGGGGTCAAAAGGAAATATTGCTGTGAATTACTTTAGAGAGATTTTCCGAAGCTCTGATCCTTTCGATCTGGAATCCCTCTTTGATGGTTTCAGGAGCAGGGTCTCTGATGACATGAACTTGATGCTTACTGCTCCAATTTCAGCGGAAGAGATTAAGAGAGCTGCTTTCAGTGTCAAGGGTAGTAGTACCCCTGGTGAAGATGAATTGACCGGTACGTTCTACCAAAAAGTCTGGCATATCATAGGGCCTCAGCTCGTAGAAGAAATCAGTCTATTCTTCAGCTCTTCGGTGATGCCTGATGGCTGGAATCACACTCAATTGAGCTTGCATCCTAAGATCACCAAGCCAACGAAAATGCAAGACTTGCGTCCTATAAGCTTATGCTCGGTACAGTACAAGATCATTTCAAAGATTCTGAGTAATCGGCTGAAGAAGATACTACCGGAGATCATTTCTGAAACTCAAGGTGCTTTTGTAGCTGGAAGATTGATATCAGACAACATCATCATAACACACGAGATGGTTCATGGCCTTCGAACTAATCCTAAAGTCTGATGAATGCATGGCTATTAAAACTGATATGTCGAAAGCCTATGATCGGGTAGAATGGAATTTCTTGGAAGTTCTTATGGAAAAATGGGCTTCGACAGGGTCTGGATAGGTGGATCATGTCTTGTGTTAGCACAGTGTCTTTTTCTGTGCTATTGAATGGTAACTCGCATGGTTTCATCAGGCCGGAACGAGGGTTGTGGCAGGGAGACCCCTTATCACCATTTCTGTTCATTTTGTGTGCGGAAGCTTTGGTCTCGCGGCTGAATGCTGCAGAAGAAGCTAGCCGCCTGCAGGGGATTAAACTCTCGGCGGGTGGTCCATCAGTCCATCATCTCCTTTTTGCTGATGATAGTCTTCTGTTGTGTAAGGCTGACTCTCTTAACGCTGAAGAAGTAATGAAGTGCTTAAAAGATTATGGAGACGCGTCAGGCCAAGTCATCAATCTACAGAAGTCCTCAGTTATCTTTGGAGCTCAGGTAGCTGACAATCTTAAAGTAGATATTAAAGACATTCTTGGTATTGAAATCGAAGGGGGTGAAGGAACCTATCTTGGCTTACCTGAATGTTTCAGTGGCTCTAAAATCAAGTTGTTAAGTTTCATCAAGGAAAAACTTTACGGGAGATTGAATGGTTGGTTCTCTAAGGCGCTTTCTCAAGGGGGTAAGGAGATACTCCTGAAATCAGTAGCTTTAGCAGTGCCTATCTATGCCATGTCTGTCTTTAAACTCCCTAAAGATGTGTGTGCTAAGCTAACCAGCGCTATGATAGAGTTTTGGTGGAGCTCGGGTAGTAACAAAAAGAAGATATTGTGGGTCTCTTGGCAAAAGCTGTGCAAAGATAAGGAGCTAGGTGGATTAGGGTTTTGTGATATTGAAATGTTTAACCAAGCTCTCCGTGCGAAACAAGCCTGGAGGATTTGGTCGAACCCGAACTCGCTTGTCTGCAGAGTCCTTAAGCATCGTTACTTTCCCAAGTCATCGTTTCTCGACTGCAATACTGGTACTCGGCCTTCTTTTGCTTGGTGCAGTATACTTCATGGAAGGGAGTTGCTTTCTAAGGGGCTGATGCAGAAGATTGGTAATGGGAACAATTCTATAGTGTGGACTGAGAACTAGCTCCTAGCAGAAACTCCCCGCCCCCCTCGATATCGTCAAGGAGCTATTGTTGATCTATTGGACCATCAGCAGGGTGGTTGGAACGTGCCGTTGGTTCGGGAGATTGTCTGCGAGGAGGATGTTGATTTGGTGGTTAATACGAGATATAACCTCTTGGAGCATGATCCGTTGGAATGGGGATTCTCCAGGAATGGAATCTACGATTCTAAGAGTGGGTACAAGTTGGCAGAGACTTTACGAACCTCTATGGGTTCTCCATCTCCAAATCTTCCTCCTATTGAAAGACAACTCTGGAAGGATCTATGGAAAACACAAACTACTCCTAAGATCAGACACTTCATGTGGAGAGCGCTCTCAGGTGCTTTAGCAGTCAAACAGGGTCTTCGGGCTAGAGGAATTTTGGTAGATTCCACATGTCCATGATGAAAGTTGGCTCCAGAATCTATTTCCCATGTTTTGTTCCATTGCAAGGTTGCGAAAGACACTTGGGACTTAGCTCAGATTCCATTACCTCAAGGAGGCTTCTCTACATCCTCTGTGTGGTTGAACTTTTATCATTTGATGTCTATCAGTAAGAAAGCATCCTCGCAGTCGGCTGCTAGACTCTCCTTTCCGTGGATCTTGTGGCAGATTTGGAAAGCTCGTAATGTGTTCTGCTATGAACGTGTTTGCTTTGAGGGCAAGTCAATTTTTGCTAAAGCTGCTGAGGAAGCTTCTACTTGGCTCACTCTTCAGCTGGTACCTCAGGAGGCAACACGGCCAACCTCTATAACAAAAACCATTGACATCGTCCTCCAAGTAATGTTGTTAAATGCAATATGGCGACATCTTGGATTGGTCAAGGACAGAAAATGGGTTCCGCTTGGTTGGCGCGTGATTCTCATGGTATTCCTCTCTTTCATAGTAGAAGAGCCTTTGCTCCAGTCGATACTTTGGTGGAAGCGGAGTTAAGATCTCTGAAGTGGGCAGTAGAGGCTCTGCATGACTTAAGGGTGAAAAGAGTAATCGTGGAAATCTCGTCTCCTACCCTAGAGGAAGCCATATTTTGTCCTCATCGTCTCCCTAATTTGGCACTTGAAACCTCTCCAATCTTGAGATCCTTACACATGTTTGATTATTGTCAAGTGGAGAAGATATCAGAGGATGTCAACATTATCGCTACAGAAATTGCGACGAGTGTCACAATGGGCCATCACTATCAGTCGTATGTAGCTAAGGGAGGTCCAAGTTGGTTGTCCTCACGCATCAGAGCACAGGCGGTTGAAGATGCTCATATGCCATGACGTGCTTCTCTCTCCCTGGATTGCTCGTGTATTAAGGGCGGTTTTTCTTTCTGTTATTTCTCCTTCCTATGAAGGTTCTTGTTTAGCATCTACTGATGTTTCTTGTTGGTTTTTCTCGGTACTTGGTTGTCTTTCCTAGCAAGATTTCGTCTTGCTACTATTGAATAAAAGTATTCTTTGACAAAAAAAAAGAATCATAAAAAATATATATAGTCTTAATCATGAACAAGAAACAAAAATATAAAAGATTGTATCTTCTTGCCAAAAATATAATCTTGATCTTACAGTGGTATGTGCTAGAAGTTAGAATTTGGTATATAAAAACCTGAAATAAAAGAGACAAAGACTAGTAAATAAATCAAACAAACACAATAAAGTTCATAAAATAAACAAATAGGAGAAATGTGATGCTAGGGTTTCACTTACGACAACTCCCAATTATATTGTTGGGATAAAGACTTATGCTCCGAATGATAAAGTGGATTAAGCGATGTGGAATTAACGGATTACATACTGTTGTATGGTTTAAGTGCGGTTAGTATAAAAGAAACTACAGTTCGCTTAAAACAAGCAGTTCAAAAATAATATGTGAATGGTAGCAAAAATAACTATAGTGTGGAACAAAGAAAATAAACATGCTTAGAATATTCTATTTATTTCTTTTAAAAACTTCAAAATTATAACCAAACTTTTTCTTTTAACGATTTTGTTATAATTAGTTATTAAAATTTATACAAATTTAAAAATATATTTTTCAGCTAAAATTAATAAATAAGAACCACACTTTGAATTACACCTAATGTTTAATGTAATTATTTCATGGTCGCGTTCCATAAAATATTTTGAATCACACCTAGTTTTCTGTGTAATTATTTTATGTGGCTTTCCATCAATTTCTTTGTGACAGGTAACCACCTACGTTACGCCATCTATTTGATTATCAACTACTCCCTCCGTTTCAATAAATACTAGATACGGATCCGCGCTGTGCGCGGATATTGTTTTTGTCAAATTTTCGTTAAAATTATTCAGATTAGATCTGGCCATTTGGTCTTTGATTTCGGTTCTGGTTCGGTTCTAAAAGTTTAGGATCCGTTCGGGGATTTAGAAATTTTAGTTCGCTTCCATTTTGTTTTTTTTTGGTATTTAGTTCAGGTAACCAAGTTAGAAATAGGCTAGATAATTTCAGCTGTTCATTTCCGGTTTTTTGGTTGACTCGAATTTAAAAGTCATAAAATTTGGGGATTTTAAATTAAATTTAAGTTTCTTAGGATTTCGGATAAATTTGTAATTTATGTATGTTGGTTTGTAAATAGAATTTTAAAATTATATGATTATTTTAAAACTAAATATTGTTAATATTTATAAGTATGTAAATTATATTATAGAAATTTTGGATATCTATTCACTTTTTGGTTCGTCTCCGATTTAGTTTTGGTTCTGATTCGGTTTCTTTTTTTGGTTCTAGAGATATATATGATCCGTTTGGGTAATTGATAGGTCCAGAACCTAATCAAACCTTTTTTGGTTGGTTAGGTTTTTTGTTTCAGATAAATGGTTTAGTATTTCCTTAGTTAAATATTAATTTATTATAAATATCATTCTAGCTTTTAAAATTTGTTTTGTTTTAAGTGTTGTTTTATGTTTCCAATACATATTAAAAATAATTTCAACTTTTACTTTTATATTTAGTTCATTAATTAATTAAATAATTTATTAAATATGGATAAAATAAAAAATTAATAGTTTTTTTAATTTGTGTTCAAAAAACTTAAATGAAACTTGTTATGAAATAGAAGGAGTATTATTTTGTATAGATTTTTGGAAAGTAGACAACATAATATATACCGTAGATATAGTATCAATATAAGTGCATGAAAAATATTGTTATGGAAATTACAATTTGGTAACAATATATTATTTATTTTCTATAAGAAGTTGTTAGATTAACTAACAAATCAAATAAACCTTTAGAATACGTTTTCTCCACGTATGGAACAAATCTAATCTATTAACTAATCACATATTAACAGTACTTTATTATTTAGTTGAAAATGAATATGTAACATACAAATTTGTCTAAATACGTGAATGTCACATTTTCATGATTATTATAAAGTAATATTAAACTAATATTTATATAGACATATTTAATTTTGGGCAGAATTTTCGGTGAATGTTGGTTTATAATATGTAGTAATGCATATAACCAAACTACTCTATAGAAATAAAAAAGTAGTTAACATAACATATCCTCATGTTAAATTATTTTTTATTTGTTAGTGTATAGGGATGGGCAAAAAATCCGGATCCAAAAAACTGAACCGAACTCGATCCGAAAAATAGTACTGAATCCAAACTGAAATTCATTAAATATCCGAATGGATTAAAATTTTTGGTATTTATAGAACCAAAACCGAATCCGATCTGAACCGAAGTATTTCGGGTACCGAATGTATCCAAAATAGATTTATATACCTAAATACATTAATTATTTTTAGATTTAATGCATATTAAAAACATCCAAAATATATAAGTTACGTTTAAGTTTTCCAAAATACTTGAAAACATATACAAATAGTCAAAAGTAAATGTCTAAAATAGTTAAAGTATACTGAAAACACCAAAATTACTGAAACAATCTATTGATTCTCTATCCAAATGTTCAAACCAAACTAATTTATATGTTAGGTTTAGGTATTTTGACATATGTTATTCAAATTAATTTGTAATATATTATTTTATTTATAGATTTTGAGAAATTTAAAGTATATAATGAATTTTAAAATTTTAAAAATAATTTAAATGGTTATCCGAACCCGAACCGAATCCACAAAGATTTGAACCGAACTCAAATCAAAATCTAGAAATATCCAAATGTGACTGAAATCTTTGACCCCGAAAACCGGAAATCCGAATATACCCGAACTGAACCCAAATGGGTATCCGAACGCCTACCCTTTTTTTGTCTGGTTAATTATGCAATTACAAATTATGAGAACCATTACATAGATGATACTACAGCCGACAACACTACCTGTCTTATGAGGATTTATCCGTGACTGCATCACCCTAAGTCGCCTTATGAGATCCATTCTTGACGGTACTCCTTGCGCCATGCTGAAGATCTCTAGTAAGTATTTTCTCTAATTTTCTGCATAATCCACCTTTTTTAGGAATTGAAACCCAGACCTCTTTTCGTGTAGAAATTGCGTCGGCTGAGATTCAAACCCTAGATTTGGGTGTAGAAGTCTTTAAATTTTGACCACTAGAACACAGTGCTTCCACAAACGTCTACCTTTAGTGTGCATTTATTTTTTATTTGTTAGTGTGCATTTTCTAGATAAATGTGTCAAAGAATAGGCCACAAATAAAATAATGGAAGTTTTAAACGATTTATGTTGACTACTTTGGTTTAGCCCCATGACAGACTCAAGTTATTTTGGTTTGATACGTAACCGGTTAATATAGGTCAGCTAGTGTATTAGGAAAGGATATAATACCGACATTTATGGAAAAAATATGATACCGAAGGGATATTGAACCGAATTATAGGGAATGTATATATTGTGTAACTGAATTATTGAAAATGTTATATCTATTTCTAATGAAATGTGAATAAGTCCAAAACTAAAATGATAACATTTATAAGTAGATATCTGACAAAAAAAAGTAGATAAAAAACATCTATTTTAATAGAGTAGATGATGTTTTGAAAGAGATATTTTGTTTCAATTTACATGAAGTTTTGAGGTTTTAAGGTTAACTTTAATTTTATTAGAAACCGCTCAACCAATTAGATTTTACGGTCTTTTTTGTAATTGGTTAACAGATTATAAAATTATATTTTTAAAATATTTTTTTAGAAAAAATTAATTTTCTTAATCTTTGTGCATCTACGCAAAACATTAAGTATTATAAAATAGAGGGAGTAATATGCATCGTAATAATAAAACCGAAAGGTATTTCATATTGCAATCCACTCCATCCCATATATCAAACGCACTTAATATTCATAACCTTAGTCAATTATGAGTGATTTTGATGAATGGGCCAAAATATTGGACAAGAAACATATCCCACAAGTATAACTTTTTTGGGCCGGACGATTTCTTAATAACACGGACACATAATCAATATTCACGTTTAACTCTGGACAAAATTTGTCAGCCGTATTATGTAGCCAAGTTGACCTTATTCACCTTGATCAACACAAAACCGGGTAATTACATGGCTAGGCGCCCAGATTTCCGAACATGGGTTGTAATTAATATAGTTTTGAGAATTAAATGAGAAAATAATAATAATGAAAAGATATTCCTACACCAATAATATTTTTACACAGCTTACAAAATAATCCTTTAAAAATAAATTGCTACAGTTTTTTTTATTATGTATTTTCATTTTGGATCTAAAACTAAATAAATCATGATTGGTAACTTTGATGGCTGTAGATAGAAATTAAAACTAAAATAATTTGATACATCACAACCAATCACCTTATATTCTAATCTAATCACTATATTCACTAGGTGCGTAGCCCCGCGCAAGCGCGGGGTCATTAACTTATTATTTTCTTTATATAAACATGTTGAAGTGATGTGGTGTTTTTGTTTGGTCTTTGATTTCCCAAGATTTATATTGTAATATGTTTGAGGTTGTGCGAGTAAATATTATCTTATTGTGTTTTGGTGTTGTGAATCATTTTTGTGTATATTTGCTGGTGCCTATTTGATGGTTGTTTGTTTTGAAATAATGGTTATTATTCCAACTTTTGTGTTATTTTTATTTCGTTCAATTTCTGTTTATTGTATAAATAGTCAGATAATTTCTTTTTGAAGAATTATTGTGAAATTTGTCAATCTACACATGTTTTTGGGTCTTAACGGACTAAAAATAAAGATTCTGAATGGTAATAGTGGATTGAGCGATGCGGAACAAACATATTAGATATTGCGGTATGGTTTAACTGTGGTTCGCTTAAAATAAACGGTTCAAAATAAAAAGCGAATAGTGACATGTATAATGAATAGTGTAACTGCGGGATACATATTATATATATATATATATTTTACTACCTAAAATCAGTGATACTAATATAATTTTAATAATATAAATTTTATTTTAAAAATATTTTATATATCTGAAATAAGAAATTTAATATGCTATTACTGAGATTTATAGCCAATTATTTTTTAAATTTTACAATTTTCCCACTTCTCTTTGAAAAAAATAAATTAAATTTGTTAATTAAAATAAAATGTTAAAATTGATATCAAAATTTTACTATGAATCTTTATTAAGTAATTTTATAAATAATATAACACTCGATATTTTTTTTATTAAACATAACAAATAAATAAAGTTTTTTTAACAATCTCGAGGGAGTTTTTTTCAAAATATAAATTTTAAGAAATCATGAACTAAACACACATGTAGAAATATACATTTGTATATGTAGAAATATACATCTGTATGTAGAAATATACATTAATATTATTAGATAATATTATAATTAGATATGGTAGCGTAGAATTTATAAGAAAATGTTTTAAGAAATGTAATTGTTAACACTCAAACCAAACCTCATAAGACACCAACAGATAACTAAGTGCGTTTCAGTTATTTGTTTTGTATTTTAGACAATAATGATTGCAAGTGCGTTTTGATTTTAATATTTATAATATTTAACTCATAAATGGGAAAAACAATTTTTAACATGTGAATGGTGACCCCATTTATATGGGGTCTGCTTTGTATAGATTAGCTATCTATCTGGTAGTTCCTTTACATCATCTAATCTTTGCTCTTATGAGCTTTAATCAAACACAAATCAGATGATCAAAAAAAAAACATATGAATGGTGACCAAATTTCTTCCCTCACTTACTCTCGCCCCTTCCGCACCTTACATTCACAGCTAAATTGTATTGTTGCAGATAAATACAGCTAAAGTGTATTGTTGCATGAAAAGGATGAAGAAAATCAGAAGATGATGTGGAACTCGGATCAATATTTTGATTTGTAACGGTTATCCATAGTTTGGATGAGATAATAGTTCAAATAAATATATATTTAGAGCAGCTTGATGATGATGATGATGATGATGATGATGACCCGATGATACTATTCTACAACAATAGATATAATTTTGGAAAAAAGATAATGAAAAGAAATGACTTGGAAACATGTTATGGTATACTAATCTATAACATTATTTCTCATGGCCTGGGTTTAGTATATATATGATGATAAAGTAATTAAAACTTGACACAGTGTGCGAAATAATGACTAAAAATAGTGAGTTAGTTTGAAATATTCTCCCTTATGACTGTCTCTCTAAGTATGATGATGATACCAACATTTGATTTTGATACTTAATATATACTGCTGGTTTTATCTTGTATTGACAAATGCATGATTAGGCCTGGGTATATACACCGAGAACAGAACCTGTTATTAAGTTTTCGATTTGGTTCAGTTCGTTTGAAGATAAAACTCTATGTCTCTCCTTCACTAACTTGCTAAGTAAAATTCAAGAGCCAGACCACCTCTTTTTAGAAAAAGTCAAACACAATCCATAAAAAAATACATTTGAGACGACAATAAACTTGAGAATGTTCATCAGTGGGAGATCACACAACCATATAAGTGAGCAGTTCTTAAGATTGAAGAAAAGGTTTCTTGCTTAGAATCATGTCATGAGTAGTGAAGTCCGCCTCTTTTCGGAAAGTTCCACGACTGAAGTCAAGGTTGTACGAGTCAGTGGGACTTCCACCAAGTCCAACTCTGGTTTCCACCCAAGTACATGCTTTGCTTTCAACATCGACGCAAAGTAATGCTGCAAGATCATGCATAAACAAAAACCACAACTTTTAAAGAACTTGATTCTTTTGATGTTGTGAAGCGTGAATCATTTGAAATGTTTGGAGGTATTACCTGGTCACAGAAAGGGAATGCCTTCTTCTTCCCAAAATCGAACTCTTTCGGGTGGTAGTGAACAATCTCTGGCTCTGGAAACCGACCAGCCTGATAAAGAGTTTAAAAATGATAAGTTTACATCACCTGCATAAACACTCATGCAACGCTCCAAAAAGGCTCAAGTGTATGCAAATTTATCTCAAAGAGTCAGGTATGTACCTTTGCGCAAGCTCTTGCTAACCCATCAATGGCGACACACTTCTCTCCTGAGATGTTTAATATCTCTCTGCTGGCTTTCTCGTTACTAAGCACGGCCAGAAAGGCTGTTGTCAAATCCTGAAAATTATATAACCATTGATTTGACGTTATGATTCTGAGTTTTGAGTTTATGGTCCCCTGAAATATCATGAGTTCTCTGAACATGGAACCTAGCTCGAGAATATGAGTCAAAGTAGGTGTGTGGACCTTAACGTGACCGAGTTGTGAGATCTAGATCCCGGAGTTCGGAACTGGCTCAATTCACCATCTTGTGAGAGCCAGAAACCGCGGAAGCAACACCTCTATCATCAATTTCGTAGCACGCCCTGACTGCATCACTTTTCCCTAAAAAAACAAAAAAATCAACCAATTCATAGATACAAATCAAATAAAATACGTGGGACTGAATCCCTGATAAATTTGCAGAATCGAAATCAGCAATACCTTAGCTTCAATGCTGTGTTTAAAATCATGAACCTAGAAGAGAACGATGACAACACATTATGAACAAAGCTCTGATAATCAATCAGATGTCTTAGCTTGCACAGTGAATAAAAAAGTTCTAAGGAAATATCACTACTACTAAATGTCGTAGACAAAACTAAAAAAACCATGAAGAAACGTTTTCAAATCTGAACAAATTACAACATGTCTTATAGTTTGAGTAAAAAAAAAATGAAGGAAATAAGTGAGAAACAATCATCACCATTTCATCGAGCAGGAGAATTGTTATTCCCATGATCTCTCAATTTTTGTTAATGTTTCGGGAATCCCCAAACCGGATTAGCCGACCAACGACAGTCTGAGCGGCTCTTCCGAGGCGGAGAGAGGCGAACGTGGAATATGCAGCGGCGTCGTTGGCGACTGGATGAGCTGGTGAAGCCATTTTTGTAACTGAGTTTAGAGAGTAAAACGATCGTAAATAATGGAGAAGAAAAGTTCGAGGCAAATGAGAGCTAACCTCGGAAACACTATAAATAGAGATATCAGAAGGCGTTACAGGATGAGGCAGCGTTTCGTCGTCAAACGATGTGCATAATCATAAAGATAGCAGCAACAAAGATGAGCGCCGGAAGAGGAATCGCCAGAGAAGAAGGTTTGCGATGATGACGGCGAATGCCCTAATGTATATGCAAATCTATAATGAAGCCAACAATACGTAATCCACTATACGTAACCCACTGAATAGCAAATACAAAGCCCATAAACCAAATAAGTTGCGAAGCCCATTATGTTTTTTTATTCAGCAGTTATCAAAATCTTCAATTTCTTCTATGTTTTGGGAAAAACAATCAAACTTTTTATAACATGTGACATTAAATTTCATTAATATTCATCAGAAAAACATAGACAATATGAAATTATCTACATCTCATCTGAAATGATAAAAACATTCTGGTAACAAAACGAAAAATTCTCCGAATAATAAAATGTTTGCCGTTTTTTACCTGTGGTAAACTTTAGATATCTAAAAGTTTGATTTTTTAAATATTTTATCTATTTATAAAAAAATAGTAATATTTTAAAGTTGATTTTTAATATTTGGATGTATAAAAAGTGTTTTTGGTAATTAATAGTAGTTAAAATAAAGGTAAATCTAAAGATAATTAATTTTTAACTTTTATGATTGAAACAATATTCTTTTATGCTAACAACACAATATATGTAGGAATTATCTTTATATTCTAAAATAAATTTTATTTGGTAGCCAAATTTTATGATATTAATTTATAAATGAATATCAAATTAATATATCTATTTTTTAACTAAGGGTATCATGATTCTTAATCCAAACCAATACAAAAAATACACCCATTGATTCCTAAACAAAATAATAAAACAAATAGACCTTTTAAAAAAATAAAATTCCCACAATAGATTATAGTAGGTTTACTTTAGATATGTATGCATTTAAGTTTTAAATTTTATCTAATGTAATTATACGAATAATATAATTTATAACTACTTTCTCTATATAGAAAAATTATAACTGTAATATAAGATTATCTTTCTACTCTTCAGTTTAACGGATATAACACCAACTTTGGAAAACAATGTTTTGCATTTTGGATTGTTCAAAAAACATAGCGTTCATCTTTAAATTCAATATTATTAATTATTAATATATATCTAAGTAAATAAACACAAGAATTAATTATTATATTTTCTTTTCTACCATCTCAGCTAATTCATGAGCTATCACACAAATTAAGCGAAAAGTTGTACTAACAGATAACAAATAAGTACTAAACTAAGTAACTACATAATAAAAATTTAAATTTAAATTATCTTATAGAAATTATTCAATATAATGACTTAATTAAAAATATAACAAATAAGTAAAATATATATACTATTTAGAATGATTGAAAACATGACAAAATAAGTAAAATTTTCTAAAATTATAGAAAACATGACTGATCAGCAAAATCATTCTCTATATCTATGTTTGTACCCCAGTTTTTTAATAATGTTAGCTTCTCTATATATTTCCTTCAAAATAATTCTTTTTCGTTTAAGCAACATCGCTTTGCAACCAGTTCTTTCAAGCAAAAGTGCTTCCGAATTTAATCACTCCACTTTCTTCTTATTTTTAAACCTATTAAATTAAGCAGTTTCATAGTTCTTTATCTTCCCACATGATCTCCATCACCACCAGAGCTTCTGCCAAACCATCACCAGCAGATCTGTCACTTTCTACATAATTGCATCACATCACGAACTGCCGAAACAGCTGATCCTGATCTCTACAACATCTGCTTTGTCATCCAGTATAATGCATTTTCATCAACATTGCATAGATGTAGCGGCCACAACACCGCTGCCAACAATTAATGAATCCAAAGTTCGTCCAGTGGCAACGCCAAGAGAAACTAATGTGCATGGCCCGCATCAGCTCCCTCACCAAAACACTTTGTTAGAGTAAGTTATGTTCAACAGTCTAGTATCCAATGACGATCGGTTAGAAGATCGGCTACTGAAATGATGGATAATTACTCCAAAACATGCTACGACCCTCAAAGTGGGATGGCTGGTGTAACATGGTGCTAGTAAATTAACTACTTTATTCTAATCCTCTCTAGCACTTGGACAAATGTAATGTAAGTATGCACCAAAACAAAGACACAAAAACCAAAGATATCATTGGACTCTCCACTGTTTTCAGATTTGGGTTTTGAGGTCAAACAAAATCTCCAAATGTGTAAGTTACACTGCTTTGCTCTCTGAATCTACCTCATTCTTCTTCTTGTACCGAGCAACATACTTGTGATACTCCTCAAGCTCTTTCTCCAGCTTCTCTATGAACTCACTCGTATGT
Organism: Brassica juncea; assembly: GCA_018703725.1. Taxonomy (NCBI): domain Eukaryota; kingdom Viridiplantae; phylum Streptophyta; class Magnoliopsida; order Brassicales; family Brassicaceae; genus Brassica; species Brassica juncea. The sequence continues at coordinate 17,073,961 of CM031941.1, read as the reverse complement.
TCAAGCGATTGCTCATACCGATATTTCTCCAAGGCCTGCTCTTTCAGAAGAATTAAACACACACACACACACACACACACACACACACACTCACAACACAAAAAGTAAGTGGATTCATCATACCTTATCCTTAGAGAGTGTATCAACAGGAGACATCACTTCTGGTCTGACATAGTTTTTCCCGCGGTACAATACTATAGCGTTGTTAGGTTTAACATCGATCACAATTCCCTTGCTTAACCTGGCAAGCTCTTCTGCATACTCATGAATCTGGCCCGGTTTGTTGCATGGCTTGCAAATAACTTTAACAGTCTCGTGCTTTTTCCAATGGAGGTGCATGTTCAGGACCACACCTCCAAACACTCCTCGTCTTCCGACAAGTACAAAGTTCTTTCTCTTTTCACCTGTACGTTTTAGGTAATGCTGCTCTTCCTCTGTCAAAATTTCTGGATCATAGGCTTCTGCTGGCAATTTCGGTACATCATATTTCCTCAGTTTCTCAATCAACCACTCTTCTTTTCTCTTGGCCTGTACGAGTCAATAATACAAATGAACACACATAAAGAGAAGACCCAAGTTTGCAGGCCATAAAAGATGAGCAAACAACAGTTAGAGAATATGAAAACAGATTGTAACCTTTTCGAGCTTATATCGAATCCTAACTTCAGGATTTGGAGAATTCATCTTCTTTTTGGCCTTTAGACGGTAAAACCTTAACTCATTCACTTTAGCCTTTCTTGACGGTTTAGCTCGTTTCCAT